>CAJGYO010000010.1:90718689-91918689 GCA_904845875.1 Miscanthus lutarioriparius | reverse complement strand
AAACGAATGTCCTTTTTGCAACAAGTGCATGCCAATTGTCATCAGAATTGGATACTACAGGTCTACAACAAAAACCAACTGCTGAGATTTCGAAATTTAAAATTTAGAAATTTCAAATGACATTAAACATTGAAATAATATACACAAAGTTGTTGTCAATGCAGTCTACAACTTTGCAGTTGATAAGTTTTTTTATTTTAAACCATTTAGAGTCCCAAATATTCGTTTCAAAATTCTTAGATTTTGACAATTAAAATTTTGAAAAAAAAATAAACTCTCTCAGATGGAGACACACGCCCTTTATCAAAATTGTAGAGCTTGACAAAATCTAAAACTTTGTCGATGAAATTTTTTCATTTAAAATTATTCAGGGGTAGAAATATTTAATACAAGATTATAAAATATTAATATAAAAAGATAGCACCCCTCGAATCCTTAAAGATACTCTTTTTTTGGTTTATATGGTTTTCTAAAAGCCATTAATTGAGATGCATCTTAATGCGCCCACCTCTATAAACAGTATAAATAGAGGTGGGCCAAGGCGGGCATCCTGATCGCCTCTGTAAACAGCCATTAACAGATACCATTTGACAAACGCAGCCGAAATGACTACCTTTGTTAATAGAAAACGTCTACCTTTGAAAATAGTTCATGTACTAGTGAAACACAACAATATGTTAATGCATCCTTTATAAAGTTGATTTTAAAATTAGATAAGTGTGACTTAAGGCAAAACTAAAAGGGCCTTTGATTTGAGATATCCCGATTGTGATTTCGTAGAACTGTTTTCATTTCATTTGTTATAGCGCGGAGTACACACGGACACAAACGTTTTTCATTCCATGGAGAGAGAACATAAGCGCTGTAAAAGTGGAAGCAAAAGTGAATTGCCGATTGCACTCATCATCTTCTATTCATATTGATCAATAACTGAGTACAAACACTCAATCCATGATCTGGGCAAGGAGGAGATCATGCCTAGTCTAGCACAATAGGAAAAGGCAGACCTGGTCCCATGGCTACAGTCACCACGTTGAACTCTCGAAATGGATCACGCACACACGTACTAGCCCATTGACTGAGCCATTTACAACTCTTAACACTCCCCTCAATCAGTACCGATTATATGTGGGAGAAAATTTGGAAGCTAAGACGCCCATAAAGTTCGTGATTTTCACTGGCCTTTGACACTGGCGGTTGAGACAAACTCTACTAAAAATAGGTTTAGAAACCTCGGTAGTAATGTTCTGTGTACTAGTGCATTGGATTAGACACGGGCGAAATACTTTATAGTATACAGATTTTTTTTCTGTATTCGCACCCCTGGCCCAAATACCTGCACCCACAGCCCATCTGGAAAGAGCCCACAGCTGCTTGCAACTCGGCAGCCCTGCAGCCAGCAGCGTCAACGCACGCTGCACGCGCACGCACCCTGGCCGGCCGCCCAATCGCACGCAGCAGGCTTGCGGACGCTTCGACTGCAAGCTTCGCCCATCGCTTCGAGCCTTCGACTGTACGCCTCCCCTCCCGCGGCCTTCTCTGTCGTTCGTCGCTCCGTCGGCTTCTCTGAATCTGACGCCGCGGCTGGCTGCCGCAATCGCAAGCAGCAGCCAGCAGGACGCAGTGGCCAGTCACCAGTGCCCAGGTGGCCAGGCAACCACGAGCGCAGCAAGCAGCAGCGCATGCCTCCATCCTCTTCGTGTCCATCCTTTCATAGAGTAAGCAACTTCAAATATCCTTCATTCTTTCATAGTTTCAGTTTCCATCAATTTGACCATCCAATGATTTTAATTTTGTAATTCCTGTCTTTTACAGATTCTAGGGTTATGATTTTTTTGTTCTTTCTATGCTTGGAAAAACATGGAAAGGTTTTTGAAAAGAAAAGCACCAGATATTAATTGGGAAGAGGAGATCAAATATGACCTAGGCTTGAGAAAGGAAATTGATTCTTACCATTCAAATCATAGAGAAGGGACATGATTCATAAGGGTATTAGCAATTTCTTAACCATGATTCATAGCTTACTAAATGTGGTGGGTGGATTATCCAAGAGAAGGGACATGATTAGGTATATCAATCATGAAAAAGTGACAAAGGCCTTGGGTTGTGGGTAGCTGGAAACGGGAAGAGGGTTAAATCAAGAGCAATGTCTTGAAAGATATGGACATACTGGATGGAGTTCCTATTATAAAACTTTTAAAAGTCTTGTTGACCTATTTTCTACAATTGTTGAAGTGCTACAGTTGTGGAAAAGGATGACTGAGATCGGAAAAATAGAGACAAGCATCAAATCTTCTAATCTACTTCCAATCTTTTGACTTTGTTTTTTACCTGCATCTCTTATTGACCACATTAACCATCACAAACACTTTGTCATTAGCATTGCAACGCAAGGACATTGTGAATGCTATGAAGTGTTTGCAATCAACTAGATTATATTTGAGATGGGTGGGGCAAATTATTAGACGAAGTAAATGAGTTTTGTGATATGCATGATATTACAAGGTTAGAAATAGAAGATGCATATATTGATCCCAAAAAGTCTAGGAAGGCATCTGGAATTACAAACAAGCATCACTATGAAGTGGATTGTTTTAATGAGGTTATAGATTGGCTAGTTCAAGAGCTTAATAGCCGCTTTAGTGAGACAAGCTCTCAGTTGCTTGTTTGTTTAGCCGCTTTCAATCCAAGAGATTCATTTCATGATTTTGATGTGAAGAGTTTGATAAACCTAGCAAAATTATATCCTGATGATTTTAGCTCTAGTGATTTGGGGGGTCTTAGCCACCACCTTGGCCTCTACATTGCTGATGTAAGAGAAGACTATCGATTCTCCAACATAAATACTATCAGTGAGCTTTCAAAAAGAATGGTGGAGACAAGAAAAAATCTTTGTTATCCATTGGTTTATCGACTTTTGAAACTTGTGCTGGTATTGCCGATTGCTACTGCAACAGTGGAGACAGTATTTTCGGGGATGAAGATTGTGAAAACAGCTCTTAGTAACCGCATGGGTGATGTGCACTTGAGTAATAGACTTATTTGCTATGTGGAGAAAGAAGAATTAAAGAAAGTTACAAATGATAATGTGGTTCATCGCTTCATGAACATGGAAGGAAAAGGGCATAGATTTGATCTATAAAAGGTAATGCATCGCTTTTTAATTTTTCAATGATACATTATATAAATTGTTTGCTTACAATGAATGGTTTATTTCTTTTTCAGTGAGCATTTCGTGTTTAAGCATTGTATTTTGCCAATGCCGACAATCTTTTGTTGTTATATTTGTGGGATTCGCTTACTGTATTTTGATAAATGGTAAGTATGAATATATTATTACCACTACTTCATTGTTGATGTACATCAATATTGCTTATTTTAAACTATTCATGCTAAAATTATGGCTATAATGCTATTAAGTTGCATTATTGTTCTGTCGATAGACCGCAAGACGCACCCCCTCCATAATTCCCAAGCTCCGCCACTGGGTGTCGGTGTTTCGAACAAACACCAACTAGTAAATTTATATTTGTTGCGCGTGAGGCTCGGATGGTGTGCTAAAGGACACAAGGTTTACGCTGGTTCGGGCAGAATGTCCCTACGTCCAGTCTACTGCTGCTCGTGTTATTAGCACCGAAAAAGGTTCATAGTAGGGGGTACAAACGGTCGAGAGAGAGACAGGTCCCAAGTCTCTGATGGAAAGGTCGAAAGGATGCCAAGAGCTCGGTTGCTGCTTGGATGTATGTTGTGTGTGGAATCGATCCATCCCCTTAGTGGAGTGTCCTGCCCTCTCTTTTATAGACCAAGGGGGTGTAGGGGTTACAGATGGGAGAAAGAGGAAAAAACCAGAGGCAGAGAGAGTCCTTCGAAGGCGTTGGGTCTTCCTTTTCCCTTGAACTTGCCCTGTCGACATGGCAGACCACGCTAGGGATAGCACGTTCGCTGATCCTGACAGGGCTGGGCTCTAGCCTTGTTTCAGCGAGTGGTCACATCCCCTCCTCCCCCGGCGGACAGTGCGGTGTGTCAGGGCGCCGAGCCGTGACTCTATGGGGAGTAGATGGGAAAGTGACTATACGTCCGTTACTATTGATGATGTGAGTTCTTTCTTGAATTGTAGTGGTTGTCGTATGCTTATGTTAGGATCCACTTCCGAGGGCTGATGACGGCGCCCACAACACTGTAAGACAAAAGTTGGCGCCTACAACACTATTCGGGCTCTATCATGCTTGGAAGGGCCTAAAGCGCTCGTCACGTCGTATCCTGACGGTACCTTCCTGCAGGCATGCAGGGCGTGGTCCTCGGTACTGCGGTTGACTCGAATGTCTTGTCTTACCCCGTGCCCGTCATTATGAAGGAGTAGGGTGCAGTCATCGGGCGAAGCGGAGGCAGCCCTTAGCCGTCGGGCGAGGCGAAGCCAGCCCTCAGCCGTCGGGCGAGGCGGAGCCAGCCCTCAGCCGTCAGGCGGGGCGGGGCCTACCCTCGGACGTCGGGCGAGGCGGAGCTAGCCCTCAGACGTCGGGCGAGGCAGAGTCTAGCCCTCGGGGGTCGGGCGAGGCAAAACTAATCTTCCGTCATTCGGGCAAGAAATGTAGTAGCGTTCTTGTCTGACCGGAAGCGTCAACATTCGATGGTTATTAGCTCCACCTCATTGGGTACTCTGGTATTAGGTCCCCGATAGTAGCCCCCGAGCCTCCGGGTGACTCGGATAGAATCACCCGGGGGGTATTTCGATACGCCAGAGGGTGCGCGCGAGCGCACCCGTAGGGTGTAGCCCCCAAGCCCCACTTAGGGGGTATTTTTGATTCGCCAGAGGGTGCACGCGAGCGCACCCATAGGGTGTAGCCCTCGAGTGATTCGGATAGAATCGCCCGGGGGTATTTCGGACCCTTCGCAGGTATGACTATGAGATTTGGAGTATTCACAGCTGGATAGCTTTTAAAGAAAACCCTGGTATCCCATTCATGGGGATTCACCCAGGGTCAGCCCGGTTGGGACTCGTTTGTAGATCGAGGCTCCCTTGAGGCTCATGCGCCTGAGTTCTGGCCGCTCGTGGGCCCATCCCTCATTGGGACGGCCATCGAAACTATTGGGCCAGCCCTTGAACTCCTAGGCCTAGGCGGGCCAGAGAAATGCTTTTTGACCCGTATCCCCTCTATGCGAAAAGAGTCCTGGTCTGCTTGGGAAGGCAAAACGTCTGGCGCGATTTTGGTGGGAAAGGATAGGGATTGCGGGCGCACATCCCGCGACGTGATGTGGTGGTGTACCGTGGCAGGCTCGGAGACCTAGGCGCATCCGTTGCCCCTATAAAACCAATGGGTTTGCCCACAGGGTTCCGTACTTTGCCTCCTCGCCTTTGCATCTACAACCTCCGCCACCACTCGCCTGAGCCTCCCGCACCCGCATCACAGCCGCCGTCAAGCTCACATCCGCATCGCAGCCACTGTCAAGCTCGCATCCACCCTGCTCCCAATCGTTCAATGGAGCCATGGTGTAGATCTGACATCACCTTTCAGCACCTGGAGGGCCTCGTTCGCCGTGGCCTCCTTTGCCTGCTGACTGCCGCTGAGGAGTGGCGGCTGCCCAATAATGAGGACGCGTCGTAGCTGTAACAAACCAGGTTTTTAGAGAAGCCAAAAATACGAACTTTTTAAAAATTTTGAGCCAATGTGTGAAGCATGTAGTTGCTAGGTCAAACTAAGGACAATTTATAAATAAATTGTTGCACTCATATAGAATTGCTTGTAGGAGCTTGCCGGAGTTCCTTATTTGGTTTAGGGTTTTCGGGTTGGAGAGCTGCATGCATCACCGTTGGTGGCTTTCATTAGCTCGTCGACTTCCTGCCTATCTTGACCAGCAGTCAGCCGAGCCCGACTCCCATCCTCTATCTTGGCCTAGCCTGGTAAGAACAACCGGCCTAGCGCAAGCAGCAGCGCACAGCCTAGCTTCCTTCCCTATGTCTTGCGTACGCAGCACACGCAAGAAGGAGCCACCGTCGCTCTTCCCTTCACGTGCATGCTCCTATACGGCTCTTGTCTCTAGGACCCGCACATCAGCCTCAAGTGGAGAAAAGAGGAAGCCAAGGACGCTGTTCCCTTTCGTCGCTCGACTATCAGCCTCGCCGTTTTTGTCTTTCTTTTACCTGCCCCGTTACCTCCTTTTCCGTCCGAAGTGGAGCAGCTCGCCAGCCAGATGGCCGCGCCTCAGACGCCCCTTGCGCCCACGTCATCGGAACCCACGCCGCAAATTGTGGACGAGTGCCTCGACCGCACCCAGACCAGCGCCGCGACCCCTCTGGGGCCCTCCAGTAGCTTCCCGACCTCCTCACCTACCCTACCCGTCCCACGGATGGTGGCCGCGTGTCCATGAGCACGTGACCCCGATGATCGCCCTCGTCCCCTGGAAGCTCCTTGCTCTCGCGAATGCTAACGGACCGCCTATAAGAGCCAGACCAAGCCCTCTCCCTCGCCATCTCCCTCATGTCCGCCGCCACAGAGCCCCTCCATCCTCTCTGCCTTCTCCCCCGTCTAAGGACGCCATGGCCGGGACGCCTTGGGGCCACGGCACCGCCATAGAGCTCTGGGTCTGCACCGAGCCCCGCCGTTCTTTGCCACCGCGCTACGAGCACAATCACCGAGCGACCTCGCCATCAAGCCTGCAACGCCGGACGCGTCATCAAGCCACGTGACCATGGAAACTCCATGGCCTCACCAAGCCACGTCGCACGGAGACCTCGCAGCCACGGATCCACGTCAAGCCCGGTGTCGACACCATGTCGAGCTGCCATCCACCTCGTCTCCATCACGTCCTTCACAAGCGGACGGTGAGCCTCCTCTTACCCAAGGTCCTGCCTTTAGCTGCCATCGTCACTGACAGGCCTTCACGTCGCTAAACCTAGCGCCTTGGGTGCAGGAATGACCTCCCAGAGCCACCTCACCACGGAGCCCCCGACCGCGGTGCCCGAGATCCGATGCCACGCCAAGCGACGTCTCGCACTGGGAGGTAGCTGAGCACAGCTCCCACTGTGTTGCCGCTCGGGCTCTCCCCAAGGATGCTGACGCGACCATCTCCCTTTACCAGAGCGAGCCACGACCACCTGCACCATCATGGCCACGTTCCAGCAGCCCCAATGTCACCGTGACCCGCACTGCGCCCTCGGCACCACGACTCTGACGACCTCATGGATGGGAGAGCCCTGATCCGAGCCACCACCGCACGATCTGCCTGCACCGAGAGCCCAACCTGCACCGAGCGATCTGATCTGCCTTCCATGAGCCCACCGGTGAGCCTCGAGCGCCCAAGCTCGTTACTTTAGCCGAGTTACTCACCCTAAGCCTGTTTTGGCCTTTGACGCTGGCTCTGTTTGCCACATGCACAGTGCGACATCTCTGCTGCCGTTGGCCACCCATGGTTGTAGCTGTTCACCGAGACACAAGCACAGCTAGCCACCGGCACCTAGTGCCTTGCCACCTGTCGCACTAGCCATACACTTCACGGTCATTCGCCCGCCACTGCCATGGCCACAGCGGCACCATCATGGCTCGACGCCATGGAGGCGTCTCGCACCTCGGTCGCACAGGCACGGCACACCCATGCACAAACACGCAAAAGCCCAGACCCTTGCCTTCCCTAGTTGCCTACTTGCCTGACCGTCGGCCTTGTCCATCATTTCAGCGCATTCTCCATTAAGGTCCAGGGAACCGCCGCAGGGGATGCACGTGGCCGCGCTCTCGCACGCACCGCCGTGGTGCCTGCGCACGCACGCACCTACGTACACGGCCAAGGCTCTGCCTTGCTGGTATGATGGCGCCCGGGAACACAGCCGCCACCATGTCCTGCCCACACACGATCGTCGTGGCTAGAGCCACCCACGGCGCCGTCCCATTCTGGCCGTCTAGACCCTGTAGAGGTAGCAAAGCCACCGGATCCAAGTCCGCCATGCCGTAGAACGTGGAAAGCCACCCCCCTGACCCCGGGAACGCTGGTCGTGTCTGCCTCACCGGACCACCGCACGCTCCGTTCCGTTGCTCTGCCGCAGCCGTTCCGGCCATCTCCGGCCACCTCGTGTCGCGAGGATGCGCCATCGAGCTTCACCGTGACCCAGCGCACCCTGCCGACCCACCGGATGGGGAGGAAGCCCTCGCCTTGCCCTGCTGACCACAGCCGCGTAGCCGCCAGAGTTTTTCCATGTGTCCTCGCCGTGGTGCGGACTCCGCCGTGCCATTTGGCCGACGCCGGTGAGTCCTTCGATTACTAGCGGACCCCAATCATACGAAAGGAACCTCTCCTTGCCCTGAACGGAGCTGCAACCACCTCGCCATCGTCCGCCAATGCCACCATGCCACTGCCATCAATGATGGCCATGCCGGTGCCCTGCCGCCACCTTCCTGCCCTCGGTCGCACATGCCGGGATGCTGTCGAGCCTCCACGTAGCCTCTCTGGAGCCCGCAACTGCCCTGTCGCCGCAGCTGTATCGCCCGTCACCACCGTCCCGCGCCACTGCTTCGCACGCACTAGCCACCGGAACCCTTGGCCTTGTCCTTAGTCCGCCAACGCCCTCACTGCGATCCCGCGAACCCATAGAACCCATCTTCAGCCTTGCGGTGCCGCCGCCTTGTGCTGGCACGCGAGCTCACCGCCGGTGAGAGCCCTGCCATGGGAGAATAGAGAAGGGGAAAGGAGGAACCTATCATGGCATTGCGAACCCATTCTACCATGAGCCGGGAAAGAGAAACGAAGAAGTGGACTTGGTCCACCATGGACCCTGCCTTAGGTCCATGGACCAGCGTATCTTGGTCTACCGTGAGCCACGCTCACGCCCACAGCCTGGAACTGAGCCCGTATGGAGCCCAGATGAGCCACGTGGATGGCCTCCCCGCGCGACACGTGTCCGGGCCGGCCCGGCCCAAATCTAGCCCTGTCCAGGCCCGCCAAGGCCCAGTCGGGACCCAAACCGGATGCCTGTTGACCGGTCAGCATTGACCGTTGACCGGACCCACATGACAGTGACCCAAGAGCCCTAGTCCCACCTGTCAGTAGCCGATGACGTAGATGATGCCATGCTGATGTCAGCGGGACCCACCTGTCATTCACGATCTATGCCTATCTAAATCCACATATGCCATCCTTTTATGCAGGTTCCCTCGTTGCTATGGAGATGTGCTACTCCATTCGTTTGGTCGTGTCTTGGCTCTTATGTTGGGTTGTTGGGATTCTTGTTCTTATGTTATGTTTGTTGCCTAAGGACCGTGCCTTCAAGCCGGTCGAGGGATCGTACCTCGTTCGACCATTTTGGTCGTGAGTTCGCCCCACCGTGGCCGTAATGGCGAGCATAACTCGCTCCCTTGCTTTTAGTTGTCTCCGACGTACTACAATTATTAGTAATCCGATTCGGCCCTAGGACCTGGCCATTGTGGACTGAACATTGGTGTAGATATCACCCGCACACAATGAGCCCTTTGTGGCCTAACTTAGTGGACGAGTCGGGATATGATGATTGTAGAAGACGGATGCCAACTCGTGTAGGATAAGCTCTTGGCCGTGAGTTCGCCTTGCCATGACCATGGGGCTACGCCACTCTTTTGCTTTTACTTGCCTCTTCATGCTCAAACCCCAGTATGCTTGTACCTTGTATGACCATCGCATTTCTTTGATTCCCGTGGTGACAACCGCACCGCTATGAATTAGAGAGATGTCTTAGTGCCAGTGCACCCAAGTCGGGTACCCTACGAGTGGTTTGCGCACTTGGTGTTTGTCGCTTCCTTCCAATGCCCCATCTTTCGTCGTGGCGCAAGTGTTGGAAGAAGTAGACCTTGTCCCTTGTTGTTCTTGCTCTTGTTGCACCGTTAGCCCGCTCTGTTCGATTCCGTCTTGCCCATGACGATTGGATCAAAGACCGGACTATTCCCTTTGGGTTAGCGAAGCTATGGTCTATGTCGTACCTCGGACCCGTGCGTGTCGACCTGATCGACCGTCTAAAACCATCTTTCCCAAAGATGTGTCTGAGAACATGACATAGATGTGCCTAGCTAACCCCCGCATCTTTTGCCGTGTTGAGCGACTCTCTTCTCGGCTCCCGATGTTATTCTGTCGTGTGGATCGAGGGGAACCGTTGATGTCCAATCTCTTTGCGCTACCGCTTTCTACCATAGCGGGTGAGCTGAAGTATGTTGGAGCCAAGTCACAATAGTGTTAATCGCTCTTGTATGCTACTCGTGTCCAATTGTGACTTGCGGGATAAGGCTATAAGAGCCGAACCCCGTTGTTCTTCTTTCTCGGGGCCCGACTTCCAATCCCCGTCAATTCAATGACACCGGATCAAAGATCGTGAGCCGTGGTGATTGCTCTGGATAAGCTCCGGCTTAAACCGTTTATCGTAAAGCCATACTGGCTTGGCCATGACTTAAGCTTGTGCTCAGCATACCACCACTCGTATTTCTTTGGCCCGAGGGAATCGGACATCAGCCGAGAGGGACAAGACATTTCCTCTTTGTGTTCCTTCTGGGTCTTGTCGCCTTTTTTTAATATTGTTTGTTCTCTTGCTTTGAGTGTGTTTTGGAGGTAATTGCCTCGAGGACAACGTTGGATCGAACCCGATGGGGAAGGAGAACGTGATCGACGACAGGACCCTAGGAAGAGGAGACCTTGCTGATCAACTACATCAACTAATGAAGATTTGTACCACTACTACCTCGACATCGCAGGTGTCATGGCAGCACCCTCTTTTAGATAATCCTATTAGACATTGCATAATATCTAGAACTGCTAGCGCTTTATAATTATTCCCTTGCTAGTGCTTTGATGCATGCTACTACCTGAGCCATTATTACCCTGATGCAACCCACTCTACCATGTCACCCTGCTTTGTGCATTCACTCACTTATATATGCTTACTTGACTGCTTGCTTGCATATTATACCTCTATACTTACTTTTAACTCCACTTCGCATTATATCTGGGATGTGATGCTGGTGGTGAACCCCTGGGAATGGTTTGGCTATGGGTGCCAGACTTGGTGGTGTGTGACCGTGCTACGTGTGTCTTGGGTGCGTGGAGAGTGAGGGTTGTGTTGACCGAGCTGGAATAACGACGAGCCTAGGGCAAGTCTTGCCAAGTGGTGCTACCTGGGCACTTGGATATGGAATACCTGTGACGGGTAAATGGTAATTGGAGGTGGCTTTGGGTGTGAACCTGTGATGGGAGGAGCCCAGGATGGAGGTGCTGTGGTGGCACGTAAAATGGAAACCCTGATAAAGACATTCTGGCTTGGTCAATCCTTAAGGACTTACTAGTACTCAGATTCACCGGGGATCCTTTACATCCCACTCGCCCTATATGGTGCAGGACGGTCGGACTACTTGGTAGAGCGATGCCACTACTGCTAGGCGAATGTGTGCAAGGAGGTACGGGGCGCGCGGTTTCCCCCCACACCCTTCTGAGACTTCAGGAGGCCTTGTGGACCCGGCTCTTGACATCCAGAGGGCCCCGGCTCTGTCTACGACTCACAGTATCAGCCATCCCAGACTAGACTTGGGATGTTCCAGGGCT
The DNA here is from genome assembly GCA_904845875.1 of Miscanthus lutarioriparius. Lineage (NCBI taxonomy): Eukaryota > Viridiplantae > Streptophyta > Magnoliopsida > Poales > Poaceae > Miscanthus > Miscanthus lutarioriparius. Next base: position 91,907,145 of record CAJGYO010000010.1, on the reverse strand, counting down.
GAGAGGTAGGGTGGCATCGTTCTAGGCTAGCAAGCGACCGGAATTCTGCCTAGGAGATACATGGCTCCGAGGATGGCTAATCTTGTGGGTATGTAAAACCTCTGCAGAGTGTATGGTTGATCAATCGATACATATGCCGACTTGTCGGCTATGGACCTTTCCTGGGTTTCGCTTAAACTAGATAGGAGATGAGTCCTTCTATCCTCCCTCCAGGGTTGGGGTATTTTCCGGTCATGAGCCTTGGGGGCTATGGACCGTTGAGACAAGGCCGAGAGGGAGTTGGCCTGTCGACCTGAGTGTGTGAGATGAGATATGGTGTAGTGGTGTGGAGATAGTTTGGGATGGATGGTTGGTGGATGGATATGGATGGTGTGGTGGAGAATGTGTTCAAAATTGGATATTATTATTATATTACTAATGTTATTTACTTCTCATGCGCTAAGAATGCAAACCACAGCCCAATATTAGGATCGCCAGATCCCTTGTTTATCTTTTCCACTAAAGCTCATCGGTGCTGACCATGGCCTGCACACACCTGGCGGTGTGTAGAATTCCTGCTTCTCAGAGATGCTGACTTTAGAAGGATTAGGAGGCCTCGTGCCTATGCTCAAGTTTGGTTTGGAGATGGAATCTACGCTGCACTACGCCAACTCTGATGATGCCCGTGAAGGAGGAGCCTTCACTCGATAGTCTTCCACTAGATTAACTCTGTAATAGGTGTGTTCCCCAGTAATGTAATATCTTGTATTCTTGTAATCTTACGATGTATGACTGTGACATCAACTGAAATATGATAATATGATGGAATCAGTTCTTGGTTTCATCATATTATAATTCATTCTGTGGAATTTTCCCTTCGCAGAAAATTGAGGATGTTTCAGTAGCCACCCGAAGGGTATGTCGTGTCCTTCGCTCACTTCCATGAGCGGGGATTCACCATACCTACCCACAAGTTCCTTCGGGGCCTGTTGGATTACTACAAGGTGCCGGTGGAGGGGGGCGGCTCCACTGCCGTGGCCCACGAGTTGATAGGGGCGGGCGAATCTGCTGCCGCGCCCAAGACACCGATAGAGAGGGGTGGCTCCGCCGCCGTGCCCTCGGAGGCAAGGGAGATGAGCCCCTCTGCCCGGGAATAGGGGGCAGGCTCGAAACGGTCCTGCCCAGACGAGTTGGAGCAAGAATCCGGGGGTTCATCCCCAAAATGTTCCTACCACCCAACAGTGCCAGCATAAGTCACCGATTCCTCTGTTTTCCCTTTTTCTATTTTTTCGTTTTTCTATTTTTTCAGTGTGACCTATGCCTTTTAACTCTTGCAGAGTCTTGAGACGGGGCCGCTCTTTGGAACTGGCGCCCAAGAAGAGCGTTGCTCTTCATGTGGGACGGGCGCCGTCGCCCAACATTGCTCCTATTTTGGGCAGGAGCGGAGCCGATGTTGTAGCCTCGTCGGCCGGTCAGGCACCATCTGTGGTGGTGCCCATGCCCTCGGTGGGTCGAGCAGGCACCGGGGCTGAAGAAGCGCCCTCAGGGGTCACCAAGCACATGGCGGTGGAGGTGATTCTACCACCTATGTCGGAGTGGACGGAGCCACCGCTCGCGCTTGTGGCGCCATCCGTGGTGGGCGCGGCACCGCAAGCTGAGGCCCCGGCATCCCAAGTAGAGGTGGCCATGACCGTGACAAGCCAGGCACCGCCGGACGCAGCCACGGTGGTGTCCGAGGGAGCGGCGTAATCCGTGCTACCGGCGTCCCAGGCGACGGCGCCCAAGGTGGGCCGGACGGAGGGGGACACAGCTGGAGGGTCCTCGAGCGTCGTGGCAGTGGTGGAGAGGACCAGCAGGGGGTCTCCCTTGGCCCTAATGTCGGGGGGAAGCCGCTCGCCCGCATGGGGTGAGCCGCCACTCTAGTGGATGGATCCTCAAGACCCAACGTCGACTCTCTTCTCGCTCGACGATGCTACCGAGAGCATAGAGCGAGAGAGTCTTGACGAAGAGATCTCGGCCATGATGGATGTCCTGAACCAGGCCAGGGGCGTCCTGCGTGACATCATCGCTCCCACTGGCTGGGTATCCACTTGATCTTCCCTCTTGCTTTCTTCTTTATCCATGTATTTTTGTATTTTTGACACTGGTCTTCTTTTCAGTCCCTCCTTGCTCTTAGCCGGGAGAAATACTAGTTCCTCCACGAGCAGAAGGTGGAATGGGACCACCTCACCGAGGAGGCCTGGCTGCATGGAGATGTGAGCACCCAGCTTGCTGCCGCCCAACAGTGGGAAGCCGAGGCGCGTCGGGACGGAGGTGGTCCATGGGATGTTCTAGGATCTGTCGGTGAGGTGAGATTCGACCCCTTGTGGTTGCTGCGGCCGGATGTTACTGGAGACCGAAGCAAGGGTAGCGAACTTACTCTTGTATTCGCATGTACCCCTTACTTAGGATTTTAATGATCGTTCCGTGACCGTGCGTTTGGTCCATTGCTGGCCCGACCTTCCCCGAGCCCCCGCGCATGGCGGGGATTCGGTCAAGGGTCGGCTCGCTTTGTGACTGTCACCCCATCCATGGTTTCCACAACTGGAGGGGTTGAGGCGATGTCACTTGCCTCGACGGCTCGAGTGACGTGCCTGAGGAACTCGCTAATAGGGATGTTCGAACGGAATCCGATCCCGTTGCTTTGCGATAGGGTCGGCAAAGCCCTCGGGTGGCATTCCATTGCTCTTTGACCTGCCTTCCAACAAATTCCCCCTCAATGGGGATTCTATGGGCTTGGCTAAAGGCTAGATTGAACTAGAAGGTTGAGATGACCCTATCCGCCTCAACGCAGGTTGGGCAAAGGCCGCTGAGGCTCATCTGTGTTTTCTCCCCTAGCTCTTGTTTGATGTGAGGCGGCCGCAGACCCTTCGTGGGTCAGCCTTTGAACCTCGGTCTCTCAATCTCGGATCGAGCGGCTTGAGCCCCCTAGCCCCTTAGGGTCTAATAGGGGTCGGCTATGTTTCGCACGTCACCCCGTCCTCAGTTTCTACAACCGAAGGGGCTGAGCTGATGACACTTGCCTCGACGGGTCGAGTGTCGCGCTCAATGAGTTCGCTAATGGGCATGTTCGTGTGGAATTCAGGTCCGTCATTCGCTGACGGTGTCGGCAGAGCCCTCATGTGGCATTCCACTACTTCTTAACCTGCCTCCCGGCAGATGCCCGAGCCGTTCGATAGGCTCAGGTGGTCTGTTGGCCTCTCCTCGATGGAGATTCTATGGGTTTGGCTCGAGGTTTAGAATCGAACGAGAAAGGTCGAGATGTCCCTGTCCGCTTCTGAGCAAGGTTGGGCAGGGCCGCTAGGGCTCATCTCGGTTTTTCTCCCCTAGCTCTATATGACGCGAGGTAGCCTCGAGCCCTTCGTGGGCCAGCCTTCTAACCTCGGTCAGTTGCCGCTCATATCAAATGAGGTGGGTGCCGCTTCGTGATGCGACACAAAGCGTTGAGATGTAGCGATTGCATATGCAACGTTTGGATGTATGGGATTAATGTACGATTTAATTGAAACAAAAGCGGGGTCGATAATGTTACCTTGGTGGCATGAGCAACGAGAAGCTCTTACCAGACATGTCCGTGCGGGGTTCGGGTCTGACGTTTACGACAGGGCCGGCGTGACCTGCACGAGCATCACAATTTTTTGTTTCTGTCTCTCGGCGGTGATCCGAGCCATTCGATTGACTTTAGGCGACCTGATAGCTTCTCCTTGAAGGAGATTTTGCAGGTGGACCCCTCTGAACCCTTCTCGAGAAGGCGGATGCTAAAGCTTGGGGTACGGGGAATTGTGAATTCGATTATGCTGGTGAACAAAAACACCGTAGCCACCGGGGCATAGGGTCTAGCGGTTCATCCAATTTTACTCAAAGTTTTATACCCGCACACCATGTCTCTGGTTTTCAACATAAGGAGGGGTTTGGCGAAGAGGATGTATAAACAAGTAGACACTCTCGGCAGCCCCCGAGCCATGTCCGTGCCCCTGCCGTTGCTGGGGTCGGAGGCTTGGTAAAGAAATTAACATGCAGAGTAAGTAAACAGAGGTGCTTATCTTTCGGTGGCCGTTCGTTCGTTGTTTTACCTGGGCCGTTCGATCGACCCAGGAGGCCCGTTGGGCCCCCCTTGACAGAGGTTCCATCATCGGGTCCTTCCAGGTCCTACCTGGGGAAGCAGAGAGTCGCTTGCATGCGGGTACTCCCTGATTCCCACGCTCGGCGTGCGGTAGGGGTGGGCCATGCATGGGCAACGTCCTGTTTGACCAGGTGATGTCTCATCGATCAGAGCACGTCCCATCAGCATCGAATTCTCACCTGCATTGAATAGGGGAAGGGAGAGGGTTTTTTGTCCCAACCTTTCACCTTTCACCGCCGCTGCGTCTCGTCCATAAATAGGGGGAGGGGAGAGGAGTTCTTGTCCCATTCCTTCGCCTATTCCTGAGCTGCCATTTCTCCTCCATCTTCCTTTTCACCGAGCGCATTCGCATGTCGTGGCGGTTCCTAAGTGAGAGAGGGTAATGCGAGGGAGAGGAGAACTCATAGATCCATTCATGAATTCGGAGCGCGATGTTGAGCTAGAGGTCATCCAACATAGATGAGATGGTGCTGGCCACCTTCACCGAGAAGGGGCTGCTTCTGCCGAAGGAGGAGGCGCACTGGAGGGTGCTGAGCGTCGTCGGTTTTGCCGTCATCCGCGAAGCCTTCGTCGAGATGGAGCCGTACGAGAAGCTCTTCCGGCGAATCTTCTCCAGGTGAGTCTTGTCGGTGGGGAAGCCGCCTAGGACTCCATGGATGGGGGGTTTCGCCCTTGCAGCCGCTCAGATCGACCAGTTCATGAAGCTTGATGAGATGTTAGGGACATCCATCAGCCATGGCGGCCTTTCTTCGGTGGGAAGCACCCCTCGTCTAGGTGCCGTTGTCAGGGTTGCGGCTGATCACAATCGCGTAATCCTTGGATGCCCCGACGAAGGTGCCACGGTCACCGACGTGGTGCTCGATGTTGTAGATGACGGCACCCTTAGGGATCCCTCGACGAACGTTGCCGATGGAGAGCGTGGCGTGGCGACTATAGTAGTACTTAGAGTAGAAATGGTCAGAAACTGTAATCAAATAAGTTGTGGGGGAGCCCCCGTGTGAACAGTTTTATGTATTCATGAATACAGCAGTCCCTTTTCGTAATGAAATCACCTTGTAAGCGATGAATTTGTTCAAAAATGAACATGTTCTCAAATTTCGTTATGGCAAACAGCTTTTCAGCTCTTCTCCCTCTTTTTGGCAAAAGAGGTTTAATGCCTTCCGACTCTTCCCATAGTTACGGTCGCAAAAGACTCAGAGTGCGGGTGAGTCAATTCTGATCACGCTGGTGAGCAAAGAGACTATAGCTGCTGGGGCGTGGGTTTCCCGTAGTCCTACCAGTTATACTCAGATCTTGTCTCCGAAATCCTAGCCCTTAGGACTTACCGTGAGAAGAGAGGAAAAACATAGAGAATGTTTGCAAGATAACACAGAGAATGTTTTTGCAAGGTAAACATGCTCATACCAGCCCCCAAGTGAGGTCTGACCCCTTGCACTTGCAGGGGTCGGATTCCACGAAAGATTGGGGATTTTGATGGCAAAATTGATAAGAGAAAGTATGCATTTATTTAAGGGTAAAAATGACGTAGCTGCTCAATGTACCAGGCATTGGTGAAGACCTCGCCGTCGATGGTTTTCAACTTGTAGGCGCCTCCCCGAAGTACTTCTGCGACGACATACGGCCCCTCCCAAGGCAGGGAGAGCTTGTGGCGGTCCTTGTTGCTCTGCACGAGGTGGAGAACCAGGTCCCCGATGCTGAAGGCTCGGTCCCGCACCCATCGGCTGTGGTACCATCACAGTGCCTACTGGTACTTGGCCGAACGGAAGAGGGCGATGTCGTGAGCTTCGTCTAGCTAGTCCATGGTGTCTTCGTGGAATGCCTTGGCTCCCTGTTCATCGTATGCTCTGATTCTTGGTGCTCCATAGTCGAGATCGGTTGGGAGGATGGCCTCAGAACCGTAGACCATGAAGAAGGGTGTGTAGCTGGTGGCCCAGCTGGGAGTCATCCTTAGGCTCCAGAACACCGCAGGGAGCTCGGCGACCCAGCGTGCGCTGAACTTGTTCAACCAGTTGAAGATCCTAGGCTTGAGGACCTATAGGAGCATGCCGTTTGCGCGCTCAACCTGCCCGTTCATTCGGGGGTGCGCGATGGCAGCCCAATCGACACGGATGTGTTGTTCATCGCAGAATCGAAGGAATTTCTTGCCGGTGAACTGTCTGCCGTTGTCCGTGATGATGGAGTTTGGTACTCCAAAGCGATGGATGATGTCGAGGAAGAACAGCATAGCTTGCTCGTACTTGATCACAGAGATCAACCGGGCTTTGATCCATTTTGTGAACTTGTCTATGGTGACAAGCAAGTGGGTGTAGCCCCCGGGCGCCTTCTTGAGAGGCCCAACCAGATCAAGCGCCCAGACTATGATGGGCCACCTGATGGGGATCATCTAGAGTGCCTGGGCTAGGAGGTGAGTTTGCCGAGCCTAGTACTGGCACCCTTCGTAGGTGCGTACGATCTGCTTGGCGTCGGCTACTACTATGGGCCAGTAGAAGCCCTATCGGAATGCATTTCCAACCAAGGTTCTAGGCGCGGCGTGGTGACCGCAGACCCCACCGTGGATATCGCTCAGCAAAAGCTTTCCCTATTTAGCAGGGATACAGAGCTGCAGGATCCCGGTGTGGCTTCGTTTGTAGAGTTTGCCCTCTACAAGAACGAAGGACTTGGCACGATGTGTGAACCGTCGAGCTTCCGTCTTGTCCGTCGGCAACGTGTCACAGAGGAGGTAGTCGAGGTAGAGTGTTCTCTAGTCATCTAGAGTGTCAGGCTCTGTCGCTGGATCCTCTTCAAGCTCCATGACCTCGAGGCCGGACAGAGCTGTCAGTTGGTTAGCCCCCGAGGCTGGATTAGACGGTCCATCGTCGGCCCGTTCCGACCCTTCGTAGCGCACCGAGGGTTTGTGTTGGTCGCTGGCGAAGACACCCATTGGCACTGGTTCTCGACCAGATGCCGCTTTTGCAAGCGCGTCGGCCGCCTCGTTGAGGCGCCTTAGGATGTGATTGAGCTTGAGGCCATCGAACTTGTCCTTCAGCCGTCGGACTTCTTGGCAGTACACAACCATCTTGGTGTCGTGATAGCTCAACTCCTTTATGACTTGGTTGATGACCAGCTAGGAGTCGCCCTGGATGTCGACGCGTCGGATGCCCAGCTCGATGGCGATGCGTAGGCCATTGATGAGTGCTTCATACTCAACCAAATTATTGGATGAGGGGAAATGGAGACGAACCATGTACCTCATACAAACCCCGAGGGGTGATACAAAGACCAGCCCTGGGCTGGCACCCTTCTTCATCAGCGATCCGTCGAAGTACATCGTCCAGTACTCTTGATCGACGACCGCCAGTGGTGTTTGGACCTCGGTCCATTCCGTGATGAAGTCAGCCAACACCTGGGACTTGATCGTCATTCAGGAGGCATACATGATGCCTTGATCCATCAACTCGAGTGCCCACTTCACGATTCTTCCCATGGCGTCCTGGCTCTGGATGACCTCGCCGAGGGGGAACGACATCACGACCGTCACAGGGTGTGACTCAAAGTAGTGGCCTAGCTTCCTCTTGGTGATGAGGATGGTGTATAGGAGCTTCTAGATTTGGGAGTTGCGGGTCTTAGCTGATGAAGTACACAGGGCGCTATACCTTGAGGGTGTGCCCTAGTTCCTCCCGCTCTACCACTAGGGCGGCGCTGACCACTTGCATGGTGGCCGCTATGTATAGCAGGAGGGATTCTCCATTGCTTGGAGGAACTAGGATCGAGGCCCTTGTCAAAAGCAGTTTGACCATGTCAAGTGCCTCCTGGGCCTCGGATGTCCACTCGAAGCGGTCGGCTTTCTTCAAGAGTTGATAAAGGGGGAGACCTCGTTCGCTGATTCACGAGATGAATCGACTGAGTGCGGCGAGGCACCCTGTGACTCGCTGAACCCCCTTTATGTTCTGAATCGGGCCCATCCTCTTGATGGCTAAGATTTTCTCTAGGTTGGCTTCGATGCCACGCTCGGAGACAATGAAGCCGAGCAGCATGCCCCTCGGGACCCCAAAAACACACTTGTCGGGATTGAGTTTGATGCCATTCGCTCAGAGTTTTGCAAAGGTCTGCTTAAGATCGGCAACGAGGTGGTCAGCCCGTTTGGACTTAACTACAATGTCATCGACGTAGGCCTCAATGGTCCGCCCGATGAGGTCCCCAAAGCATTGAGCATACAGCGCTGGTACGTAGCCCCAGCATTCTTCAGCTCCGAACGGCATAAAAACGTAGCAGAACGATCCGAAGGGGGTGATGAAAGACGTCGCGAGCTGGTCGGACTCTTTCATCATGATTTGATGGTAGCCGGAGTACGCATCAAGGAAGCAGAGGGTTTCGCACCCCGAGGTAGAGTTGACTATTTGGTCTATGCGCGGCAAAGGAAACAGATCCTTTGGGAGTGCTTTGTTGAGACCCGTATAGTCTACACACATCCTCCATTTCCCGCTCTTCTTTCGTACAAGAACGGGATTAGCTAACCACTCTAGGTGGTATACTTCCTTGATGAATCTGGCCGATGAAAGTTTGGCTATCTCCTCGCCGATGGCCCTGTGTTTCTCCTCGTCGAAGCGACACAGGCATTGCTTCACCAGCCTAGAGCCTGGATGGATCTTCAAGGTATGCTCGGCGACCTCCCTCGGAATGCCCGGCATATCCGAGGGTTTCCACGCAAAGATGTCTTTGTTGTCACCGAGGAAGTCGACGAGCGCGCTTTCCTATTTAGAGGAAAGTGTGGTACCAATGCGTACCGTTTTACCCTCGGAGCTATTAGGATCTATGAGGACCTCCTTGGAGCCCTCTGCCAATTCGAGTGACCCAGTCAACTTCTTCGCATCGGGCGCTTCTTCGGCGACCTCCTCCTTGAGGGCGGCGAGTTCCCCGGAGGCGATGATTGCTGTGGCATGGCCGCAGCACTCGACCTCGCACTCGTAGGCATGCTGGAAGGAGGTGCCGACGGTGATGACCCCGTGGGGGCCCAGCATCTTCAGCTTGAGGTATGTATAGTTGGGGACGGCCATGAACTTCGCGTAGCATGGACGTCCCAGGACGGCGTGGAAAGTTCTAGGGAACCCAACCACCTCGAAGGTGAGGGTCTCAGTCCTGTAATTGAACTGATCCCCAAAGGTAACGGGCAGATCGATCTGCCCTAGTTGCATGGCCTACTTCCCAGGCACAATGCCGTGGAAAGGTGCTCGGGTTGGGCGGAGGCGCTTCCGGTCGACGCCCATCTCATCGAGCGTCTTGGCATAGATGATGTTGAGGCCGCTGCCTCCGTCCATCAGTACTTTGGTGAGTCGCTTTGGGCCGATGATTGGGTCGACCTGTCGACACAGAATTTCATCCCATGCCAAGGACACATGAGCAAGCCGGAAGGGTCCGCTCGATCCCACGGCGCGCAGTGACGCCAGGATCCATGACTCTGACTCGCCCGATCCCACGGCGTGCACTGACGCCAGGATCCGCGAGCTTCATCTCATCCGATCCCTAAACTAACTGCCTTGATCCCACGATGCGCATCGACGCCAGGATCCACGACTCTGACTCGCCCGATCCCACGGCGCGCACCGATGCCAGGATCCGCGAGTTCTGTCTCGTCCGATCCCTAAACTAACTACCTCGATCCCACGGCGCGCACCGACGCCAGGATCCACGAGCTCCATCTCGCCCGATCCCTAAAACTAACCACCTCGGCGGTGCAACGACGCCTTGGTTGACGACTCCGTCTCGACTAAAAAACATGGACACACGCCCGCTGACAAAACCCCCCAGACGATTCTGCCCGAACCGCCCGGGGGCTACACCCGCGGGTGCGCTCGCGTGCACCCGCTGACGAAACAAAAACCTCCCCCCGCTGGCAACACGAAAAACCCCCCAGACGATTTTGCCTAAATCGCCCGGGGGCTCGGGGGCTACACCCGCGGGTGCGCTCGCGCGCACCCGCCGTCAAGACAAAAATCCCCCAGACAATTCTACCCGAATCGCCCTGGGGGCTCAGGGCCCCTGTCAGGTTCATAAACCTAGGGTCCCTCGCCGACCGGCTTCCCAACAAAGGCTTGGCCCAAGCAGACAACACGCAACTCATGGACCGGCCCAAGTACCTAAACGACAAGCTAGAGGGGTGATCCAATCTCCGACCGGAAGGCCTGGCCAAGGAGGAATGGCACCCGCTTCTGACTCCGGCCCACCTCTCTGACCGGAGATCTTGCTTCGGTCTCCAGCCCGCCTCCGGATGGCCTCTCCGACCGAAAGGCCTGGCCAAACAACGCTTCCGACTCCAACCCGCGTCTCCGACCGGGGATACGCCAAACCCCTACCCACTGCTCTTCTCCGACTGGTGTGATCAGAGCTGACTAGGACCAACCGACCGGGGACGCCCGCTCGGTAAGGACCAGGAAACGGACGGAGAAAGTAAGGTAGGGCGCACAAGTCAAACCGCAACACCGAGGACCGTACCCTATACACCTGCAGAAATAGTACTCTACGACCTCCCTGGCATGACAGAACCCAAGCAGTGTTGTAGGCGCCGACATTTTCCCCTACAGTATTGTGGGCGCCATTAACTCCCATACGGTAAGGCTCCCCCCACATGCCTCTAGGCATCGACAGTATTGTGGGCGCCGGCATTTACCGTACCTAGCGAACATCGTAAAACCCCTTGCACGCCTCCGGGTATCAACAGTGTGGCAGGCGCCGACGTTTGCCATACCCGAAGAAGACAACACGACCTCCCACATGCATCTGACATACAACAGTATTGTGGACGCCTACCGTCATCCTGTACCCACCGGCGTGGGCAACAAGGCTTAGTAGCATACGTACTCTCTCTCTCTCTCACTTGTAAGGCCATCCCCTTCATCTATAAAAGGGGATGCGCTCTCTCTCAACAGATAGACTCATTTGACTCATCAGTTCACTAGTCCACAACAACAGAATCTCCAGGTTCAAACCACGAGCACACGCTCAAACACTTAGCGCATAGTGGGGCTCCCGTCACTCTCGGCTCCTCTAACCAGAGTCCGACCAGACCTCTTGTACCCCTATCTTTCTCCTTCTCGTTTGTAACCCCACTGCAAACTTCGAGCACCTGTGCTCAGGAATAAAGTCACCAATCGACTCAAACTGGATGTAGGGCACATTGCATGAACCAGTATAAACCCTGTGTCATTGAGTGCTAGGCCACCTCTGATCACAACGTACGGCAAAACTACAAATATTTACGTGTTGGTCACTTTCTGCACCGACAGTTGGTGTCTATGAACCCATTTACTTTCTAGCAAAGTATGTGATGCTTTAGTTCTTGCATCAAGTAAATTTTTTCAATAGGGCTATCAATTTTAATTTTGATGAACATATACATATGACACCTGTGAACCCATTGTTTTAGCAATTATGAAGTCTAAAATTTTTATTTTCCTATAATTAGTCTCCCCAAATTTATGTGCATGAAGTAGAATAATTGTTCTTCAAGAGGGCTACCAATTTTAATTCGGACGAACACATCCATGTGAGACCTAGTGACCCATTAAATATTTAGCTATGATGATTGTTCATGACGGCTCTAGTTTAATTCTTTAATTATCCTCCTCATTTTTCTGTCCTGATGACAACTTTAGGTTTTCTTGTTGAAAACTCCTCTGATTTTGTGTGAAACGTGAAAATTGTGTAGAATATGTTTCCTACTAAGGGGATCATGGGCAATTGAGAGATCTATCTACCCAATCGACAAAAATAATCTATTAGTCTTTTTACCTTTTTTGTACCTAAACCTCTTCCAGGCCCCCTTGATGTCCAGCACATCTTTCTATGAGATTTGTCGGCATTCTGGGTGGTCTTGATGATCTCGTGGCACCCCTGTTGTGTGATATCCTGATGGTTAATTCTGAGACGTGTTCGTGGGTCTTTTTGGTGAAGATCTAGCATTGAATCGGCCTCACCGTTTAGATGTATCTTCGCTGCGTATCTTGGACATGTGCAGCATGGCCGATCAAGCCCGTGCTAGTGTGTGACACACACTTTTTATCGACTTTGATGGGGAAGAAAGCAAATAGATCTACTACTATGGCCAATGGTAAGCAAGATGATCCGACTAATCCAAGCAATCCCATGTACATTATGAAGCCTTTGGCTGACTAACTTCCTGACCAGATTTGCAAGATGCTTAAGAAGAGGGCATAGGCCCGAGTTGCTGCTAATCTAGAGTATGCTATATAATGCTTCTGGGTGGATCGGCTGGAAACTCTCAAGAAGATCAAAGGCATCCAAATTGATCTTATTCCTACTACAACTTCATCTGATGTAAAAACTCCTCAACCACCTCATAGATTTGGTGGGAGGAAATTTTGCTCAACTGACCATCAATTAGCTGCTATTAGTTTGGTGTGCCTAGGTAACAAGATAGTTGTTAGCTTGGTGTCCATCTAATAATTAGCACGCCTAATAGCTGGGTCCATTTGGATCCACCACGACAAATTTGTAGCAGCTAATAAATACCAGCTGGTTGGATCCAAACAGGCCCTTAAATCGTGTTAACATGTTGATAATTACGATCAATATAATATTAGTGATAATCAAAATTGAAATGGTCTATTAGCAGCCAATAAGTGCATAAGAATGATAGATTAGTATGGAGTGAATCTATATCATTAAAAAATTGATTGGCAAGGATCAAAATAGATATGACATTATTAGGCAGCTTATGCCTGCTTATCAAGAAAATGTGAAATTGTAAATATATAATTTAAATAGCATTACCAATAATACAAACATTGAGTGGGTAATATATATTATAGGATATTGGTACTACGAGTAAAAAACTCAAGATATGATATTTCTTATGGAAAAATGGCAGAAATTGATTGCTCAAGTTTAATATAGTTGTGGCTCAAGTCTATATAAGCAAAGACCCACAAGCAAAGGGGCACTCAATTCTCCATAAGCGAACAACCACAAAGCATACGAGCATCTTCAGGGGACTAAGTAGCCTCTACTTACGGAAGCCTAGCCTAGAGCTTCATGGCGTGCTCCAAGAAGACTCTCGCTATTGTCGTTGTTCCGCTGCTGATGGTCTCCTTGCGTCAGCCATGCCAGCAAGCGAAGGAAGTCGTGCCCTGTTAGGAGTAGAGCAGTGCTCCAAATTTGACAACTGCAAGGAACAGTTCTGTCAGGCGACGTGCATCATCTTGGGGTTGAATGCTGTTGGCATATGCAAGGTTGTTGGTGGGGTCTCCTCCTGTTGTTGCGTCCCAAATAAACCATCCAAATCCATCGGCATCCGCCACTAGCTTGTTCGCTGATTCATCAATTTCTCGATTCAAGATAGAGAAACTGCATTTTTGTCAGCAACATGTAATATGTACTGTAAGGTACGAAATGTGTGGCACAATGTATTATATCCTTGATAGCATGGCAAATAATTATGCTTTGTATCTTTAAATCAATTTAATATATAAAATGTGGTCTTGCAAAACTTCACATTATGCCTATACGCTTGGTGATTCCTCATCCTGCCTTGTTTTTACCGTATCAACTCAATTCCTAATGATTGGTAAAAAGCATTAGTATGTGTAGTTCTTCTTGTTGGTGTGCGATGCAGCATGAATAGGCTTGCCGACCCAGCATTGTCCAGTCCTCCTAACCAGTTGTGCTTGTTGCTACTATAGGCACTGCCATTATTGCTACAGAGGCCACCAATATCGCCTCCGAGATAGTTTGGGTGCAGGAAACTGTGATATAAGGAGATGCCGCTCATACAGATGGCACTAGGGTGACAATGCTATAGTTGCAACTCACATAGATGAAGCTATTGATCAGCTTTGTAACGACGATGATGAGACCAATGCCTCACAGTTCATCAAAACCTCTAGAACAGACACTTCAGCTGCATATCCCGATGACAACTTGAGGTTTTCTTGTGGGAAATCCTCCGATGTTGTGTGAAACGTGGAAATTTTGTGTAGAACATGTTTCCTACTAAAGGGATCATGGGCAATTTCATCTATGCAATCAATGAAAATAATTTATTAAAGTTTTTGCCTCTTTTGTACCTAAACGTCTTCCAGTCCCCTTGAGGTCTAGCACATCTCTCTACGAGATCTGCCAGCATTCTAGGTGCCCTTGACGATCTTATGGCACCCCTGTGGTGCAATTTCCTGATGGGTCATCCTGGGTGGCATTTGTGGGTTTTTTTGGCGAAGCACTAGCGTTGAATTGGTGTCGCCGACTAGCTAGTCTGCCTCACCATTTAGATCTATCTCCGCTGCGTATCTTGGACATGTGCAGCCCGGATGATCGAGCGTCCTAGTCTGTGACCGAAATTCGCATCAACACACTTTTGATCGACTTTGCTAGGGAAGAAAGCAAATAGATCTACTACTATGGCCGATGGTAAGCAAGATGATTCGACTGAGCAGTCACATGTACATCATGAAGCCTTTGGCCGATCAACTTCCGATGAGATTTGCAAGATGCTAGAGAAGAGGGCATAGACCCGAGTTGCTGCTATCTAGAGTATGCTATAATATGCTTCGGGATGGATCGGCTGGAACTTGTCAAAAAGATCAAACACATCCAAATTGATCTTATCCCTACTACATCTTCATCTGATGTGAAAACTTCTCAACCACCTCCTAGATTTGGAGGGAGGGAAGTTTGCTCAACGACCATCAATTAGCTGCTATTAGCTTGGAGTGCCTAGGTAACAAGATAATTGTTAGCTTGGTGTCCATCTAATAATTAGCTAACCTAATAGCTGGGTCTATTTGGATCCACCACGACTAATTTATAGCAGCTAATAACTACCAGCTGGTTGGATCCAAACAGACCCTTAAATCATGTTAACGTGTTGTTAATTATGATAAATATAATATTAGCGATAATCACAATTTAAATGGTGTATTAGCAGCCAATAAGTGCATATGAATGATAGATTAGTATGTAGTGAATCTATATCATTAAAAAATTGATTAGCAAGGATCAAAATAGATATGACATTATTAGGCAGCTTATGCATACTTATTAAGAAAAATGTGAAATTGTACATATATGATTTAAATAACATTACTAATAATATAATCATTGAGTGTGTATTATATATTTGAGGATATTAGTACTACGAGTAAAAAACTCAAGATATGATATTTCTTAAGGAAAATCAGTAGGAGTTGATTGTTCAAGGTTAATTTGGTTGTGGCTCAAGTCTATATAAGGAAAGACCCACAAGCACAGGGGCCCTCAATTCTCTATAAGAGAACAACCACAAAGCATGTGAGCATCTTCAGGGGACCAAGTAGCCTCTACTTACGGAAGCCTAGCCTAGAGCTTCATGGTGTGCTACAAGAAGACTCTCGCTATTGTCGTTGTTCCGTTGCTGATGGCTCTCCTTGCATCAGCCATGCCAGCAAGCCAAGGAAGTCATGCCCTGTTAGGAGCAGAGCACCAACAGTTGTGTGGGGCAACGTGCGATCTTGGGGTTGAATGCTGTTGGGATATGCAAGGTTGTTGGTGGGGTCGCCTCCTGTTGTTGCGTCCCAAAACCATCCACCTCCATCCGCATTAGTCACTAGCTTGTTCGCTAATTCATCAATTTCTCAATTCGTGATAGAGAAACTGCATTTTTGTTAGCAATGTGTAATATGTACTGTAAGTACAAAATGTGTGGCACAATGTATTACATCCTTGCTAGCATGGCAAAATAAGTAATGCTTTGTATCTTTAAATCAATTTAATATATAAAATATGGTCTTCCAAAACTTCACATTATGCCGATATGCTTGATGATTCCTCATCTTGCCTTGTTTTCACCGTATCAACCCAATTCCTAATGATTGGTAACAAGCATTAGGATGTGTTGTTCTTCTTGTTAGTGTGCGATGCAGCGTGAATTGGCTTGCCGGCCCAGTATTGTCCAGTCCTCCTAACCAAGTAACCAGTGTGTGCTTGTTGCTACTGTTGGCACTGCCAGTATTGCTACAGAGGCCACCAATATCACCTCCGAGATAGTTAGGGTGTTGGAAACAGTGATATAAGGAAATGTCGCTCTTATAGAGGGCACTAGGGTGACAATGTTATAGTTGGAACTCATATAGATGAATCTATTGATCAGTTTTGTAACGACGATGATGAGACCAATGCTTCACAGTTCATCAAAACCTCTAGAACAGACACTTCAGCTACATATCCCGATGACAACTTGAGGTTTTCTTGTTGGAAACTCCTCCAATCTTGTGTAAAACGTGAAAATTTTGTATAGAACATGTTTCCTACTAAAGGGATCATGGGCAATTTCATCTATGCAATCAATGAAAATAATTTATTAAAACTTTTGCTTTTTTGTACCTAAACATCTTCCAGTCCCCTTGATGTCCAGCACATCTCTCTATGAGATCTGCCAGCATTCTAGGTGCCCTTGGTGATCTTGTGGCACCCCTGTTGTGCAATTTCTTGATGGGTCATCCTGGGAGGCATTCGTGGGTTTTTTTTGGCGAAGCACTATTGTTGAATTAGTGTCGCCGATCAGCTAGTCTGCCTCACCATTTAGATCTATCTCCGCTGCGTATCATGGACATGAGCAGCCCGAGCGATCGAGCATGCTAGTCTATGACCGGAATTCGCATCAACACACTTTTTATCGACTTTGATGTGGAACAAATCAAACAGATCTACTACTATGGGCGATGGTAAGCAAGATGATCCGAGTGATCCAAGCAATCCCATGTACATCATGATGCCTTTGGCCGATCAACTTCCTGATGAGATTTGCAAGATGCTAGAGAAGAGGGCATAGGCCCGAGTTGCTGCTAATCTAGAGTAGTATGCTATGGTATGCTTCAGGGTGGATCGGCTGGCTGTCAAAAAGATCAAACGCATCCAAACTAATCTTATTCCTACTACAACTTCATTTGAAGTAAAAACTCCTCAACAACCTCCTAGATCTGGTGGGAGGGAATTTTGCTCAACTGACCATTAATTAGCTGCTATTAGATTGGTGTGCCTAGGTAACAAGTTAGTTGTTAGCTTGGTGTCCATCTAATAATTGGCTAAACTAATAGCTGGGTCTATTTGGATCTGCCATGACTAATTTATAGCAGCTAATAACTACCAGCTGGTTGGATCCAAACAAACCCTTAAATTGTGTTAACATGTTGTTAGTTACGATCAATATAATATTCGCAATAATCAAAACGAACTTTTTTTGCAGAAGCAGAAGCCTGTTTTTTCTGTGATTTAGTAAGGACACGAGTCCATTCCTTCTCTTGTTCTTGTTCCCAAATCAGTTTTTCCCGCTGCCAGTGAGCAACCCCATTGTTCCAGAGATGAAAGGAGGCATCAAAATGCCGGCCAACAAATCTTCGAAGTTGATAAATATGAAAACCCACAGCTTTATTTGACACTGAAAACTGGAAATGCTGATCACTCAGAAAAAGAACATGAAAACCTGCTGGTGCACCAACCAAACATGAAGCCAGTGCAAGTGCCACAGATTGTTCAGTGAGGCGAAACGTGTATCTTCGAAAGGTGTCAAAGAGAAAAGAACGATCCATTAGGCGTAGATTCCACAAGATGAATCGAGGAAACAAGGAGTTGGAGAATCTCTTTTCGAAACTTCTTCCCATGATCAAAATCCAATTTTCCTTGCAATTCCAGCAGCAAGATCCATCGCAAATGGCAGGAAACACCAGCAGAACAGAGGAGCAAAGAGAACCTGGAGATCGTCAAGGAGTAGATCACCATGGAGAGATGAGTGATTGTGCCGGGGGGAAGAGGAGGATGGAACTCGTTGAGACTCTCATTTCTTGATGCCTTGGTTTCATTCTGTCAGCAACCGATTCCACAGGCGTCAGTTAGATAGCAGAAGACCAGCTTGTAATCTGTTGTAAGCCTAACGGCACATAGTCTAGCTGATCCGGTTCTGTAGGAGAGTTAGTTAGCAGCCCTTGGCTGACGATGATCGGCTTCATGTATATGTACCCGATGCTGTTCAGTGAATATACTCGAGCGTTTATCTAACTTACATGGTATCAGCTTAATCTCGATCCCAACCCACTGCTTCTGCATCTCCCAACCATGTTGAGCCCGTCTGCTTCCTCCGGCTCCAATCCTTTTGCTGATCCCGCTCCACCTTCTGCTTCCACCCTGGTGATGCTCAACATCCGCAGCCACGTCCCGGTTGTCCTCAACTCCGACGAGGGCAATTTCCGGCAATGGCGATCCTTCATCGAGCTCACCATCAAGAAATTCCGCCTCCTCGATCACATTGACGGCACCGTTGATGCTGCCGCCATGATTGACGACGCCGAATGGCTCCAGGTTGACGCCTGCGTCGTTTCCTGGTTGTACACAACCGTTTCCAAGGAGATTTGGAACGATATGAATCGCCCCAACGCCACCGCCTTCTCCGTTTGGAACGCGATCATCGGCCAGTTCCTCGACAACAGTCTCCAACGCGCCGTGTACGCCCAACAGGAATTCCACAGCCTGTTCCAGGGTGACATGGGCGTCGCCGAGTACTGCGGCAAGCTCAAGCATCTCGCCGATCAACTCTACGACTGTGGCGCCGCCGTCTCCGACACCGCTCTCGTCATCAACACCCTGCGAGGCTTGAACAACAAATTCAGCCAAGCAATTGCTGTTCTCTCCACCATGACTCCTCCACCCACCTTTCTCTACACCAAATCATACCTTCTGCAGGAAGAACATCGCATTCGCCACTCCCTGCAGATGGAGGCGCAGACCGCTCTTCTGGCGGCGGCCACGACCTCCCCCGCATCGCGGCCTCCACCACCGTCCCAGGCGCCCGCCCATGGGAACAACGACCGCCGCAAGAAGCGCAAGGCTAACGACGGCCGCAACCGGCAGAACGGCGGCAACGGTGGCCATGCCGCTCAGGCCGGCGGCACTCCCCATGCCGGCACCACCCCGCCGCAGTGGGGGCCTGCGCCTAACCCGTGGCATGGCGTCGTCCAGGCGTGGCCCATGCCTCCCTGGCGGCCCAGCGTCCTCGGCTCCAGACCCGGTGTCAGCCCACCCCAGGCGATGGCGGCGTTCTCGGCACCGCCGTCCTCCGATGCCGCCTACTACGCCGGCAACACCACCACCATCCCAGCCGGCCTCTACTCTGCCCTGAATGGGATGTCGATCAACAATTCGGGCGGTGGCGGCAACGACTGGTTCTTCGACACGGGCGCCTCCGCACACATGGCATCCAATTCTGGTATCCTTTCCTCCCCACCTGAACATACTGTTGCTCGTCAGATTATTGTCGGCAATGGCCATCATCTTGAAACGCAGTGTTCAGGCACCGCCTCCATTCCCACTTTGTAACGTTCTCATTGCTCCTCAGCTTGTCAAGAACCTTATTTCTGTACGTGCTTTAACACGAGATAACTCAGTTTCTGTTGAATTTGATCCATGGGGTTTTTCAATCAAGGATCTCCGCACCCGGACGGTTCTGCTCCGATGTGACTCCTCCGGCGACCTGTACCCCCTTCGCCGTCCATCCACCGCACCGGCGCGCCCTCCGACTGCTCTCCTTGCTTCATCCGACAGCAACCTCTGGCATGCCCGTCTGGGACACCCTGGCCACGCTACGCTACAGCGGTTGTCGCGCTCTATAGGTTTTTCCTGCTCCAAGTCCAATTCGCATACATGTGACGCCTGTCGCCTTGGCAAGCATGTTCGGCTGCCCTTTAAACAGTCCAATAATGTGTCCCAATTTCCTTTTCAACTTTTGCACTGTGATGTATGGACGTCTCCTATTTTAAGCAATTCAGGCTTCAAATATTACCTTGTGATATTGGATGATTACTCCCATTATGCATGGACTTTCCCACTACGCCATAAATCAGATGTTCTACCAACTCTCATATCCTTTCATGCATTTGTCCGCACCCAATTCCAAGTTCCTATAATGTGCCTGCAAACTGATAATGGGAGGGAGTTTGATAATTCTGCTTCGCGTGCGTTCTTTTCCATTCACGGCATTGTCCTTCGCCTCACTTGTCCATACACTTCACAGCAGAATGGGCGTGCGGAACGTGTCCTTCGCACACTGAATGACAGCATTCGCACATTGTTGTTTCAGGCGTCAGCACCGCCCACCTTCTGGCCGGACGCGCTTGCGACGTCCACATTCCTACTCAATCGGCGTCCATGTCGACCTCGTGCACATGAATGTCCTTTTGAGCTGCTATTTGGCGTGCCACCTGACTACGATCAGCTCCGGGTTTTCGGCTGTCTTTGCTACCCTAACACAGCCTCCACCGCGCCGCACAAGCTCGCCCCTCGCTTCGTGCGCTGCATCTTTCTGGGTTACCTGCTCGAACAAAAAGGCTACAAGTGCTATAACCCCAGCACTAAGCGTGTCATCGTCTCACGCCACGTCTACTTCGACGAAACGTGTTTTCCTTTTGCGCAGGTTGATCCGGTGCTGCAGCCCCCACCATGCCCGTCGTCTTGGTCTGACGAGGTCTTCATTCCCACCGGGCCTCGCCAGCCTCGACGTCGTGCGCCGGTCGTCACCGCCAGCAGGCGTGCACCAGTGCCTGCCCCTGCTGCTACCACGATGCCCTCGGCACCCGACGCTGCAGTGCCACCTGCGGCCACGTCTCCGTCAGCACCTGTATCTGCTGCTACCACGACGCCGCCACCAGCTGCCGTCGCGACGCCGGACATGGCGCCAGGTGCGACGTCGTCACCAGCACCTTCCGAGGCGCCGAGCCCGGCACCTGCGCCCCAGCCTGCGCCACCTCGGCATCCGATGGCCACACGGGCACAACACGGGATTCACAAGCCTAATCCCAAGTATGCTCATGTGGCCACTGCGTCCACACCCTCGTCACCGCCGCCAACAGTTCGTGCCGCCCTCCGTGACCCCGCCTGGATGGCGGCGATGCAAGAAGAATTCGACGCCCTGAAGCGCAACGGCACGTGGACGCTCGTGCCGCGACCGCCCCGGGCCAATGTAATCTCCGACAAATGGCTGTTCAAAAACAAGCTTCATCCTGATGGTTCACTGGAACGCCGGAAAGCCAGGTGGGTCGTGCGCGGGTTCTCTCAACGACCTGGCGTCGACTTTCATCAGACATTCTCGCCGGTGGTGAAACCGGCGACAATCCGCACAGTCCTTCATCTGGCTGCGACACGCCGGTGGCCGGTGCATCAGCTCGACGTGAAGAATGCGTTCCTCCACGGCAACCTTGCTGAGCGCGTGTACTGTCACCAGCCTGCAGGATTTGTTGATGCTGATCATCCCGACCATGTTTGTCTGCTCATCAAGTCACTATATGGCCTTAAGCAGGCGCCACGCACGTGGTTTCAGCGTCTCGGCAGCCACATCCGTGGCATGGGCTTCATCGCCTCCGGCTCCGACAGCTCCCTGTTCATCTACGCACATGGCGGTCACCTGGCGTATCTTCTCGTGTACATCGACGACATCATTCTAACGGCCTCGTCAACGGAACTGCTCCGTCGTGTCGTCGAACAGCTCCGTCAGGCCTTCGCGATCAAGGACCTTGGCGCCCTGAAATTCTTTCTTGGCGTCCAGGTGCGACGAGATGATGCTGGTTTCCACCTCAATCAGGCACAGTACACCAAGGACATCCTGGAACGCGCTGGCATGGCGAATTGCAAACTAGCATCAACTCCTGTCGAAGCTACGCCAAAGCTGTCAGCAACGGAAGGTGAACCTGCGTCTGACGGCACGTTCTATCGCAGCATCACCGGGGCGCTTCAGTACTTGATGCTCACGCGCTCGGACATCGCCTATGGCGTCAATCAGGCGTGCTTGCACATGCATGCTCCTCGCGACGTACACTAGAATCTCGTCAAACGGATCCTCCGATACCTTCGCGGCACCATCAACCACGGCATCACCATCTCAGCTTCTCCATCGACCACGCTGAAAGCGTATTCTGACGCGGACTGGGCTGGCTGCCCGGATACACGGCGATCGACCTCCGGCTACTGTGTCTTCCTCGGCGATTCGCTGGTCTCGTGGTCGTCCAAACGGCAAACCACGGTCTCGCGGTCTAGCGCTGAAGCTGAGTACCGGGCCGTGGCCAACGCCGTTGCTGAATGTTGCTGGCTCCGGAACCTGCTGCGTGAACTCCATGTCGTCGTCAACTCAGCCACGGTCATCTACTGCGACAATGTATCTGCGGTTTACTTGTCTGAAAACCCGGTGCATCATCGGAGGACTAAGCA
Organism: Miscanthus lutarioriparius; assembly: GCA_904845875.1. Lineage (NCBI taxonomy): Eukaryota > Viridiplantae > Streptophyta > Magnoliopsida > Poales > Poaceae > Miscanthus > Miscanthus lutarioriparius. The sequence goes on along the minus strand of CAJGYO010000010.1, from coordinate 91,884,791 downwards.
CGTCGAGCTTGACATCCATTTTGTTCGAGAGAAGGTAGCCCTCGGCCAATTCAAGGTACTGCAAGTCCCAACTCGGTACCAGTTTGCCGATATCATGACGAAAGGGCTACCGACGCCATTGTTCAGTGAATTCAGGGACAGTTTGTGCATCAGATCATCCGAAGCTTCAACTGAGGGGGGGTGTTAGCAACCGATTCCACAGGCATCAGTTAGATAGCAGAAGACCAGCTCGTAATCTGTTGTAAGCCTAACGGCACATAGTCTAGCTGATCCGGTTCTGTAGGAGAGTTAGTTAGCAGCCCTTGGCTGACGATGATCGGCTTCATGTATATGTACCCGATGCTGTTCAGTGAATATACTCGAGCGTTTATCTAACTTACACATTCTACCCTCTTTTTTTTTTTTGACAAAGACAAGTGGAGCAAACTTTGGCAGCCAAAAGCACAAGGGGGTTAGGAATTCATGACTAACGTTTAGAGATGTTAACCGTGTCAACAAGATTAACCATCACAGGAGGGGAGCGGAGAGAGAGAGATCCGGTAACACTGACGAGTCGAGACTCATAGTGAGGAGAGAATTCGAGTGATTTGGCAGGGTCCCCTTTGAGCTTCAAGGAGGTGAGGTTCAAGAGTTAGGGCTTCTAAGGACGTTTTTGCACAGTTTAAATTTGGAACGACCGACAGGTCTTGACAGTAAGGATCAACATAGGTATGACATATTATTAGGCAACTAAAGCATACTTGTCAAGAAAATGTGACACCGTAAATATATGTGCACCGTCTTGGGGGCGAATGGTGTTGGGATATGCAAGGACGTTGTTGAATCCCAAAACCATCCACCTCCATGGGCATCCGTCTCTAGCTTGTTCGCTGATACTAAGATGGTTCTTGCAAAATGTTCGCTATATAGACGGTTGTACAGCTTGCATTGTACGTGTCCTTACGTGATTGATGAGTGGTGAATGCGGCATGCCTAACAAAGCAAAGCCAATCAGCAGCTCATGCGATTGCCCATTGCCTGCCTGCTGATTGAGGGAAAAGCGTTGGGTTATTTATCCCAACGTGAGTCACTGGATGCAATTACGGCCCATTTCTGTCCAAGTGTTGGTGGCCCATGGCCCAGGAGCCCGAGGACGTTAGTTAGCCTGTCATCTCATGTGCTCGTTTATTTAGGGCCTACTTGAAGTTTTACTCGACCAAAATCATGACAAGCCAAAAAAATTTGTCATCAATTAATTCATTGTCAAAGAATTGGCACACCAGTGTTTACAGACAGGATTCCAGCAAGTTTCTAGAAACTTCTGAAATTGCATGAGAGAAAAAAAGTGATTTCTACCATTGGTATGGCACTCAACCAATTGCACACCTATGTTTTTTCCTTAACTTTGGTAAGCCTTGATTTGGCAAGCCTAAATTTTGTCTTACCATGATTTTGGTTGGGCAAGAATTGAAAGCCAGCTAAACAGGCCCTTACTTTCGACTTCGACACTGCCGCATCAGCGGAGATCAATGCAAATCAGGCAATCCGCAGAGGAAGGCGATGCTCTCACTGGCGGTGTGCCAGACCTCACTGTAATTGTTGATCCGCCCCTAATTGTACCTCCTATTGCAATGCAACATACTCACCTATATATTAGATAAACACTTGTCATATATTTTAGGTGCCTGAATTTTAATATGATTTCTGACAACGCTCTTGTACAACAACTAATACAAGTAAATTGTCACTTTTGTGATTTATTATTTGTCTTTGTATCGTGTTATATCAATTTTTTGTCCTTGTTTGACTATAGAAACACTTGTACATTGTTAATTATCTTTGTGCTAACATTATATTAGATTTTATCGGGTTTCTGGTTTTGTCTAAAGGGTTTTTATCATCGGAACTGAAAATTACAAATTATGCCTACATAAATTGCAACGAACGGCCTAGACCCTTATAGCCGCCTTGCCGCCCTCCGCTCTTTCTCCCAATACCACTATCGTAGTTTCAAACAACTCAGTTCTCGAGGTCAAGATAGGCCACGCTGGCCCCGTCTAGCGCCGTGCTCGCCAACCCACGGCCAGCCGTGCTCGCCTCCCTCCACTGCGGCAGAGCTCACCTGCCCCCACCGCGCCCGCGCTATGGAGATGGCGGCTCACCCTAAACCGCCCCCTCCCCCGACCACGCCACATTACCCGCCCCACAGATCGACCACCCAAGCCCAAATCTTTTCAACCCGCTCCCAAATCTGTGTTCACTGGTTGTTGATCTTCCATTCCATGGCGAAATTGACGTCGATCCGTCCCAGTTTGGGAGGCCACAGCGACTCCCTCGACCCCGTCGGTGGAAGCGGATCCACAGCTTCCGCTGACTGTTCTGCCTTCCCTCTCGTTCCTATCATGGAGGAAGAACCGTTCGGCCCTGGTGAGGACCCGGTTGTAGGTCTGCCTCTGCTGGCAGCCCCACGCATTCCACGGCTCAGGCATCGTTGTCCTCTGGTCTGAACATGGCCGCGGCGCCTTTCAACATAGCTAGCACGGGTTCGTCCTCAGCGCTGTTGCCGACAGGCGACAACCAGGCTTCACTTCAGTGACTCGGAGACGTAGGAGGAAAAGCAGACACAGAGGGTGCGCAGCCACTCAGGCGGATATCGTCCATGCCACCGTGCCCCATCTCCTCCTGCTCCTAGGGATCCTGCTGCATGCTTCCTTGGCAGACGCAAGGCAGGCCTGTGTAGGCTTTGAGGTGGGAGTGGTCGCACATCGCCCCTCGCATCACCTGGCTTCGGTGGTCATCCACCCACCTAGGCTGATTTGCTAGGTTGACGCTGATGGTTTTTCGGAGATCGTTAGGTGTCGTCGTTGGCGTCATCAGCGTCCACTGTGCTTGGATACGCGCAGCCCCATGCCTCAGGGCCTGGAGGGAAAATGCTTCAATTGCCTCGCTACCGACCATGTCAAGACTCAGTGTAGGCGGAGTATGACGGCGGCCACGTCCACCGTGGGTCGGGGTGGCCCTAGGCAGTCTGCGTCGATGGGGCACAGGTGTGTAGGCGACGCCACCGTGTCCGGTATTCGCGATGGCCGCTCTGGTCCCTAGCCGAGGACCTCCAGGTTAGGCGATGGCGGCACCGTAGGCGACGGGCCGGGCTCTCTTGGACCTAGCTGGGGAACCTGTTTCGTTGCCTCAGCATGGTGGGGTCCATTGGTTGCCCTCTAATGGGATCGGTAGCAATGGTTGGCACCCCATGTTGCATTGCAACGCGTGCCCGGACTTCATGCGAGGAAGAGGCTTTGTAAGCACCGGCACGCTCCAAGTCACGACCAGCGCCAACACCAACAGAGGTGACAAAAGCTACAAGACTGGATCCTATGTTAGAGATCATCTTCGGGTCAAGTGAGTTGGCAAGATCCTGGGATCCAATGGAGGCTGAGCTGGCACAACCGGTCATGGGCCCGAGGCCTCATGTCACCCCCCACCGCCTGATTTTGTCTCTAGGGATTGTTGGTATTTCTTATGCTCATGTGGCATAGTTGTACATGTTTAGGGTCAAGTTGATATACATGTGTTGCCTTGTGGCCCTTTGGATACATGTGCTTCTCCTGTGTGATCCTTCAGATGTAACCGCCATTGAATCCAGGCTCGAGATGGCTTGCTCATCTGTATGGTGGCTTCTAATGTGCTTTATAGGCCTTAGGGTTGGTCAGCCAAGCTTTTGGAAAGCTTGGTCGACCCCCAAGAGGGTTCTTCTTTATTCCTTTTTCGCTGAAATCCTCCTGCATACAAACAATTGCCAAGATTAGTGGAATTTGTTAATGTAGCGCTATATCTATCTTAGTTTGTTCATGTTAACCATGTATACATGATAAGTTGGCAATTTATGATTGACGTTAATGACCGCCAACAGGGATGAGCTTGGGTTCGATGGGCTGCTCGATGGCATTTCGGCCCAGTGCATAGAGGCAGTCTCGGAGGTCGTTGCACTGCCAAATGTTGTCTCGCTGGGAAGGCTCGAGCCACTGGGCTCTAGGCCAGTAGAGGACGGTCGCGATCACGTCGATGATTTCATCTCCTCCCTCAAGCTGCTGGTGGGAGAGGCGCTGATCAAATCCCCGCCATGGCTGAGGGTGTTATGTGGCTGCTAGGATTGAGAGGGAAAGAGCTAAGGGAGAGGCGGCAACGGATGGGCTACAGTACCCACGGTGCTACAGTGACGGCTGAGGCTGCGAGGGAGGCCGGGGCCTTGCCCACGGCCGAGCAAGAGGGAAGGGATTTCCTTCTTAATTCTTGCTTGATTAGATCGATACATCTCCTCTCCTTATATAGAGAGGTTTACTTAACTCCCAAGCAAGGCTTACTTAACCCTTATGTAAGCGACCCTTATCTCTAATTAACCTTAACACTAATGGGCTATACAGCCAACCTGAGCTCAATAGGCCCCTGACGTACTCTAACATTACACCCCACCTGGACATGCAGCTCGTCCTCGAGCTGCAACCTAACGAACTTATAATGCTGACTCGACTCCTAACACCTAAAAACAAGTTTTTTACATCTTGGCTTATTTTATTATTCTCAACCTGAAATGGACTGGACTTTATTTTTTACTTCTGAACATAAGGTGGACACCATCCGCACGCCAAACCTGCATGTGTACAGCCTCCTGGATCCCATGGACACCATCTAGACGAAAGGGGTGCATGTGTATGGCCACCTAGAAGTGGTCGCAACAGCGACCAGCGGAGGCGTCCTCGTGGCGGCCAGTGGCGGAATGCGACAGCGCTACGCGGTGCGCTCTCGCTGGTGACCCCACGCCTTCTCCCCGCCAGACGGCTGCTGGTCTGCACCGCACAGAGAAGAGCGGAGGGCTGTCGATGGAGAACGAGGTGGAGGGATGCACCTCCCCAACCGCCGCCCATGGGGGAAACCGCATGCTCGAGATCCTCGACGCAGCGGACGAGATCGAGGTCCTCCGCGCAGCTAAGCGCAACTTGGAGGAGCTGCGAAGGGGTGCAGGGCTGAATCAGCTGCAGATCGCGCATCTTCCGCACCCGCCGACGTGCTAGGAGGCCGCGCGTAGCAGCCTATAGCCGCACCGCAGCCGACACCTGGCGGGTATGCATCTTCCCCGCCGACGTCATCGTGATGTCCATCAGCTGCTCGATCTGCTGCAACTTCTCGCCCGTGGCTGGAATCTGCTGGGCGCCGGTTATGGAGACGGCTGTCATCATCGGGAACTCCAACTTATAGAACTTTGGCGGCGACGGGTCGTGTGCGGCTACCGAGGGCGCCGCACCCATGCTGTCCAGCGAGGGCGACGCAGCGGAGAGCGTCGGTATCAGGCTGCCGCCGTGGAACAGGGGGCCTTCCACCCCGCCGTAGAGGACGCCAGGAGCTGGGGCGCCGCCATGCGCCACGATAGCCCTAGTGGTCGGGAGCGGCGGTAGGTGCGGCTGGGTACTGGGTGCCGTGTAGCTGGGTTTCAACGAACCGGTGATCCAAGCCGAAAGCGATGGATAATGACGGCGAACTTGATCTGGCCGGATGGGAACACCATGGGGGGCGGCGCGCACGGATGGGAACGAGATCGTCGCGGTCCCGTAGTAGGGCATCCCATACTAGTACGAGATGACCGGCGCCGTGGTCACGGCCGAGGGCGGCGGCGGCGGGGGTAGCTGCTGTTGGTGTGGCGGCGGAGGAGGTGGCAGCTGGGGCTACGGCTGGGCGCATAGGGCCCGACGAGGAAGGCCCTGATGCCCGCAACGGCCTGCCCTAATTCTAGGATTGCGGTCGTCATCTGCTCCGGGGTGAGGACGAGGGCGGACGGCGCCGGGGCAGAGGGCGGACGGCGCCGGGGCAGAGGGCGGACGACGCCCCTGAGGACGCTAGCGCGCCCAATGCCGGCGCGCCTGCTGTGTGGGGCAGCAGTGCCGACGAAGACGCTGGTGGCGGCGGGTGGGTGTGCGGCAGTGGCGGGTGGGAAGAACTCGGTAGATGGCTGGAAATGATCGAACCAGAGATCTCTGATACCAGATTGTTATGTGACTGCTAGATTGAGAGGGAGATCTCTAATACATTGTCGGCTGGGGCTGCGAGGGAGGCCGGAGGCCGGCTGGGGGCCTTGCCCACGGCCGAGCAAGAGGGAAAAGATTTTTTTCTTAATTCTTGCTTGATTAGATCGATACATCTCCTCTCCTTATATAGAGAGGTTCACTTGACTCCCAAATAAGGCTTAATTGACCCTTAAGTAAGCGACCCTTATTTCTAATTAACCCTAACACTAATGGGCTATACAGCCAACCTAGACCCAATAGGCCCCTAACGTACTCTAACAGAGGGTCTCTCTCGTGCCCAGAATACTGACTTCATCCCACGGAGGAGCTCCAGGCTTGAGGACAGGCCACGTGCGGGACAACGTGTTGCTGAAAAAGTGGGGCTTTGAGACACCGTCAGCACCTTCTCAGGCCGGGACAGCCACTCGGTTCTCCGAAACGTTAAGAACGCCGTTGTCGAGCTCCAAGCGGGAGGCGATGCGCGAGCTGTTTCCGGATCGTGCGCGACGCTGTGGATGGACGTTTGTGTCTGAGGCCTCGCCACGCCGATGAGCTTGCTTTGAGCACCTTGGCCTAGCTTCAGGTACCAAAATTAGTCAAGATGTAGAAAGCCAAATTCGTGCATGTTTGGGTGAAAGCCAAATTCGTGCATGATTGGGTGCTTGTCTAAGCGTCGCGTGCGCGGTCACCACCCCTGCTACACTTCTCGCATTGGAAGTGTGGTATCCGTTGTAAACGACTAAAACTTCCTCTTAATGAAAAACACGTCAACGAACATGTTCTCGAAAAAAATTGCAATACAAACTAAACCTGCAGTTTTATTTAGTATAAAATATATGCAATAATCTTGATCCGAAAGAAAGCTAAAATTTAGGCACCTCAATTTTAGCAGGTCCCTTAGATAAAACATAGTAGGATATACTACTCAAAGAAAAGAAAGTGATGCATATCTCAGGTATAAATGGGCAATCTAAATATTAAATGCATTATTGTCTGTTCTTCATAAATGTTCATATATCGTGTTACATGTGTAGCAACATGTATCCCCACTATATCTTGTAAATTAACCACTGTAAGCTCTCCCTACCAAACCACTAAACAACCATTACATGTTTCCTATATATATACAACAGTATACACGATTAGAACATAAGGTTGCTCTTGGGCAAAAAAAAAGAACATAAGGTTGCCAAGCACCACCTGGTCCCTTAGCATAATGATGATGCGTGGGAGAGGAGAGATTCTACTTTTGCTGATAGTATGTGCCATAGTTTTTCTCCAACCACCAGTGATGGGGAAATTTCCGACATGTACCACCACGCAGAAGAGAGAGATTCTGGCGCGATGTAGAAAATTCATTTTGCATCAAGAGTCCAGCGTTTCCGTAAGCAGTCCCTGCTGTGATGCAGTGAGAATGGTGCCAAATAGGAACATGCTTTGTGTCATCTCCCTACTTTCAGATAATGAGAAGAAGAGATTCAACCAACAGAGGATCCGATCTCTTCAAGACCTCTGCAAACCTCGTCCCTGATGAGGTAAGAATCGTCAGTTGATAATCCATTTTATGCTATATGCTAGTATATAAATCAAAAGTGTCTTGTTAAGCTAATACTAAATTATTCTTGTTCTACGTTCCAGACCATGGTGTAAACTGCAGCCAGAGCGACAGACAAGATTGACTGGATAGTTAATAAAACCTGTAAAATTTTCATTGTCATATCATATAATTCGAGAAAGAGATCAGCGTTTGATCAAGACATCCGGTGCCAATTTTGACCCATTGAACTTGCCTCAGCATTTGGTTTGAAAAAACTGAGAAACAGTTAAAAACTTGTGATCTATATCCATATCGCCTATCTATCTATCTATCTATCTATCTATCTATCTATACCTACTCCCTCCATTCCAAATTATAAGTAGCTTTGACTATCTAAATAGCAAATTGAATGTACCAAAAAAAATCATAGTGACTTATAATTTGGAACAGATGGAGTATAATATATTCACAGAATGTCTAAAGCTCTCATGATAAATAGACAAAAAAAAAATTACTGGACCATCCATATTCGTTAGGACCAATTTATAATAATCATCCCGATCAAAAAGATATCTGGCCAATTGTTTCCAAGCGAATGAAAAGGAAAATCCTTTTGCAACAGGTGCATGCCAATTGTCATCGATGGGATTTTGTCATCTATACATACATATATATATATATACATATATATATATATATATATATATATATAGAACTACTGTTCTGCAGCTGGCCATAGAATAACTTATTCTGTGACCACTTTAAGTTACGATAATTACTATTCTAATTTACGAGATTACAGTAACTCCTTACTAAGTGATTTACTATAAATAGAGAGAGAGAAAAATACTTGACCATCCATCTATGCAAGGACCAATTTTTAATCATCTCGATCAAAAAGATATCTAGCCAGTTCTTTCCAAGCAAACAAAAACGAAGTCCTTTTTGCAACAAGTGCATGCCAATTGTTATCAGAATTGGATACTACAGGTCTACAACAAAAACCAACTGCTGAGATTTCGAAATTTAAAATTTAGAAATTTCAAATGACATTAAACATTGAAATAATATATACAAAGTTGTTGTCAATGCAGTCTACAACTTTGCAGTTGATAAGTTTTTTATTTTAAACCATTTAGAGCCCCAAATATTCGTTTCAAAATTCTTAGATTTTGACAATTAAAATTTTGAAAAAAATTAAACTCTCTCAGATGGAGACACACCCTTTATCAAAATTGTAGAGCTTGACAAAATCTAAAACTTTGTCGTTGAAATTTTTTCATTTAAAATTATTCAGGGGTAGAAATATTTAATACAAGATTATAAAATATTAATATAAAAAGATAGCACCCCTCAAATACTTAAAGATACTCTTTTTTGGTTTATATGGTTTTCTAAAAGCCATTAATAGAGACGCATCTTAATGCGCCCACCTCTATAAACAGTATAAATAGAGGTGGGCCAAGGTGGGCATCTTGATCGCCTCTGTAAATAGCTATTAACAGATATCATTTGACAAACACAGCCGAAATGCCTACCTTTGTTAATAGAAAACGTCTACCTTTGAAAATAGTTCATGTACTAGTGAAACACAGCCATATGTTAATGCATCCTTTATAAAGTTGATTTTAAAATTAGATAAGTGTGACTTAAGGCAAAACTAAAAGGGTCTTTGATTTGAGATATCCCAATTGTGATTTCGTAGAACCGTTTTCATTTCATTTGTTATAGCGCGGAGTACACACGAACACAAACGTTTTTCATTCCATGGAGAGAGAACATAAGCACTGTAAAAGTGGAAGCAAAAGTGAATTGCCGATTGCACTCATCATCTTCTATTCATATTGATCAATAACTTAGTACAAACACTCAATCCATGATCTGGGCAAGGAGGAGATCATGCCTAGTCTAGCACAATAGGAAAAGGCAGACGTGGTCCCATGGCCACAGTCACCACGTTGAACTCTCGAAATGGATCACACACACACGTACTAGCCTATTGACTGAGCCATTTACAATTCTTAACACTCCCCTCAATCAGTACCGATTATATGTGGGAGAAAATTTGGAAGCTAAAATGTCCAAACATGATAAAGCATTTCCTCTAGAGAATGGCTCATAATTCATTGACCTTATGATGTAACCTCAAGAGAAGGGGATTGGATGTGGATGCTTGTCTTTTTGTATATATGCAAAAGGCTAATGAAGATGGAGGCCAACTCCTCTTCAAGTCCAAGTATGTAAAACAAGTTTGGTGTGAGATGAATTAAAATGAGATCAAGGAGCAGTTGCCATGTTATGGGTCAGCGAAGGAAGTAGTGGAGTGCATACAAAGATTTGACTACGCGCCCCAAATAATGGTATTGTTTCTCCTAAATAATTGGTGGTATGAGAGAGATAGAATCAATGAAGGGGAAAAGAATGTAAGAAACATAGACCCTAGCAAGGGCTTAGTGATTTTGGAGGTTGAATGAAAACATAACTAATAGGACTAACAATGTCTGCTAGTATACAAGCTACACTAGTCCTAGGATGCAAAGATGGACTTGAGCTAGTGTAACACCCTAATTTTTTCATATTTTTTGAAATAGGAGAAAATGATTAATTCAGCATTTTGTGGTTATTTGAATTTAGGAAATAATAATTTTATTAAAAATAAAACCAAATATAAGGCTAACAACAATGAGTGTGCATTCATGTTGATGCACAATATTTTGTATTGCTTGATTTGAAGTCGGATTTCGATTTGAGTTGAAATTATATTTTAAAATGCTTTTGGAAAATTTGTTTGGAAAAAAAAAGGAAAATTCTTTCTTTTCTCCCCCTCCTCTGTTTTCGGCCCGAACAGCCGCACAGCCCAGCTCCCACTCCCGCCGGCCCGCTGGCCCAGCCTTGCGCTCCGCAACGGCCTGCGCGGCCCAGCACCGCAGCCGGCCCAGCACCGCAGCAACCGCCGCGCCCTTCCCCGCGCTCAGTCGCTGACCGCCTGGCCCGCCTGTCAGCTCCCCCACCTTCCTCCCGCAACCGCGCCCGCTCCACGCGCGTCGTGGGAGCGCCCCCTTCCCCGCGCCCCGGCCTCTTTTTAAGCAAAGCCGAACCCCCGCGCGTCCCCCTCTCGCTCCCCGCTCCATTTTTTCGCTCTCGCTCACGCCTCGGAGCCCGCAACCGGCGCACGGAGAACACCGAAGACCGCCGTCCGCCGTCCGCGTCGCCATCTTCCCCGAGCCGACTCCGACCCTGATTTCTCCCGCTGTGAGCCTCTCCATGCTTCCCTCTACCTCCCCATGCATTCAATTCATTGTTTCACGGCCCCTAGAGCTCTAACCGCATGTGCCGAGGATCTCCGGCCGCCGTCCATGGCGACAGCCGCCACGGCCACACCCTCCGGCCACCTTTTTGGCCTAGCCGTGATCCCCTGCTCCTCCGCATTTTCCCGGTGCCCTCGGATACGCATTCCGTGGCCCGTGGGGCCCTAACCGCGCTCGTCGGCGTGCTCTCGCCGCCGTCCATGGCTGAGCCGCCGTGGCTGCTATTGTGCTGGCCGGACCTCCCTTCTCTTCCTTCCCCAGAACTGATCCAAGCCGTCCATCTCCAGATCTGCGGCCAGGATTAGAAGTTACCCTTTCGCATGTAAATTTTCTAAAGAGACCCCCTGTTTTCACCAAATTGAACCCGCCATCCCTAGCGTAGTTTCCAGAGTACGCTTTCTCGTTTTGAACACGTAAATTGCACTGTTTTAGTTCAAAATACGTTTTCAGTATTTACAGAAATGCCACTAGATTTGTTTTGCTCATAAAAACTTCGTTTTAGCTCCGAATTTATCCGTTCAAATTGCGTTAGCTTCGTAATTTCATAATCTACGTGTTAGTACCACTATTAATCAAGTTTGCAACTTTTAAATTTCATGGTTAGGATTAATTAAATAAAGTGCTATAGGAAAACCCGTTTAATTCATAACTTTCGCGTTTTAGCTCCGATTTTCGTGAACTTCGCGTTGACGTGATCGTAGCGAGATGTAGATTCTTTTTATAAACATTTTATCTTGTTTTCTATACTGTTGGTGTACTGTTCTAACTGTAGGATTGTTTGCTTTGCATGAATATTCCTAGAATGTTGTGTGTTGCCGTGTTGGTCGTGTTCACACGGTGAGGAGAACGTTGGAGACCAAGAGTTCTTCGACGACCAGTAGGACCAGCAAGAGTTTGTGAACCAAGGCAAGTATAGCATGGGATCTACCTTGATGCCTATTCACCTTTATTAATTACTCATTTGCATGTATCTAATTTTGGTACCCGTAAGGACATCCTAGTGATTGAATATCATGTTCCTTGTCTCCTATGGGTTATATGCATATGGGTAGTTTGCTAGTGCTCAATGTAAATGAACATGATCTACATAATGAATGATGGTTCTATGAAACGAAAAGGTAAATTTGCGTTGAAACAACTGAATTATAGGGCGATCGAGCAAATGACTTTTGATCATGATGCTCTCGGCCCTACATAAGGACTTATCTGTCGGCAAAAGCTGGGACTGACAGTGCAACCGTGAGGGTCATATGGCTCTGGCTTTAGCTCAGTAATAGGACCTTTTCTAGCTTGTTAGAGGTTACCTTTATGGCGCAAAAGGGGCTTGCCACGTTGGGTATAGGACTGCCTCTGTTCCTATGTGTATAGCCGTGATGGATATGTGCTATAGGAAAGGGGGTTCCTATATCTGCCTGCCAAGGAAACCTAGCGGCCCTAACTTGTTAGAGAAACCTATGAAATGGCTTCATAGTGTACCCTGCCCGCTCACCTTGGCAGTGATATGGGAGTAATTAACCCGGGCATATGGGAATCACGACTCGCGGTGAATGTGCACCACCTCTACAGAGGGTTACAAACTGTTATAACAGCCGTGCTCACGGTCACGAGCGGCCCGGAAAACTCACAGAATAATTGGTTACTCATTGTTGTTCATTTATGATGGTTTATGATGATATGGTCCAAATGATGCTGATATCTGATTAAGTGGGTTTAAATGGGAGCTTAAGCATAACTTGATAATACTTGATAATAAAATCTTGACTTACTAAAAGTGCTAACTGCAAAGAACCAACCGAGTGTCAACCTTTTTGAGCCTCATGAACCCCATGTTATCTTGTTGAGTACGGGACGTACTTACGCTTGTTTATTTTCTTTATTTGGATAAAAATCCCGGATGGGTAACAGATGACAACGTGTATGAGGAGTTTCCTGAGGATTATTAGGCTTGTGGTCAACCAGTTGACCTTCCCTGTGATGGTGTTCCACGAGAGAGAGTAATCTTTCATTTTCCGCTGTGATGTATAAGGCTAAGTTATGTTATTATCGTGATGTAAGATACACTGTGATGATACTCTTTTATAATTTATCGCCTTGTGTGTGTGATTGATTCCTGGGCACACATGAGTTAGTGCATTCAATTTTATCCTTAAAATTAGGTGTGACAGCTAGGCTATAGTAAAATCAAGGAATCAACACGTCAAATGAAGATCAAAGAGCAGTCATGAAGACCCAGAAGAGACAAGCAAGGGGCTCAAGACATCAAGGAAGAATAGCCCCGAAAATTGGGCATGAAGAAACACTTCAGAGGAGCACCAAAAACGTGCACCGGAAAAAAAAACTGTGTCACTGGGAGATTCCAAGTGGGCGGCACAATAAGAACTTGGGCCGATTTATCGGTGTTTGGTTGTTTACATGAAAATTACCCTATACTTCTACCTGTCTGTCTCCTTCATTTTGCCCCATCCCTTCCACTTCTCTATCTTTGACTAAGTTGAAAAAATATGTTAACATCTACAATATTAAACAAATGGAATATATGAGGATGTATTTCATCGTGGATTCAACAAAACTAATTTGATATTGTATTTTTTTAGGAAATCTGATGTTGTATATGTTGGTGCATTTTTCCATGAACATAGTTAATTAATATGATTGTGTTAATAATGATCGATCTAAAAAATTTCTTGAAGAACTTGCGGAGGAGACATGTAGTTAGTCATGAATGTGAACCCTAATATCTTGATTTTGGCTTGACCAGAATCGTCAAACAGGTCAAGTCATTAAAATCTTTTTGTAGCCCCCATTGCAGCACACGATACTCACCTAGTATAGTAGGTAAAGCATAGGATACTACTCAATGAATCCAAAATGATGTATATCTTAGGTATACAGAGACACAAAATATTAAATATATTCTGGCCGGTCTGTTCTTCATAAATGTTAACATACGTGCTACATGTCTAGCAATATCTATATCTTCCACTGTATCTCGTAAACATGTCTAGCAATATCTATATCTTCCACTATATCTTGTCAACGATTGTAAGCTCTTCCGATCCCATCATACCACTAAACCATTACATGTTTCCTATATATAGTACCCAATTATCAGAACATAAGGTTGACACCGTGCCAAGCACCACCTGGTACCTTGGCATAATGATGATGTGTGTGAGAGCAGAGATTCTACTTGTGCTGATAGTATGTGCCATAGTTTTTCTCCAACCACCAGTGATGGGGAAATTTCCAACATGTACTGCCACGCAGAAGAGAGAGATTCTGATGCAATGTAGATTATTCATTTTGGAAGCAGAGTCCAGTGTTCCCAAAGATGGTCCCTGCTGTGAGGCGGTGAGAGCTGTGCCAAACAGAAACATGAAATGTGTCGTCGTTCTACTTTCAGATCCTGAGAAGAAGAGATTCAAGGAAGAGAGGATCCTGTCTCTTGAAAATATCTGCTTACTACCTTAGTTCCGATGAGGTAAAATCATGTATTGCTGATCCATTTTGTGCTAATATAAACCAAAAATGTTCTGCTAAGCTGATATTGAATTGTTCTTGTTTTACGTTCCAGGCCCTGATGTAAACTGCAGGCAGAGCTAGATAGACTCGATGGTTAATAAAACCTATAAAATATTCGTTGCGATATCATGCACATCATTCGAGAAATTAAAGAGATCAGTGTTTGATCATCAAGACATCTCCTGTTGCGCATTTGAGCTTGCCTCAGCATTGGTTTGAAAATAAGCCCTTGTTTAGTTTCACCTTAACTTCTAAAACGTTGCTACATCACATCGAATGTTTGCGTCCCGTGCATGGATCATTAAATATAGACGAAAAGAAAAACTAATTGCACAGTTTGGTAGAAAATTACGAGACGAACATTTTGAGCCTAATTAGTCCATGTTTGAACACTATTTGTCAAATAAAACAAACGTGCTACAGTAACCCCAAAATCTAAATTTCTCCAACTAAACAAGGGCTAACTCACAAACTGTTAGAAACTTGACCTACGCCCTCCGTCCTAAAATAAATATTTTTTGAGCTTTAAAATTTGTATAAAAAATTAACATTCTACACTACTACAGAATCGCTTTTTTTTAGGGTCGGCTCATAACCCTTTGTAGGGCGGTTTTACCGCCGCCCCTACGTAAGGGGTGGCTACAAATCGCTGATTTGTAGGGGCGATTAACAGAACCGCCCCTACAAATCGATTTATAGGAGCAGCTGATATTATCACCGTCCCCTACAAATCGATTTATAGGGACGGTTTCATGACCACCGCCCTACAAAGTATTTTTCCACCCAAAAAAAATCAAATTTCGTTTCATTTAGGGACAGAGATTGCTGAATGTGCTAGATGGCTGAATGTGCATTTCATCATTTCATTTCATTTCATTTAGGGACAGAGAGAACGAAACAAAAACAGGAGGGAGATATATTTTTCTTTTGCTAGCTCTCTAGTCCTCTAATCTTCTCAAAGCAGCTCTCTACGGACTGGATGATCTCTGCCAGGATACGATGCGCCAAGCAGCCACCTTGTATTGTTCAAATTTCGCTTCATCACACTCCAGTGCAGCTTTCTTGCAAGCCCGATGTCTGGAAAAAAGTGAATGCAACGATGATTGATGAGCTAAACTGTGGCAGTTGGGCAATAAAAAGAAGAGTGACCCTTTTCTTAAGGACTACAAATTAGTATTACAAACATGGCAATAGTGCTACTCCCTCTGCTTCGACATAGCATATATCTAGATGCATAGATACATAGTTTTACTATGAAGCTGGCCATCCTAATTGACACATAGTTTTGAGTTCTGAAGGAGAAATGTGGTTCCAAAAGGTCAACAATATGAGGAAAACAGAATGAATTTGACAAACCTATAGCTTTCTATAGCTGTAGCTCCTATGTTCCTTCATCGAGAGATGGCAAAAATGTTGCACCGAAAGTTTAGAAATTACTCAAACGAAACAGCAAAACAGCCCACATGAAGATTATTCAAACTTGTGAACCTTGACAGTGATGTGAGATGGGCATATTGAATCCTTTCTAAATCAAAATCCTACCACAAATTCTTACTCTAAGTTAGAAGACAAAATCAACTACAGAAATAGGTTATTTTTGGAAGGTCCAGAGTGCCAAATCAAGTGCCAGTCTGATTTCAGGTTCTTTGAGTAACCAATCAGTTGCGTAAGGGGCTCTGAAACTGGATTCTACATGTGAAAGGACAAGAGGGCATATCTAAAAGATTCATGGACTAGAGCTATACCAGTTTCAGCAGCATTTCTGTTCTTCAGTGTCAAAACTGCTGCTTCAGAGAAGGCCTGTGCAGCTCGAGCCTCTGCTTCCCTAGCAGCTGCTTCAGCTTCTGCCAAGATAGCCTCTGCCTCTGCAACTTCAGCTAAGCCAAAACCTGCTGAATGCAGAAGTTAGAGGGTGACCCAACGACATATATATGTAATGAAGAATATAAAGAACAGATTATGCTGATTTTACATTCTTGAAGCTTTGTGGGTTATTTATATGCATATCAGACAAGATGAACCATATCACCAAGTCTTCTTGCTCAGGGTTCACACAGCTATGAGGGCATTCTTTTCTCAAAATAGCATAGAAACAGAAAATGCTCCATTTTCAATGGATACTAATACTAATAGCCTAGCACAATTAAGAAAGATTGTCTATTTCACCAAATCTTTCCAATGAGGATTCATATATTAAGGCAGTTTGCTCTCAAAATAGGAAATGGGGTCACAGAGGATGTGATTAGACAGCGTCCTATAACATGAATAGTCTTTCTAAACTGAACCAAGATTTCCTTTCAAAGAAATTAACTAAGGTTCTTATGAAATCCAATAACATGATGCACACATTAAAGATTATTTTACAATCTATCTATAAAATCTAAGTTTACATGTGCAAAATGCCAACATTGTCAACTAAAGCATTAAAGTAGCTAAACGCAATAAGCTAGCTACTTGAAACCATTACAGTAGAATTCTTCAAATGCGTAGCCCCAGTAGTCAGTAATTGTATTTACATGATAATAAACAAAAGCATAAGGCTTGTTTCCTACGGCCCCTTATGCAACCTGAACATTTTAGAAAGTGATGGTATCACTTCCAACTGATATACATGTGTTGCCTTGTGGCCCCCACCGCCTGATTTTGTCTCTAGGGATTGTTGGTATTTCTTATGCTCATGTGGCATAGTTGTACATGTTTAGGGTCAAGTTGATATACATGTGTTGCCTTGTGGCCCTTTGGATACATGTGCTTCTCCTGTGTGATCCTTCAGATGTAACCGCCATTGAATCCAGGCTCGAGATGGCTTGCTCATCTGTATGGTGGCTTCTAATGTGCTTTATAGGCCTTAGGGTTGGTCAGCCAAGCTTTTGGAAAGCTTGGTCGACCCCCAAGAGGGTTCTTCTTTATTCCTTTTTCGTTGAAATCCTCCTGCATACAAACAATTGCCAAGATTAGTGGAATTTGTTAATGTAGCGCTATATCTATCTTAGTTTGTTCATGTTAACCATGTATACATGATAAGTTGGCAGTTTATGATTGACGTTAATGACCGCCAACAGGGATGAGCTTGGGTTCGATGGGCTGCTCGATGGCATTTCGCCCAAAGCATATAGAGGCAGTCTCGGAGGTCGTTAGCACCGCCAAATGTTGTCTCATTGGGAAGGCTCGAGCCACTGGGCTCTAGGCCATGAGAGGATTTGTCGCGATCACGCCGATGATTTCATCTCCTCCCTCAAGCTGCTGGTGGGAGAGGCGCTGATCAAATCCCGCCATGGCTGAGGGTGTTATGTGGCTGCTAGGATTGAGAGGGAAAGAGCTAAGGAGAGGCGGCAACGGATGGGCTACAAGATACCACGGTGCTACAAAGGACGGCCGAGGTCTGCGAGGAGGCCGGGGCCTTGCCCACGGCCGAGCAAGAGGGAAGGATTTCCTTCTTAATTCTTGCTTGATTAGATCGATACATCTCCTCTCCTTATATAGAGAGGTTTACTTAACTCCCAAGCAAGGCTTACTTAACCCTTATGTAAGCGACCCTTATCTCTAATTAACCTTAACACTAATGGGCTATACAGCCAACCTGAGCTCAATAGGCCCCTGACGTACTCTAACATTACACCCCACCTGGACATGCAGCTCGTCCTCGAGCTGCAACCTAACGAACTTATAATGCTGACTCGACTCCTAACACCTAAAAACAAGTTTTTTACATCTTGGCTTATTTTATTATTCTCAACCTGAAATGGACTGGACTTTATTTTTTACTTCTGAACATAAGGTGGACACCATCCGCACGCCAAACCTGCATGTGTACAGCCTCCTGGATCCCATGGACACCATCTAGACGAAAGGGGTGCATGTGTATGGCCACCTAGAAGTGGTCGCAACAGCGACCAGCGGAGGCGTCCTCGTGGCGGCCAGTGGCGGAATGCGACAGCGCTACGCGGTGCGCTCTCGCTGGTGACCCCACGCCTTCTCCCCGCCAGACGGCTGCTGGTCTGCACCGCACAGAGAAGAGCGGAGGGCTGTCGATGGAGAACGAGGTGGAGGGATGCACCTCCCCAACCGCCGCCCATGGGGGAAACCGCATGCTCGAGATCCTCGACGCAGCGGACGAGATCGAGGTCCTCCGCGCAGCTAAGCGCAACTTGGAGGAGCTGCGAAGGGGTGCAGGGCTGAATCAGCTGCAGATCGCGCATCTTCCGCACCCGCCGACGTGCTAGGAGGCCGCGCGTAGCAGCCTATAGCCGCACCGCAGCCGACACCTGGCGGGTATGCATCTTCCCCGCCGACGTCATCGTGATGTCCATCAGCTGCTCGATCTGCTGCAACTTCTCGCCCGTGGCTGGAATCTGCTGGGCGCCGGTTATGGAGACGGCTGTCATCATCGGGAACTCCAACTTATAGAACTTTGGCGGCGACGGGTCGTGTGCGGCTACCGAGGGCGCCGCACCCATGCTGTCCAGCGAGGGCGACGCAGCGGAGAGCATCGGTATCAGGCTGCCGCCGTGGAACAGGGGGCCTTCCACCCCGCCGTAGAGGACGCCAGGAGCTGGGGCGCCGCCATGCGCCACGATAGCCCTAGTGGTCGGGAGCGGCGGTAGGTGCGGCTGGGTACTGGGTGCCGTGTAGCTGGGTTTCGACGAACCGGTGATCCAAGCCGAAAGCAGTGACAGCGACGGCGGAACTTGATCTGCTGGATGGGAACACCATGGGACGGCGGCGGCACGGATGGGAACGAGATCGTCGCGGTCCCGTAGTAGGGCATCCCATACTAGTACGAGATGACCGGCGCCGTGGTCACGGCCGAGGGCGGCGGCGGCGGGGGTAGCTGCTGTTGGTGTGGCGGCGGAGGAGGTGGCAGCTGGGGCTACGGCTGGGCGCATAGGGCCCGACGAGGAAGGCCCTGATGCCCGCAACGGCCTGCCCTAATTCTAGGATTGCGGTCGCCATCTCGCCCCGGGTGAGGACGAGGGCGGACGGCGCCGGGGCAGAGGGCGGACGGCGCCGGGGCAGAGGGCGGACGACGCCCCTGAGGACGCTTAGCGCCCAATGCCGCCGCGCTACTTTGTCAGGTGGGGCAGCAAAGGTTGACGAAGACGCTGGTGGCGGCGGGTGGGTGTGCGGCAGTGGCGGGTGGGAAGAACTCGGTAGATGGCTGGAAATGATCGAACCAGAGATCTCTGATACCAGATTGTTATGTGACTGCTAGATTGAGAGGGAGATCTCTAATACATTGTCGGCTGGGGCTGCGAGGGAGGCCGGAGGCCGGCTGGGGGCCTTGCCCACGGCCGAGCAAGAGGGAAAAGATTTCCTTCTTAATTCTTGCTTGATTAGATCGATACATCTCCTCTCCTTATATAGAGAGGTTCACTTGACTCCCAAATAAGGCTTAATTGACCCTTAAGTAAGCGACCCTTATTTCTAATTAACCCTAACACTAATGGGCTATACAGCCAACCTAGACCCAATAGGCCCCTAACGTACTCTAACAGAGGGTCTCTCTCGTGCCCAGAATACTGACTTCATCCCACGGAGGAGCTCCAGGCTTGAGGACAGGCCACGTGCGGGACAACGTGTTGCTGAAAAAGTGGGGCTTTGAGACACCGTCAGCACCTTCTCAGGCCGGGACAGCCACTCGGTTCTCCGAAACGTTAAGAACGCCGTTGTCGAGCTCCAAGCGGGAGGCGATGCGCGAGCTGTTTCCGGATCGTGCGCGACGCTGTGGACGGACGTTTGTGTCTGAGGCCTCGCCACGCCGATGAGCTTGCTTTGAGCACCTTGGCCTAGCTTCAGGTACCAAAATTAGTCAAGATGTAGAAAGCCAAATTCGTGCATGTTTGGGTGAAAGCCAAATTCGTGCATGTTTGGGTGCTTGTCTAAGCGTCGCGTGCGCGGTCACCACCCCTGCTACACTTCTCGCATTGGAAGTGTGGTATCCGTTGTAAACGACTAAAACTTCCTCTTAATGAAAAACACGTCAACGAACATGTTCTCGAAAAAAATTGCAATACAAACTAAACCTGCAGTTTTATTTAGTATAAAATATATGCAATAATCTTGATCCGAAAGAAAGCTAAAATTTAGGCACCTCAATTTTAGCAGGTCCCTTAGATAAAACATAGTAGGATATACTACTCAAAGAAAAGAAAGTGATGCATATCTCAGGTATAAATGGGCAATCTAAATATTAAATGCATTATTGTCTGTTCTTCATAAATGTTCATATATCGTGTTACATGTGTAGCAACATGTATCCCCACTATATCTTGTAAATTAACCACTGTAAGCTCTCCCTACCAAACCACTAAACAACCATTACATGTTTCCTATATATATACAACAGTATACACGATTAGAACATAAGGTTGCTCTTGGGCAAAAAAAAAGAACATAAGGTTGCCAAGCACCACCTGGTCCCTTAGCATAATGATGATGCGTGGGAGAGGAGAGATTCTACTTTTGCTGATAGTATGTGCCATAGTTTTTCTCCAACCACCAGTGATGGGGAAATTTCCGACATGTACCACCACGCAGAAGAGAGAGATTCTGGCGCGATGTAGAAAATTCATTTTGCATCAAGAGTCCAGCGTTTCCGTAAGCAGTCCCTGCTGTGATGCAGTGAGAATGGTGCCAAATAGGAACATGCTTTGTGTCATCTCCCTACTTTCAGATAATGAGAAGAAGAGATTCAACCAACAGAGGATCCGATCTCTTCAAGACCTCTGCAAACCTCGTCCCTGATGAGGTAAGAATCGTCAGTTGATAATCCATTTTATGCTATATGCTAGTATATAAATCAAAAGTGTCTTGTTAAGCTAATACTAAATTATTCTTGTTCTACGTTCCAGACCATGGTGTAAACTGCAGCCAGAGCGACAGACAAGATTGACTGGATAGTTAATAAAACCTGTAAAATTTTCATTGTCATATCATATAATTCGAGAAAGAGATCAGCGTTTGATCAAGACATCCGGTGCCAATTTTGACCCATTGAACTTGCCTCAGCATTTGGTTTGAAAAAACTGAGAAACAGTTAAAAACTTGTGATCTATATCCATATCGCCTATCTATCTATCTATCTATCTATCTATCTATCTATACCTACTCCCTCCATTCCAAATTATAAGTAGCTTTGACTATCTAAATAGCAAATTGAATGTACCAAAAAAAAAAATAGTGACTTATAATTTGGAACAGATGGAGTATAATATATTCACAGAATGTCTAAAGCTCTCATGATAAATAGACAAAAAAAAAAAAATTACTGGACCATCCATATTCGTTAGGACCAATTTATAATAATCATCCCGATCAAAAGATATCTGGCCAATTGTTTCCAAGCGAATGAAAAGGAAAATCCTTTTGCAACAGGTGCATGCCAATTGTCATCGATGGGATTTTGTCATCTATACATACATATATATATATATATATATATATATATATATATATATATATAGAACTACGCTCTGCAGCTGGCCATAGAATAACTTATTCTGTGACCACTTTAAGTTACGATAATTACTATTCTAATTTACGAGATTACAGTAACTCCTTACTAAGTGATTTACTATAAATAGAGAGAGAAAAATACTTGACCATCCATCTATGCAAGGACCAATTTTTAATCATCTCGATCAAAAAGATATCTAGCCAGTTCTTTCCAAGCAAACAAAAACGAAGTCCTTTTTGCAACAAGTGCATGCCAATTGTTATCAGAATTGGATACTACAGGTCTACAACAAAAACCAACTGCTGAGATTTCGAAATTTAAAATTTAGAAATTTCAAATGACATTAAACATTGAAATAATATATACAAAGTTGTTGTCAATGCAGTCTACAACTTTGCAGTTGATAAGTTTTTTATTTTAAACCATTTAGAGCCCCAAATATTCGTTTCAAAATTCTTAGATTTTGACAATTAAAATTTTGAAAAAAATTAAACTCTCTCAGATGGAGACACACCCTTTATCAAAATTGTAGAGCTTGACAAAATCTAAAACTTTGTCGTTGAAATTTTTTCATTTAAAATTATTCAGGGGTAGAAATATTTAATACAAGATTATAAAATATTAATATAAAAAGATAGCACCCCTCAAATACTTAAAGATACTCTTTTTTGGTTTATATGGTTTTCTAAAAGCCATTAATAGAGACGCATCTTAATGCGCCCACCTCTATAAACAGTATAAATAGAGGTGGGCCAAGGTGGGCATCTTGATCGCCTTCTCTGTAAATAGCTATTAACAGATATCATTTGACAAACACAGCCGAAATGCCTACCTTTGTTAATAGAAAACGTCTACCTTTGAAAATAGTTCATGTACTAGTGAAACACAGCCATATGTTAATGCATCCTTTATAAAGTTGATTTTAAAATTAGATAAGTGTGACTTAAGGCAAAACTAAAAGGGTCTTTGATTTGAGATATCCCAATTGTGATTTCGTAGAACCGTTTTCATTTCATTTGTTATAGCGCGAGTACACACGAACACAAACGTTTTTCATTCCATGGAGAGAGAACATAAGCACTGTAAAAGTGGAAGCAAAAGTGAATTGCCGATTGCACTCATCATCTTCTATTCATATTGATCAATAACTTAGTACAAACACTCAATCCATGATCTGGGCAAGGAGGAGATCATGCCTAGTCTAGCACAATAGGAAAAGGCAGACGTGGTCCCATGGCCACAGTCACCACGTTGAACTCTCGAAATGGATCACACACACGTACTAGCCTATTGACTGAGCCATTTACAATTCTTAACACTCCCTCAATCAGTACCGATTATATGTGGGAGAAAATTTGGAAGCTAAAATGTCCAAACATGATAAAGCATTTCCTCTAGAGAATGGCTCATAATTCATTGACCTTATGATGTAACCTCAAGAGAAGGGGATTGGATGTGGATGCTTGTCTTTTTGTATATATGCAAAAGGCTAATGAAGATGGAGGCCAACTCCTCTTCAAGTCCAAGTATGTAAAACAAGTTTGGTGTGAGATGAATTAAAATGAGATCAAGGAGCAGTTGCCATGTTATGGGTCAGCGAAGGAAGTAGTGGAGTGCATACAAAGATTTGACTACGCGCCCCAAATAATGGTATTGTTTCTCCTAAATAATTGGTGGTATGAGAGAGATAGAATCAATGAAGGGGAAAAGAATGTAAGAAACATAGACCCTAGCAAGGGCTTAGTGATTTTGGAGGTTGAATGAAAACATAACTAATAGGACTAACAATGTCTGCTAGTATACAAGCTACACTAGTCCTAGGATGCAAAGATGGACTTGAGCTAGTGTAACACCCTAATTTTTTCATATTTTTTGAAATAGGAGAAAATGATTAATTCAGCATTTTGTGGTTATTTGAATTTAGGAAATAATAATTTTATTAAAAATAAAACCAAATATAAGGCTAACAACAATGAGTGTGCATTCATGTTGATGCACAATATTTTGTATTGCTTGATTTGAAGTCGGATTTCGATTTGAGTTGAAATTATATTTTAAAATGCTTTTGGAAAATTTGTTTGGAAAAAAAAAAGGAAAATTCTTTCTTTTCTCCCCCTCCTCTGTTTTCGGCCCGAACAGCCAGCCAGCCACAGCAGCTCCCCACTCACCCGGCTGCCCATTGCCCACCTTTTGCGCCTCAAGAACGGCTCAAAGGCCCAAAGACTGCAGCCTGCCCAAAGACATGCAAAGAACCGCCAAGCCCTTCCCTTCCTCAATCGGCCACCGCTTTGGCCCGCTTTGTCACCTCCCCCCCCCTTCCTCCCATAGAATCAAGCCTCGCTCCACCACGCGTGCGTGGGGCGCCTCTTCCCAGCGCCCGGCCTCTTTTTAAGCAAAGCCAACCCCAAGGTCCCCCTCTCGCTCCCCGCTCCATTTTTTCGCTCTCGCTCACGCCTGGAGCCCGCAAATCACGACGGAGAACACCAAGACCGCTGTCCGCCGTCTGCTGCCGCCATCTTCCCGAGCCGACTCACCCTGATTTCTCCCATTGTGAGCCTCTCCATGCTTCCTCTACCTCCCCATGCATTCAATTCATTGTTTCACGGCCCCTAGAGCTCTAACCGCATGTGCCGAGGATCTCCGGCCGCCGTCCATGGCGACAAACACGCCACGCCACACCCCCCGCCACCTTTTTGGCCTAGCTGCGATCCCTCGCTCCTCCGCATTTTCCCGGTGCCCTCGGATCGCATTCCGTGGCCCGTGGGGGCTTAACGCTTGCTCGGCGTGCTCTCGCCGCCGTCCCATGGCTGAGCCGCCGTGGTATGCTATTGTGCTGGCGGACCTCCTTCTCTCTTCCTTCCGAATCGATCCAAGCCGTCCATCTCCGGATCTGCGGCCGGATTAGAAGTTACCTTTTCGCATGTAAATTTTCTAAAGAGACCCCTGTTTTCACCAAATTGAACCCGCCATCCCTAGCGTAGTTTCCAGAGTACGCTTTCTCGTTTTGAACACGTAAATTGCAATTTGCTTTTAGTTCAAAATACGTTTTCAGATTTACGTAAATGCCACTAGATTTGTTTTGCTCATAAAAACTTCGCTTTTAGCTCCGAATTTATCCGCTCAAATTGCGTTAGCTTCGTAATTTCATAATCTACGTGTTAGTACCACTATTAATCAAGTTTGCAACTTTTAAATTTCATGGTTAGGATTAATTAAATAAAGTGCTATAGGAAAACCCGTTTAATTCATAACTTTCGCGTTTTAGCTCCGATTTTCGTGAACTTCGCGTTGACGTGATCGTAGCGAGATGTAGATTCTTTTTATAAACATTTTATCTTGTTTTCTATACTGTTGGTGTACTGTTCTAACTGTAGGATTGTTTGCTTTGCATGAATATTCCTAGAATGTTGTGTGTTGCCGTGTTGGTCGTGTTCACACGGTGAGGAGAACGTTGGAGACCAAGAGTTCTTCGACGACCAGTAGGACCAGCAAGAGTTTGTGAACCAAGGCAAGTATAGCATGGGATCTACCTTGATGCCTATTCACCTTTATTAATTACTCATTTGCATGTATCTAATTTTGGTACCCGTAAGGACATCCTAGTGATTGAATATCATGTTCCTTGTCTCCTATGGGTTATATGCATATGGGTAGTTTGCTAGTGCTCAATGTAAATGAACATGATCTACATAATGAATGATGGTTCTATGAAACGAAAAGGTAAATTTGCGTTGAAACAACTGAATTATAGGGCGATCGAGCAAATGACTTTTGATCATGATGCTCTCGGCCCTACATAAGGACTTATCTGTCGGCAAAAGCTGGGACTGACAGTGCAACCGTGAGGGTCATATGGCTCTGGCTTTAGCTCAGTAATAGGACCTTTTCTAGCTTGTTAGAGGTTACCTTTATGGCGCAAAAGGGGCTTGCCACGTTGGGTATAGGACTGCCTCTGTTCCTATGTGTATAGCCGTGATGGATATGTGCTATAGGAAAGGGGGTTCCTATATCTGCCTGCCAAGGAAACCTAGCGGCCCTAACTTGTTAGAGAAACCTATGAAATGGCTTCATAGTGTACCCTGCCCGCTCACCTTGGCAGTGATATGGGAGTAATTAACCCGGGCATATGGGAATCACGACTCGCGGTGAATGTGCACCACCTCTACAGAGGGTTACAAACTGTTATAACAGCCGTGCTCACGGTCACGAGCGGCCCGGAAAACTCACATAATAATTGGTTACTCATTGTTGTTCATTTATGATGGTTTATGATGATATGGTCCAAATGATGCTGATATCTGATTAAGTGGGTTTAAATG
Organism: Miscanthus lutarioriparius; assembly: GCA_904845875.1. NCBI lineage: Eukaryota > Viridiplantae > Streptophyta > Magnoliopsida > Poales > Poaceae > Miscanthus > Miscanthus lutarioriparius. Next base: position 91,858,614 of record CAJGYO010000010.1, on the reverse strand, counting down.
GGAGCTTAAGCATAACTTGATAATACTTGATAATAAAATCTTGACTTACTAAAAGTGCTAACTGCAGTAAACCAGTGTCAACCTTTTTGAGCCTCATGAACCCCATGTTATCTTGTTGAGTACGGGACGTACTTACGCTTGTTTATTTTCTTTATTTGGATAAAAATCCCGGATGGGTAACAGATGACAACGTGTATGAGGAGTTTCCTGAGGATTATTAGGCTTGTGGTCAACCAGTTGACCTTCCCTGTGATGGTGTTCCACGAGAGAGAGTAATCTTTCATTTTCCGCTGTGATGTATAAGGCTAAGTTATGTTATTATCGTGATGTAAGATACACTGTGATGATACTCTTTTATAATTTATCAGCTTGTGTGTGTGATTGATTCCTGGGCACACATGAGTTAGTGCATTCAATTTTATCCTTAAAATTAGGTGTGACAGCTAGGCTATAGTAAAATCAAGGAATCAACACGTCAAATGAAGATCAAAGAGCAGTCATGAAGACCCAGAAGAGACAAGCAAGGGGCTCAAGACATCAAGGAAGAATAGCCCCGAAATTTGGGCATGAAGAAACACTTCAGAGGAGCACCAAAAACGTGCACCGGAAAAAAAAACTGTGTCACTGGGAGATTCCAAGTGGGCGGCACAATAAGAACTTGGGCCGATTTATCGGTGTTTGGTTGTTTACATGAAAATTACCCTATACTTCTACCTGTCTGTCTCCTTCATTTTGCCCCATCCCTTCCACTTCTCTATCTTTGACTAAGTTGAAAAAATATGTTAACATCTACAATATTAAACAAATGGAATATATGAGGATGTATTTCATCGTGGATTCAACAAAACTAATTTGATATTGTATTTTTTTAGGAAATCTGATGTTGTATATGTTGGTGCATTTTTCCATGAACATAGTTAATTAATATGATTGTGTTAATAATGATCGATCTAAAAAATTTCTTGAAGAACTTGCGGAGGAGACATGTAGTTAGTCATGAATGTGAACCCTAATATCTTGATTTTGGCTTGACCAGAATCGTCAAACAGGTCAAGTCATTAAAATCTTTTTGTAGCCCCCATTGCAGCACACGATACTCACCTAGTATAGTAGGTAAAGCATAGGATACTACTCAATGAATCCAAAATGATGTATATCTTAGGTATACAGAGACACAAAATATTAAATATATTCTGGCCGGTCTGTTCTTCATAAATGTTAACATACGTGCTACATGTCTAGCAATATCTATATCTTCCACTGTATCTCGTAAACATGTCTAGCAATATCTATATCTTCCACTATATCTTGTCAACGATTGTAAGCTCTTCCGATCCCATCATACCACTAAACCATTACATGTTTCCTATATATAGTACCCAATTATCAGAACATAAGGTTGACACCGTGCCAAGCACCACCTGGTACCTTGGCATAATGATGATGTGTGTGAGAGCAGAGATTCTACTTGTGCTGATAGTATGTGCCATAGTTTTTCTCCAACCACCAGTGATGGGGAAATTTCCAACATGTACTGCCACGCAGAAGAGAGAGATTCTGATGCAATGTAGATTATTCATTTTGGAAGCAGAGTCCAGTGTTCCCAAAGATGGTCCCTGCTGTGAGGCGGTGAGAGCTGTGCCAAACAGAAACATGAAATGTGTCGTCGTTCTACTTTCAGATCCTGAGAAGAAGAGATTCAAGGAAGAGAGGATCCTGTCTCTTGAAAATATCTGCTTACTACCTTAGTTCCGATGAGGTAAAAATCATGTATTGCTGATCCATTTTGTGCTAATATAAACCAAAAATGTTCTGCTAAGCTGATATTGAATTGTTCTTGTTTTACGTTCCAGGCCCTGATGTAAACTGCAGGCAGAGCTAGATAGACTCGATGGTTAATAAAACCTATAAAATATTCGTTGCGATATCATGCACATCATTCGAGAAATTAAAGAGATCAGTGTTTGATCATCAAGACATCTCCCGTTGCGCATTTGAGCTTGCCTCAGCATTGGTTTGAAAATAAGCCCTTGTTTAGTTTCACCTTAACTTCTAAAACGTTGCTACAGTACCTATCACATCGAATGTTTGCGGCCCGTGCATGGATCATTAAATATAGACGAAAAGAAAAACTAATTGCACAGTTTGGTAGAAAATTACGAGACGAACATTTTGAGCCTAATTAGTCCATGTTTGAACACTATTTGTCAAATAAAAACAAACGTGCTACAGTAACCCCAAAATCTAAATTTCTCCAACTAAACAAGGGCTAACTCACAAACTGTTAGAAACTTGACCTACGCCCTCCGTCCTAAAATAAATATTTTTTGAGCTTTAAAATTTGTATAAAAAATTAACATTCTACACTACTACAGAATCGTTTTTTTAGGGTCGGCTCATAACCCTTTGTAGGGGCGGTTTTACCGGCCGCCCCTACGAAGGGGTGGCTACAAATCGCTGATTTGTAGGGGCGGTTGGCAGACCGCCCCTACAAATCGATTTATAGGAGCAGCTGATATTATCAGCCGTCCCTACAAATCGATTTATAGGGACGGTTACAGTACCAGCCGCCCCTACAGTGTATTTTTCCACCCAAAAAAATCAAATTTCGTTTCATTTAGGGACAGAGATTGCTGAATGTGCTAGATGGCTGAATGTGCATTTCATCATTTCATTTCATTTCATTTAGGGACAGAGAGAACGAAACAAAAACAGGAGGGGAGATATATTTTTCTTTTTGCTAGCTCTCTAGTCCTCTAATCTTCTCAAAGCAGCTCTCTACGGACTGGATGATCTCTGCCGTGATACGATCGCCAGCAGCCACCTTGTATTGTTCAAATTTCGCTTCATCACACTCCAGTGCAGCTTTCTTGCAAGCCCTGATGCTTCCTGGAAAAAGTGAATGCAACGATGATTGATGAGCTAAACTGTGGCAGTTGGGCAATAAAAAGAAGAGTGACCCTTTTCTTAAGGACTACAAATTAGTATTACAAACATGGCAATAGTGCTACTCCCTCTGTTTCAGACATAGCATATATCTAGATGCATAGATACATAGTTTTACTATGAAGCTGGCCATCCTAATTGACACATAGTTTTGAGTTCTGAAGGAGAAATGTGGTTCCAAAAAGGTCAACAATATGAGGAAAACAGAATGAATTTGACAAACCTATAGCTTTCTATAGCTGTAGCTCCTATGTTCCTTCATCAGAGATGGCAAAATGTTGCACCGAAAGTTTAGAAATTACTCAAACGAAACAGCAAAACAGCCCACATGAAGATTATTCAAACTTGTGAACCTTGACAGTGATGTGTGAGATGGGCATATTGAATCCTTTCTAAATCAAAATCCTACCGTCAAATTCTTACTCTAAGTTAGAAGACAAAATCAACTACAGAAATAGGTTATTTTTGGAAGGTCCAGAGTGCGCCAAATCAAGTGCCAGTCTGATTTCAGGTTCTTTGAGTAACCAATCAGTTGCGTAAGGGCTACTGAAACTGGATTCTACATGTGAAAGGACAAGAGGGCATATCTAAAAGATTCATGGACTAGAGCTATACCAGTTTCGCAGCATTTCTGTTCTTCAGTGTCAAAACTGCTGCTTCAGAGAAGGCCTGTGCAGCTCGAGCCTCTGCTTCCCTAGCAGCTGCTTCAGCTTCTGCCAAGATAGCCTCTGCCTCTGCAACTTCAGCTAAGCCAAAACCTGCTGAATGCAGAAGTTAGAGGGTGACCCAACGACATATATATGTAATGAAGAATATAAAGAACAGATTATGCTGATTTTACATTCTTGAAGCTTTGTGGGTTATTTATATGCATATCAGACAAGATGAACCATATCACCAAGTCTTCTTGCTCAGGGTTCACACAGCTATGAGGGCATTCTTTTCTCAAAATAGCATAGAAACAGAAAATGCTCCATTTTCAATGGATACTAATACTAATAGCCTAGCACAATTAAGAAAGATTGTCTATTTCACCAAATCTTTCCAATGAGGATTCATATATTAAGGCAGTTTGCTCTCAAAATAGGAAATGGGGTCACAGAGGATGTGATTAGACAGCGTCCTATAACATGAATAGTCTTTCTAAACTGAACCAAGATTTCCTTTCAAAGAAATTAACTAAGGTTCTTATGAAATCCAATAACATGATGCACACATTAAAGATTATTTTACAATCTATCTATAAAATCTAAGTTTACATGTGCAAAATGCCAACATTGTCAACTAAAGCATTAAAGTAGCTAAACGCAATAAGCTAGCTACTTGAAACCATTACAGTAGAATTCTTCAAATGCGTAGCCCCAGTAGTCAGTAATTGTATTTACATGATAATAAACAAAAGCATAAGGCTTGTTTCCTACGGCCCCTTATGCAACCTGAACATTTTAGAAAGTGATGGTATCACTTCCAACTGAAGTATACAGGAATTTTCCCCCTAAATTTGTTGTTACAGTAACCGAAATTTTTTTACCTGAGGGTAGAAATGAGGTGCATTGATCTTCACCTTTTTCAAGAGTCCAAGAAGAATTGGAGCCTGTAACGATAGATAGCCTTGTTTACTTGTTCAGAATACATGTTGGTACATTTTAACAGTAATATGAAAATATATATCATACATTTTGATCAGTGACCACAAAAGAAAGAATTTTTGAAAGACATGCACCTATCTCAAGATCATACTGATTTCTGCTTCAGCTCCAGCAGCAGCATCTTGGGGCTTCGGCCCTCTAAGCGTGGTGAACTAGGTGCTATCCTGTACTTCCGATTCACCTGCAAACTTCCACTGGTCATGCTGAAAAGCTCAAGGTTCTTCAATTTGAGAACATGCAACTTCTGATTGGATCAAAATATGAACATTCAGCAATGAAAGATGGCTCATTGGCTCATGGACACCATAAAGCCCACAAATCGAGTAGTGCTGAAAATAGCATTTAAAGTGAGATCAGCCGAACCTGTAGTCTACCAAGGATTCTACATGAAATTAAACAAGAAATCATTATGTAATAGACTAACAGTGGAGTATTGTGCATCACTAAACAAGAAGATCGAATTAAACTGAACAAAAATGCAGATCGAATTTGGCGCACCTTGAGCCCTTGGCGTCCAGGATGAGGGCCATCAGGCGGCGGTCCGAGGCCTCCTCGAGGGATGCCGGAGCGCTGTGCTCCCGGTGGATCTCGAGGGCTTCGCGGCATAGCTTCTCTGCCTCGTCGAACTGCAGAGCTTGCACATTCGCTTCCGTCAGGTACCTGCTCATCAGTCAGTTTTGAGAAGTAGCAAAATTGTCATGCTTCGTCCCTTGTAAGATTTATTGGGTGTTTGCACGCAAGAAATCGGTTTTTAACGCCAATTCTGTCGAGATCCACAGTTTTCTGTAACGACTAACGACCAACGATGGGGAAAAATATCAGTTCTTTGGCTTTATCGAGGTTGGATTGGAGGTACTAGTAAAAAAATGGCGCCTTTATGGAGATTGGGAGAGACGAGATCCAGATCGAGAAGCAGCGAAGGGGGATTGATGATCACCTGCAGGTCTCGGCGACGCGGGGTCGCGCTCGCCGAGCGCAGCCATCTGGATCTCGAGGCCCTTGCCATAGCAGGCGATGGACTCGTCCATGCGGCCAAGCATGGCGTGCGTGTCGCCGAGCTGCATCCAGCCGGAGAAGGCGGCGAGGGACCACCTCGCCCCTCTGGTCGGGCTCCGCATGCTGCTGCTGCTGGTCGTCGCCGCCGGCCGCAGCGGCCCCATCTCGCCCTCCCCCTCCCCTTGGCAGCAGGGGCAGGCGGCGTGACGACGGCGACGGCGCGCTCAAGGACGGGGATGGCGTCGGCGTGGCGACCGAGTCCACAGTGGATGGCGGCGGCGACGTGGAGGCTCATGGCGTGCTCGAGCTCGGCGCCCTCGCCGAGCCGCTCGAGCGTTCCTAGCGGCGCGCTCGGCGAACTCGAGCGCGCGCGCGCGGCCCCGCCGCCCTCCCCCGACACCATGGCGTCGCGCGCCTGCTTGAGGAGGAACGGGCCCAGATTCGATCTACCTTCTCCTGCGCCGCCGATCCGGCTCCGGCGCGCGATCCCGTGGCTGCGGTGCTATGGAGAGAGGGAGGGAGGAAGAGAGAGAGGGGCTAGGGTTTCGTGGAGCACAGAAGCAGCCGCCCTGTCCGCGTCGAGGGAGAGAGGGAGCGAAGAGGAGAGACTGAGAGAGCGAGGAGGGGGGAGAATTTTCTGGTGTCCCCTATATATATACAATGGGTATTTATAGGGGCGGCTGGTGATTAAGCCGTCCCTACGAATGAAGACAGCAGGGGACATATTTGGGCCTTGTTTAGATACCATCTAAATTCCAAGTTTTTTCACTCTCTCTCCATCACATCAATTTTTAGCTGCTTGCATGGAGTATTAAATGTAGGTAAAAAATAACTAATTACACAGTTTAGTTGGAAATCACGAGATGGATCTTTTGAGCCTAGTTGGTCCACGATTGGACAATATTTGCCAAATAAGACGAAAATGGTACTATTCATCGGGTTGAAAAAAGTTGCAATCTAAACAAGGCCTTGTAGGGGCGGCTCGTATTACTAGTCGCTCCTACTGTGCTATTTATAGGGGCGGCTGCTGTGCTGAAGACTGAGCACGTCACTGTAAGGGCGGCTCCAATTCTAGCCGCCCCTTAAGAAAAAATTATCCGTTGCTACAAACTGTTTTTCACGTAGTGCTACAATAGTATGGAAAACTATAGGGAAGCCAATCATGGTGCATGCAAACGATAACTATCAAATCTAGGAGATATCCTCTAGAAAAGGAAAGGAGAAGAGGCTACATGCGTCTTTTGCTAGGGTCCTTGGTGTGTCTGAAAAATTTTAGAAAGTTATTTATATCTATCTATATATTCACAGGATGATGTCCAGAAATTCTCAAAATAAATAGAGAAAAAGAAAAAAAAATACTTGACCATCAATCTATGCTAGGAACAATTTATAATCATCCCAATCAAAAATATATCTGGCCAATTGTTTCCAAGCAAACAAAAAGTTAAGTCATTTATCTATCTACTCTACTCTACCCTACTCTATCTATCTATCTCACGGTCTATACCTACGCACTAATATCTTCATAGAATGTATAAAATTTTTCACAATAAATAGAGAAAAGGAAAAAATACTTGACCATCAATCTATGCTAAGAACAATTTATAATCATCCCGGTCAAAAAGACATAGCCAATTGAGTCCAAACAAACAAAAAGGAAAGTCCTTTTTGGCAACAGGTGCATGTCATCTATGGGATTTTGATCTAGTATCTATATCCGTCGAACTACTTTATCTATCTATCTATCTATACCTATATGTACTACTAGTATATATTCACAGAGTGTCTAGAAAATCTCATGATAAATAGAGAAAAACAAAAAAAAAATTTGACCAATCATCTATGCTAGGACCACTTTACAGTAATCATCTTGATTAAAAAGATATCTAACCAAATGTTACCAAGCGCACAAAAAGGAAAGTCTTTTTGCAACAGGTGCATGCCAATTGTCATCGATTGGATTTTGTGATATATCTATCTTTCTATCTATCTATATTTACCTATATACTAATATATTAATAGATTTGTTTAGAAATTCTCACGATAATAGACAAAAATAAAAATATTTGATCATCCATCTATGCAAGGACCAATTTATAATATCATCCCTATCAAAAAATATCTGGCCAATTGTTACCATCTGAACAAAAAGATAAGTCCTTTTGCGACAGGTGCATGCCAATTGTCATAGATGGGAATGGATACTACAACAAAAAGGCAATTGTAGGGATCTTGAAATTTAAAATTTAGAAATGTCAAACGACATTAGACTTTGACATGATTTATAACAAAGTTGTAGTTTTCGATGCAGTCTACAACTTTGTAGTTGACAAGTTTTTATATAAAACATTTAGAGTTTGAAATATCTGTTTCAAAATTCTTAGATTGGCATGTCTAAGAGCATTTCCAAGGGTTCCCAGAATGCACTCCCAATCTAGGATTTTTGGCAAGATTGAAAAAACACATCTCCAACAACTCCCAACTCCAGCTCCTCTTTTGGCACTTGGGAAAACCAAGCCGCCGCGCAGAAAATACATGCTACTCCGCTACTACGGTCCTGCTCGCGCTAGGTTTTCCTAGGCATTCTTCTTTATCACGCCAAAGAGGAGGAGATACTGCGACTTTTCCTAGGCTTTCTTCTCCCTCGCGCCATAGGCCAAATGTCATCCAGGAAGTCGATCTTCGCCGCTGCCAACCTAGGGAAGAGGTAATCCATTGTTGTACTCCCTCAACTTTGCCCTACACTTTTCCTCAGATGCCCTAGCCCTGCACGGAGGTTGTTGGCCACGTATGGCCAGCCACGGCAGGATGCTGGCCACCCTTGGGTTGGCCTGCTTGGCTACAGCCAGCCGTGGTCGGCTGCTGGCCGCCTTGGGTTGGCCACGCCTGGCTACAGCTAACAGAGGCTGGCTGGCCGTAGTTGTCGTGCTGTGGCTAGCTGCTGGATGCCTGTGTGGCCTGGCCAGGGCCAACTATTGATGGTTGATGGATGGCCATGGCCAGGCCATGGTCGGCTGTGGTCTGGGAAGGCTTTTCCTATTGCGGGAAAAAATCTTTGTAGATTACAAGTGTTGTTCATTATGTGGTAAACATATTTTTCTTCTTCAAGGCATTTGGCATTGATTTGTTCCTCATTATTGGTAGGCTCCTCCCAATGTCCGGGTGTGGATATTGGACAAACATGGTTACGGGAGTGGAGCAGGATGTTTCTTTGGAAGATCTCATTATCCCCATGACACAGGACGCATAGGCACATGAGGAGGTTCCTACTGAAGTGCAAGCAGCTGATGTGGAGCCACGTGTAGGTTCTACTCGAACACGCGCTACAAGGCCAAATCAGAAAAGGCAAAAAAAATTCAATGTGAAGGAGGATGAACTTGTTGTCTCATCTTGGTTGAACGTTAGCAAAGATCCCGTGCAAGGTGCTAATCAATCTCGTGCCTCCTTTCGGCATAGTATTTATGACTACTATGAATAGAACAAGACAATTGAATCAAGTCGAATGGAGAGTTCGATTATGCATAGATGGTTTGCATATTTTGGAATAAGTCAACAAGATTGTGGATGCTACGACGCCGATTGAGCGTAGAAATAAAAGTGGTCGTACCATTCAAGACAAGGTTAGTGTTTACCTATTTGGTTCATTTCTAAAGACATAAACATTCACATTTAATAACCAACCATGTGCAGGTTTCTGAACCATCAGCTATGTTCAAGGAATCAGGGAGAAAACAAGTTGTTCATGCTAATGCATTGCTGAAACAAATTGAAGGACTTAAGACAAGTAAGAGGTGAAGATGAAGGTAATGGCAGAGCAGAAGCAAGCCGCTAACAAGAAACAGAAGGTACACCTGGATTCCGCTCCAAGGAATTTAGAAGTCAACAACATTGGTGATGTCACTGAGGTTTCACCCCCAAATTTAAAGCACGAAAGAGGCCAAAGGGGGAGAAGAAGGCAAAACAAGCACTGAGGCGAGGAGGAGGTGAAGCTTGCATGGAGGCATTGGACCAAATGTGGGCTAAGAAGGAGGCTTTTGACATGGAGAAAGAGGGGAGGAAAAGAGGAGAGGTAGGCTTCACTTGCTCTAGAGAGAAGGAGCAGCTACTTTTAGAAGGAAAAAAGGGTTCAATCTTATTTGGACAAGATTGAGTTGGACATGATCAAAGAGGAAGACAAAATAATGTCAAAAGACATTACTTCCTTGTCTGAGGTGCAGCAGCAGTATTAGAAGCATATGCAGGAAGTTGTCGTTGCTCGTCGTATGTCATAGTAGATTTAGTCTGTATCATTGTTTTCTCTACTTTATCATTTTGTAATACTCTGAACTATGAATTTTCTTTATCAAGACTATTAATTTCAGTTGCATTATTGTTTATGTTGAAGTAATTTTTTTAATATGAATGATGGCCTACTGCTACTTGGTTGTGTATCTGTTCCTGCTGCTGGCCGGCTGCTGCCTACTGCCAGCCGGCAACTGTCTGCTTTTGGCCAGCTGTTGCATGCCTGTGGCCGGCTACTGCCTACTGCTGGCTGGGTGCAAAAAAATGTATTGATCCTAACAATTAAATAAAAGCCTATGAACCTAATATTTATCAGGAAATTACTGCCATAAGTGCTCCATTAGGTCTTCTTTTAGCTAGTGATGTGTTTCATTGTATCTAATCCTTTTATGTGCCTCAATAAATTCATCAATGGAACGATGATGCCCATGAGAAGGTTCCAAATTTTGGCCACCATAGCCGAACCGCTCAGTATGGTCCACTACTCCTTCATCCTCAACAATCATATTGTGCATAATGACACAAGCTTTCATGATGTTTCCTAGTGTCTCTCTGTGTCCCATAAACGAGTTGCTCCCCAAATAACGGCGAATCTGGATTGGAGAACTCCAAAAGCTCATTCGCATCCTTCGTTGCTACTTCGTGTGCTTTGGCAAAATATTTCCTCTTGTTCCCCATCACTAGTACAACAATGATTTCTCTTGGCGGTGGCCATTTTGTCAGTGGCGGTTCGTAATGTGTAGGCACCACTAGAAATAAAACTGTGGGTCCAGACCATGAACCGCCAGTATAAATTTATTTTTACTGGTTGTTTTCTTAAGTTTACCGTCAGTATAAATATATGATTTGTACTAGCGGTAGCCTTAAGAAAATAGCTAGTAAAAATGTATTTATAGTGGCGGTTTTCGTAACCTAGCGTCACTACAAATAACTTGGAATAGACGTCGAATATTAAAAATTAAGTACTAAAATTCGAATTTTTCAAAAGGCCTCGGATGGTGAAATGACCCAAATAAAAGTTATAGATCTCGAAAAGTTATAGAACTTTCTTGTTTACAACTTTTCCATTTAAAATCATTTGATGTTTCAAAATGGTGTTTGAAATACAATTTTTAAAAATAGTTGAAGAATTTTGATCTCTCTTTTTAATCTCTTGCTAAAACTTGTAACTAGTCTTTCTCCCTCATACTAACTTCAAATTTGATGATTTTTTTCTAAAATTTTCTAAAATCATGCTCTATCAATTTGTTATGGTTTTACAGCTATTATTTTGTCCATCTTTTCATGTGACTGTGTTTTATCTATTTGAATTTCAAAAAATAACAACTTCAAACGTCATTTTGAAAGAGTAAATGATTTCAGCGAAAAAATCATCACTAACAAAGTTGTAGAAATCATCAAGATCTACAACTTTTATTTTAGTCATTTTTTCATCCTACAAAGTGATAGTAACATTGTTCACAAAATTTACATATCTCTCTTATAGTTTATGAAACCACACGAGAGATATATAAAATTTGTGAATAATGTTAGTAGCACTTTGTCGGATGAACAAATAACTAAAATAAAAGTTATAGATCTTGATGAGTTCTACAACTTTCTTGTTGATGACTTTTTCAGCTGAAATCATTTACTCTTTCAAAATGTTGTTTCAAGTTCAAATTTTTTTAAATTCAAATTTTGAATTGTTCAAACAAAGTCACATGTAAAGATGATCAAAATGAAAGTTGTAGATCTCGAAAAGTTAGACAACTTTGTTGTTGACAATTTTTTCATTTGAGATCATTTTGTCAAGGAAAACTATGTTTAAATTTCTTAAATTTGAAATTTGAATTTTTCAAACGACCTTGGAGGGAGAAACCACCAAAATAAAAGTTGTAGATCTCGAAATGTTATAAAACTTTATAGTTAACAACTTTTTCATTTGACATGAGTTGGTCAAGGAAACTATGTTTGAATTACTTAAATTGAAAATTTGAATTTTTCAAATGACCTCGGATGGAGAAACCACCAAAACAAAAGTTGTAGATGTCAAAAAGTTATAAACTTTGTAGTTGATAACTTTTTCATTTGAAATCATCTTGTCAAGTGAAACTACGTTTAAATTTCTCAAATTAGAAATTCATATTTTGTAAACGACCTCGGATGTCAAAAAGTTATGAAACTTTATAGTTGACAACGTTTTCATTTAAATTCGTTTAAGGTCTCAAACAATTAATTTAAACTTAGTTTATTATAATATGTGGGGAACCAAAATCTAATATAAATATAAGTGAGTGTGAGGTGCAGTGATAGAAGAGGGTACACGTGAGCGGAGGTCTCGGGTTCGAATCCCTGCAGCTGCGAAACGTTGGAAAAAATGTCATGACTTGCAAAATAGATGGAGCGAGTGAGGGTGGCTGACCGACGGGGGCCTCCTTGATTTAAAAAAAATTACTATTTTTTAAGTCTAATTTGTAATTTTTGAAAATTATTTGTAGTGACGGTGGTCTTCAAAAACAGTAAAAATGTATTTACAGTGACTGTTTTGTTAAGAAAACCGTCAGTATAAATTATTGTCAGTATAAATTATTTATAGTGACGGTTTTCTAAAATACGTAAGTGAAATTCATGATTTTCACTAGTCTTTTAGCACTGACGGTTGAGACAAACTCGAGTAAAAATAGGTTAGAACCGTCCGTACTAGACACGGGCGAAATACTTTATAGTATACAGATTTTTTTTCTGTATTCGGACCCCTGGCCCAAATACCTGCACCCACAGCCCATCTGGAAAGAGCCCACAGCTGCTTGCAACTCGGCAGCCCAGCAGCCAGCAGCATCAACGCACGCTGCACGCGCACGCACCCTGGCCGGCCGCCCAATCGCACGCAGCAGGCTTGCGGACGCTTCGACTGCAAGCTTCGCCCATCGCTTCGAGCCTTCGACTGTACGCCTCCCCTCCCGCGGCCTTCTCTGTCGTTCGTCGCTCCGTCGGCTTCTCTGAATCTGACGCCGCGGCTGGCTGCCGCAATCGCAAGCAGCAGCTAGCAGGACGCAGCGGCCAGTCACCAGTGCCCAGGTGGCCAGGCAACCACGAGCGCAGCAAGGCAGCAAGCAGCAGCGCATGCCTCTCTCCTCTTCGTGTCCATCCTTTCATAGAGTAAGCAACTTTCAAATATCCTTCATTCTTTCATAGTTTCAGTTTCCATCAATTTGACCATCCAATGATTTTAATTTTGTAATTCCTGTCTTTTACAGATTCTAGGGTTACGATTTTTTTTGTTCTTTCTATGCTAGGAAAAACATGGAAAGGTTTTTGAAAAGAAAAGCACCAGATATTAATTGGGAAGAGGAGATCAAATATGATCCAGGCTTGAGAAAGGAAATTGATTCTTACCATCCAAATCATAGAGAAGGGACATGATTCATAAGGGTATTAGCAATTTCTTAACCATGATTCATAGCTTACTAAATGTGGTGGGTGGATTAGCCAAGAGAAGGGACATGATTAGGGATATCAATCATAAAAAAGTGACAAAGGCCTTAGGTTGTGGGCAGCTGGAAACTGGAAGAGGGTTAAATCAAAAGCAATGTCTTGAAAGACCTAGAAATACTGGTTGGAGTTCCCATTATAAAACTTTTAAAAGTCTTGTTGACCTATTTTCTACAATTGTTGAAGTGCTACAGTTTGTGGAAAGGATGACTGAGATTGGAAAAATAGAGACCAAGCATCAAATCTTCTAATCTACTTCCAATCTTTTGACTTTGTTTTTTACCTGCATCTCTTATTGACCACATTAACCATCACAAACACTTTGTCATTAGCATTGCAACGCAAGGATCAAGACATTGTGAATGATATGAAGTGTTTGCAATCAACTAACTAGATTATATTTGAGATGGGTGGGGCAAATTATTAGACGAAGTAAATGAGTTTTGTGAGATGCGTGATATTACAAGGTTAGAAATGGAAGATGCATATATTGATCCCTAAAAGTCTAGGAAGGCATCTGGAATTACAAACAAGCATCACTATGAAGTGGATTGTTTTAATGATGTTATAGATTGGCTAGTTCAAGAGCTTAATAGTCGCTTTAGCGAGACAAGCTCTCCGTTGCTTGTTTGTTTAGCAGCTTTCAATCCAAGAGATTCATTTCATGATTTTGACGTGGAGAGTTTGATAAACCTAGCAAAATTATATCCTAATGATTTTAGCTCTAGAGATTTGGGGGGTCTTAGCCACCACCTTGGCCTCTACATTGCTGATGTGAGAGAAGACTATCGATTCTCCAACATAAATACTATCAGTGAGCTTTCACAAAGAATGGTGGAGACAAGAAAAAAATCTTTGTTATCCATTGGTTTATCGACTTTTGAAACTTGTGCTGGTATTGCCGATTGCTACTGCAACAGTGGAGAGAGAATATTTTCGGGGATGAAGATTGTGAAAACAGCTCTTAGTAACCGCATGGGTGACGTGCACTTGAGTAATAGACTTATTTGCTATGTGGAGAAAGAAGAATTAAAGAAAGTTACAAATGATGCTGTGGTTCATCGCTTCATGAACATGGAAGGAAAAGGGCATAGATTTGATCTATAAAAGGTAATGCATCGCTTTTTATTTTTTCAATGATACATTATATAAATTGTTTGCTTACAATGAATGGTTTATTTCTTTTTCAGTGAGGATTTCGTGTTTAAGGATTGTATTTTGCCAATGCCGACAATCTTTTGTTGTTATATTTGTGGGATTCGCTTACTGTATTTTGATAAATGGTAAGTACGAATATATTATTACCACTACTTCATTCTTGATGTACATCAATATTGCTTGTTTTAAACTATTCATGCTAAAATTATGGCTATAATGCTATTAAGTTGCATTATTGTTCTGTCGATAGACCGCAAGCCGCACCCCTTCCATAATTCTCAAGCTCCGCCACTGGGCTTAGAGATGGATTTCACAAAAAAAGTAGCCCGTCTTGGGCATATACCATCGGTTAGACAATAACCCATTGTATAATCATGACCATTTACGATGTAGTTTACCTCAGAAGTAGTACCCTCCGCCAGCTTATCAAATAACGGAGACCGATGAAGCATGCTGATATCGTTATGAGACCCCGGTCAACAAAAAAAGGCATGCCATCTTCAAAGATCATTAGAAGCAACAAGCTCTAAAATATTAGTGTGCTCCTCCATTTGGCCCTTACACTGACCCTGCAATACTAGTGGATAATTATTCCATGGTCCATGCATACAATCAATAGATCCTAACATACCAGAAACCTATTTTGCTCACCGATTGTCGAAAAAGAATGACTTTTGTTGATTTTGAACACTACTACCTAGGTCCCGATTAAATCGGGTGGTTTGAAGATTTTCGTTCAGTCGAACCTGACCTTGCATTTTTATTCCCCCCTTCCCGACCCTATGGGTAGTTAGTATAACTACGGGTTATGCAAGTGACTCGATCTAAAATTTTACTTCGACCAAGTGCGGTCGTTCGTGGCTCCCGAAGCCAGCAATCCCGAAAGCTCAAGGATCACTTGGGCTAATAGCGAACACATGTAAACCTCTGGGGCTATGGTGTATGCTATTCTGTCGAGTTAATAACGGGTAGAACAGGTGAACGTCCGCTATCCAGAAGCGGCAGGACAAAGCCTGACCAGCTGGGGCACGTCATAAAACTCTTTTTCTAGATTTCAGGAGCTCGTACTTTGGTTGCAGCAATGGGCTAACCAGTTTTCCGGTTTCCCCTAGAGGGGCACACGTCCGCTGAAAAAGGTACTTGGAGCCTGTCCAAACATTCGAGAGATTTACGTAGCCTCGAGGCCAGAGATTTTTGGATCGGCTGGCGACCCCCCCGAACACCCCCTCACTCTAGAAATGGCAGGGTTCGGCTTTCGCGATTCTGGGCCAGAATCACCGACTGCACCTGCCGCTTTGGTGGGCTACGCTGGGCTTTGGTGGGCCCAAATGTTGGTCCACCCAGTTTCACCAGCAATTTTGGGCCTCAGGCCTAGGGTCCATAAGGGTTTTTTACTAGTATTAGTCGCCCTTATAGGTTAGCCGAGGGTGGAGATGGTCTGTCCCTTTGCCAATGCCAACAAAAGCAGTAGTGCTCACTCCTCTACTTACCTTGACCTAGCAGACATCGTCACATCTAGATCTCGCTCTCGATAGCCACAGTCATGGCGCTGAGAAAGACCCTGGCCAAGAAAGCCAAAACTATTAGTTCAGTAAGTAAAGAAGATATGGGCTCGAAGAGCAAAGGGGGACGGAGTCCCATCCCCAATTCTTCGTGGGAGGTGTCGACGGCGACCGAGGAGGACATCAAGAATCTTGTGGTTGGGGGATTCCTGGCGCCAAGGGAGCTTTCGGGTTATCGGTGTGCCCTTGGGCAGGATGTGCCCGCCCCTAATTCCGGTGAGATTGTAGTCTTCGTCAACTTCTTTTGCCATGGGTGTGGGGTGCCCATCCACTGGTTCGTCCGAGATCTCCTCCGATACCACGACGCGTAGGTACACCACCTAACCCCGAACGGGATTGTGCTTCTAGCGATGTTCATTTCCTATTGTGAAGACTTCGTGGGGATCGAACCCCACTGGGCGTTGTTTTGTCGTTGCTTCGACGTTCTTCCTTAGTCGGACCGGAAGGTCGCCGGTAGCCTTTGGATCAAGGCAGCCGACAAATCTCCATTCTTTCACATCGATCTCCTTCCAACGTCCCGAATTGGGCAAAGAAGTGGTTTTATGTTTATGATCGCTGGGCTTCGCCTTTTCCCCCACAAACTCCCACCCCTTCGCCAAATGGCAGAAAAGAGGAAGTTCCCAAGTCCGAGCCGGAAGAGAAGGACGAACTCGAGAGTGATCTCGTAGTATTACCACCAGAGGAGAGGGTTACCAATGTCGCTTGCCTAGCAGCCTTCTTTTTTGAGGTGGATCCATCCCCTAAGGGAACGTGCGTCACTGATGTGTGACTCTCCCAACGCCGTCAGACCATCAGGTGTTGGTTGTTACCAACAAGGTGCTGGGTCCGAAATCCTAGCTCCTAGGCAAAGACCATCTAGTGGAGCCCCTAAGCTCGAAGCAGAGAGACGATGAGAACTCGGTAAGGTGTTAGTTGTTCGGTGATCAGTTGACAACCCGTCCCGATTTCCTCGTGTGACTTGCTCCGTCTTGCAGGATCGCTGAAAGTACCGCTCCAGGGCCTCTTTGGAGAAGGTCCAGGAGTAGAGGACTGATGGTGCAGAGACATCAACCAGTAATTGTGAGATGTCCGCACTTTGAGAGGAGTTGGGTGCCATTGTCCCTGCTCCTCTCCTAGGACGTGCTGGTCGCAACACGTCGTGTTCAGGCATGCAGACGAGGAGGCACAGGATCAGAAAGTAGTCGCAAAGCACCAATGAGGGGGATGAAGCCCCTGAGAGGAAGAAGAAGAGGCAATGCTGAGCGCAGGCATCGGTAGTGCCAGGTACGTCGGTTATCCTTGACTAGTCATGGCCTTGGTGTATGTAAATTTGGCTTAGCACGAGTTGTTCGCAGTGCCGAGGGCTCTAGGGTCGCCTAGGCCCGCCAATGATAAGCCATCAGCCGGGACGGTCTCGATCGTTGGCGACTTTGGCCCAAAGGTGGAGTATGTCCCCTTCGAGCAAGGTTCTGGGACCTTGCGCAGGCGGTTGAAGAAGCCTACGCTGCTAGATGTTCCTAGTGATGAGAACATGTAAGTTCAATTCCTTTCTCTCGCATTTTTTGTCAGGTGATGAGTTCCTGGTGCTTGCTTTTTGGGCGTAGTTCCCGGTCAAAGACCTTATCAATCGAGAGGTTGCCCGAAGCAATCGCGCTAGACAGCGCTAGCGAGATCATAGCTCTAGGAGTTTGCCCAAATGAGAGTGAGGATTTGAGTATTTCATAGAAGATTTTGGTCGCTGTTACCCTTAATGACTTCATGGCTAGTATCACCATAGGCGTGCCACCTTTGGAGGATGCTCGGGAAGATGTTTCTCCCGTGACCCAGGTGGGGCTTGTGCAGGGTGAACCTACTCGGGTTCCTAGTGTGGGTGCCTGAGGGAAAGAGCCTATCATTGAGCCGGTTCACGAGCTTGATCTATCAGGGTCATCCTTGGAAGTTATTCTAGAGGACGGCCTCGAGAGGGTGTTGCTGCGAATTGACTCTCCTCCGTAGGTGGATGATGTCTACCTGGTCCTTCTCAGGTTTTGAACCAAACAAGCAGCGGAAGGTCCATCCCTACAAGCTTTCGACGCTGAAGGCGAGAGCTTGTTCGATGATGTCGAGGAACGGCACCGTCTTATCTTCGACTTTGGGGAGCTGGACGGGATGGCAAACAAACGAACAGTTTGTCCGCTACACTGTGAGCCCTGGCCGACGCCGTGAAGACCAAGAGCATCTCGGCTGTGGATTCCCTTAGCGTTACCCTGGAGGTATGATCCGCGTCGGGAGTTCTAGCCCCCGAGTGCCGAACTGGTGGTTGCACCTAGGCGAGTGTCGCCCTTGGTTTATACTCGGGGCCATGTAGTGGACCCGATGGGTCTAGCCCCTAAGTTTTTGGTTGATTCGTTCTAAATGAAGCTAAGACTTATGCTGTCTTACTCTTGTAGTATCTTCAGAAGAATTCCTCGGCCAAGTCCGCTTTCATCTGGGAGAGGTTCTCTCGGCCGGGCGACGAAGCGAGAGAGAGGTGGCGGCCCTGAAGCACCATTAGGACGAGTCCCAAGGTAGGGTTTCAGCCAGGACCTTTCTCCTTAATGTTTGGTGAGGCTTGTAAAACCTTCATTACCTTTTCAGCTACTGTCGAGGCTATTGTCGGGCTATCCCGAGAGAAGGCTGCTTTCCGTGCCTCTAGCTCCACATACTAGAGGGAGAGGGAGAAGCGGGCACTTGCTTAGGAAGAGATAGAGAAGCTCCAGAAGCAGATCCAAGGTGCATTTATTTTTGGCAATGAATCGTGTTACGATTGTATGTGGATTTTGGACTGACACACTTTGTTCGTAGCGGAGTCGGCTAAGGCGAGGCGCCTTAAGAATGAGCTTGCTGAGTGTAAGTCTGATTATGCGAACCTAGAGGCCGTGGCTACTGAGGCCGAGTAGCTACACGTAGGGACCCTTTCGGCCATGGAGGCGAAGTACGTGTCACAGGTGTCATCCCTTGAGAAGCTCCAGAGTGTAGTCACGGGTGGCCGCGTTGCCTGCCAGGCGGCCTATGCTCAGTCGGGAGGGCCTGCCTCTTCATCAGAGGTGGCTTCCTAGCTAAGGGGGGTCCCAAGGCGTCTAGAGGAAGTTGCCCAATATGGCTTATCCATCGAGGCGCACATGGTGCTGGTGACCGTCGGGACAATCTACACTGACCAGAACATCGGCTCCATCAGAAGGAAACCTATTGACACAGATCCCCTATTGTATAGGTAGATTCAGCAACAGGCCATAGAGCCTTCCAACCCCATAATTTGTGATGTGGATCTCTCCTTGATAGTACAGGGCAGTATGCCTGACTCATCAGAAGATTCGGGTGCTTGAGGTCATCTTGTAATGTGCTGCACCCGACTTTATATGCTCTCTCTCACTGTCTTTAGTTGTGATGCTGGTTTAAGCTTTGAACCAACTACCTGGGGATTATTCAACCAAGATGAAACACTTTGGTCGAGTCCACGCAAGGTCTTGTTAAGTCACTTATACCATTTCAAGGCCTATGAGACATTGATCGATTGAGAAAGTAAAAGTGGGCGACACGTATGGTTATCATTGTATCCCCTGAGCATGTTGATAAGTTAGTATAACATGTGAACGTGCTAGACAGGGGAACACAACAGCTGCAAAGGTTAGCCCCCGAGCAACTCAGAGAGGTTCTTCGTAAGGTACTCGAGAGATCACAGTTTGTTAATGTAACAAATAAATGTTCTTTGCGAGATGTAAATGATAACTGAAATTTAGAAAAATAAAAGGCCGACGTAACCGTGGGTCATTGGCAGCCTTCTCAAGATCCAATGACGAGAGCCATAGGGGTCAAAGCCGGCAGTGGAGTCGAGGCTGGCGGCAGGCTGTTGTCCCAGAGTCATTGACAGGAGCTTCTTCCCCGGCCTCGGGCAAGGGAGACTCGAAGTCCCTGAGTCCAAGTTGTTGGCCTTCGCGTACTCGATGGCGTCCCTCTCACACTGGAAGATGCTCTGGAAGTTTCCCGGCACCATGATTACGCCGCGTGGTCCTGGCATCTTCAGCTTGAGGTAGGCGTAATTTGGGACTGCCATGAACTTGGCATAACATGGTCTACCGAATATGGCACAGTAAGGTCCCTGGAAGTCAACAACTTCAAAGGAGAGTGTCTCCTTTCGGTAGTGTACCGCATCGCCGAATGTCACAGAGAGGTCTATCATGCCTAGGGGCATGACGCGCTGCCCGGGGACGATGCTGTGGAAGGGGGGCTGCGACGCATGCAGCTTCCTTATGTCCACGTTGAGCTAGTCGAAGGCATCTTTGTAAAGGATGTTGATGCCACTGCCTCCGTCCATGAGGATCTTCGTCACCCTCATGTTCTTGATGACCGCAATTACCACCAGAGGGAATTGGCCCGCCTCAACCACCTGGTTCGGATGATCGGTTCGATCATATGTAATTGGCCATTCTGACCAGCGTAGGTATAGCGAGGCGGCCGGTGCGGTCGCATAGATCCATCGGTGAGTCAGCTTCTGCAGCCTTTGATCCTGGTAGGCTTGAGGGCCATCGAAGATGAGCATGGAGCTTCTAGCAGCCGCATCGGGGCCTTAATCATCGTCACAGTCTCCCAAGTACCCTTCTTGGTCTGTCCGCCTTTCGACTTCCAGAACGACACGCTTGTGGTAAGCGAGACAATCTTTGGCAAGGTAGGTCACAATGAAGCCATGATTCTGACATGGGTTGTTCATGATCCTTTTGAACATGTCTCAATAAGCCCGTGTCTTGTGAGGGATCGAGGCTGTTCTCGGGATGGTATACTCGAGTTGGATCGGCAGCTGAGCCTGCTTCCCGGGAGTTGTCGAATACTGGGAAGGGCCATGGTATCGCGTGCCTATTTACGTGCATTGAAAAGGCAGACGTGGTCCCATGGCCACAGTCACCACGTTGAACTCTCGAAATGGATCACACACACACGTACTAGCCTATTGACTGAGCCATTTACAATTCTTAACACTCCCCTCAATCAGTACCGATTATATGTGGGAGAAAATTTGGAAGCTAAAATGTCCAAACATGATAAAGCATTTCCTCTAGAGAATGGCTCATAATTCATTGACCTTATGATGTAACCTCAAGAGAAGGGGATTGGATGTGGATGCTTGTCTTTTTGTATATATGCAAAAGGCTAATGAAGATGGAGGCCAACTCCTCTTCAAGTCCAAGTATGTAAAACAAGTTTGGTGTGAGATGAATTAAAATGAGATCAAGGAGCAGTTGCCATGTTATGGGTCAAGAAGGAAGTAGTGGAGTGCATACAAAGATTTGACTACGCGCCCCAAATAATGGTATTGTTTCTCCTAAATAATTGGTGGTATGAGAGAGATAGAATCAATGAAGGGGAAAAGAATGTAAGAAACATAGACCCTAGCAAGGGCTTAGTGATTTTGGAGGTTGAATGAAAACATAACTAATAGGACTAACAATGTCTCCGCTAGTATACAAGCTACACTAGTCCTAGGATGCAAAGATGGACTTGAGCTAGTGTAACACCCTAATTTTTTTCATATTTTTTGAAATAGGAGAAAATGATTAATTCAACATTTTGTGGTTATTTGAATTTAGGAAATAATAATTTTATTAAAAATAAAACCAAATATAAGGCTAATAACAATGAGTGTGCATTCATGTTGATGCACAATATTTTGTATTGCTTGATTTGAAGTCGGATTTCGATTTGAGTTGAAATTATATTTTAAAATGCTTTTGGAAAATTTGTTTGGAAAAAAAAAAGGAAAAATTTTTCTTTTCTCCCCCTCCTCTGTTTTCGGCCCGAACAACACAGACAACTTTGCTCCCACTCCCATGGCCCATTGCCAGCCTTTGCTCCATAACGGCTCACAAGGCCCAAAGACATGAGACCGCCCAAAGACAAGAAAGAAACACGCCGCCCCCCCTCAAGGCCGGACGACCACCGCCCTTTGTCGCCTCCCCACCTTCCTCCCAAGAATCACGCCCGCTCCACGCACGCGTCGTGGGGCGCCCCCCACCAGCGCCCGGCCTCTTTTTAAGCAAAGCCGAACCCCCGCGTGTCCCCCTCTCGCTCCCCGCTCCATTTTTTCGCTCTCGCTCACGCCTCGGAGCCCGCAACCGGCGCACGGAGAACACCGAAGACCGCCGTCCGCCGTCCGCGTCGCCATCTTCCCGAGCCGACTCAAGACCCTGATTTCTCCCATGCCAGAGCCTCTCCATGCTTCCTCTACCTCCCCATGCATTCAATTCATTGTTTCACGGCCCCTAGAGCTCTAACCGCATGTGCCGAGGATCTCCGGCCGCCGTCCATGGCGACAGCCGCCACGGCCACACCCTCCGGCCACCTTTTTGGCCTAGCCGTGATCCCCTGCTCCTCCGCATTTTCCCGGTGCCCTCGGATACGCATTCCGTGGCCCGTGGGGCCCTAACCGCGCTCGTCGGCGTGCTCTCGCCGCCGTCCATGGCTGAGCCGCCGTGGCTGCTATTGTGCTGGCCGGACCTCCCTTCTCTTCCTTCCCCAGAACTGATCCAAGCCGTCCATCTCCAGATCTGCGGCCAGGATTAGAAGTTACCCTTTCGCATGTAAATTTTCTAAAGAGACCCCCTGTTTTCACCAAATTGAACCCGCCATCCCTAGCGTAGTTTCCAGAGTACGCTTTCTCGTTTTGAACACGTAAATTGCACTGTTTTAGTTCAAAATACGTTTTCAGTATTTACAGAAATGCCACTAGATTTGTTTTGCTCATAAAAACTTCGTTTTAGCTCCGAATTTATCCGTTCAAATTGCGTTAGCTTCGTAATTTCATAATCTACGTGTTAGTACCACTATTAATCAAGTTTGCAACTTTTAAATTTCATGGTTAGGATTAATTAAATAAAGTGCTATAGGAAAACCCGTTTAATTCATAACTTTCGCGTTTTAGCTCCGATTTTCGTGAACTTCGCGTTGACGTGATCGTAGCGAGATGTAGATTCTTTTTATAAACATTTTATCTTGTTTTCTATACTGTTGGTGTACTGTTCTAACTGTAGGATTGTTTGCTTTGCATGAATATTCCTAGAATGTTGTGTGTTGCCGTGTTGGTCGTGTTCACACGGTGAGGAGAACGTTGGAGACCAAGAGTTCTTCGACGACCAGTAGGACCAGCAAGAGTTTGTGAACCAAGGCAAGTATAGCATGGGATCTACCTTGATGCCTATTCACCTTTATTAATTACTCATTTGCATGTGTCTAATTTTGGTACCCGTAAGGACATCCTAGTGATTGAATATCATGTTCCTTGTCTCCTATGGGTTATATGCATATGGGTAGTTTGCTAGTGCTCAATGTAAATGAACATGATCTACATAATGAATGATGGTTCTATGAAACGAAAAGGTAAATTTGCGTTGAAACAACTGAATTATAGGGCGATCGAGCAAATGACTTTTGATCATGATGCTCTCGGCCCTACATAAGGACTTATCTGTCGGCAAAAGCTGGGACTGACAGTGCAACCGTGAGGGTCATATGGCTCTGGCTTTAGCTCAGTAATAGGACCTTTTCTAGCTTGTTAGAGGTTACCTTTATGGCGCAAAAGGGGCTTGCCACGTTGGGTATAGGACTGCCTCTGTTCCTATGTGTATAGCCGTGATGGATATGTGCTATAGGAAAGGGGGTTCCTATATCTGCCTGCCAAGGAAACCTAGCGGCCCTAACTTGTTAGAGAAACCTATGAAATGGCTTCATAGTGTAC
Organism: Miscanthus lutarioriparius; assembly: GCA_904845875.1. Classification (NCBI taxonomy): domain Eukaryota; kingdom Viridiplantae; phylum Streptophyta; class Magnoliopsida; order Poales; family Poaceae; genus Miscanthus; species Miscanthus lutarioriparius. The sequence goes on along the minus strand of CAJGYO010000010.1, from coordinate 91,834,825 downwards.
CCTGCCCGCTCACCTTGGCAGTGATATGGGAGTAATTAACCCGGGCATATGGGAATCACGACTCGCGGTGAATGTGCACCACCTCTACAGAGGGTTACAAACTGTTATAACAGCCGTGCTCACGGTCACGAGCGGCCCGGAAAACTCACAGAATAATTGGTTACTCATTGTTGTTCATTTATGATGGTTTATGATGATATGATCCAAATGATGCTGATATCTGATTAAGTGGGTTTAAATGGGAGCTTAAGCATAACTTGATAATACTTGATAATAAAATCTTGACTTACTAAAAGTGCTAACTGCAGTAAACCAGTGTCAACCTTTTTGAGCCTCATGAACCCCATGTTATCTTGTTGAGTACGGGACGACTTACGCTTTGTTTATTTTCTTTATTTGGATAAAAATCCCGGATGGGTAACAGATGACAACGTGTATGAGGAGTTTCCTGAGGATTATTAGGCTTGTGGTCAACCAGTTGACCTTCCCTGTGATGGTGTTCCACGAGAGAGAGTTATCTTTCATTTTCCGCTGTGATGTATAAGGCTAAGTTATGTTATTATCGTGATGTAAGATACACTGTGATGATACTCTTTTATAATTTATCAGCTTGTGTGTGTGATTGATTCCTCGGCACACATGAGTTAGTGCATTCAATTTTATCCTTAAAATTAGGTGTGACAGCTAGGCTATAGTAAAATCAAGGAATCAACACGTCAAATGAAGATCAAAGAGCAGTCATGAAGACCCGTAAGAGAGACAAGCAAGGGGCTCAAGACATCAAGGAAGAATAGCCCCGAAAATTGGGCATGAAGAAACACTTCAGAGGAGCACCAAAAACGTGCACCGGAAAAAAAAAACTGTGTCACTGGGAGATTCCAAGTGGGCGGCACAATAAGAACTTGGGCGATTTATCGGTGTTTGGTTGTTTACATGAAAATTACCCTATACTTCTACCTGTCTGTCTCCTTCATTTTGCCCCATCCTTCCACTTCTCTATCTTTGACTAAGTTGAAAAAATATGTTAACATCTACAATATTAAACAAATGGAATATATGAGGATGTATTTCATCGTGGATTCAACAAAACTAATTTGATATTGTATTTTTAGGAAATCTGATGTTGTATATGTTGGTGCATTTTTCCATGAACATAGTTAATTAATATGATTGTGTTAATAATGATCGATCTAAAAATTTCTTGAAGAACTTGCGGAGGAGACATGTAGTTAGTCATGAATGTGAACCCTAATATCTTGATTTTGGCTTGACCAGAATCGTCAAACAGGTCAAGTCATTAAAATCTTTTTGTAGCCCCATTGCAGCACACGATACTCACCTAGTATAGTAGGTAAAGCATAGGATACTACTCAATGAATCCAAAATGATGTATATCTTAGGTATACAGAGACACAAAATATTAAATATATTCTGGCCGGTCTGTTCTTCATAAATGTTAACATACGTGCTACATGTCTAGCAATATCTATATCTTCCACTGTATCTCGTAAACATGTCTAGCAATATCTATATCTTCCACTATATCTTGTCAACGATTGTAAGCTCTTCCGATCCCATCATACCACTAAACCATTACATGTTTCCTATATATAGTACCCAATTATCAGAACATAAGGTTGACACCGTGCCAAGCACCACCTGGTACCTTGGCATAATGATGATGTGTGTGAGAGCAGAGATTCTACTTGTGCTGATAGTATGTGCCATAGTTTTTCTCCAACCACCAGTGATGGGGAAATTTCCAACATGTACTGCCACGCAGAAGAGAGAGATTCTGATGCAATGTAGATTATTCATTTTGGAAGCAGAGTCCAGTGTTCCCAAAGATGGTCCCTGCTGTGAGGCGGTGAGAGCTGTGCCAAACAGAAACATGAAATGTGTCGTCGTTCTACTTTCAGATCCTGAGAAGAAGAGATTCAAGGAAGAGAGGATCCTGTCTCTTGAAAATATCTGCTTACTACCTTAGTTCCGATGAGGTAAAAATCATGTATTGCTGATCCATTTTGTGCTAATATAAACCAAAAATGTTCTGCTAAGCTGATATTGAATTGTTCTTGTTTTACGTTCCAGGCCCTGATGTAAACTGCAGGCAGAGCTAGATAGACTCGATGGTTAATAAAACCTATAAAATATTCGTTGCGATATCATGCACATCATTCGAGAAATTAAAGAGATCAGTGTTTGATCATCAAGACATCTCCCGTTGCGCATTTGAGCTTGCCTCAGCATTGGTTTGAAAATAAGCCCTTGTTTAGTTTCACCTTAACTTCTAAAACGTTGCTACATCACATCGAATGTTTGCGGCCCGTGCATGGATCATTAAATATAGACGAAAAGAAAAACTAATTGCACAGTTTGGTAGAAAATTACGAGACGAACATTTTGAGCCTAATTAGTCCATGTTTGAACACTATTTGTCAAATAAAAACAAACGTGCTACAGTAACCCCAAAATCTAAATTTCTCCAACTAAACAAGGGCTAACTCACAAACTGTTAGAAACTTGACCTACGCCCTCCGTCCTAAAATAAATATTTTTTGAGCTTTAAAATTTGTATAAAAAATTAACATTCTACACTACTACAGAATCGTTTTTTTAGGGTCGGCTCATAACCCTTTGTAGGGGCGGTTTTACCGGCCGCCCCTACGAAGGGGTGGCTACAAATCGATTTATAGGAGCAGCTGATATTATCAGCCGTCCCTACAAATCGATTTATAGGGACGGTTACAGTACCAGCCGCCCCTACAGTGTATTTTTCCACCCAAAAAAATCAAATTTCGTTTCATTTAGGGACAGAGATTGCTGAATGTGCTAGATGGCTGAATGTGCATTTCATCATTTCATTTCATTTCATTTAGGGACAGAGAGAACGAAACAAAAACAGGAGGGGAGATATATTTTTCTTTTTGCTAGCTCTCTAGTCCTCTAATCTTCTCAAAGCAGCTCTCTACGGACTGGATGATCTCTGCCGTGATACGATCGCCAGCAGCCACCTTGTATTGTTCAAATTTCGCTTCATCACACTCCAGTGCAGCTTTCTTGCAAGCCCTGATGCTTCCTGGAAAAAGTGAATGCAACGATGATTGATGAGCTAAACTGTGGCAGTTGGGCAATAAAAAGAAGAGTGACCCTTTTCTTAAGGACTACAAATTAGTATTACAAACATGGCAATAGTGCTACTCCCTCTGTTTCAGACATAGCATATATCTAGATGCATAGATACATAGTTTTACTATGAAGCTGGCCATCCTAATTGACACATAGTTTTGAGTTCTGAAGGAGAAATGTGGTTCCAAAAAGGTCAACAATATGAGGAAAACAGAATGAATTTGACAAACCTATAGCTTTCTATAGCTGTAGCTCCTATGTTCCTTCATCAGAGATGGCAAAAATGTTGCACCGAAAGTTTAGAAATTACTCAAACGAAACAGCAAAACAGCCCACATGAAGATTATTCAAACTTGTGAACCTTGACAGTGATGTGAGATGGGCATATTGAATCCTTTCTAAATCAAAATCCTACCGTCAAATTCTTACTCTAAGTTAGAAGACAAAATCAACTACAGAAATAGGTTATTTTTGGAAGGTCCAGAGTGCGCCAAATCAAGTGCCAGTCTGATTTCAGGTTCTTTGAGTAACCAATCAGTTGCGTAAGGGGCTACGAAACTGGATTCTACATGTGAAAGGACAAGAGGGCATATCTAAAAGATTCATGGACTAGAGCTATACCAGTTTCGCAGCATTTCTGTTCTTCAGTGTCAAAACTGCTGCTTCAGAGAAGGCCTGTGCAGCTCGAGCCTCTGCTTCCCTAGCAGCTGCTTCAGCTTCTGCCAAGATAGCCTCTGCCTCTGCAACTTCAGCTAAGCCAAAACCTGCTGAATGCAGAAGTTAGAGGGTGACCCAACGACATATATATGTAATGAAGAATATAAAGAACAGATTATGCTGATTTTACATTCTTGAAGCTTTGTGGGTTATTTATATGCATATCAGACAAGATGAACCATATCACCAAGTCTTCTTGCTCAGGGTTCACACAGCTATGAGGGCATTCTTTTCTCAAAATAGCATAGAAACAGAAAATGCTCCATTTTCAATGGATACTAATACTAATAGCCTAGCACAATTAAGAAAGATTGTCTATTTCACCAAATCTTTCCAATGAGGATTCATATATTAAGGCAGTTTGCTCTCAAAATAGGAAATGGGGTCACAGAGGATGTGATTAGACAGCGTCCTATAACATGAATAGTCTTTCTAAACTGAACCAAGATTTCCTTTCAAAGAAATTAACTAAGGTTCTTATGAAATCCAATAACATGATGCACACATTAAAGATTATTTTACAATCTATCTATAAAATCTAAGTTTACATGTGCAAAATGCCAACATTGTCAACTAAAGCATTAAAGTAGCTAAACGCAATAAGCTAGCTACTTGAAACCATTACAGTAGAATTCTTCAAATGCGTAGCCCCAGTAGTCAGTAATTGTATTTACATGATAATAAACAAAAGCATAAGGCTTGTTTCCTACGGCCCCTTATGCAACCTGAACATTTTAGAAAGTGATGGTATCACTTCCAACTGAAGTATACAGGAATTTTCCCCTAAATTTGTTGTTACAGTAACCGAAATTTTTTACCTGAGGGTAGAAATGAGGTGCATTGATCTTCACCTTTTCAAGAGTCCAAGAAGAATTGGAGCCTGTAACGATAGATAGCCTTGTTTACTTGTTCAGAATACATGTTGGTACATTTTAACAGTAATATGAAAATATATATCATACATTTTGATCAGTGACCACAAAAGAAAGAATTTTTGAAAGACATGCACCTATCTCAAGATCATACTGATTTCTGCTTCAGCTCCAGCAGCAGCATCTTGGGGCTTCGGCCCTCTAAGCGTGGTGAACTAGGTGCTATCCTGTACTTCCGATTCACCTGCAAACTTCCACTGGTCATGCTGAAAAGCTCAAGGTTCTTCAATTTGAGAACATGCAACTTCTGATTGGATCAAAATATGAACATTCAGCAATGAAAGATGGCTCATTGGCTCATGGACACCATAAAGCCCACAAATCGAGTAGTGCTGAAAATAGCATTTAAAGTGAGATCAGCCGAACCTGTAGTCTACCAAGGATTCTACATGAAATTAAACAAGAAATCATTATGTAATAGACTAACAGTGGAGTATTGTGCATCACTAAACAAGAAGATCGAATTAAACTGAACAAAAATGCAGATCGAATTTGGCGCACCTTGAGCCCTTGGCGTCCAGGATGAGGGCCATCAGGCGGCGGTCCGAGGCCTCCTCGAGGGATGCCGGAGCGCTGTGCTCCCGGTGGATCTCGAGGGCTTCGCGGCATAGCTTCTCTGCCTCGTCGAACTGCAGAGCTTGCACATTCGCTTCCGTCAGGTACCTGCTCATCAGTCAGTTTTGAGAAGTAGCAAAATTGTCATGCTTCGTCCCTTGTAAGATTTATTGGGTGTTTGCACGCAAGAAATCGGTTTTTAACGCCAATTCTGTCGAGATCCACAGTTTTCTGTAACGACTAACGACCAACGATGGGGAAAAATATCAGTTCTTTGGCTTTATCGAGGTTGGATTGGAGGTACTAGTAAAAAAATGGCGCCTTTATGGAGATTGGGAGAGACGAGATCCAGATCGAGAAGCAGCGAAGGGGGGATTGATGATCACCTGCAGGTCTCGGCGACGCGGGGGTCGCGCTCGCCGAGCGCAGCCATCTGGATCTCGAGGCCCTTGCCATAGCAGGCGATGGACTCGTCCATGCGGCCAAGCATGGCGTGCGTGTCGCCGAGCTGCATCCAGCCGGAGAAGGCGGCGAGGGACCACTCCTCGCCCCTCTGGTCGGGCTCCGCATGCTGCTGCTGCTGGTCGTCGCCGCCGGCCGCAGCGGCCCCATCCTCGCCCTCCCCCTCCCCCTTGGCAGCAGGGGCAGGCGGCGTGACGACGGCGACGGCGCGCTCAAGGACGGGGATGGCGTCGGCGTGGCGACCGAGTCCACAGTGGATGGCGGCGGCGACGTGGAGGCTCATGGCGTGCTCGAGCTCGGCGCCCTCGCCGAGCCGCTCGAGCGCCCTAGCGGCGCGCTCGGCGAACTCGAGCGCGCGCGCGCGGCCCCGCCGCCCTCCCCCGACACCATGGCGTCGCGCGCCTGCTTGAGGAGGAACGGGCCCAGATTCGATCTACCTTCTCCTGCGCCGCCGATCCGGCTCCGGCGCGCGATCCCGTGGCTGCGGTGCTATGGAGAGAGGGAGGGAGGAAGAGAGAGAGGGGCTAGGGTTTCGTGGAGCACAGAAGCAGCCGCCCTGTCCGCGTCGAGGGAGAGAGGGAGCGAAGAGGAGAGACTGAGAGAGCGAGGAGGGGGGAGAATTTTCTGGTGTCCCCTATATATATACAATGGGTATTTATAGGGGCGGCTGGTGATTAAGCCGTCCCTACGAATGAAGACAGCAGGGGACATATTTGGGCCTTGTTTAGATACCATCTAAATTCCAAGTTTTTTCACTCTCTCTCCATCACATCAATTTTTAGCTGCTTGCATGGAGTATTAAATGTAGGTAAAAAATAACTAATTACACAGTTTAGTTGGAAATCACGAGATGGATCTTTTGAGCCTAGTTGGTCCACGATTGGACAATATTTGCCAAATAAGACGAAAATGGTACTATTCATCGGGTTGAAAAAAGTTGCAATCTAAACAAGGCCTTGTAGGCGGCTCGCTCAGACTTAGTCGCCCTCCTCATGCTATTATTTAGGCGGCGGTCATTGTCAGGTCAAGATCGAAAGCACGTCCTTTGTAAGGGCGGCTCCAATTCTAGCCGCCCCTTAAGAAAAAATTATCCGTTGCTACAAACTGTTTTTCACGTAGTGCTACAATAGTATGGAAAACTATAGGGAAGCCAATCATGGTGCATGCAAACGATAACTATCAAATCTAGGAGATATCCTCTAGAAAAGGAAAGGAGAAGAGGCTACATGCGTCTTTTGCTAGGGTCCTTGGTGTGTCTGAAAAATTTTAGAAAGTTATTTATATCTATCTATATATTCACAGGATGATGTCCAGAAATTCTCAAAATAAATAGAGAAAAAGAAAAAAAAATACTTGACCATCAATCTATGCTAGGAACAATTTATAATCATCCCAATCAAAAATATATCTGGCCAATTGTTTCCAAGCAAACAAAAAGTTAAGTCATTTATCTATCTACTCTACTCTACCCTACTCTATCTATCTATCTGTCGGTCTATACCTACGCACTAATATCTTCATAGAATGTATAAAATTTTTCACAATAAATAGAGAAAAGGAAAAAAATACTTGACCATCAATCTATGCTAAGAACAATTTATAATCATCCCGGTCAAAAAGACATAGCCAATTGAGTCCAAACAAACAAAAAGGAAAGTCCTTTTTGGCAACAGGTGCATGTCATCTATGGGATTTTGATCTAGTATCTATATCCGTCGAACTACTTTATCTATCTATCTATCTATACCTATATGTACTACTAGTATATATTCACAGAGTGTCTAGAAAATCTCATGATAAATAGAGAAAAACAAAAAAAAAATTTGACCAATCATCTATGCTAGGACCACTTTACAGTAATCATCTTGATTAAAAAGATATCTAACCAAATGTTACCAAGCGCACAAAAAGGAAAGTCTTTTTGCAACAGGTGCATGCCAATTGTCATCGATTGGATTTTGTGATATATCTATCTTTCTATCTATCTATATTTACCTATATACTAATATATTAATAGATTTGTTTAGAAATTCTCACGATAATAGACAAAAATAAAAATATTTGATCATCCATCTATGCAAGGACCAATTTATAATATCATCCCTATCAAAAAATATCTGGCCAATTGTTACCATCTGAACAAAAAGATAAGTCCTTTTGCGACAGGTGCATGCCAATTGTCATAGATGGGAATGGATACTACAACAAAAAGGCAATTGTAGGGATCTTGAAATTTAAAATTTAGAAATGTCAAACGACATTAGACTTTGACATGATTTATAACAAAGTTGTAGTTTTCGATGCAGTCTACAACTTTGTAGTTGACAAGTTTTTATATAAAAACATTTAGAGTTTGAAATATCTGTTTCAAAATTCTTAGATTGGCATGTCTAAGAGCATTTCCAAGGGTTCCCAGAATGCACTCCCAATCTAGGATTTTTGGCAAGATTGAAAAAACACATCTCCAACAACTCCCAACTCCAGCTCCTCTTTTGGCACTTGGGAAAACCAAGCCGCCGCGCAGAAAATACATGCTACTCCGCTACTACGGTCCTGCTCGCGCTAGGTTTTCCTAGGCATTCTTCTTTATCACGCCAAAGAGGAGGAGATACTGCGACTTTTCCTAGGCTTTCTTCTCCCTCGCGCCATAGGCCAAATGTCATCCAGGAAGTCGATCTTCGCCGCTGCCAACCTAGGGAAGAGGTAATCCATTGTTGTACTCCCTCAACTTTGCCCTACACTTTTCCTCAGATGCCCTAGCCCTGCACGGAGGTTGTTGGCCACGTATGGCCAGCCACGGCAGGATGCTGGCCACCCTTGGGTTGGCCTGCTTGGCTACAGCCAGCCGTGGTCGGCTGCTGGCCGCCTTGGGTTGGCCACGCCTGGCTACAGCTAACAGAGGCTGGCTGGCCGTAGTTGTCGTGCTGTGGCTAGCTGCTGGATGCCTGTGTGGCCTGGCCAGGGCCAACTATTGATGGTTGATGGATGGCCATGGCCAGGCCATGGTCGGCTGTGGTCTGGGAAGGCTTTTCCTATTGCGGGAAAAAATCTTTGTAGATTACAAGTGTTGTTCATTATGTGGTAAACATATTTTTCTTCTTCAAGGCATTTGGCATTGATTTGTTCCTCATTATTGGTAGGCTCCTCCCAATGTCCGGGTGTGGATATTGGACAAACATGGTTACGGGAGTGGAGCAGGATGTTTCTTTGGAAGATCTCATTATCCCCATGACACAGGACGCATAGGCACATGAGGAGGTTCCTACTGAAGTGCAAGCAGCTGATGTGGAGCCACGTGTAGGTTCTACTCGAACACGCGCTACAAGGCCAAATCAGAAAAGGCAAAAAAAATTCAATGTGAAGGAGGATGAACTTGTTGTCTCATCTTGGTTGAACGTTAGCAAAGATCCCGTGCAAGGTGCTAATCAATCTCGTGCCTCCTTTCGGCATAGTATTTATGACTACTATGAATAGAACAAGACAATTGAATCAAGTCGAATGGAGAGTTCGATTATGCATAGATGGTTTGCATATTTTGGAATAAGTCAACAAGATTGTGGATGCTACGACGCGATTGAGCGTAGAAATAAAAGTGGTCGTACCATTCAAGACAAGGTTAGTGTTTACCTATTTGGTTCATTTCTAAAGACATAAACATTCACATTTAATAACCAACCATGTGCAGGTTTCTGAACCATCAGCTATGTTCAAGGAATCAGGGAGAAAACAAGTTGTTCATGCTAATGCATTGCTGAAACAAATTGAAGGACTTAAGACAAGTAAGAGGTGAAGATGAAGGTAATGGCAGAGCAGAAGCAAGCCGCTAACAAGAAACAGAAGGTACACCTGGATTCCGCTCCAAGGAATTTAGAAGTCAACAACATTGGTGATGTCACTGAGGTTTCACCCCCAAATTTAAAGCACGAAAGAGGCCAAAGGGGGAGAAGAAGGCAAAACAAGCACTGAGGCGAGGAGGAGGTGAAGCTTGCATGGAGGCATTGGACCAAATGTGGGCTAAGAAGGAGGCTTTTGACATGGAGAAAGAGGGGAGGAAAAGAGGAGAGGTAGGCTTCACTTGCTCTAGAGAGAAGGAGCAGCTACTTTTAGAAGGAAAAAAGGGTTCAATCTTATTTGGACAAGATTGAGTTGGACATGATCAAAGAGGAAGACAAAATAATGTCAAAAGACATTACTTCCTTGTCTGAGGTGCAGCAGCAGTATTAGAAGCATATGCAGGAAGTTGTCGTTGCTCGTCGTATGTCATAGTAGATTTAGTCTGTATCATTGTTTTCTCTACTTTATCATTTTGTAATACTCTGAACTATGAATTTTCTTTATCAAGACTATTAATTTCAGTTGCATTATTGTTTATGTTGAAGTAATTTTTTTAATATGAATGATGGCCTACTGCTACTTGGTTGTGTATCTGTTCCTGCTGCTGGCCGGCTGCTGCCTACTGCCAGCCGGCAACTGTCTGCTTTTGGCCAGCTGTTGCATGCCTGTGGCCGGCTACTGCCTACTGCTGGCTGGGTGCAAAAAAATGTATTGATCCTAACAATTAAATAAAAGCCTATGAACCTAATATTTATCAGGAAATTACTGCCATAAGTGCTCCATTAGGTCTTCTTTTAGCTAGTGATGTGTTTCATTGTATCTAATCCTTTTATGTGCCTCAATAAATTCATCAATGGAACGATGATGCCCATGAGAAGGTTCCAAATTTTGGCCACCATAGCCGAACCGCTCAGTATGGTCCACTACTCCTTCATCCTCAACAATCATATTGTGCATAATGACACAAGCTTTCATGATGTTTCCTAGTGTCTCTCTGTGTCCCATAAACGAGTTGCTCCCCAAATAACGGCGAATCTGGATTGGAGAACTCCAAAAGCTCATTCGCATCCTTCGTTGCTACTTCGTGTGCTTTGGCAAAATATTTCCTCTTGTTCCCCATCACTAGTACAACAATGATTTCTCTTGGCGGTGGCCATTTTGTCAGTGGCGGTTCGTAATGTGTAGGCACCACTAGAAATAAAACTGTGGGTCCAGACCATGAACCGCCAGTATAAATTTATTTTTACTGGTTGTTTTCTTAAGTTTACCGTCAGTATAAATATATGATTTGTACTAGCGGTAGCCTTAAGAAAATAGCTAGTAAAAATGTATTTATAGTGGCGGTTTTCGTAACCTAGCGTCACTACAAATAACTTGGAATAGACGTCGAATATTAAAAATTAAGTACTAAAATTCGAATTTTTCAAAAGGCCTCGGATGGTGAAATGACCCAAATAAAAGTTATAGATCTCGAAAAGTTATAGAACTTTCTTGTTTACAACTTTTCCATTTAAAATCATTTGATGTTTCAAAATGGTGTTTGAAATACAATTTTTAAAAATAGTTGAAGAATTTTGATCTCTCTTTTTAATCTCTTGCTAAAACTTGTAACTAGTCTTTCTCCCTCATACTAACTTCAAATTTGATGATTTTTTTCTAAAATTTTCTAAAATCATGCTCTATCAATTTGTTATGGTTTTACAGCTATTATTTTGTCCATCTTTTCATGTGACTGTGTTTTATCTATTTGAATTTCAAAAAATAACAACTTCAAATGTCATTTTGAAAGAGTAAATGATTTCAGCTGAAAAAATCATCACTAACAAAGTTGTAGAAATCATCAAGATCTACAACTTTTATTTTAGTCATTTTTTCATCCTACAAAGTGATAGTAACATTGTTCACAAAATTTACATATCTCTCTTATAGTTTATGAAACCACACGAGAGATATATAAAATTTGTGAATAATGTTAGTAGCACTTTGTCGGATGAACAAATAACTAAAATAAAAGTTATAGATCTTGATGAGTTCTACAACTTTCTTGTTGATGACTTTTTCAGCTGAAATCATTTACTCTTTCAAAATGTTGTTTCAAGTTCAAATTTTTTTAAATTCAAATTTTGAATTGTTCAAACAAAGTCACATGTAAAGATGATCAAAATGAAAGTTGTAGATCTCGAAAAGTTAGACAACTTTGTTGTTGACAATTTTTTCATTTGAGATCATTTTGTCAAGGAAAACTATGTTTAAATTTCTTAAATTTGAAATTTGAATTTTTCAAACGACCTTGGAGGGAGAAACCACCAAAATAAAAGTTGTAGATCTCGAAATGTTATAAAACTTTATAGTTAACAACTTTTTCATTTGACATGAGTTGGTCAAGGAAACTATGTTTGAATTACTTAAATTGAAAATTTGAATTTTTCAAATGACCTCGGATGGAGAAACCACCAAAACAAAAGTTGTAGATGTCAAAAAGTTATAAACTTTGTAGTTGATAACTTTTTCATTTGAAATCATCTTGTCAAGTGAAACTACGTTTAAATTTCTCAAATTAGAAATTCATATTTTGTAAACGACCTCGGATGGAGAAACTAACAAAATGAATGTTGTAGATCTCAAAAAGTTATGAAACTTTATAGTTGACAACGTTTTCATTTAAATTCGTTTAAGGTCTCAAACAATTAATTTAAACTTAGTTTATTATAATATGTGGGGAACCAAAATCTAATATAAATATAAGTGAGTGTGAGGTGCAGTGATAGAAGAGGGTACACGTGAGCGGAGGTCTCGGGTTCGAATCCCTGCAGCTGCGAAACGTTGGAAAAAATGTCATGACTTGCAAAATAGATGGAGCGAGCGAGGGTGGCTGACCGACGGGGGCCTCCTTGATTTAAAAAAATTACTATTTTTTAAGTCTAATTTGTAATTTTTGAAAATTATTTGTAGTGACGGTGGTCTTCAAAAACAGTAAAAATGTATTTACAGTGACTGTTTTGTTAAGAAAACCGTCAGTATAAATTATTGTCAGTATAAATTATTTATAGTGACGGTTTTCTAAAATACGTAAGTGAAATTCATGATTTTCACTAGTCTTTTAGCACTGACGGTTGAGACAAACTCGAGTAAAAATAGGTTAGAACCGTCCGTACTAGACACGGGCGAAATACTTTATAGTATACAGATTTTTTTTCTGTATTCGGACCCCTGGCCCAAATACCTGCACCCACAGCCCATCTGGAAAGAGCCCACAGCTGCTTGCAACTCGGCAGCCCAGCAGCCAGCAGCATCAACGCACGCTGCACGCGCACGCACCCTGGCCGGCCGCCCAATCGCACGCAGCAGGCTTGCGGACGCTTCGACTGCAAGCTTCGCCCATCGCTTCGAGCCTTCGACTGTACGCCTCCCCTCCCGCGGCCTTCTCTGTCGTTCGTCGCTCCGTCGGCTTCTCTGAATCTGACGCCGCGGCTGGCTGCCGCAATCGCAAGCAGCAGCTAGCAGGACGCAGCGGCCAGTCACCAGTGCCCAGGTGGCCAGGCAACCACGAGCGCAGCAAGGCAGCAAGCAGCAGCGCATGCCTCTCTCCTCTTCGTGTCCATCCTTTCATAGAGTAAGCAACTTTCAAATATCCTTCATTCTTTCATAGTTTCAGTTTCCATCAATTTGACCATCCAATGATTTTAATTTTGTAATTCCTGTCTTTTACAGATTCTAGGGTTACGATTTTTTTTGTTCTTTCTATGCTAGGAAAAACATGGAAAGGTTTTTGAAAAGAAAAGCACCAGATATTAATTGGGAAGAGGAGATCAAATATGATCCAGGCTTGAGAAAGGAAATTGATTCTTACCATCCAAATCATAGAGAAGGGACATGATTCATAAGGGTATTAGCAATTTCTTAACCATGATTCATAGCTTACTAAATGTGGTGGGTGGATTAGCCAAGAGAAGGGACATGATTAGGGATATCAATCATAAAAAAGTGACAAAGGCCTTAGGTTGTGGGCAGCTGGAAACTGGAAGAGGGTTAAATCAAAAGCAATGTCTTGAAAGACCTAGAAATACTGGTTGGAGTTCCCATTATAAAACTTTTAAAAGTCTTGTTGACCTATTTTCTACAATTGTTGAAGTGCTACAGTTTGTGGAAAGGATGACTGAGATTGGAAAAATAGAGACCAAGCATCAAATCTTCTAATCTACTTCCAATCTTTTGACTTTGTTTTTTACCTGCATCTCTTATTGACCACATTAACCATCACAAACACTTTGTCATTAGCATTGCAACGCAAGGATCAAGACATTGTGAATGATATGAAGTGTTTGCAATCAACTAACTAGATTATATTTGAGATGGGTGGGGCAAATTATTAGACGAAGTAAATGAGTTTTGTGAGATGCGTGATATTACAAGGTTAGAAATGGAAGATGCATATATTGATCCCTAAAAGTCTAGGAAGGCATCTGGAATTACAAACAAGCATCACTATGAAGTGGATTGTTTTAATGATGTTATAGATTGGCTAGTTCAAGAGCTTAATAGTCGCTTTAGCGAGACAAGCTCTCCGTTGCTTGTTTGTTTAGCAGCTTTCAATCCAAGAGATTCATTTCATGATTTTGACGTGGAGAGTTTGATAAACCTAGCAAAATTATATCCTAATGATTTTAGCTCTAGAGATTTGGGGGGTCTTAGCCACCACCTTGGCCTCTACATTGCTGATGTGAGAGAAGACTATCGATTCTCCAACATAAATACTATCAGTGAGCTTTCACAAAGAATGGTGGAGACAAGAAAAAAATCTTTGTTATCCATTGGTTTATCGACTTTTGAAACTTGTGCTGGTATTGCCGATTGCTACTGCAACAGTGGAGAGAATATTTTCGGGGATGAAGATTGTGAAAACAGCTCTTAGTAACCGCATGGGTGACGTGCACTTGAGTAATAGACTTATTTGCTATGTGGAGAAAGAAGAATTAAAGAAAGTTACAAATGATGCTGTGGTTCATCGCTTCATGAACATGGAAGGAAAAGGGCATAGATTTGATCTATAAAAGGTAATGCATCGCTTTTTATTTTTTCAATGATACATTATATAAATTGTTTGCTTACAATGAATGGTTTATTTCTTTTTCAGTGAGGATTTCGTGTTTAAGGATTGTATTTTGCCAATGCCGACAATCTTTTGTTGTTATATTTGTGGGATTCGCTTACTGTATTTTGATAAATGGTAAGTACGAATATATTATTACCACTACTTCATTCTTGATGTACATCAATATTGCTTGTTTTAAACTATTCATGCTAAAATTATGGCTATAATGCTATTAAGTTGCATTATTGTTCTGTCGATAGACCGCAAGCCGCACCCCTTCCATAATTCTCAAGCTCCGCCACTGGGCTTAGAGATGGATTTCACAAAAAAAGTAGCCCGTCTTGGGCATATACCATCGGTTAGACAATAACCCATTGTATAATCATGACCATTTACGATGTAGTTTACCTCAGAAGTAGTACCCTCCGCCAGCTTATCAAATAACGGAGACCGATGAAGCATGCTGATATCGTTATGAGACCCCGGTCAACAAAAAAAGGCATGCCATCTTCAAAGATCATTAGAAGCAACAAGCTCTAAAATATTAGTGTGCTCCTCCATTTGGCCCTTACACTGACCCTGCAATACTAGTGGATAATTATTCCATGGTCCATGCATACAATCAATAGATCCTAACATACCAGAAACCTATTTTGCTCACCGATTGTCGAAAAAGAATGACTTTTGTTGATTTTGAACACTACTACCTAGGTCCCGATTAAATCGGGTGGTTTGAAGATTTTCGTTCAGTCGAACCTGACCTTGCATTTTTATTCCCCCCTTCCCGACCCTATGGGTAGTTAGTATAACTACGGGTTATGCAAGTGACTCGATCTAAAATTTTACTTCGACCAAGTGCGGTCGTTCGTGGCTCCCGAAGCCAGCAATCCCGAAAGCTCAAGGATCACTTGGGCTAATAGCGAACACATGTAAACCTCTGGGGCTATGGTGTATGCTATTCTGTCGAGTTAATAACGGGTAGAACAGGTGAACGTCCGCTATCCAGAAGCGGCAGGACAAAGCCTGACCAGCTGGGGCACGTCATAAAACTCTTTTTCTAGATTTCAGGAGCTCGTACTTTGGTTGCAGCAATGGGCTAACCAGTTTTCCGGTTTCCCCTAGAGGGGCACACGTCCGCTGAAAAAGGTACTTGGAGCCTGTCCAAACATTCGAGAGATTTACGTAGCCTCGAGGCCAGAGATTTTTGGATCGGCTGGCGACCCCCCCGAACACCCCCTCACTCTAGAAATGGCAGGGTTCGGCTTTCGCGATTCTGGGCCAGAATCACCGACTGCACCTGCCGCTTTGGTGGGCTACGCTGGGCTTTGGTGGGCCCAAATGTTGGTCCACCCAGTTTCACCAGCAATTTTGGGCCTCAGGCCTAGGGTCCATAAGGGTTTTTTACTAGTATTAGTCGCCCTTATAGGTTAGCCGAGGGTGGAGATGGTCTGTCCCTTTGCCAATGCCAACAAAAGCAGTAGTGCTCACTCCTCTACTTACCTTGACCTAGCAGACATCGTCACATCTAGATCTCGCTCTCGATAGCCACAGTCATGGCGCTGAGAAAGACCCTGGCCAAGAAAGCCAAAACTATTAGTTCAGTAAGTAAAGAAGATATGGGCTCGAAGAGCAAAGGGGGACGGAGTCCCATCCCCAATTCTTCGTGGGAGGTGTCGACGGCGACCGAGGAGGACATCAAGAATCTTGTGGTTGGGGGATTCCTGGCGCCAAGGGAGCTTTCGGGTTATCGGTGTGCCCTTGGGCAGGATGTGCCCGCCCCTAATTCCGGTGAGATTGTAGTCTTCGTCAACTTCTTTTGCCGTGGGTGTGGGGTGCCCATCCACTGGTTCGTCCGAGATCTCCTCCGATACCACGACGCGTAGGTACACCACCTAACCCCGAACGGGATTGTGCTTCTAGCGATGTTCATTTCCTATTGTGAAGACTTCGTGGGGATCGAACCCCACTGGGCGTTGTTTTGTCGTTGCTTCGACGTTCTTCCTTAGTCGGACCGGAAGGTCGCCGGTAGCCTTTGGATCAAGGCAGCCGACAAATCTCCATTCTTTCACATCGATCTCCCTTCCAACGTCCCGAATTGGGCAAAGAAGTGGTTTTATGTTTATGACTGCTTGGCTTCGGCCTTTTCCCACAAACTCCCACCCCTTCTGCCAGCGGCAGAGAAAGAGGAAGTTCCCAAGTCCGAGCTGGAAGAGAAGGACGAACTCGAGAGTGATCTGTAGTATTACCACCAGAGGAGAGGGGTTACCAGTCAGGCTTGCCTAGCAGCCTTCTTTTGGAGGTGGATCCATCCCCTAAGGGAACGTGCGTCACTGATGTGTGACTCTCCCAACGCCGTCAGACCATCAGGTGTTGGTTGTTACCAACAAGGTGCTGGGTCCGAAATCCTAGCTCCTAGGCAAAGACCATCTAGTGGAGCCCCTAAGCTCGAAGCAGAGAGACGATGAGAACTCGGTAAGGTGTTAGTTGTTCGGTGATCAGTTGACAACCCGTCCCGATTTCCTCGTGTGACTTGCTCCGTCTTGCAGGATCGCTGAAAGTACCGCTCCAGGGCCTCTTTGGAGAAGGTCCAGGAGTAGAGGACTGATGGTGCAGAGACATCAACCAGTAATTGTGAGATGTCCGCACTTTGAGAGGAGTTGGGTGCCATTGTCCCTGCTCCTCTCCTAGGACGTGCTGGTCGCAACACGTCGTGTTCAGGCATGCAGACGAGGAGGCACAGGACTGTAGCAGAGTCTGCAAGCACCAATGAGGGGGATGAAGCCCCTGAGAGGAAGAAGAAGAGGCAATGCTGAGCGCAGGCATCGGTAGTGCCAGGTACGTCGGTTATCCTTGACTAGTCATGGCCTTGGTGTATGTAAATTTGGCTTAGCACGAGTTGTTCGCAGTGCCGAGGGCTCTAGGGTCGCCTAGGCCCGCCAATGATAAGCCATCAGCCGGGACGGTCTCGATCGTTGGCGACTTTGGCCCAAAGGTGGAGTATGTCCCCTTCGAGCAAGGTTCTGGGACCTTGCGCAGGCGGTTGAAGAAGCCTACGCTGCTAGATGTTCCTAGTGATGAGAACATGTAAGTTCAATTCCTTTCTCTCGCATTTTTGTCAGGTGATGAGTTCCTGGTGCTTGCTTTTTGGGCGTAGTTCCCGGTCAAAGACCTTATCAATCGAGAGGTTGCCCGAAGCAATCGCGCTAGACAGCGCTAGCGAGATCATAGCTCTAGGAGTTTGCCCAAATGAGAGTGAGGATTTGAGTATTTCATAGAAGATTTTGGTCGCTGTTACCCTTAATGACTTCATGGCTAGTATCACCATAGGCGTGCCACCTTTGGAGGATGCTCGGGAAGATGTTTCTCCCGTGACCCAGGTGGGGCTTGTGCAGGGTGAACCTACTCGGGTTCCTAGTGTGGGTGCCTGAGGGAAAGAGCCTATCATTGAGCCGGTTCACGAGCTTGATCTATCAGGGTCATCCTTGGAAGTTATTCTAGAGGACGGCCTCGAGAGGGTGTTGCTGCGAATTGACTCTCCTCCGTAGGTGGATGATGTCTACCTGGTCCTTCTCAGGTTTTGAACCAAACAAGCAGCGGAAGGTCCATCCCTACAAGCTTTCGACGCTGAAGGCGAGAGCTTGTTCGATGATGTCGAGGAACGGCACCGTCTTATCTTCGACTTTGGGGAGCTGGACGGGATGGCAAACAAACGAACAGTTTGTCCGCTACACTGTGAGCCCTGGCCGACGCCGTGAAGACCAAGAGCATCTCGGCTGTGGATTCCCTTAGCGTTACCCTGGAGGTATGATCCGCATCGGGAGTTCTAGCCCCCAAGTGCCGAACTGGTGGTTGCACCTAGGCGAGTGTCGCCTTTGGTTTATACTTTCGGGCCATGTAGTGGACCCGATGGGTCTAGCCCTAAGTTTTTGGTTGATTCGTTCTAAATGAAGCTAAGACTTATGCTGTCTTACTCTTGTAGTATCTTCAGAAGAATTCCTCGGCCAAGTCCGCTTTCATCTGGGAGAGGTTCTCTCGGCCGGGCGACGAAGCGAGAGAGAGGTGGCGGCCCTGAAGCACCATTAGGACGAGTCCCAAGGTAGGGTTTCAGCCAGGACCTTTCTCCTTAATGTTTGGTGAGGCTTGTAAAACCTTCATTACCTTTTCAGCTACTGTCGAGGCTATTGTCGGGCTATCCCGAGAGAAGGCTGCTTTCCGTGCCTCTAGCTCCACATACTAGAGGGAGAGGGAGAAGCGGGCACTTGCTTAGGAAGAGATAGAGAAGCTCCAGAAGCAGATCCAAGGTGCATTTATTTTTGGCAATGAATCGTGTTACAATTGTATGTGGATTTTGGACTGACACACTTTGTTCGTAGCGGAGTCGGCTAAGGCGAGGCGCCTTAAGAACGAGCTTCTTTGAGTGTAAGTCCGATTATGCGAACCTAGAGGCCGTGGCTCTCGAGGCCGAGTAGCTACACGTAAAGGGACCCTTTCGGCCATGGAGGCGAAGTACGTGTCACAGGTGTCATCCCTTGAGAAGCTCCAGAGTGTAGTCACGGGTGGCCGCGTTGCCTGCCAGGCGGCCTATGCTCAGTCGGGAGGGCCTGCCTCTTCATCAGAGGTGGCTTCCTAGCTAAGGGGGGTCCCAAGGCGTCTAGAGGAAGTTGCCCAATATGGCTTATCCATCGAGGCGCACATGGTGCTGGTGACCGTCGGGACAATCTACACTGACCAGAACATCGGCTCCATTAGAAGGAAACCTATTGACACAGATCCCCTATTGTATAGGTAGATTCAGCAACAGGCCATAGAGCCTTCCAACCCCATAATTTGTGATGTGGATCTCTCCTTGATAGTACAGGGCAGTATGCCTGACTCATCAGGAGATTCGGGTGCTTGAGGTCATCTTGTAATGTGCTGCACCTGACTTTATATGCTCTCTCTCACTGTCTTTAGTTTTGATGCTGGTTTAAGCTTTGAACCAACTACCTGGGGATTATTCAACCAAGATGAAACACTTTGGTCGAGTCCACGCAAGGTCTTGTTAAGTCACTTATACCATTTCAAGGCCTATGAGACATTGATCGATTGAGAAAGTAAAAGTGGGCGACACGTATGGTTATCATTGTATCCCCTGAGCATGTTGATAAGTTAGTATAACATGTGAACGTGCTAGACAGGGGAACACAACAGCTACAAAGGTTAGCCCCCGAGCAACTCAGAGAGGTTCTTCGTAAGGTACTCGAGAGATCACAGTTTGTTAATGTAACAAATAAATGTTCTTTGCGAGATGTAAATGATAACTGAAATTTAGAAAAATAAAAGGCCGACGTAACCGTGGGTCATTGGCAGCCTTCTCAAGATCCAATGACGAGAGCCATAGGGGTCAAAGCCGGCAGTGGAGTCGAGGCTGGCGGCAGGCTGTTGTCCCAGAGTCATTGACAGGAGCTTCTTCCCCGGCCTCGGGCAAGGGAGACTCGAAGTCCCTGAGTCCAAGTTGTTGGCCTTCGCGTACTCGATGGCGTCCCTCTCACACTGGAAGATGCTCTGGAAGTTTCCCGGCACCATGATTATGCCGCGTGGTCCTGGCATCTTCAGCTTGAGGTAGGCGTAATTTGGGACTACCATGAACTTGGCATAACATGGTCTACCGAATATGGCACAGTAAGGTCCCTGAAAGTCAACAACTTCAAAGGAGAGTGTCTCCTTTCGGTAGTGTACCGCATCGCCGAATGTCACAGAGAGGTCTATCATGCCTAGGGGCATGACGCGCTGCCCGGGGACGATGCTGTGGAAGGGGGGCTATGACGCATGCAGCTTCCTTATGTCCACGTTGAGCTAGTCGAAGGCATCTTTGTAAAGGATGTTGATGCCACTGCCTCCGTCCATGAGGATCTTCGTCACCCTCATGTTCTTGATGACCGCAATTACCACCAGAGGGAATTGGCCCGCCTCAACCACCTGGTTCGGATGATCGGTTCGATCATATGTAATTGGCCATTCTGACCAGCGTAGGTATAGCGAGGCGGCCGGTGCGGTCGCATAGATCCATCGGTGAGTCAGCTTCTGCAGCCTTTGATCCTGGTAGGCTTGAGGGCCATCGAAGATGAGCATGGAGCTTCTAGCAGCCGCATCGGGGCCTTAATCATCGTCACAGTCTCCCAAGTACCCTTCTTGGTCTGTCCGCCTTTCGACTTCCAGAACGACACGCTTGTGGTAAGCGAGACAATCTTTGGCAAGGTAGGTCACAATGAAGCCATGATTCTGACATGGGTTGTTCATGATCCTTTTGAACATGTCTCAATAAGCCTGTGTCTTGTGAGGGATCGAGGCTGTTCTCGGGATGGTATACTCGAGTTGGATCGGCAGCTGAGCCTGCTTCCCGGGAGTTGTCGAATACTGGGAAGGGCCATGGTATCGCGTGCCTATTTACGTGCATTGATCAACAAGCAAGCATCTTGCCCGTTCCCTAGTCGACCATAGATGGGGTTGGGGCGATATGCTCTAGGTCCTCCTGTTGGTCGGCCCCTGGTCCTTGGAAGGCGTTGTCGGCAATCACGTGGAGCAGGCCCGTGTCGTGTTTTGGGAGTATCCTGACTGAACCATGACTTTCAAGTTGTCAGGTGCGTCGTTGGCTTGGCCCTAGGAGCCGATTAAAGTAGCCTGACAGACCCATAGGGATGATTAGCTAGGTTGCCATCCGTGGGGCGGGTGTGCTCAACTTGAATCTGTTGAGTGTCCGAAGACTGGTTGAGATGCTGGCGAAGGTGATTGTTCTTCGCTTCGAGATCATCATTCTGACGAAGGAGGCGCAGGCGCGCTTCATCGCTGGTCTCGTATAGGGCGTCTGAGATGGTAACGTCTCCTGACGGCGGTGTGGCGCTTCCGAGCGCAAGCTTCTCGAGTGCTTCCCGAGGTGGCTCGGGGTCTTGTAGATTCATGTAACACTCGGGTTGCTCCTCGGATTTAGTGCCTTCCTCTTCGGGTAGTTCCTCTAACTCAAGGTTGTCGAGGAGGAACTGATCATACTCATCGAGATTGAGATCCAAGATAGGCTCGTCGTCCTCTGCATGTCCCCAATCTTTTTGTATGCCAGCCATATCTTCATTGCCGTTGGCAATCATCCCGATGAACTGGGTAACCAGGTCATCGAAATGTTCGGGAGAGTGAGAACCGTATTCAGCAAAACCACGAATAATCATGTTGTCATCATCCCCTTCTTCTTCATCATCTTCTTCCATTATAACACATCTTTCTCCATGCTTCGTCCAACAAATATAGTAAAAATGCAGAGTAGGTGCCAAGGGGTGTTGTCATCTGAGAAATGGTTCAAAGGTGAGAAGGGAAAGTAAACATCAGGCACGGGAAAAGACTAGTGTGTAAATTCCTACTGATCAAACTGTACCATACTAGAATATTCCAAAGCTAGAGTGATGTACAAGTATAACTAAAATCTAAAATGCAGCATCAATAGAAGCTTTAGTCAATTACTTCTGCTAGTTCACTGCCTCATCATACATAGGTGCACTCTCATCAGCCGCCTCAATCTCCTTTGCAAGAGATTTTTGGACGTGCTCAACATACTCTTCCTCCCAGTACCAACCGTCACATGATCCAGTGCCATCCCACTGAAATTACAACAACAAATCAAGAACTTAAATCAAAATCATCACGAAAAATGGCTATAAACCATAGGAAAACATAACAAAAAAATTACTCACTTCACGATCCAGACACGTGTAGAATGTAAGAAAAATGGACCCTAGACCCATTTACTTTGGATTTTGGTGTTTGATGACCAGCACAACCAAATTGGACTAATGAATTTGCAAGTGATTGTTTTGTAGTTCAATAGGATGCAAGACGTGACTTGGACGAAGGCGACGTGATGATCCGATGATCAACACCTAAAGCAAGACCCTAGAAGCACAAGAGAAGACCCAAGATACCAAGCAAAGTCCAAGCACGAAGATAGGAACCTAGCTAGACGCAAGATCGCGAAGAAATAAGCTCACAGAGGTGACCGAACGCACTGACCGGACGCTGGGGAAAAGTGACCGGACGCTCCTATCAAGTACTACGCAACAGCAGGAGTGAGCAGCAGCGACCGGACGCAGAACGGTAAAGTGACCGGACGCTGAACAGTAAAGTGATCGGACACACCGATGACACTGTTCATCATCCCGGCAACAGGCTCACCACTGACCGGACGCTAGCGGCAAATCGACTGGACGCAGAACTGCAGCGTCCGATTGAGTACAGAGAGGTTACAGAGCGGCGAAATTGTGATCGGACGCGGCCAGTGGCATGTGACCGGACGCCAGCAGCATCCGATGAGTTGATCGCGGCTCTAACGTTCGGGACGACCGGACGCGTCCGATCAGGACGACCTGCGCGTCCGGTCAGTAGCAGAAAAGCGGGATTTCATCCCCAACGACTACTTCCTCAATGGGGGCTTATAAATACACCCCCAACCGGCCATTTGACTTAAGTGGAGCTGAGGAAACATATCTAGGGTGTTGGTACACTATTTTAGTGATCTCTACTTGCATAGTGCTTAGTGATTCATTAGGTTATTAGCGTAGGTGCTTTGCGAAGTGCTTAGGTTGATTAGACCTCCGCTTATGCGCTTACTCTAGGTTTAGTCCTAGTGTTTAGTGAGGTTTGCATATGTCTTACCACTCGGTGCTTGCGTGCACCATTGTTGTACATCTGAGGGGCTTGTAGTCTTGCGAGATCACACCAACCGCGTTTGTGGTGTGGCCGCCACCGTGTACCAGAGGTAACAAGGCCCACGGCGTTTCAGCCGGAGCTTTATAGTGAAGACGGCGGGGAGCATCCGGGAGAGGCTTGCCAGAAGGCACATCGGAGACCCACTTGCACGTGGGGAAGGCCTGAGGCTATCCATAGAGTCACCCAACTAGGAGCTTGGTCCTTGACAGGGATTCCTTGCGAGGGGCTCCAACGAGGACTAGGGAGAAGCTTGCGCGCTTCTCGATACCTCGGTAAAAGTATCAGAGTCATCGATGGGAGTTTGCATATCTCTACCTTGCTCTTTAGCTTCTGCATTTACATTGTTTGTATTACTCCATTTTGCGGTAGAGATAGCAACACACTAGCAAAACCGTAGTTGCACATCTAGATAGTTTATCTTTTGCATAGGTTTTGCTAAGGGTAAAAAATGAGGCCACAGTTTAGAGAGTTAGAATTTTAAGTTGCCTAATTCACCCCCCCACTCTTAGGCATGATGTCCCCTTCTATTGGTTTCAGAGCTAGTTGGCTCAATTTAGACCTTTGGCTTAACCATCGTTGAACCAATGCTATTTAGAGTGGTTGGGATGGATACCTCTAGGCCTCCGCACTTTGATGGTACTAACTTCCCTTATTATAAAGCTAGAATGGCTTGCCACCTTGAGGCGGTTGATTTGGGTGTTTGGAGAGTTACTCGTGATGGGATGAAACCCATTAAGAATCCTGATAAACCCACAAAGACTGAAGAAAAAGAAATGCATTTCAATGCTAGAGCTAAAACTTGCTTGTTTGAATCTTTTAGCATGGATGTGTTTAACCAAGTGTTCACTTTAAATACTGCACATGAAATTTGGTTAAAACTCCAAGAGCTCCATGACGGCACATCAAATGTCCATGAGCAAAAACATTGTCTAGCTAAGCAAAATTATGATTCCTTTGAAATGAATGATGATGAGCTTGTTCATGATATGTATTCTCGTTTGAATCTAATTATCAATGAGCTCCATTCAATAGGATTAACAAAGCTAGATGATGCGGACATCGTGAGGAAGATCATCTCCGTGCTACCACAAAAGAAATATGCAAGCATCATCACCATCCTTCACAATATGGAGGACTTGAGCACCATGACCCCGGCCACAGTCATTGGCAAGATAGTGACATTTGAAATGTCACGCGAGATGGGTTAAGAAGAAGCCTCTTCATCAAGCAAAGGCAAAGGTCTCGCATGTAGTGAGAAAAAGAAGATGAAAGGCAAGCGAGTTGAAACAAGCTCAAGCTTAAGCTCCTCAAGTGAAGATGAAGAAGAAGATGAGGATGATGATGATGATGAAGATTCAAGCGATGATGATCAATCTTCCTCCTCCACCTCCGACCTTGATGAAGAATCAATCAAACTTATCAACAAGGTGGAGAAGATGATCCAAAGGCTCAATGTCAAGGGTGTGCCCATCCAAATTCAAGATATCATCTTCACCAATCAAAGAAATGAGCAAAGAAAGAGAGGATGCTATGGATGCGACGAGAAGGGGCACTTTGTAGAAGTTTGTCCAAACAAGCCCACACCCAAGACAAAGAAGAAGGCGTGCAAGAACCAAGCCCTCACATCAATAAGATCATGGGATGATTCTTCAAGTGAAGAAGAAGACCATCACAAGAGGCGAGGGCACAAGCACTCATCATCAAGATCTTCTCATGTGTGCCTTATGGCACGAGGTAACGAAAGCTCATCCTCTAGTGAGAGTGATAGTGATGATGAAATGCCTTCTTATGATGAAATTGTGCAACAAAATCTTAATTATGCTAAAGTTTGCACTAGTCAACAAAAGAAGCTAAAAAAACTAACAGAAAAGCTAGATAGTTCACAAGAAGCATATAAAACTTTGCTTGAACAATATGAGACATTTGCTAATCTCAATATTGAACTATCTACTAAAATTGAGCAACTTGAGGCTAGTGCAACAATAAATGCATGCACAATCAATGATGAGCAACTTGTAAGAAAAAATGAAAAATTAAAAGAGAAGTTAGCTAGCTCACAAGATGCTTATAAAAGTTTGCTTGCTAAAATGGAAATCATGTGAAAATATTGTGATGAGCTAACTAATAAAGTTGCTAATCTTGAAGCCGTCGGTTCCACCCTCAACAAGGCATCTAAAAAAGTTCTATCTTTAACATGCCTAGAAAGGATGCCTCTACTTCTTGCAATGATTTATGTTTAGACTCACCCTTGTGCAATCAAATTTGTGTTGAGAAAGTTGTTGTAGATACATGCACACAAGAGATTGCAAAGGAGATTAGGCAACTCAACCAAGAAGTGGCTCACATCACCAAGGACTTGACTCAAGTGAAAGGCAAGAAGGAGCAAGCCCAACTTCATCAAGATAAAACTGTCAAGGGAGTGAAGAAGCTTGATGAAGGACAAACCGTGGTTTGCTACTTGTGCCACAAGGAAGGTCACAAGTCCTATGAGTGCAAGGTGAAGAATGAGGGAGGAGCAAAGAAGAAAGAGAAAAAGCAAGCAAGCAAGCTCTCCAACACCTACACCAACAAGGTGGACAAAAAGGCCTTCGTACCTTATCTCTTGAAGAAGAAGAAAAATGACAAGGTGGTGGCCATCTAGGTGAACAAGCATGCCAACAATGGGGTCAAACGCTTTTGGGTGCCAAAGGTGATTATTTCCAACATGAAGAGCACCAAGAAGGTTTGGATCCCGAAAGGGAAGTGAGAAGTCTGATGGACATCAGGGAATTTGGAGACTTGGCAAAGTATGGGTGCATTTCATGGGGTGCATCATGATGGACAAGGATATTGCCAAGTGGGTTAGGGAATACTGTGGACCCAAATTCCCCTTCCTATGTTAGGTAACTAGATGTAATTCTTTTCAATTGGTATCTTGCAATCTCAATTAGCACTGCCTAGGTTTGCATTTGCACGTTTAATCTTTGTCATGCATACACTAGATAATTCATATGGTAGGCTTGCTCGGTTTCACTCTTAACCCTTGGAGCAAACCTACATGGTTTAAATTGTTTAGGAGCGCGGCACATAGCTTGTTTTACAATTGTTCATCTAATATGTGCCAAAGTCCAAACTGTAAATAATTTCTCCTGAATATCACCTTCAAAAATAAATCTCACATTCATGTGATGTCATCCTTCAAGTGGTATTTTTTATTCTAAAATCAATGTGCATGTCTCCTACAAGTACTTGTGTGCACAAATTTAGGTGGAGGTTACTCTACAAGTTGCATGCTTTGAGACTAACACCTTTTCAAGCTTATCATGTGTGTAGCAGTCTCATTGCAAGGAAAATGGAGTCCCTGGAGTTAAGCATCATACTTCAAATATTCACCACATATTGCAAGTGGTAGAAATCAAATTGATTTCCACATGTGGTATTTCTAAACCAATATCATCATGTTGATTTCACTTTGGTATTTATATGCTTTCTCCATGCATTATATAGATTAAACTCCCTTGAGCATTAATTTGCCAATTGTGCATAAACTACATTCACCATCATATGTATGCATATATTTAGGGGGAGCTTAGTCTCTGTAATGTGAGAGTCAAATTTTGTGACTTATTCCACTTCACATACAAAGGATCACAAAGTTTGACCCTCCCATGTGCTACTAATGTCTTCCTTTTCGGTGTTTGATTCCAAAAGGGGAGAATTTAGAGGACCAAAAGCAAGCATTAATTTGTAGGACCAAAAGCAAGATCATGATAATTTACAAGTGGTAATGGTCTACAAGTGGTAATGGTCCAAGAAAGGGAGGATAGTGGATTATGGATTAGTCTATGTAATGGGGAGAATTTGTAGCAAGGCTTAAATCCATAATGCCACATGGGGACATTTGCAAAGGCAAGATAAGTTTCAAAAGATGTTTACATGTTGTACCTTTTAGCTTTACAATTGGTATCTTCAATTAGTATCTTTTAATCTTACAAGTGGTACCTTTTAGCATCAAATAACCTTGCCCTTTGCATTGCATCCTAGCAAGTAGATAGTTTTTAAATTCCAAATTTCTATTATTTGCTTGCTTTGGTCATGTTGTCATCAATCACCAAAAAGGAGGAGATTGTAAAGAAAATAGACCCTAGGCCCATTTACTTTGGATTTTAGTGTTTGATGACCAACACAACCAAATTGGACTAATGAATTTGCAATTGATTGTTTTGTAGTTCAATAGGATGCAAGACATAACTTGGACGAAGGCGACGTGATGATCCGATGATCAACACCTCAAGCAAGACCCTAAAAGCACAAGATAAGACCCAAGATACCAAGCAAAGTCTAAGCACGAAGATAGGAACCTAGCTGGATGCAAAATCACGAAGAAACGACCGGACGCACTAACCGGACGCTGGGGAAAAACAACCGGACGCTCCGATCAAGTACCAGGCAATAGCAGGCGTCAGCAGCAGCGACTGGACGCTAAACAGTAAAGTGACCGGACGCTGAACAATAAAGTGAACGGACGCACCGATGACACTGTTCATCATCCCGGCAACAGACTCAGCACTGACCGGATGCTGGCGGCAAATCGACTGGACGTAGAACTGCAGTGTCCGATCGAGTACAGAGAGGTTCTAGAGCAGCGAAATTGCGACCGGATGCGTCCGGTGGCATGTGACCGGACGCCAACAGCGTCCGATCAGTTGATCGTGGCTCAATGGTCGGGACGACCAGATGTGTCCGATCAAGACGACCTGCGCGTCCGGTCAGTAGCAGAAAAGCAGGACTTCGTCCCCAACGACTACTTTCTCAATGGGGGCTTATAAATACACCCTCAACCGGTCATTTGACTTAAGTGGAGCTGAGGACACATATCTATGGTGTTGGTACACCATTTTAGTGATCTCCACTTGCATAGTGCTTAGTGATTCATTAGGTGATTAGCGTAGGTGCTTTGCGAAGTGCTTAGGTTGATTAGACCACCGCTTATGCGCTTGCTCTAGGTTTAGGCCTAGTGTTTAGTAAGGTTTGTATACCTCTTACCACTCGGTGCTTGCGTGCACCATTGTTGTACATCAGAGGGGTTTGTAGTCTTGCGAGATCACACCAACTGCGTTTATGGTGTGGCTGCCACCATGTTCCGGAGGGAACAAGGCCCGCGATGTTTTGGCCGGAAGCTTGATAGTGAAGATGGTGGGGAGCATCCGGGAGAGCCTTGCCGGAAGGCACGTCAGAGACCCACTTGCGCGTGGGGAAGGCCTGAGGATATCCATGGAGTTACCCAACTGGGAGCTTGGCCCTTGCGAGGGGCTCCAATGGGACTAGGGGGAAGCTTGTGCGCTTCTCGATACCTCAGTAAAAATACCGTAGTCGTCGATGCGAGTTTGCATATCTCTACCTTGCTCTTTAGCTTCTGCATTTACATTGTTTGTATTACTCCATTTTGCGGTAGATATAGCAACACACTAGCAAAACTATAGTTGCATATCTAGATAGTTTATCTTTTGTATAGGTTTTGTTAAAGGTAGAAAAAGAGGCCATAGTTTAGAGAGTTAGATTTTTAAGTTGCCTAATTCATCCCCCCTTCTTAGGCGTCACGGTCCCCTTCATAGAAGATGTGCCTTTGGTTGGGACCCTTGTTTTTCACCCTATACTCCCTCACTATCTTCTACCCACAGTGGCCGCATGCAATGAGAGTGTCGATAGAATATCGTCGGCAGTCCTCCGAGGGGTATCCCACAAAGGTAGATTGATCGGAAGAGGAGCGCGTGATCAAGAACAAGAAGGCAACAGAGACACACGAGTTATACAGGTTCAGGCCGTCAGTATGACGTAATACCTTACTCCTGTGGCCTGTTGGTTTGTATTAGCTATCGTATGATATGCCGTGATTTTGGAGGGGATCCTTGCCCTCCTTATATAGTCCGGGGGGCAGGGTTACAAGTCGGTTAGATCTGAGAGATAACCGGAAAGTAATAACAGAATACAAGAATCATGGGATCGTACATATCCCAACAGATCTTGTAGTATCTCCTGGATATCTTCCTTATGTCTTGCGGCAGGCGCCGAGTAGAATCGTGCTCCGCAAGGCTTCATCTTGTGGGCTGGGCCGCCCCTAGGGGCGCAGCCCATGTGGTCTGTCATGGGTATCCGGGGTCGTACCCCCCACAGCTAGTCCCCGAGCGCCTTATACCCGTTGTGCAACGCCGTCTTGAGTTTGTCCGAGCAGGTGCGAACCAAAACCGAGCAGTCCAACTCATGGTCCGACCATCGTGATGAGTCGCCGAAAGCGATTAGAGCGCTTGCCGAAAGCAAAGCATACATCATCGCCGAGCGGCGTGGACCATCGCCGAAAGCAAAGATGTCCCAAGCACGACTTGCCATAAGGGTGTAAGGAGCTCCAAATCCAAATTGAAAATTTCTTCGCGATGAAACGGCGTGTGTGCCACTTAGAGTCCGACCACAAGAAAAGGAGTCTTCCAACAAACACTTTCACCGCCAGGTGAAGTGTGCCCACTGCCCAGATGACGTAGTCATGGTGCAATCCCGAGCGGCCGATAGATGGCGATGAGAAAAATGCACATTCATCGCAAGGTGAAGTGTGCCCACTTAGTCTCCGAGCCTGATAGTAGATGACGTAGTCATGTGGTGCTAGGGTCAGAAAGTAGAAAACCGAAAGCAGCGGTGCCATCCCCTCGGGCTTCAAAGTAAAATCTTTGGAAAAATCACACCGTTGAGAGAAAAATAGAGTAACGGCTGTACGGTAACAGTTATTAAGCCGCAACAATTGGCGGAGAAGTCGACGATTATTCGCTGAATAGCAACTGACGGCACCATAAAACCAGCACCATGGACTGCGGTTGCGCAGAGGCCCAGGTAATGGCCCACATACCGCATCGGAGAATTCGGAGCGGCGCAGATCGCGGGAACGGTTTCCCAAAAACCCTTGAATGACGAAAAATGGGGAAAGCGCTTTATAACAGTGCCGCCGCATACCCCGTTCCCACTTTTCCACTTCATCCTCCTCATTGACTCTCACATCTCCGAATCCACAACCACCTTAGCCTCCGCTGCCAAACCCTAACCAAGTCTGAGAGATGGCGCCGAAGAAAGGAGCTGCGAAGCCAAAGAAAGCGGCCACCGGAGCCAGCCGCGACGAGGAATGGGTGCCTTCAAAGATGGGGAGGCGGAGCTCAACCGGATGGTGATGGCGGGCATCCTTCCAGACCGTGTTACCGCTGGATGGCGACCAGCCTGCGGTGAGCCCTATCCGACCCCCAATACTGATGAAGCTGTGGTATTTGAAGATTACTTTAGGCGAGGGTTAGGGTTCCCCGTTCACCCTTTCCTTAGAGATCTGCTAGAGTTTTGGGCGATTAGCCTATGCAATCTGCACCCCAACACCATACTACACATCACGATCTTTATCCATTTCTATGAAGCGTTTCTTGGCATTCTTTCGCATTTCAACCTCTTCAGGCACCTGTTCTGTCTGAAGAAAAAAGGCGGCAGCGATTCCAAGGTTGTCGGCGGCGTGTACCTGCAGCTCAGGGATGGGATGGCCAGCGAGTACATTAATGTACCACTGAATACCTCTCTAAAAGGATGGAACGCCAGATGGTTCTACATCAAACAGAGCCACTCGATAATTCAATGCGACGTCCACCACATCCCGGAGAGCCATAACAGCTGGTCGGAGAGACCCAACAGCGCTGACATGGAGCAAGTGATGGGGCTTCTTGACTTGATTAAAGGATTGGAGCTTAGAGGAGAACTGGTTGTAGCAAGTTTCATAGTGCGCCGTATTCAGCCTTGCAAAGAGAGGGCCCACCCAGGCTTTGACTTCAGAGGTGACAACGACGGGACCCGAGAGCGTACAGAACGACTGATGAAGAAAGAAGTAACAGCTCGAGCCAGGGAGCTATTCACCTCCAATATCTCATTCAGCTGGCCAAAGAATATGCAAGCCTTCAACTATGCTAACCCGCCTCCCCAGGTAACCATCTCAATTTCTTCTGCTCAATTGTCAATTTCTGAGCAGGGAACTAACTTACTTATGCAAAGATCCATTCGCAGGATAGGGCAGTGTACTTTTCGGGCATGCCAAAAGCTGATTGGCTGGCAACGGTGGACGCCCGACCATCACCTCCACCGGAGGATATTTCCGTCGGTGTTTCTTCGGAGTCCGAAGGCGCCGACGTTGATCGGGTGGAGAGTCCTCCCCCAGCATCAGAGAAAGTCCGGGGGAAGAGGCCAGCGATAGACGAACCGGCCCAGAAGAAGAGAAAGATGGCGCCTACCGCTCCCATCAAACCGGGCGACATCTCGCTTGGTGGCGACCAGGCCACTCGAACGCGGAGGGCCACGGTGATCAAGTGGTCTGATGACGACGAAGATCCAGTTGACATTCTTCCGAGCATGCAGATGTCTTCACGCAACACATGCGTGGAGGAGCAATCAGGGGGCACCAAAAAAGTCCCCGAGCAACAGACAACAGAAAATCCCACTGACCGGGCGACAGTCGTCCCCAAGCAGCATACGGAGGCAAATCTGGAGCGACGGGATGAGGAAAACCCAGAGCAGCAGGTGGAGCAGTGGCCGAATTTGGAGGAGACGAGACCTCTACCGCCGAGCACAAGAATCGACCCCATAGCCGCGCCTGGAGGCTCGAGCGGGTATCACCGATTCAAAAAGGTGCACCGGCAGACAAAACGGTGAGTATCCTTATGCAAAAGTTGATTTACTATCTTATCTTTGTGATTTTGGCGCTCAACCAAATGATCTGAATGCAGCGCAAGGCCTACAGAGGGTCCAAACATGTCTGCCCGAACTGACGACCAGCCTCGAACTGATCCCGAGGCGGAGGTAACACCAGCGGGCCCCATGTCAGGGTCTCCGGGTGCTCAGCAGTCTGTGGAAGAATCAACGACCACTGTGGGTGGACCTGGAGATGGTGAGAGGTCGGCGTCGGCGGAGGACGGGTTGGCGACAACACATGAAGCAATGGCAGGTACTGCCAGGCACTCTGGATCTAAAACAGGAGCTGCCGGTATCGCGCCAGAGCAAGGGCCGTCGGGACCAGAGGCGCGTGAGGAGCTAACAGCGCCTCCTGAAGCGGCGCAAGACACGGTCGGACCCACGGTCTGGCCAAAGAGTCCCCTAGTGGTGCCACCAACTGCTATGGAAGAGGAGGACATGGTGGAGGAGATCATCCGTGCTGAACCTCAAACCCAATCCATCCGAATCTTCCGTAAGCGCGGTGACGAGGTGGTAGTCATCGAAGAGGACACCCCAAGGAGATGAAGCGGCTAAAATCCGCCCTTGCCGGAGTTGTAAAACAGGTCGAGGTTAGTGTTGAATCATTAGTATTCATCTTTGGAGTTTGAGAACGAGCGCCATCATTGTCCTTGTTAACTTTCAGGGGATAACTCGGACTGCCGAGCACTGGCACCACTGGATAAAGAGGATGGAACCCCTCGCCGAAGAGAACCGGAAACTAAAGGAGGCGATGAAGCTCCTGGAGAAAAACGCCCAAAGGTCCCAGCGCGAACAGGACCTCGCTGAATCCAACGCGCGGGACCTAGAGTACCAGAAAGGGGTCCTGTCCGAGCAGCTGGCAGCTGCGAAAGAACAATTGTGGAGCCAATCCGAACAGCTGGCCACTGCGTCCACGTAGCTAAAAGATGCTTCCGAGCAGTTGGAACAGCTACAAAAAATCTCTGAACAGAAGAAAGGTATGTATGATCGACACAAGCATTTTGCATGGTTGGATATGCTTACTTTTGGTGTCAATTGTTATACTCATAGAGCAAGATGTGGAGCTCGGACAGCTGCGCCATGCCCTTGGACAACTCCGAGAAGAAAAGGAGAAAGAGGCAGGTCGAGCAAACAAGCTGGCCGAAGAACTAGACGGTGAGTACTCCCTGATCGGGCTTTCTGATGAAGCAACTTTCTTGTTTAATCGAATTTCACAATGCTTGCAGACTACCGTCGGAGGGTCAAGGCGCAATTCGACGTGCTGGAGCAAGACGCCCGGACGCAGAGAGACAAATTTGACGCTGTAGTTGCCAGAATCACGCCGGTGCTCGACTGCGTCGAGGCAGAAACAGCTCCTCTGCCTGATGGCAGGCCAACACGCCCGGACATCGTCGTCGAAAGATGCAAGACGGCGTGGGAAAGCTTTAAGGGCTTCAACCGCGACGCCGTTGCCTCCGCCGCTACCCATGTTCTTGTTGTGGTACGGTCCCACTATCCAACCGCTGACCTTCAGTCGATAGGTGGTGGGTATGTCGAAGGATTGAGTGATGCGGAGACCTAGCAGCTGGAGGATGATGTGGAGGACGCAGCGAAGAAGTTGGCAGGCGATATAGACTTGTTCGGCGAAATAGACGGTGGTGGCGAAGCATAATGATTGGCCTGGCGGAAATCATCTGCAATTCCTGGACAATGTAGTTAGAACGCGCGAATGCGTAAAAAACACTTATATACTTGGCAGATGTTATAAATAGTATGTGCATGCAGTTTGATCGACGAAAAAGTCTCGGTACTTTAAATTTCGTCGAGATTATGCGTAGTTGGAGTAGCATTCAAACAGTTAGTTTGCGACCAACACCTATGGCCTCGGCTAGCCCGTACTCTATAATGTCGAGCGCAGAGCCCGTGCACGTGTAAGAGGAATAGGCGTGACCGAGGAACCATAGCCGACCACCCATAACGCAGAGCGCGGAGCCCGTGGCATGTTTATGGAGAGATCAGAAACTGGGTATTCTCCATAGAAAATGGCACGGAACGTGTGCTGCTCGGCGGCTGTCGAAATAATTTTGGGATAGAGGTAGTAGAAATGGTGACCGAGCAATTAGTTCTGTTCTGAGCTTTCGGCCTTGGACAGCTCATAGTCCATAACGTCGAGCGCGGAGCCCGTGCACGTGTAGGAGAAAAAGGCGTGACCAAGGAACCGCAGCCGACCACCCATAACGCAGAGTGCGGAGCCCGTGGCACGTGTAGGGAGGGATCAGAGACTGGGTCGATTCCTGCGGTTTGGAGAAAACGTTTGGCGAGATACGTTGGCGTGTTGGAGGAAACGTGCTCGGTGCTTAGGAGGACACTTATTAGGTGATCTTCGGTGAAAAAATGTGTCGGCGATTTGGAGAAATCGTTTTGGAGAAAAAACCGTTTGGCGATTTTGGAGATTTTGGAGAAAATTGCTCGGCGAAATTGTGGTCGGTGATTTGGAGAAATCACTCGGTGAGTTTTGGAGAAAACCGTTAGGCATTTTTGGAGATTTGGAGAACTTTATTCGGCGAAATCGTGGTCGGCGATTTGGAGAAATCGTTCGGTGAGTTTTGGAGAAAACCGTTAGGCGTTTTTGGAGATTTGGAGAACTTTATTCGGCGAAATCGTGGTCGGCGATTTGGAGAAATCGTTCGGCCAGTTTTGTATTGGAGCTCGTTATGGAGTGTCGTAGTGCTCGGTGACTGTATGTGGAGATTAAGAAGTAATGGAGGAAAAAATGGAGACAAATTGTGAAGACCAAAACTTTATTCATTGTAAAGTGGAGAGTACATATCTGGAGTGTTTCAAGGATAGAAACGTATAAGGTGCTCGATGTGCCATGAGTTGGGAACATCGGTCCCATCTAAGTTGCATAGGCGATAAGAGCCTGGTCGGGTGACCTCTTTGACGACATAAGACCCTTCCCAAGGAGATGATAGCTTGTGCAACCCTTCGGTCTTCTGTTTCCTACGGAGAACGAGATCGCCGACGGTGAATGAACGACCTTTTACGTTGTGGTTGTAGTACCTCCACAAGCCTTCTAGATATTTGGCTGTACGAACGCAGGTGATCAGGCGTTCCTCCTCGGCCCTATCGATGTCCTCTGTCCGAACGGCTATGGCTTGCTC
Organism: Miscanthus lutarioriparius; assembly: GCA_904845875.1. Taxonomy (NCBI): domain Eukaryota; kingdom Viridiplantae; phylum Streptophyta; class Magnoliopsida; order Poales; family Poaceae; genus Miscanthus; species Miscanthus lutarioriparius. The sequence goes on along the minus strand of CAJGYO010000010.1, from coordinate 91,799,492 downwards.
TTCATCATAGTTTTCCACCCTAGGTGCTCGGAAAGCAACATCCACTGGTAGTACGGCCTCCGAGCCGTAAACCAAAAAATATGGAGAGACACCCATGCTATGACTAGCTTGAGTGCGCAGTCCCTAGACCACAGCTGGTAATTCCTTGAGCCATCTGCCCGGATGCTTTTCTTCTTTCTGATATAGCCTCTTTTTAAGGGCGTCAAGAATCATGTCGTTCGCCCGTTCTACCCAGCCATTGGCTCTAGGATGGGCAACGGAGACATACTTAACGGAGATGCATCGGTCCTCACAGAAGTCCCAAAAATGGTGGCCGGTAAACGTGGTTCCGAGGTCGGTGATGATGCTGTTCGGGAGACCAAATCTATGGATAATATCTTCGAAGAGCTCGACTGCCTTCTTCGCGGTAGCCGAGACAAGCGGTTTGTACTCAATCCACTTGGAGAACTTGTCGATGGTGACATAGACGTACTTGAAACCACCTATTGCTGGCTTGAAAGGCCCGATCATATCCAGTCCCTAGCATGCGAAAGGCCAGGAAGCTGGGATGGTCTGCAATTCTTGAGCTGGTACGTGTATTTGCTTGGCGAAAAACTGACATCCCTCGCATCGTCGAACAAGGTCTTCTGCATCAGAGATGGCCGTGGGCCAGTAGAAACCCGCTCGAAAAGCTTTGCCGACCAGCATTCTTGAAGCCGCGTGATTGCCACAGGTACCAGAGTGAATTTTGGAAAGTAGCTTCACTCCTTCATCTTGGATGATGCATTTCTACAGTATCCATTCCTTGGCGCTTTTCCTCATCGGGTTATCGTCTACCAGCACATAATGCTTACTTCGGCGAATTAGGCATTCGGTTTCGGTCTTGTCAGCGGGTACTTCGGTGCTGGTGAGATATTTGATGAACTGCTCCCTCCAATCGGCGACCGGCGAAGGTACCACAAGTACCAATTGCTCGGCAGGAGGAACCTCTTCAACCTCCTTCTCTTCCTTAATAGATGGCGCCAGGAGATCTTGAATGAAGACCCCCGGTGGAACCACGGCGCGAGAAGAACCTATCTTTGAGAGCTGGTCGGCTGGTTGATTTTGATCTCGTACCACGTGGTGGTACTCGATACTGTAGAATCTTCCTTCAAGCTTCCTAATTTCAGCGTAACATGCGTCCATCTTCTCACTAGAACAGGACCAATCTTTGTTGAGTTGGTTGATAACCAGCGTGGAGTCCCCATACACCATGAGGCGTTTAACGCCGAGCTCGACGGCTATACGGAGACCATGGAGACATGCTTCATATTCTACGGCGTTGTTGGAGGCCAGAAAGTGTATGCGGAGAACATACCGGAGCTTATCCTTGGTCGGCGTAATGAAAAGAATGCCCGCACCAGCACCGTTGATGTTAAGGGCACCGTCAAAGTACATCACCCAGTGCTCGGGGCAGGCGGTGGCAATGGGTTCTTGGATTTCAGTCCACTCGGTGATGAAAGTCAGCAAGCGCCTGTGACTTAATGCTAGGTCTGCTTCTGAATTCGATGGAGTAGGTGCCGAGCTCCACAGCCCACTTAATGATGCGGCCATTGGCCTCTTTGTTGCGGAGAATGTCCCCCAAAGGGAACTCGGTGACCCCGGCGACCTTGTAATACACGAAGTAGTGTCGGAGCTTGCGCGACGTGATCAAAATTGCGTATAGCAACTTCTGTACCTGAGGATAACGAGTTTTGGGCTCATTAAGTACCTCGCTGATGAAGTATACCGGACGTTGCACCTTGTAGGCATGCCCAGATTCCTCACGCTTGACGACAATAGCTGTGCTGATGACATGAGAAGTGGCGGCGATGTAGATCAGCAGAGTTTCATCTGGTCGTGGCGCCGTCATGATCGGAGGTTTTGTTAAGAACAACTTGAGCTGCTCGAAAGCCATGTCTGCCTCCTCCGACCAGGAAAAACACTCAGAGGCCTTGAGGAGCTTAAAGAAAGGTAGCCCTTTTTCACCGAGGCGCGAGATGAAGCCGCTTAACATAGCCATGCAGCCTGTAAGCTTCTATATATCCTTGATGCATGCCAGCTGTTTCATATTGGTGATAGCGGAGACCTTGTCAGGGTTTGGTTCGATGCCTCGAGCGCTGACGATGTAGCCCAGCAGTATACCGGATGGAACTCCAAAGATGCACTTTGAAGGGTTCAGCTTCCATCGGTACTTGTTCAGGTTGGAGAAAGTTTCTTCAAGATCGGCGATAAGGTTGTCGGCTGTCTTGGTCTTGACGACCATGTCATTGATGTAGGCTTCGATGTTGCGGCGAAGTTTCTGCTTGGTCGGTTTGGCGGTCGGCGAGACATTCAAGGAGTGCTCGATCTTCTCCTGTGGTACCCCCGGCATGCCTGCAGGTTTCCAAGCAAACACGTCGGCGTGGGCACGTAGGAAGGAGACAAGCGCGCCTTCCTATTTAGGGTCAAGGTGAGCCCCAATCTTCATGGTCTTGGAGGGATCGTCGAGGCCGAGGCCAACCTCCTTGACTTCCTTGGACTTGGCGGAGGTGTGGGGAAGCTCCAGCTCTGGGATTTCCATGTCGTCGGCGAGTACTGTCTTGGCCTCGGCGACCACGCTGGCCATCTGGATGGAGAGGTCATTGGCTTCGGCGAGAGCGAGACTCTCTGTTTCACAGGCGTAGGCAACGGAGAGGTTGGCTCGCAGAGCCAGGACTCCTACAGGCGAAGGCATCTTCATCACCAGATATGCATAGTGCGATACGGCCATAAACTTGGCTAGGGCTAGCCAACCAAGTATGGCGTGGTAGGCGGTGTCGAAGTCAGCGACGTAGAAGTTGACATGTTCGACATGGTAGTTGCTTGCCGTGCCGAACTGAACTGGTAGGGTGATCTCTCCAAGCGGTCTGGACGCCCTGCCAGGTACCACACCCCAGAAGGAGGAATCCGAGGGTGTGAGATATGATATCTCGAGGCCCAACTCCTTTAGGTCCCCAGCGAAAAGTAGATTCAGAGCGCTTCCACCGTCGACGAGCACCTTTCTGAAAAGCACCTTCTGGATAGTTGCATCGAGGACGAGGGGAAAACGCCCCATGTACGGTATGTCCGCCCACTGGTCGTCCCTGCTGAAGGTGATGGGGACCTCGGACCATGGGCGATAGCTGGGATTGGCGGTGGTGTCATCTGAAGTGACGGCGAGCACTCGTCGGGCGGCGAGCTTCCGTTCTCTTCTGCTCTCGGTGGAGGCAAGGCCTCCAAAGATGGTGGCGACCACCTTATCATGGTCCTGGAAGGCATTGTTATTGCCCCCGGGTGGTCGGTGGCCTCCGTTCCCGTTGGCAAGGACCGTCGAGGATCTTCTTGTACTACTCGTCGTAGTTCCGCTTGGCGCGAGGTTCATTGATAGTAGCAACGAAGTGGTCTGGCCGACGGCAACAATTTTGACCGGGCTTGAACCCTTCTGGCCGATCACGGCCGCTGTCTCGGTGGAAGCCGCGGTCGTCGTAGCGGCGGTCGTTGTGGCGTCGATTATAGGGGTGGTCCTCGTAGCGGTTAGGCGGGCGATTTGTGCCCATATCTTCGTTGAAGCGCACCTCCGCTTCCTCGGCGTCGGTGTACTGGTTAGCGGTCGTGATCATCTCGCCGATGCCTGTAGGCAGCTTACGGTTGAACTTGGACCGGAGCTCGCGGTGGTGAAGTTCTCGGACAAAGGCGGTGATGACCTCGGCTTCCGTGATGTTAAGAATAGAATTCCTCATCTCGGAGAAGCGTCTGATATAACTGCGGAGGAGCTCAGATGGCTTTTGGGTGATGCGGTTGAGATCGTGCTTAGTGCCCGGATGCGTACATGTAGCCATGTAGTTGTCGGTGAAGACTTTCTTCAACTCTTCCCAAGATCCGAAGGAGTCCGGGGCGAGGCTCGTGAACCAGCTCATGGCGGCCGGTGTGAGCATGACGGGGAGGTAGTTTGCCATGACGTTGGTGTTGCCTCCGGCGGCGCGGACTGCAGTGGTGTAAGCCTGCAGCCACTGGGTTGGGTTCATCCTCCCTTCATAGGGCTCGACCCCAGTGATTTTAAAGCCACGTGGCCACTGGAGTGTTCGGAGTGCCCTGGTGAATGCTGGAGGTCCTTCGGGGTTGCTGGCTCCATCGCCAGCGGCTATCGGTTCCAGAGCTGAATCCGAGTTGCCGTACTCTTGCTCGTACTCCTGGCGGCGGCGTACTTCATCTTCGTGGCACCCGAAGCGGCGTTGCTCGATACGCCGTCGTGCATCCGGAGATTACTGAGGTGCACTCGAGCGTCCTGTTCGACCTCCTGGTCGTGCTGGCGATGGTGCTCGGCGCGGTGGCCCCCAACTCCACCTTGGAGGGGTAGTGACTGGTCGGCAAAATGGCTTTAGCTAGGGCGGCGATTGGATCTTGGCGTGGCTGATCGATGAATCGTGCTTGTCGAGCACGAAGGTCTTTGATCCTGGTGAAGCTCATTGACCTGGCAGTGCACCGCTTTGAGCATGGCGGCAACCTTGGCGACCTCGAGAGTTTGCGGGAGCCGGGCGAGCTCGTTGGCGGCCACGGCCAAGTTAGCGCTCGAAGTTTTATAGACGTCGTGGCCATCGACACGAAGGAACTCTTCGTCGAGGTTGCGATGGAGCGGCCTCCCATGTGAATCAAATTGGTTGTCACGAGCGTCCTCGGCCATTACAAGGGCGCGCTCATTTTCACGGCGCTGCGCGTGGTTGACGTTCCTATTTTCACGAGCGGCACGTTCCTCCTCGGTTTCGCTGTTCCGAGGAGGGCTGTCGATGCTGACATTGAAGATCACCCCCCCCGAAAAAGCGGGAGAGGAGGTTGCTCGGCGAAGGTTTCGGCGAGGGTCTCCGTGGAGCCCTGGGACTCAGAGTCCGGATTTTCCTCTAGGATGGTTTGGAGGGATGTCCTGGGGCATCGGCTGGTGTGCAGCATGTTGACCGTCGACGGGAGCTGGTCGACGATCTGGTCGGCGAGAGGATGAATATCCCTCATCTGGTCGGTGAATTTGCCCCTCAGGGCATCTTGGTATGTAGAGGCGGTGTTGGCGAGTCCGAAGGGTAGGGCCGTAGCCCCCGGAGTTTGCCGAGCAACTTCCGGCAGATCCGGATCGAAGAGTGGTCGGCCCTGAACGAAAGTGCACAGAGCCGACTCGGCAACAGAGAGGCAATCGGCGAGCTTTAGACCGACCCGGTCAATGGATTCGATCAGATCGTCATTGTTGATGTGCCTCCTCTAGTAACGAGGAAGCGAGCGGCGAGTCGTCGACGAAGGAGACCTCGAAAGTGGATCCGAGATCAGATCTGCAGTTGCAGGTGCGGGGGTGGTCGGCGCAGAATGGATCTGCACCGTCTCAAGGAGCTCTCCGACTCCGTCAGCAATGATGACCCACGAGATGGATCCGACCGTGAAGATCTGGCCAGGCTACGGGAGGGACGAAGAGCCTGCGGAAAAAACCATCTTGTTCGACAAGGAAACAGCATGCACACCCCTACCTGGCGCGCCAACTGTCGACAGAATATCGTCGGCAGTCCTCCGAGGGGTATCCCACGAAGGTAGATTGATCGAAAGAGGAGCGCGTGATCAAGAATAAGAAGGCAACAGAGACACACGAGTTATACAGGTTCAGGCCGTCAGTGTGACGTAATACCTTACTCCTGTGGCCTGTTGGTTTGTATTAGCTATCGTATGATATGCCGTGATTTTGGAGGGGGTCCCTGCCCGCCTTATATAGTCCGGAGGGCAGGGTTACAAGTCGGTTAGATCTGAGAGATAACTAGAAAGTAATAACAGAATATAAGAATCATGGGATCGTACATATCCCAACAGATCTCGTAGTATCTCCAGGATATCTTCCTTATGTCTTGCGGCAAGCACCGAGCAGAATCATGCTCCGCAAGGCTTCACCTTATGGGCTGGGCCGCCCCTAGGGGCGCAACCCATGTGGTCTACCGTGGGTATCCGGGGTCGTACCCCCCACAGAGAGGGAGGTCCGGCCTCAGTCGCTTAGGGACCCCATGCGAGGCCGAGGACCCAGAAGCAGTCGCCATCTATGACTCTCTATACTCATTTTCATGAACTACTATAAGTTTCTCATTCTGTGAACCATGAAATTAATTGAGCTATATACTAAAAAAAGCTTTTATTTCTCAATTTCTAAACCATGCATGAAATGAGGCAATAAAGGTGCATACTAGTTTTGATGAGCTACTATATGATTCGTTCATCTACATATGCAAATATCAAGTGATTTTGAGCTCAAATGGCATAAACATAAAAAATATCCACCATTATTCCCAATCTAGAAAACTAAAAAATTCTCTATTTCTAGACCATGAAATGAGGCAATGAAAGGTGCATACTAGTTTTGATGAACTACTATAAGCTTCCTTCATCTTCAAATTCAAACTATCGAGTGATTTCAAGCTCAAATAGTATATAAATAAAAAAATCCACCATCATTCCCAATCAAAAAACCATAAATTTCTCTATTTGTAGACCAAGAAATGAGCTAGTGATGAAACATGGGAGGATGAAGTTGATAACCTTTAGAACCAAAGAATGGATGGAGGAATGAAGTCTTCACCAATCCCGCAAGCATGAACTCCTTCCACGAGTAAGAACACAGAGCAAGCAGAGAGCTTGAAATGGCTCGGGCTGGGAGAGGAAGAAGGAGAAAGTATATAGCCCGGGACATGTAGTCCCCGTTTGTGGTATAAACCCGGACTACATGTAGAGTTCTAGTCCCGGTTGAAGCCACCAAGCGGAATTAAAGGTTTAAACACGGCTGGTAGCTCCAACCGAGACTGGAGGGTGACCTTTACTCCCGGTTTGAACCACGAATCGAGACTAAAGGTTCCCTCCTGCTCCCCTCCTGCAAAAGCTACGCCTCTAGCCATTGGGCAGGGGACTTTAGTCCCGGTTGGTTGCTCCAACCGGGACTAATCATGTCTTTAGTCCCGGGTCAAAAATAGCCAGGACTAAAGCGTAGAACCGAAAGTCTACCATTGACGGTTATGAAAGCAGCCAAGTTGTATGCACGGATGCAAATTGACAATAATGTGACGTCCAAATCAGTTTTTGTTTGGCTTTGATATCCACCTTATCAGCTAGAATTCTACATTAGGGATTTTCTGCTTATCATGAATATCTTGATGTTCTTGCTAGCATTGTTTGTAGTGGAAATACTAGGAGGTGTTACTTCAAGATTAAACTAATGGAATACTGCCTCTGCCTAGTAGAAATATAAAAGTACTTTCAGATTGGTCGGTAGTTTTACAATTCTGTACCAACATATATTTTATTTAATAGGAGACACTCAACGTTGGATGTCAAAAACACAATAATGTAGCATTTAGGTGAAATCTCCAGAGTTGAATGTCAAGAACAGGCAATGTACTGAAGATGCCATGTTCTTGAACAGAGGAAGTAATTGACTAAAGCTTCTATTGATGCTGCATTTTAGATTTTAGTTATACTTGTACATCACTCTAGCTTTGGAATATTCCAGTATGGTACAGTTTGATCAGTAGGAATTTACACACTAGTCTTTTCCCCTGCCTGATGTTTACTTTCCCTTCTCACCTCTGAACCATTTCTCAGATGACAACACCCCTTGGCACTTACTCTGCATTTTGATATGTACAGGTTTTAGTTTCTAGGAATAGAAGCCTAAATAAAGCTGAAGACGGATCTTGGAGCACCGGTACCTAAGCTGCATCAGCGGAAGCGCTGACAACGGATATCACTATTTACTATTTACAGTTGCACTTGTTGAGGCAAGTTAAAGAGTTACTCGTGGTAATTACAGTAGCTGTTTCGTTTATGTAGCTGGACTGGTAAGTTTGATCAGACGAAGCACAGATATCATCGGCAAGAAAGTAGCTTCCGCCTTTATCTCAAGATTTGTTTTTCAGTTGAACCTGTAGTATGGCAGCTTAAGAGTTTGATTTGTTATTCTGGTTATCTAGCTGGACCTGGTTTACCATGCTAATGCTATGCGGTTTCTTGCAACCTTGCCACATGGTGAACGCCTCGTGTAGATCCGATAGTAGCTTGCACCGCATTCACCCCGCGCCCACACCTCCACTGGGAGCAGTCCAGCGCACGACTGCACGAGATCAACGTAGATGCTGGCAAACCCCTGTTGTCGTGGCATCTTGTCTTTCTCTTGAGTTTAGGCCATCAAGCCTGAAAACATGCAATTCTAGCGTATTACCATGTTTAGTATATCAGGTTTGACCAATTATAGATAAAAAACTATAAATATTTATAATATCAAATAAATATTATTAGATTAAATATGAAATATATTTTTATAATAAATTAATTTAATCATAAATATAAATACTATTTACTAAAAACGTGATTAAATATGAATAACTTTATTCGTTGCATGTTTCCGTGGAGAGGGAGTACCACCCTAGCCTGCTACTCTACTCCTCGCTGAGCTAGCGCTAGTGACATGGACACCTTGTCCCGTCATGTCGAACTGAGCTTCATCTTTAATTTCAGGCAACGATTCCATTCGTTTGCAAGCGAACGGAGGAGCACTGCTCTGGCATGTGGTTCGCTTTTGTCTCAGCAGGACACGGATCATCAAACAACAAACAAGTAGAGACATATAGGGGCTGTTTGATGCGGTGGCCCGGCAGCCCAGCTGCGCTCTCGGGCTGCAAGTAGCCTTGTTTGGTATCCTGGGCCCATCATCGGGCCAGGCCCAGCGCATGCAAAACTGCTTCTCTCTCTTGGCTCCAGAGAAACGACATTCCTCTCCGTTTTTTCGTGGCCTGGCTCGCTTGAGAGGTCGAGCGTGGCGTAGAGTCACCTCCGGCTCTCACCGCTCCCTTTCTTCTCCGTCTGCTGGGACACGGCGCTCGCCCGCTCCTTCGTCACCGACGCCGGCACCGCTTCGGTTCGCACTCGCGCTGGGACATGGCGAGCTCGTGCTGGTGCTCGCCCTGGATCGCCGCCGCCAAGGAGGCCGCCAACATCGCCGCGCTGAGGCAGGCGGATCTCCGTCCGTCCGCTCCGCACCAGCCCAGCCGCGCCGAGGAGCGGGACGTCGACGGCGGCCGTGGAGGATGAGGACGAGAGGGAGGAAGAAGAGGATGTGGCGGTCGGCGGCGGGTGGCAGGGAGGTGCGGACGGAAGCGGCCCAGCCGGCTTAGGGAGGGGAAGGGGAAGGGGACAGGAGGTGAGCAAAAGGCGCCCGCGGCGCGGACGGAGCTCGTCCGGCAATGGCGCTGTTGGCGTGGGCGCGCTCCACGGAGGCCCGGTCCCTCTGTGCACAGCTCCGCTGCGCCGTGCCTCCTCCCGGCGTATGCGCGCCTCAGCCGCTTCGACGAGATCCTTCTCGCCGTGCGCGAGCTCTCCGCGCGGGACCGCGGCGCGCGCGCTCTACCCGCTCGCCATCTCCTGCTTCGGCGCCACGGGCGAGCTCGCCCGTATGGAGGACGCCGTGCTAGAAATGGGCCGCCTTGGCCTCCGCGGCGCAGCCCGTCCCCGCCGAGTCCGTCCGCCTCTCCCTCAACCGCAGCGAGGAGCTCGTCTCACCGGACCCCGCCGCCATGCTCCCGTCCCTCGGCCTCGCGTCCGGTCATCGCGTCTTGTTCACCCTATCCCCTCTCACAGCTGCGAGCACTGGTCCCTGCTCGTGGAGGAGCGCAGCGTCGAGTACGGCGTTGCACGCACGATGGCCTCGAGCTCGGCCATATCATTTGGGTGCTCGATGAAATGCCAACAAGATACGTGGGTTGAGAGTGTGAATGTCAGTGCAGAGTAGCCATATCTATTTGGGCCAGAAATCAAACACAATCTCAATGGATCGCTTCGCTAAAAAAATAAGTCGAAATACTATTACGACTAACCTGTTTGGCTGATATTAAAGTCAGCTGATAAGCCAGCTAAAGTTGATTTATTGTAAGAAAAAAATAATATAGATTCTAGTTGATAAGCCGGCTGATAAGTTTAAACGAATAGGACCATGCGAAACAAACACTTGACGTTGCACCGTACCGGCCGTGCTGGGGCTGGCCAGCCGTGCGGGGCAAGGGCAGTTTATCAAACACGGCCATAGCTCACTTGCTCTCTCTTCTCCTGTAGCATGTGGTTCGCTTTTGTCTTAGTAGACATCGGATTTATTTTGCCCACTGTTAACTGGCTTGGTGGTACAAAACTATAAATGAAACAAGATAGAGATAGAGATAGGGGTAGAGGTGGGACTTGGATCATGCCATTTTCAAATACACACGACAAGATAAATATTATGGAGTATTACCACAGTATAACACACAAGTACCATACATAAGATCGATTTTGACATGGATGTAGGGACGGTGAGTGTCGGTGCAAAGAATGATCAACAAGTAAATATTTGTAGTTTTACCGTAAGTTATGATCAGATGTTGTCTAACACTCAATGACACAGGGTTTATACTGGTTCAGACAACGTGCCCTATGTCCGATTTGAGTTGGTCGGTGACTTTATTCCTGAGCCTAGGTGCTCGAAGTTTGCTATGGGGTTACAAACGAGTAAGAATATGATGGGGGTGTTAGAGGTCCGGTCGGACTCTGGACTAAAGGGCCAAGAGTGACAGAAGCTCCTACGTGCGCTAAGTATTAGAACGTATGCTCTGTGTAGCTTTAGAGTTCGAGAGCTGTGGAGCTGTTCGAGTGCTCAGAATGTCTAAAGCTAGCAAAGAGAGAGTCGGAATGACCGTCCTTTTAGGAGAGAGCGCATCCCCCTTTTATAGATGAAGGGGACGGCCTTACAAGTTTGAGAGAGAATGTGTGTGTGTTTCCTAGTCTTGTTGCCCACGTCGTCGGGTACAAGACAGTTTGTCGACGCCCACAATACTATTGACGCCCAGATGCATGTGGCAGGCTCCATCGTGTTCTTCTGGTATGGCAAATGTCAGCACCTACCATATTGTAGGACAAATGTCGGCGCCTACAACACTGTTCGTGTTCTGACATGTCTGAAAGGTTGCAAAGCACCCTTCTGGCATGGCCCGACAGCATTGTCTTGCAGGTGTGCAGGGTACGGTCATCGGTATTGCGGTCGACTTGAGCGCCTTGCCTTATCTGCTCCACCAGATTCTTGGGTCCTCACCGAGCAGGCGTCCCCAGTCGGTCGTTCCCAATGGGCTCCGACTGTGCCGATCGGAGAAGAGCCATAGGCAGAGGTTCGGTGTATTCCTGGTCAGAAAAGTGGCTCGGAGTCGGAAGCGAGTGTCGTCCCCTCCTTAGCTAGGCCTTCCGGTCAGAGACAGGATCGCTCTTTCAGCTTGTCGTTAGGTATATGGGCCGGCCCAGGAGTCGCGCGTCATTGTAATGCCGTCTGCTTGGTCGAGTTTTTGCTTGGAAGCGGGCCCATCAGGGACCCTGGGTTTATGAACCCGACATGAGCCCCCGAGCCCTTTTGGGACTTCTGTGAAGTCGTGAAGGGGCTGTTTATACTCGTACGAGAGCAACGAATGGATGTAAGATTGTGAGTCACCGTTGGGCACGATGGAGCGCGAACCCATGCGTCGGGCGCGCCCGAGAGGTCAGACGCGACGGAGCGTGGACCCAGGCGTCGGACCGACGAACCAGCATGCTGATTAGCGGTCGTACTAGGTGTAGGCAACATAGTGACCAGGCGTCCATCACTGTGGGTCGATGTGAGTCCCCTAGAACGTCATGTCGTGGAAACGGGTCACGCTGAGACACGACCGCTCCCTGTACGATGTCAGATGTTTGACCTAGGGTTGTACTTTCTTGGCCGTAGTGTTTGGCGGTGGCGCGAGCTTCCATTAGGGACCGTGTCTGAGGGATCGAGCGAAGCGGGGCCAGCCCTCAGACATCGGGCAAGGCGGAGCCAGCCCCAAAACATTGGCTGAGGCGGAGCCTACCCTCGGGGGTCAGCCGAAGTGGAGCCAGCCCTCGGGGGTCGGATGAGGCGGATCCCAGCAAAGGTCGTGGCCTTGGTGGTCTTAGAAATCACCTGGGGGATTTTTTTGACTTGCCAGCATGTGCGCGCGAGCGCACCCGGTGGGTGTAGCCCACGGGCGATTCGGGTAGAATCGCTTGGGGGATTTTTTGACTTGCCAACGTTCTGAGCCATCGTTTCCGAGGGCGTAGACCCAGGCGTCGAGCGCCAACCCATACATCGGGCACGACCGGGGGGTCGAGCGCGATGGAGCGCAGACCCAAGTGCCGGGCGTGATCGAGGGGTTGGTCTAGTTTTATGCATTACCCCATCCATGGTTTCCGCAACCGTAGGGGCTGAGGTAACATCGCTTGCCTCGATGGCTTGAGTGACGTGCTCGGTGAGCTCTCTAACGGGCATGTCCAAGTGGAATCCGGGTCCATCGTTCGTAACGGGGTCGGCATAGCCCTCTTATGGCATGCCACTGCTCCTTAACCCGCCTGCTGGCAGATGCTTGAGCTGTTCTGGACCGACTTAGGTGGCCCACTGGCCTCCCCTCGATGGATATTCTATGGGCATGGCTCAAGGTTAAGATCGAACGAGAAGGTCGAGATGACCCTGTCTGCTTCTGAGCAGATCGGGCGAGGGCCGCTGGGGCTCATTTGTGTTTTCTCCCCTAGCTTTGTTTGACGCGAGGCGGCCTCGAGCCCTTCGCGGGCCGGCCTTCGAACCCCGGTCGGTCGTCGCTCATGTCGAATGAGGCGACTACCGCTTCGTGACGCAACACGAAGCGTTGTGATGCATCAATTGCATATGCAATGCTTTTGGATGTATGGGATGAATGAATGATTGCATGGATGAATGTGTGAATGCGTGTATGAGGAAGGATGAATGAATGACTATGCATTAGAAGATAAAGTAAAGTATGAAGGTTTGGTAAAGATACCTTGATGACTTGAGTGGCGGGTTTGAGGAGCTCTTATCGGATATGTCCGAATGGGATCCGTGTCCATCATTCGTGACGGAGTCGGCATAGCCTGCATGGGGCATCCCACTGCTCCTTACCTATCTCTTGGCAGTCGTCTGAGCCATCCAATCGACTCAGGTAGCCCGCTGGTCTTTCCTCGACGGAGATCCTATTGGTGGGCCCTTCCAAACCCTGCCTGGGAAGGCGGAGGGTCATTTGCATGCAGTTGCGCCTTGTTTCTTGCGCCTAGGCTGTGGTAGTGGTGGGCCCAACCCAGGCTACGTCCTATTTTAACCAGGTAGGGCGTGTCCCATTAGTTAGGACGCGTCCTACCGCATGCCTATCCACAGTAAATAGGGGAATAGAGAGAGTTTTCGTCCCATTCCTTCGCCTTTCTCCACCTGTCGCCTTTCCTCCTTCTCCCTTCTCGCCAAGCCCGTTCATGCGTCGTGGCGGTTTCTAGGAGAGAGAGGGTAAAGCGAGGGATAGGAGAACTCATAGATTTGTTAGTGAATCTGGAGCGCGATGTCGAACTAGAGGCCATCCAACATAGACGAGGTGGTGCTGGCCTCCTTCGTCGAGAAGGGGCTGCTCCTGCCAATGGAGGTGGCACATTGGAGGGCTCCTACGCCAGGGGAAGCTATTCCGTGACCTCAGGCCGACGAGGTTGTTTCCTTCCTCGCCTTCCATGAGCGTGAGCTAGAATATCCCACGCACTGGTTCTTGTGCGGGCTCCTCAACGAGTGGGGCCTGGAGCTACAGCACCTCAATCCGACTAGGGTGCTGCACGTTGCTGGTTTCATCACTGTTTGTGAGGCCTTCCTCGAAATGGAGCCGCATGTGGACCTCTTCCGGCGAATCTTCACCGGGCGAGCCTTGTCAGAGGGGAAGTCACCCAGAATCGCGCCAGTTGGGGGCTTCGCCTTGTAGAAGAAGCCGAGGCCATGGGGCTCCTACCCCGCGTACTCCCCCTGTGACTCCAATCGAGGGTGGCATGGGGAGTGGTTCTACATCAGGAACCCAGTGGAGGCACCATTCCCGCCGTTCACCAGAAGAAGGCCGGAGAGGTGGGAGAGCTGGTCGTGGGGTTCCTCTAGTCTACAGAACAAGCTGGAGGTCATCGAGGTGGAGCTTCAGAAGCTGGTACAGCACGGCTTTGATGGGTTGCGGGTGTTCCACACCTTTTTCCACCCGGAGGAGTTGCCGAAGGGCGAAGTCTAGAGTCGACTTGACCGGATACTGCAACTGAGGGATAAAGAGTCCCTTGAAGGAAAGCCCAGACCTCTTCATGTTGAGAAGCTGTCCAATCTGGTATGCTCCCCTCTTCTTATTTAGTGTCCATTTCCCTCTTGCTCTCCTATATTTTGATTTCAAGTCGTTCACTTCGTAGGGACTCGTGGGTTACAAATCCCGGCCGCATCTTCCGAGGGGGCCGGAGGGCGTAGCTTGGCAAGTTGCTCTGAAGGATGCAGCGGTTGCCAAAAAGAAGAAGAGACCTGAGAACGCCCAGAGAAGGTTCAAGAAGGAGAAGGAGATTGGCTAGCGGGTCTGAGCGAGTGAAAATAGGAGCAACGTGGAGGCGGAGCTCGAGTCGAAGGAGCCCACGGAGATGGGTGGCGATGCGAGCACCTCTAAGGATGAAGGAGGCAGGGGTGTCATCATGACCTTGGTGGAGCGTTGTGACCCTGTGTCCGTGTCCGTCGATGGTGGGCGGGATACGGAGAGGCGCGGCGACATTCCCGCGTCAAGGAAGCACGCCGCGAGCTCGAACGCCACCGTCGAGCGAGAGGCGAAGCGGGCGCGGTCACCGCACCCTTCGGAGGCATCGTTGGCTTCACACCCCCCTGCTCTGAGAGTGGCGGGGCATGCCAACCGGTCGAAGGAGGCATCGTTGGCTTCGCACCCCCCTGCTTCGAGCATGGCAGGGCACATCGGCCGATCGGAGGAGCATGCTCGTACCCCCATATCTTTGGGCTCGGTGCATGCGCACGACCCACAACGGGGAGATGCCCCATCAGTTGCTCCGGTGGGTGCGCCATGAGCCGACGGTCACGGCCATTCGCGGGTCGATCGAGAACCGGCTGGGTCAACTCCTCCCTTGGTCGATACGAGGGGGCATGGGTCGTGACCCATGAGCGGTCCTCGTACGGTAGGCTCATCGCCAGTGGGTCAGGGCTTCAGGGCCCTGCCGCTTTCATCTAGGTATGCATCTTTGTTCCTTTTCAATCTCACAGTTGAGTTCGTTGAGCACGACTGACCTGTACTTATTTGACAGCAGCCAGGGACTAATAGGACTAGGCATCGCCCTGCCTCCCGTGCAGGAGGAGTGGAGACCCAGCCTACAGCGAGTCGCGACGAGTAGCAGGGAAAGTAGACTAGTGGCGGTGCAACCTTCCCTTCTAGGGGTTGCGTCCTCCTGGCCGGTCACGAGTACGGCGGCAGCGGTGGCGGTGATGGTGGCGATCCCCGTGGCGACGGCAGAGGTTGGGTCGGAGGGGACCCTTGCGATCCCTCCTCCAATAGCTACGGCGGAATAGAGGAGGTAGACTAGGCTCCCTACCTCGCTCGATGGAGGAACGCATGGTTTGCCCTCCTGGTCGGAGCTAGAGGGGTCAGGAGGAGACGTGGCCAGGCCGGAGGCAGAACATCCATCGGTGGGCCACGGAGTCGAGATAGTGGAGACCCCCTACTCTGGCGAGGTAGGCACTAGGGTGGAGCCGCTAGCCATCCCGTCGTCGTAGGAGTTGGCGATGGTCCGGTCGTCGCATGATATTGCGATGGCTGGATCTTCTAGCGGGTTGGGGGCAACCCGTGAGCTGGTGTGGCCCTACCCTGGCGACCCGAGGAAGGCTCGGTTCATACTTCGCGACGAGGAGGAGGCGGGGCTCTGGCACTTGTTGGAGGAGAGAGAACTATCGATGGAGTTCGATCTCACCCAAACCAAGGCGAGGCTCAAGGAGGCCTTGGAGCTGGTTGAGCTCGTCCATTAGGCGGTCTCAGTCAACTTGCCACGCGTCGCGGAGGTAAGCATTCTGTGTTTCTTGCATTTGTCCTTGACTCCTTGGTCTTTCACTGGTTGTTTCAGCATGTTTTGCTTCTTGCTTTACAGGATTTAGAGGCAACGTCGATCCGCAAGTCCCGTTTCCTTCGGGAGGAACATGGTCGGATGGAGTGGGAAGACACGATGTCATGGTGGGTTGATGAGCTTGAGCTCCAGCTAGAATCCACCTGCCATGAGTCCCAAGACTAGGCGGCCGAGGCAACGGGAGCGCGGGCGGTGGAACTGCTCACGACGAAACGGGCGACTGCTGCCGAGCGGGGACTCGACACAATGAAGGTCCACCTGGCGGAGACCGAGGTAGCACTCTAGAAGTCCTTGGAGGCTCTAGAGATAGAGCGGAAGGCCCGGTTGGAGGCTGATTAGGAAGTGCTCGCGCTCTAGGGGCTGGTGCTTGGGGTAGAAGAGTTGAACGCTCGACTACTCGAGAAGGCCACCCGACAAGAGGAAGGACTCTCCATCCTCAAAAACACCCGCCTCAGTATGTACCTGTTCCACCTTTGGTTGATGCCTTGGTTTTTCCTTTCCTTTGCTTCTGAACTTGTCGTCCTTTTTCTAGAACTAGGCGGAAAATTGGTTCCCTGGAGCGGGTGTAGCATTGAGATGGCGACTAGAGGGGGGGGGTGAATAGTCGTTTCTAAAACTTAATCGCGTCGGCTCACCGAAACAAGTGCGGAATTAAAACTATCGGTCTAGCCAAGACTACACCCCTCTATCTATGTTCTCTAGCACCTTGTAAAGATTCTAATTAAGCAACAAAGGTGCCGGGCTAACTAGAGCTCACCTAACATATTCTAGGAGCAAGGTCACACAAACCTATGCTACTAGTATTTCAAGCAATGAGGGAGCTCCTACACATGCTAGTAAGCAAAAGCACAAAGCCAACTAAGCTCACTAGCAATGCTCAATAACAAGGCAACCAATGCCAAAATAGAGAGCGCAAATACTTAGCTACACAAACTAAGCATAGTGACTAACAAGGTTACACAAACCAAATTAGCCACGCAAGGGAGCTACTTCTATGCTACACAAGCAAGAAGGTAACTAGTGAGCTACACAAGCTAACTAATTACAAGAGTAACTACACAAGCACAATGTATATAAAAGTAATCACAAGCTTGTGTAAGGGGATTGCAAACCAACGGGAAGAACAAGGTTGACACGGTGATTTTCTCCCGAGGTTCACGTGTTTGCCAACACGCTACATCCCTGTTGTGTCGACCGCTCACTTGGTGGTTCGGCGGCTAATTGGCATCACCCGCCAAGCCCGCACGTCGGGCACAGCAAGAACCTACCCCAAAAGTGAGGGTAGCTCAATGACATGCTCAACTAGAGTTGCTCTTCACGGCTCCCGTGGGGCGAGCACAATGCCCATCACAAAGCTCTTCTCCGGAGCACCGCGGAGTGAGGACCAGACGCAGCAACCTCAGCGTCCGGTCTTTTCCAGTAAGGTACCAGTCACGACTGGACGCGTCCGGTCGGTCACGATCAGACGCAGCATCAGCATCCGGTCCTTCTCCAACCTTTTTGCGTTGCCTACATCACCGTTCGTCAGCCTGACCGGACGCACCCTGCCAGCGTTCGGTCGAAGACCGATGCCTGCACGCTCTCTACCGCCACTGACCGGACGCAGGACCCCAGCGTCCGGTCACCACATGACCAGCGTCCGGTCCACTCTGTGAGACCCTGTCTTTTCTATACAGGGCACCGGTGGCCCCGTCGGACTGTCTGCACTCTACGGGTGGACACTCCGCCGGTAGAGTTCCTAACCCTTCTCACCTCCGTTTCATCACCGAGTTGATCCTCATCAACTCCAACTTCATCTCCTTTATAAATGTGCCAACACCACCAAGTGTGCACCACCATGTGTATGTGTGTTAGCATTTTCACAATCATTTTCCAAAGGATTAGCCACTCAACTTGCCACGCCACTCAATCCTAGCGACGATGCAAAGTTAGATTCACTCGAGTGGCACTAGATGACCGATATGCAAACAAGTTTGCCCCTCTTGATAGTACGGCCATCTATCCTAAACCCGGTTATCAACTTCTCTACACACCTATGACCGGTGAAAATCAAATGCCCTAGGTTATACCTTTGCCTTGCGCATTTCATTCCATCTCCTCCAATGTCGATGCAACACATGCATCAACACGATCAACAATGATATGATCCACTTCATATCATCACGTGATCATATTGGTTCATCGATCTTGACTTTACTTGCTTTTCACCGTTGCCTTCGTCCATCGGCGCCAAGTCTTGCTCAAGCTTCACCACCACGCGGTCCATCGCTCCAAAGCCTCCGACTTGCCCTTCACACTTGCAACCGATCCATCAAGCCAAGTCTTATCTTGATCTTCACCACCTTGATCACATGACTCAATGTCATGTCTCATGTGCAATAAGCTCCTTCATCATCACATGTGTGAGCTTTGCAACATCTCCAAGCCATTTTCACCTTTATGGCATATGTTGCTCACACACATGTACCTGTGGACTAATCACCTATGTATCTCACATAAACACAATTACTCCACCTAGGTTGTCACTCAATTACCAAAACCACACAAGGACCTTTCAATCTCCCCCATTTTGGTAATTGATGACAACTTTACAAAGATATGGAAATTAAGCTCTTTTGGATTCATGTTGCTTGCCCAAGCAATTTTACCCTGTGTAAATGATTTTGGACAAGTACCACAAACCCAAAATGGTAGTATTAGCTCCCCCTACATATGTGCTAGAGTGTTTGTTTTGAAGCTCACACATATGCATAGATTGAAAATGTGGGAGAGCAATTACTACTAAATGATGCTAAGGTGTATAGAGTAAATCTTTGAAGCGTGGTACCAATCAGAGTTGCACCTTTAAGTTCATCCTTAGCACCATGGTTAGCTAGATATCACTTGGAAATAAAATCACTAGATACCTCGTGAGATCAACATTAAAAGCAAGGTACTAGCATTACTTGAAGAACATACCAAGTGTCTAGCTATCATCCTATGCATGCTAGTTTTCATTTCATCAAACAAATTCTACAACTAGCATACACCACACAAGCATGCATATTGAATTTAAAAACTTATGTAATGCAAGCAAGCACATGAATATGCACATATCAAATGCAATCAATCAAAGTTCATGAGCTTGCTCCCCCTACTTGTGTGCTTCTCTTGTCCAAGAATTTTGATCCATTTCTTTTCTTTAATGTTGCTCCCTCTTTGTCCATGTCCATGTCCAACCTCTACTTCTTTGTTTCAATCTCTCCCAAAGCTTTCATATCTTATCTCTCCCCCTTGTACAATCTCAATCTTAAAGCTTTCATATCTTTGTACAATCTCTCCCCCTTTGTCATCAATTTCCATAAAAGGTGTGCTTCTCATTGATGCAAAGGTATGCATTTGGGGTAGATGGTTGAGATGCATTTTTTATGGACATCACTTGATTGTTGGAATAACACCACTTGTAGAAACCACTTGTAACTTGTACCACTTGTATCTTGTGTAGGGCTTCTTGAGATACCACACATAGGATCTTTGATCTTGATATCAGTTTGTGTGACACCTCCCCCTATGTGATAGCATGGGTCATCCATTTGATACACTTGAGCTCTTGTAGGTGAGGGATGCATTCTTCAATTGATGATCACTTAAAGTTAAGGATCACTTGTGGAACCATCTTCTTGCATGATTGATACCATGTGTAGATGTAATACCACTTGAAAGAATCTTCTAGTATGGAACCACTTGTTTGATTTATCAATAAAAATCATTTCTTGAACATTTGCTATCTTCATGAGTACCACTTATAGGATATCACTTGTGAGTTGATCTAGACATCACTTGTAGATTCTTGATGAAATACTTGAGTCTAGATACCACTTGTAACAAACAAACTAGATATCCATTTGCATTGTTGTCCTGTGCTTGTACTCTTATCACTATCATGAGCTTCTATGGTTGACTTGAACTAAATTGATTTGCTTAAGCTTTCAAGTCTGGTTTGAACCAATGACAAGCTTCTTCACACCTCTTGCAAGGGTTATCTTGCCAATGTTGTACTTATCACATGTTAGCAATCCAAATTAAGTTAAGTAATTGGGTTTACTAGCTCATGAATAAATTCATATACTAACCACTAGATCAATTTATCATTCAAGCAATAGTGGTAGGCTATGCATTTAAACATTTTATTTGTTATGCATGATCCTATGAAGTATGAACTATATGCACTAACCACATACTAGTAAGGGATAAAATGATCATGCACATTACAATGATACATTTGCTATGTTAGAGTAGAGGACAGTCATATAGATTCTAATTCATTACTCCAATAGCAATGTGAAGTCTAATTAGAAGCTTGGTGAAAACCAATAGATACCATTTTGAATTTCATTCTTCACCCATATAAAATGAATACCACTTATGATCAAGTGCACTTGCTTGTTGTGGTTGGCTTGCTTCATCTTTTGATCAATACTTGCATGAGAGCATCACCGTGAGAATACCACTTGAAATATCATGATTAGCTCTCTTTTGGGTGTTGCTTGCTTTTCTTGATCAACCCTTTTGATTGCTTCAACTAAGCATCTCAAATGTTCCTCGGATCACCACTTCCATGTTAGCCTTCCAAGTACCACACTTGGTTCACCTACACATAGGCGGCAAGCCCCTACACTAGGAAGAAGTGACCTCTCTCCAAGAACCATTCTTGATACTCACTTGAACTGACTTGATTGATTGATTCAAGTGATGGACTTAACTTGATGAGTAACCTTGATTCCTTCTTTAAGTCCTTTTCTTTCTATTTGTTTAAGTCATTTTCTTTCTACCAAATGATTTCCAATAGTCACTAGAACTTAAACTTCATCTTCAACTTGAGTTTGATCTTGATCTTCATCTTCAGTACCAAAAGTGTGCAAAGTACACTTCCACAATCAAATGGCCTTGTACTCTTTGCTTGTCATGCTTCTAAATCATCTCAAAACCAAATTTAGGTACCTTAAACACTTGTAAAAATGTTTCCAACTTGAGGACCTTTCAATCAAAGTGACTCTAGATCAATCCAACATTTATCACTTTTCTGGCAGATTTTGTACTCTTCAAAGAAATAAGCATATCTCCCAAAGTACAAATCCAAATACCACGAATTTTGGAGGAGATGAGGTTCACTAAGTTATCTAGCAGCTGTAAAAATTTAAGCTCTGTTTGACTTCTAGATTGCTACTAGATTTCAATTCATCCACCACTGCTATATGCAAAAAACTGATGCACTATAGCTGACAAGATCTACTCCAAAACCGAAGCATCTATTATCCAATTCTCATGAAATTTGTGCAGCATCTTATACCATAAGTTTAGAGTATGTACACCAATTTTTATGCCAATCCAATAAGTTTTGATCACTCAAACATGGCTAAGATCACAGCTAGCTCAGATTTTGCAATATAGGACAGATTTCAATCACTTGAGCTATACTTCATCAAATATGTATCAAACTTGAAACCAACTTGTTTGAATACTTCCATAAGATGTATATCGATTCAAACCACTTAATAAAAGTCCTCTTATGAATTTATCCAACACAAATCAATCTAAACTTGATTACTAATCAATTTATCCATTCAAACATCTCATAGCAAGCAACATTGCATATTTATCCAATTCAATCAACTCAAATGCACCCAAATGAAATGATCAACAAGAGATATACCTAGGTTAGCTCATAATCATCCAACTTGCAAGCTTCAACTCAATTATTTGCAAACCATCAAATATACCCAATGAATCACCAACAACTTGAATTTGACACTTGTATGTTGTAGCACATTTGGACTTCACTCAATTTGTCATGGCATTGGGATAATGATCATCCCTTAGCAATACTTGGCTCAACTACATGATCAACAAGATGAATATCATTTGAACCAAGCCTCTAATGCCGATGGTACCTATAAACAATCATTCACTTTTTGATGGTACCCAAACAACTTTGGGTCCTCTCAAGTTAGGTGCAACATACTTAGGCATAGCCTTAGTATGAATAGTGGAATGTTTTGCAAAAGTAACCATAGAGGTACCATTACCACCCTTCCTAAGCATAGAATCATCATTAATTGAAATAGGCTTAGGGGTGTTACCTAGGGGACATGAATGTGCTATGTGTCCCCTTTCCCGGCATGAGTAGCACTTTCTCTTTGATTGAGCCTTCTCTTCCTTGCTCATGTGGTGCTTCTCATTGCCTTGCCTCTCATGGATTGCTTGAGCCTTCTTCTCAAGCTTGATAGGACACTTAGAGGCAAAGTGTCCCATACTTCCACACTTGAAGCACTTGATGTGAGCATAATCTTTCTTCTCATCTTCATTCTTGCTCATCATCTTGGCATCTTGAGTTTGCATTGGATGCCTTGCCTTTCCACCCCTTCTTGTTTTCTTCTTCTTTATCATCAAATCACCACCATCTTCATGGTTGATCTTGATTTGCTCTTGGGGTGTCTTCTCTTGCTCAATTTGTGGCTTTGGTTGAGGCTCTTCTAGTTGCTTCACCAATTGCTTGGTTGGGCACATTGAGGTAAAATGACCCCATGTGCGGTACTTGAAGCACTTCATATGCTTTAGCCTCTCTTCTTCCTTCATCTTCTTGAGCTTCTCAATGTTAGGGCAACCATTTGCAAGGTGTCCTGCTTCATGACATCGGTAGCACATGGTATGAGAGAGCTTTCTTTATTGTAGCTTCTTCATCTTTCTTTCTCTCTTTCTTTTGCCCTTTGTCATCTTCTTCTTGAAGCCAAGGCCACACTTGTCACCATAGTTTCTTTAAGTCTTCAACATGTGCTCAAAGGTGACTTTTGAGTTGTAGCACCTCTCTAACTTGTTGCTCAATTTCTCCACTTCATTTTTGAGCTTATTGTTCTCCTTCAAAAGGTTAGTCTCACAAGACATAGAACTAGAACAAGTGTCTATATGTGAAGAGCATGGCATATCTAATAAATCATCACAAGAGGTGGATACATGCTTCTTGCCTACATCGCAAGGGTTAGCAACAATTTGTGATTTATCATTTGATCCATGTGATGAGCTCTCATTATTTTTCAGTTCCTTTGTAAACATTTTAATGAGAGACGCATGTTGTTCTAATAATTCATCATGAGATGCAAGAAGTGTCTCATGATTCAATTTTAGCTCATCATGTGAAGATTTAAAAGCATCAAGTAATTTCTTATGTTCTTCACAAGAGTTCTTTAGAAATGAGTTTTCATTTTCTAATTTCAATGTTTTAGCTTTCTCATTTTCTAAAGACATGGTTATGCTAGCAAGTCTACTCACAAGCTCATCATATGAATCAACATGATCAACCACATTATCATTTGATACCTTGGTGTCATCTTGTGACATGAAGCAATGTAGTGATGTAGAAGAGCTTGTAGTAGCATCACAATCATGGCCCGAGCATGAACCATCATTATCAAGATCACCACCAAGTGTGCTTGAGGTAGAATCTTCATGTGCAACACTTGTGGCGTCATCATCAATATTGTCAAGTGAACTTGTAGTGGATCTATCATCATCAACATCACTTGACCATGAGGTGGAGCAATCTTCCACAATCACCAAATTGTGGTTATGCTCAACACACTCATGTGCCACTTTCTTGGGCTCATCCTCCTTAAACTTGCCATCATCCCATGTGGAGGAATCACCGAAGGTGCTCTTGATGGACTCCCATATCTCACGAGCAGCTCCCGTGATGTTTACTTGTTTCCTCAAATCAAAACTCAAAGCATCCATTAGAAAACAACAAGCATGTGCATCAAGTTCATAGATAACTCTTTGAGCTTTGGTGAGATTTCTATGATCCAAGACATGGGTGAGACCACTAGTGACAATCCACCAAAACTTAGGTCCCTTTGCACGAAAATGATCAAGCATGTGATTTTTCCAAAGTGCAAAGTTTGTGCCATCAAAAATGTGTCTCACAAACATCTAGACCACTAGACGCCATCCTCTTGGGTCGGTGAAGACCACAAATGAGAGACCTAGCTCCGATACCACTTGTAGGGTCGAGATGGCGACTAGAGGGGGGTGAATAGTCATTTCTAAAACTTAATCGCGTCGGCTAACCGAAACAAGTGCGAAATTAAAACTATCGGTCTAGCCAAGACTATACCCCTCTATCTATGTTTTCTAACACCTTGTAAAGATTCTAATTAAGCAACAAAGGTGTCGGGCTAACTAGAGCTCACCTAACCAATTCTAGGAGCAAGGTCACACAAACCTATGCCACTAGTATTTCAAGCAATGAGGGAGCTCTTACACATGCTAGTAAGCAAAAGCACAAAGCCAACTAAGCTCACTAGCAATGCTCAATAATAAGGCAACCAATGCCAAATTAGAGAGCGTAAATACTTATCGACACAAACTAAGCAAAGTGACTAACAAGGTTACACAAACCAAATTAGCCACACAAGGGAGCTACTTCTATGCTACACAAGCAAGAAGGTAACTAGTGAGCTACATAAGCTAACTAATTATAAGAGCAACTACACAAGCACAATGTATATAAAAGTAACCACAAGCTTGTGTAAGGGGATTACAAACCAATGGGAAGAACAAGGTTGACACGGTGATTTTCTCCCGAGGTTCACGTGCTTGCCAACACGCTACGTCCCTGTTGTGTCGATCGCTCACTTGGTGGTTCGGCGGCTAATTGGCATCACCCGCCAAGCCCGCACATCGGGCACCGCAAGAACCTACCATAAAAGTGAGGGTAGCTCAATGACACGCTCAACTAGAGTTGCTCTTCACGGCTCCCGCGGGGCGAGCACAATGCCCCTCACAAAGCTCTTCTCTGGAGCACCGCACAAGCTTCTTGCGGGCTTCGACGGAGACCACCACCAAGCCATCTAGGAGGTGGCAACCTCCAAGAGTAACAAGCACCACCGGCTTACAACTCGATCACCTAGTGCCACTCGATGCAACCTCACAATGCAATCGCACTAGAATCGCTCTCTCACACAATCAAATGATCACTATCAAGTATATGTGAGATGGAGAGCTCCCAAGCACTCTCAAGCATGGACACAAAGTCCCCCGAGGTGCTCCACACCAGCCATGGCCGAGACACCCTTCTATTTATAGCCCCACAGGCTAAACTAGCCGTTACCCCTTCACTGGGCAAAACTCGTGGTGACCGGACACTCAGGTCAGATCGATCGGACGCAGGACCTCAGCGTCCGATCAATGGATGCTCGCCATGTGTCGCCACTGTTCAACCACAGTCGCTTGATCCCAATGGTCAAGTGATGACCGGACGCAGCTGCTCAAAGTGACCGACGCAGCAACCCCAGCGTCCGGTCATTTCCAGTAAGGTACCAGTCGTGACTAGACATGTCCGGTCGGCCACGATCGGACGCAGCATCAGCGTCCGGTCCTTCTCCAACCTTTCTGCGTCACCTATGTCACCATTTGTCAACCTGACCGGACGCACCCTGCCAGCGTCTGGTCACTTTTAGCGCCAGCATCCAGTCGAAGACCGATGCCTGCACGCACTCTGCCGCCACTGACCGGACGTAGGACCCCAGCGTCCAGTCACCACGTGACCAGCGTCCGGTCCACTCTGTGAGACCTTGTCTTTTCTATAAAGGGCGCCGGTGGCACCGTCAGACTATCTGCACTCTATGGGCGGACACTCCGCCGATGGAGTTCCTAACCCTTCTCGCCTCCATTTCATCACCGAGTCGATCCTCATCAACTCCAACTTCATCTCCTTTATAAATGTGCCAACACCACCAAGTGTACACCACCATGTGTATGTGTGTTAGCATTTTCACAATCATTTTCCAAAGGATTAGCCACTCAACTTGCCACGCCACTCAATCCTAGCGACGATGCAAAGTTAGATTCACTCGAGTGGCACTAGATGACCGATATGCAAACAAGTTTGCCCCTCTTGATAGTACGACCATCTATCCTAAACCCGGTCATCAACTTCTCTACACACCTATGACCGGTGAAATCAAATTCCCTAGGTTATACCTTTGCCTTGCGCATTCCATTCCATCTCCTCCAATGTCGATGCAACACATGCATCAACACGATCAACAATGATATGATCCACTTCATATTATCATGTGATCATATTGGTTCATCAATCTTGACTTTACTTGCTTTTCACCATTGCCTTCGTCCATTGGCGCCAAGTCTTGCTCAAGCTTCACCGCCATGTGGTCCATCGCTCCAAAGCCTCCGACTTGCCCTTCACGCTTGCAACCGGTCCATCAAGCCAAGTCTTGTCTTGATCTTCTCCACCTTGATCACATGACTCAATGTCATGTCTCATGTGCAATAAGCTCCTTCATCATCACATGTGTGAGCTTTGCAACATCTCCAAGCCATTTTCACCTTCATGGCATATGTTGCTCACACATGTACCTGTGGACTAATCACCTATGTATCTCATATAAACACAATTAGTCCACCTAAGTTGTCACTCAATTACCAAAACCACACAAGGACCTTTCAGCAGGACCTGGAGACAGCCAAGGCGGTGATCGGTCGAAGCATGGAGGCGCTACCCAAGTCCCTTGAAGAGCAACGTGCTCTCGAGGGGGAGCTCAACCAGATCCGTAGCATCGCCTAGGTGGTTGTTTCTGAGGTGTTCGGGTCGGTACCGAGCACCAGCATGGCCGCCATCTAGCTGGCGGAGGTCCTGAACAAAGTTTGGGCGCTCATCTCTGATGAGATGTTCTACAAGACATCGGGGGTGCTGACCTCAGTGGCGATGCACCACCCGGACCTGGACTTCACCGCCATCTGCAGAGGGTACGCCGACGGCTGGAGCGTGGATGCAATCCATGCCCTTGGGGAGTGCTTGGTGATATGCACAGATGGTTGCCGAGCAAGTCTACATGCAGTGGGTGATGGAGACTCGTTGTTCGAGCGTGGCTGAAGGCGTGCACCAAGAAGACATCATCCAACCTATAGACGGAGTGGAGACCAGGTCAAAAGCGAGCGTCGTCCCACCTTCGACCGAGCCGAACGTCGTCCCATTGGAAAGCGAGTAGCCCTTATCCTTGTCGACCGAGCCATCAGCCGATGCCGCCGGGCAGCTACAATAGAATTTAGAGTAGAAATAGTCAGTATATGTAAAGGATAAGTTCATGGGGGAACCCCCGTGTGAACAGTTTTTTTGTATTCATGAATACTTCAATTTCGTTTTGTGATGGAATCACTTCATAAGGGGAAGCTTGTCCCATACGTCCCATGTTTTTACCCTAGTATAGCTTTGTTTTTTATCCTTTCTTTTTCGCACCTACCCGTTTGACCCATAGGCTACAACCTTAAGAACCTGGGCGTGGCCTACGAGGCTCAACTGCTCATAACTATAGGTTGTGACAGGGTGTGATCGGTTGGGAGTTTAAAACATAAGTTACGTAGGGTAATTAAAGGAACGGACTACTCTTTCGTTTGGGTGAAAAGTATTTACTATATGATAGTAAAAAAGAGAGGTGGTATCACACCCTCGTGGAGCCCCCGAGTGACCCAGGCCAAGAGTGCTTGGGCTG
This sequence comes from Miscanthus lutarioriparius, assembly GCA_904845875.1. Lineage (NCBI taxonomy): Eukaryota > Viridiplantae > Streptophyta > Magnoliopsida > Poales > Poaceae > Miscanthus > Miscanthus lutarioriparius. Next base: position 91,771,980 of record CAJGYO010000010.1, on the reverse strand, counting down.
GGGTGCTTGTAGGAGCAAACATTGAATGAAAGAAAATGGTAAGACCGAGCTTTAGGAGAAGAAATGACGTAACTGTTTGATGTTCCTCGTGTTGGTGAGAACATTGCCATTGTCGTCCTTCAGTCGGTAGGCGCCCGGTCGGATCACCTCGGTCACAGTATAGGGTCCTTCTCATGGCAAAGAGAGTTTATGTTTCTCCTTGGTTGATTGGGTTCTTCAGAGCACGAGATCACTGACCTCAAGGATCCTCCCTCTAGTTTTTCTTTCATGGTACCTGCGGAGAGTTTGTTGGTAGCGAGCGGAGCGGATAATGGTCGTCTCATGATCCTCCTCGAGTAGGTCAATCGCGTCTTGTTGAGCCTCCGTGGCTTGGTCTTGGTCAAAGGCCTTCACTCTTGGGGCACCGTGGTCGAGGTCAGAGGGAAACACTGCTTCAGTTCCATAGGCCAGGAAGAAGGGTGTGAACCCTGTGGATCAGTTCGAGGTCGTTCTCAGCCTCCAGAGGATCGCTGGGACCTTGGCAACCCATCGCCTGGCATACTTATTGAGTTGGTCGAAGATGCTTGGCTTGAGTCCTTGGAGGACCATGCCATTGGCCCGCTCGACTTGACCATTAGTACGTGGATGTCCGACCGAGGCCCAGTCGATCCTGATGTTGTATCCATCACAGAAGTCTAGGAACTTCTTCCCGATGAAGTTAGTTTCGTGGTCAGTGATGATATAGTTAGGAACACCAAAATGGTAGATGATGTCAAGGAAGAACTTGACCGCCTCTTTTGAGCGAATGTTGGTGATAGGCTTCGCCTCTATCCATTTAGTGAATTTGTCCACAGCTATGAGTAGGTGAGTGAAGCCGCCTAGGACCTTTTTGAGGGGTCCGACCATGTCGAGGCCCCAGACCGCGAATGGCCAGGTGATGGGGATGGTTTGAAGCTCCTATGCTGGCAAATGAGTTTGCCGAGCATAGAACTAGCATCCCTCACATCTGCGGACGACCTCCTCTGCATCTCGTAGCGCGGTGGGCCAGTAAAAACCTTGGCGAATGGCTTTTCCGACCAGCGACCTCTGGGCCGCGTGATGTCCACAGATTCCAGCATGGACCTCGAGGAGGAGCTGTTTCCCTTGGTCAGTAGGGATGCATTTTCATGAGTACTCCCGATGGACTTCGCTTGTAAAGTTCATTACCGAATGTGACAAATGTTTTGGTGTGTCGAGCGATTCGTCATGCTTTAGTCCTTTCTGGTGGGAGAATCTCCTCAAGGAGATAGGCGAGTAGCGGTGCTCTCCAGTCAGCTTGATCGAGTGCTACCATGGCGACATCGGCGGGCGACGTCATCATGGAGGCATCGAGGTCAGAGCCCCCGAGTGCCGGATTGGTATCGGAGTGTGTCTGGATCGGACCTTCTAGGATGCGGGCAGACGGCTCGTGAAGATCGTTGATGAAGACCCCATCTAGAGACGGAACCTGCTTGGCAGCCAATTTTACGAGAAAATCGGCGGCATCGGTGTCCTTTCGGGGGACATGATGTAGTTCGATCCCCTGGAATTTGTCCTCAAGCATGCATACCTCCTGGCAGTATGCTGCCATGAGGGGGCTTTTGCAAGATGACTCCTTCATGACTTGGTCTACGACCAACTCCAAGTCACTGCGGACATACAGCCATGTAGCATCGAGCTCGATGGTGATGCGTTGTCCGTTGATGAGGGCCTCATATTCCACGGCGTTGTTTGAGGCCAAAAAGTGGAGACAGATCGCATAGTGGAGCCTGCTCCCATCCGGGGAGATCAGAACCACTCCAGCCCCAGAGCCGGGAGCCATCATTGACCCATCGAAATACATCGACCAATACTCGTGGGTGACGTCTGGGGTTGGGAGCTAGACCTCCGCCCATTCGACGACAAAGTCTGCGAGAGCCTGAGACTTAATAGCAGTGCAGGAAATATACTTGATGTCGTGGCCCATTAGTTCGAGTGCCCACTTGGAGATCCGTCCTGTGGCATCATGGTTACGGACAATGTCTCTCAACGGGAATGAAGTGATGACCATGACTTCGTGGTTGGTGAAGTAGTGCAGGAGCTTCTAGGTCAACATCAGCACGGCGTATAGAAGTTTCTGCACCTAGGGGTACCAAACTTTGGCATTGGTGAGTACCTCACCGATGAAGTTACGGGTCGCTAGACCTTCTGGTGGTGTTCCGGCTCCTCCCTTTCGATGACTAGGGCGGCGCTCACCACGTGGTTGCTTGCCGCAACATAGAGGAGGACGGGTTCTCCCCGTTCGGGAGCGACGAGGATTGCGGCCGATGTTAGTGATGTTTTGAGGCTTTTCAAAGCCTGCTATGCTTCCTCAGTCTAGACAAACGCGTCTATCTTTTTGAGAATCTTGTAGAGAGGCATCCCATGCTCGCCTAGCCAGGAGATGAATCGGCTCAGAGCGGCCAAACAGCCGGTGAGCCTTTGTACACCCTTGACGTTGCGTATAGGGCCCATGTTGGAGATGACCGTGATTTTTTCGGGGTTGGCCTCGATACCGCGTTCGGACACGATGTATCCAAACAGCTTCACCTTTGGAACCCTGAAAACACATTTTTCGGGATTCAATTTGATGTTGAACCTTTGGAGGTTCTAAAATGTTGCGGCCAAGTTCGCGATTAGGTCATAAGCTTGAGCTGTTTTGACCACTATGTCATCAACATAGACGGTGATTGTTGGTTTTCGCTGCTCGACTTGGTGAGGCTGGTCGAGCGGGTTGATTTGGTCGACGAAGCATTGCTGCATGCACCGTTGATAGGTCGCGCCAGCGTTCTTTAGACCGAAAGGAATGGTTATGTAGCAGTACGAATCATACGGGGTGATGAATGAAGTTGCGAGCTGATCGAACTCTTTCATCATGATGTGGTGATAGCCTGAGTAGGCATCTAGAAAGGAGAGCATTTCGCATCCTGAGGTGGAGTCGACTATCTGGTCTATTCATGGCAAAGGAAAATGGTCCTTTGGACACGCTTTGTTGAGGCCGGTATAATCAATGCACATTCTTCATTTCCTAGTTTTCTTTTTAACAAGAACAGGGTTGGCTAGCCAGTCGGAGTGGTATACCTCCTTGATGAATCTGACTGCCAGGAGTTTGGCGACCTCCTCGCCTATGGCCATGTGCCTCTCATTGTCAAAGCGACGTAGGCATTGATTGGCAGTATTTAAGCCCGAGACGAGGCATAATGCGTGCTTAGTGACCTCCCGTGGTATGCCTGGCATGTCAGAAGGTTTCCATGCGAATACATCGTGATTAGCGCATAGAAAGTCAGTGAGCTCGCATTCCTATTTGGCCGGGAGCTCGGCCCTGATCCGCACCATCTTGGTTGGGTCGGTGGGGTCGATCCACACCGCCTTAGTTTCCTCAAGTGGGTGGAAGGCAGTCGAGGAGGTTGGGTTGCAGTCTAGGACTGTTGGAGTTGATGAATTTCTGAGCTGAGGGAGCTCGGCTAAGTTGATGACGGCAGTGGTGAGCTCGTAATGCTCGTGGTTGCACGTGTAGGCGTGCAAAAAGGTGCTACCCATAGTGATGATGCCGTTCAGTCCTAGCATCTTCAACATGAGGTAGGTGTAGTTGGGGACCACCATGAACTTAGCGTGGCATGGCCGCCCCAATATGGCGTGGTAGGACCCTAAGAAGTCCACCACCTCGAAGGTGAGGATCTCCGAGCGGAAGTTGGCTCGGTTGCCAAACGTGATGGGCAGGTCGATCTGCCCGAGCGGGTATGCCTGTGTCCCTGGGATCACACCGTGGAAGGGAGAGCTCACTGGGCGGAGCTTCGACCGGGGGATACACATGGCGTCGAGGGTGTCGATGTATAGAATGTTGAGGCCGCTGCCTCCGTCCATCAGCACCTTGGTGAGGCGCTTCTGGCGGACAATGGGATTGACAACGAGCGGGTAGCGACCTGGTCTGGCGACATGGGAAGGATGGTCCCTCTGATCAAAAGTGATCGGAGATTCTGACCAGCTAAGGAAAGAGGGGACGGCCGTTTCAGCGATGCATGCCTCTCTGTAGCGCACTTTGTGCTGGCGCTTGGAGTAGATGGCATCAGATCCCCCAAAGATCATGAGGCATTCCTCGGGATCAGGAAAGCTATCCCCATCCTTGCTCGCCACGCCTCCCTTCTTGGCCGTTGCCTCCTTGCCCTTTCCTTCTTTTGGTCTGCCGACCTGTCGCAAAAAGCGGTTGAGAAATTCGCAGTCCTTGTAGAGGTGCTTGACGAGGTAGGCGTGGTTGGTGCATGGGCTCTCCATGAGCTTGTCGAAGTGGTCGGGCTGGCCGTGCTGGGGCTGCTTGCCCGCATGATCGGCCGCGGCGACCAAAGTGGAGTTGGCTGGTCGGCGCCGATCCTTCTTGTTCTTTTTGCCCCTTTGCATGGAGGGGCCCTTGTCTTGGTTCTCGCGCTTGGCCTTGCCCTTGTCCTAGCCTCCACTAAAGACCACTCCGACTGCCTCCTCGCCGGAGGCGTGGTTCATGGTGATGTCGAGCAGGTCATGGGTGGTATGGGGCTTCTGGCAGCCGAGCTTGTGGATCAAGGACTCATAGGTTGTCCCAGAGAGGAAGCGCTGATGACGTCCGCATCGATGACATCAGGAAGGGAGTTGCATCATTTTGAGAACCTATGGATGTAATCCTATAGGGACTCGTTGAACACCTACTGGTAGCTCTTGAGGTCCTAGGAATTCCCAGGATGGACATACGTCCCCTGGAAATTCCCGATGAAGATCCTCTTGAGATCCGCCCAGACACAGATGCTATCAGGTGGGAGGAATTTGAGCCATGCTCGAACATGCTCCCCCACACAGATGGGGAGGTATTGAATAAGTGGTCATCATGCACTCCTCTAGCTCAGCAGGTGAGCCAAAAGTCTTCAAGCCATATACCGGGATTCGTTTCCCTAGTGTATTTGGCGATGTTGGTAGGTGGTCGGAAGCGCTGTGGGAACGACGCTTTCTGGATGCGATGGCCAAAGGCCCGTGGTCCCGGGCTGTCTAGGCTGGGACTCCGGTCATCTGGTCGACGGCCATGCTTGAGGTTCGTTTCCCCGCTCCTCTCAACGGTCAGGCCGGGGCCCGTGTCGCATGCCCTCACCACCCCTTGATGGTCGTCATCATTACGTCGGTTTTGACGCCGATTGTTGATTACGCTGCGAGCATCTCGGTTCGGCCCGAGCCATTCGCGCATAGGTGGTCAGTGTGGAGCAGGCGCAGGGTCAGGCCGTGGTGCAGCTGCGTCCACCTGTTCCACGCCCGGTGACTGTAGTGGTGAGTGGATGGAGCGATTTGACTGGTGCGCCCCCATTCTCCGGGTAGGGGAAGAGGCCACGAGCCCGTGTCATGATGCGGAGCTCTCCGCCTATTGAACGGTGGTGGTTTCCACTAGCGCCCGGAGGTTCCGGGGGATCGCCTGCTCCTAGGGGTCGACAGGCTCAGGAAGGCCGCGCAGAAGCATCGCTGCAGCGATGATGTTCTAGCCAGCCCGAGCGAACTGTGGGGGATCATTTCCTCCGTCCATGATGTTGCGCTGGACCTGGCGGGCACGACCCGGGCCTCGCTCGCCGAGTTACGCGTGCGTGGTGCAGCGTGCTACGTCGAGCGCACCGGCGCAGGTGGCGGCTGGCTCTGCCGCCTTTGTCGTAACTCCTCACCATGCTCTAGCGCACGCGCAAGGGCCTCCGCACGAGGGTCCAAAGGGGTGTGAGTCTGTAGAGACTCCGCTATCACCGCTGGCTGTCCCAAAACGTCCGCCATAGCGCACTCCCGGGATAGAGGGTGGCTAGGTGCCATGACATCACCGATGCTGGAGCCGTTGCTTTCAACCTCGTCATCCACGAGGTCGTGGAAAGAGGTAGGAGCGTAGCCCGCCATCCCCCCGAAATCGGATGTGAGAGAGGGCGACGTCAGCATCTTTTGGAGCCCCCGCGCGTACGCGTCCGTGGGGGACGTGAGGCCGTAAGGGAACCGGTCGTACGACGGTTGCGGTGAGGACAACGGTGTCCCTCCAGAGAGTCAGCAGAAGATATTAAATAGAGAGTAAAGAACAATATGTACGTTACTCACAGTGGGGTTTGAGCCCAGCGTGGGCTCGGAGCGAAGCGTAGGTGTCTCATCGTTGAGGTCGCCGGGTGGCCCGGATCCGACGGAGGGCGCTCCTCCTCCGACGGGCGCTGAGACAAGTGCCTCCTCGCAGAGGTGAAGCATGCCGAGCCGGTCGATGATGAAGTCCAGGCTTTTGAAAAGGAAGGTCTGAGACAACTCGAAGACGGGAGGAACCCACATCCCAACAGGCAGGAGCGTGGGAAACTCCATCGAGCCGAAGCGAATCGTATCGCTTGAGCCCGTCATGACAAAGATGGCGGAAAGGTGGGCCATCCGATGACCAAAAGCGTGAACGTACGGCGTCCTCCCCACGGACGGTGCCAACTGTCGGTGTGAAAAGTGACCAACAAGTAAATATTTGTAGTTTTATCGTACGTTGTGATTGGATGTGGCCTAGCACTCAATGACACAGGGTTTATACTGGTTCAGGCAACGTGCCCTATGTCCAGTTTGAGTTGGTCGGTGACTTTATTCCTGAGCCAAAGTGCTCGAAGTTTGCCGTGGGATTACAAATGAGTGGGAATAAGATGGGGGTGTTAGAGGTCCGATCGGACTCTAGACTGAAGGGTCAAGAGTGATGGGAGCTCCTACGTGCACTAAGTATTGAAACGTATGCTCTGTGTAGCTTTAGAGTTATAGAGCCGTGGAGTTGTTCGAGTGCTCAGAATGTCTAAAGCTAGCAGAGAGAGAGAGTCGGAATGACCGTCCTTTTAGGAGAGAGCGCATCCCCTTTTATAGATGAAGGGGATGGCCTTACAAGTTTGAGAGAGTGTGTGTGTTTCCTAGTCTTGTTGCCCACGCCGTCGGGTACAAGACAATTTGTCGGCGCCCACAATACTGTTGACGCCCAGATGCATGTGGCAGGCTCCATCGTGTTATTCTGGTATGGCAAATGTCGGCACCTACCATATTGTAGGACAAATGTCAGCGCCCACAATACTGTTCGTGTTCTGACATATCTGAAAGGTTGCAAATCACCGTTCTAGCATGGCCCTGCAATACTGTCCTGCAGGTGTGCAGGGTACGGTCCTCGAAATTACGGTCGACTTGAGCGCCTTGCCTTATCCTCCTCACCGAGCGAGCGTCCCTGGTCGGTTGTTCCCAGTCAGCTCCGACCGTGCCGGTCGGAGAAGAGCTGTATGCAGAGTTCGGTGTATTCCCGGTCGGAAAAGCGGGTCGGAGTCGGAAGCGAGCATCGTCCCCTCCTTGGCCAGGCCTTCCTGTCGGAAAAAGCAGGTCGGAGTCAGAAGCGAGCGTCGTCCCCTACTTGGCTAGGTCTTTCGGTCGGAGACTGGATCGTTCTTCCGGCCTGTCGTCAGATATCTGGGCCGGCCCAGGAGTCCCGCGTTGTTGTAATGCCGTCTGCTGGGGCGAGTTTTTGCTAGAAAGTGGATCCATCGGGGACCCTGGGGTTATGAACCCGACAGTGAGTTTGTTGAAGAGCAATAGTGGCAAATCCATTGGGCCTGCTTGGTTACAGTGCAGCTTGTTTGGCACATTGTACTCCCTCCGTTCCTAAAAGAATATATTTGTGGAATAGTGTCGTATTTTAGTATATAAAGTTTGACCAATTATAAATAACAAATATAAATATTTATAGTATTAAATAAATATTATTAAATTAATTTTGAAATGCATTTTCATAATAAATTGATTTAAAGTGATAAATATAAATATTATTTATTTTACTAGAAATTTGGTCAAACTTGAAGTGCTTAAACTGACACGTACATCATAGTTACATGTTTTTGACAGAGATAGTACTATACTACCTTGCGGCAGCGTTACAAGTCAGGAAAATTAGATTTATCGTCTTTTGGTGTTATTCATCTCCATTTTTTGCTACAATGATATTGATGCATATAGTACGTGATTGAGCGAGGAAATTAATAATCGATGAGAAGATATCCGTAGACCATATATTTTAATAACCCTTTTGTTAGAGCCGTGATCGACGGTTGTTGAGCCGGTACTAGTAGAAAATATAAAATGGCACGAGGCAAGAAAAAGACGCATGGCCGGGCCGGTCCCACTCCCCACCTGTATGTACGGACGATCCTTCTCCTGGGCCTTGTTTAGATTAAGTTTTTTTATTTTCTCTCCATTACATCAAATCTTTGAACGCATGTATGAAGTATTAAATATAGATAAAAAATAACTAATTATACAATTTGATTGTAAATTATAAGACGAATCTTTTAAACCTAGATAGACCATAATTAGATAATAATTATCAAATATAAACGAAAATACTACCATACCAAATACTAATTCCTAACGCCAATCTCGGTCAAAAGAAAAACCTCTGCTGTCCTAAAAGCACACAGAGTGGTCATCTCGGGCTCTATCCTGGCACTCCCCGTCCCATCATGAATAGTGCAAGGTCTCGGGTCAAGTCTCCTTTGTTTTTTTTTTCTCTCTTTCTTTCATGTCCACTCGCTCGGTTTTGAAAAACTGACTTCTGAACAAGCGAGAATGATTTTTATTCTGAGACAGAGAGAACACCAGTACTACACCCCCTTTCTCTTTTGTCTTCCCTTACTTACTCCGGCGGCTAGCTTTAAGCTCGGTAGCTCAAGAAGCCAAAATAAGAACAGCAGCAGCAGCAGTTAGATAGTGATCGTGTCCTCCATGGGGAACACCCTCAAGTGCTTCAGGCGAGAAGAAGAAGACGGCCACTTCCACGGGCGCAGAGACCGCTACCCCTACTACCAGCCGCAGTACTACAGCTACAGTGGTGGTGATCCACATCCACCCGCCGCTGCTCCTCGGCCTCATCAGCAGGGTCTCGCTGCAGGCCCCCATGGCTTCGTAACCTTCATCCCCCTCACGCAGGTTCCAATCGACATCTGCCCTTTGCTTGTGTGTCCCTACTGTGTATGTTCTTGTTTTCTGACACTGCCGGCTGTTGGTCACTGTGACAGTGTTGCCATTTTATTACTAGTAGAATCTCAAATCCTTGAAAATTATGTTTAGAGCTCCACGATCAGTCCAAGTGTAACTAATAATTAGGATCCTCCTGTACCCATCTGTTGCGAGTTTGTGACTGAGACCAGAGAAGTTGGTACAATCCTTTCACTTGAATGTTTGCGTGATTGGGTATTTTTCGGCAGGCTGCTGGTCCAAACACCGGACACCAGCAGAGGAGCAGTGGGGTTCATGACAGCAGAGTGGTGGTGGCTTCTCAGTATCAATCCAAGTGAGATGCTGCTCTGCTCTGCTCTTTGTTGCTTCCTGCTCCAGAGTAGCTCATTTCGCTACCTATCCATGTCCACAGCACCGAGGACATCGACGAGTCATCAGCCGAGGGCCTGTGCAGCGCCAAGAGCTACGCCAAGGCGAACCCGCTGCTGATCCAGGTGCCCGTGCTGGGCACCACCAAGAAGTTCTGGCGGCTATCCGACAAGGCCACGCGAATCACCCGAAAGCTCGTGCTGATCCTGAGGAGCCACCACGCCGTCGGCAAGCACCTGGCCGCCCCGCTGCAGTTGTCCAACGTCTGGATCGGGGGCACCGGCGGCAGCGTCAAGCTACGCGGGGTCAGCTTCACCGCCAAAGCCTTCGGCATCGAGCGCGTGAGAGACGACTACAAGCAGCTGTCCAGGCTCCTGCTGGCGATCATCAGAATCTCCGGCGGTGGGGACGCCGCCATCGCCAGGCTGCCTCCGGACTACCGGGAGTTCCTCGCGCTCCTGGGGAGCGACACCCTCGCCATGGACGACGAGTTCTTGATCGTCAACAGCGCCGCCCTGCTGCCCATGAAAAACCGGTGAAACTCTTGTTTCCGACGACTGTCATTTTGAACATTTTTGGAATAAAAAAAAAACAGACTCATTTCAGCTACTTGTGTGATCGTGTCTGCAGCACGGAGGCGTTCCTGATGCTGCACGACACGATCGTGAAGCACCTTGGGCGCACGGACCGGGCGAAGAAGAGGAGGATCCTCTCGGGGCTGCCCTACCAGAGCGACTGGCTGGAGACGGCCAGGGCGAACGCGCGGATCAACAAGTGGGTGGTGAACGTCCAGCACGAGTACAAGAGGACCCAGTCCGACCTGCTGCGGCTCAACAGGAACGTGAGGAGCCACCTGCACGAATACGACGACGGCGGCGGCGACATCGAGGAGGTCCTGTACTGCGAGTGGCCCGAGCTGCTCATGGCCATGGTGAAGCTGTTGCACCTGGAAGGCGAGCTCGAGGCCACTGACATTGAGAACAAGTTCGGCTAGCTAGTCGAGCGTCCTGCTGGAGAGGTAGAACAGATGTGTGCCAGGTAGCTCTGCGTTTGCTGTGGTGGTTGGCAAGCTGTTGTTGGTTCGTCTTCAGTGAGTTTATGGTGATGGGGTGGTATGCTACCTGGTTTATGTAATGTAATAGGCTAGTTATTTCTTAAATTAAGTTCTCACGACTTGAAGGCAAAAGGCTTGGGTCAGCTTTGTTATAAAACTAGCAGAACCCCGCGCGTTGCCGCGGGTGCTATTACAGCAATATAAGCGACCATAGCAAATAATTTTTTTTTTCCAGAGATCAAAGTTGGATAAGAAATTTGTGCGTTAGCTAAACATGGGTAACATATATTGATGATGTAATCCAACTGAAAGGAAGGCGAAATAACAACTTGTACTCTACTGCAGTTGTTATCCTCATAAGGAAAGTGTGACCCAAAGTCTCATTGTAACTAAAACAATATTCACATCTCTCGTTCAATAAAATCTCAATAGTCTTTAAGCAGTAGAGTAATAAGAATCATCAAATGATAAGCTTGAAATGAAACTGTAGTATTAAACAGATAAGATAGTTTTTTTTCAGGCCTGATGTAGTATTAAACAGATAAGATAGTTTTTTTTCAGGCCTGATCGCTCTTTTCTAGGTTGTAGCTGCAACTGTTGCTGCAGAGACCAACCTGCTTATCCATGTAATGTGTGCTGCTTGTGTTCACCTACTGCAGCAGTCGGAAGAGCACAGCTAATCAGGATATTGATTCCATAGAAAGTATATATAAGAGTAAATCTATACATTTGACAATCTAGAGAAATGCAATCGTACAGTAACAACACTGACCTTTATGTACCTGGATTCACTGAATTGAAGCGGCATTACCTAAACATTCACTGACCTCTATGTAGACGGTCGTTGCCATGAGTGCTGTAGCAGGTTCGTGACGGGGCGAACCTGCTGGCCATCGAAGGAGCAGCGACCTCTTGTTTACCTTCCTCTATGGCAGTGAGATGAACATCAGGCGACAGGACGGTTTGCAGTAGCTGGGCAGTAGGTAAAGAACCCAAACGAAAAGTATCAGAGGTTTACTTTCTTAATACACGACAAATTATTTGATACCACAATAACAGTAATTAAAAAAACAAAACCAAAGCGGAAGCCAATTAACATGCAGCTACTTGCTGCTTCAGATCACAACTTACATGAATGTGCAGAAGCATAACATGGACATGTGAAAGTTGAGAAAATTGCATATTTGGGACTCTAATCGTCGCGTTTCGCAGTTTTGGGATTCCAAACGTTGCACTCTTGATTTTCTTGACATTATGTGTATTTTCTTTCTTTTCTAGTATGTATACATGTATTTGTGACCTGGACGGACCCTTTTCTAGTATGTATGCAATCTACGAAAAAGAAAAACAGATCGAAACTTTCGTCTCTGGCCGCCGCGGCGCCGCCGCACGAGGCCATCTGCACGAGACTCCCGCCGGCCATGGAAGGCCAGCAGCCGGACGACCTCGACGCGCCAGCCATGGACGCCCCGCTCTCCCAGGACGTGGCTGCAGGAGCCATGGCCTCGGGCCTCGGAGCCCTGGCCGCGCCGATCCCTAGCCTGGCCGCGACGGACCCTGGCCTGGCCGCGCCCGATGCCATAGCCCTGGATTGCGCGAATCCCCACCGCCGGCCACTGTGATCGCCCTAGCGAGGTCTCTGCTGCCCACCGCTCCTCCTCCGTCAATACAGTACAGTCTTCTTGCCTCCCAGGGACGGCGGCGGCGGCGGCCTCCTGCCTGCCAAGGCGGCGAGCATCCAGGCGTACGTATGAGCACGTACCAGCAGCCATGTCACAGGTCACGTACGTACCAGCGGCAAAGTACCGAGCAGCACGGGTCACGTACGTACGAGCGGCACTGCAAAACATCAGGAGGGCAAAAAGTCCATTGAGGTGACAAATACATGGAGGAATGCTTAAAAAGAGAGAAAATACACATAATGTCAAGAAAATCAAGAGTCCAACGTTTGGAGGGCTATTTTTACGAAGTCGACATTTGGAGTCCCGAAACTGCGAAGCGCAACTATTGGAGTACCAATTATGCAATTTTCTCGTGAAAGTTTATCAAAATACTCGACCATGGAGCGTATAGCTGAATTTACTACTACACAAAATCCTCAACAATCCTGTCAGGCATAAACAGAGGTCATGCACAATTAAGCTGATAATAATGCAGTCAACCATGATGTAATCACAAGTTATTGATCAGTTGCTCTACCAATACATGAAAGTCCTCCACAACGTCCATGACTGAAGGATTCCTCAAACCTAGGAAGCCTATGTTAGTGCGGCCAGCTGCAGGTAGGCCTGTTCATTTTGTGCCTGTTAAATGTGCTTGCGATTTCTTATTAATCAGCCATTGAACCTAAAGTTTTAATTTTTTCGTTTCAGGGGGGACATCAAGGGTTTTTAGACTGTTTGAATGAAGCTGGAATCAGTATTAGCTGCACCAGAGAACCAGAGGAAACCGAGTAGCATTTAGTAAACCATCACAGCACAGAGGCATATCGTCGAACACATAGGATGCAATAAAGGAATAGCCATGGAGTATGAAACGTACCTTGCTCCATGTCAATGGTGTTGTGGTGGTAGGTCCGTGGGGACGTAAAGGCTACGCCGGTGCGGATGGGGACGCTGCTCGGGGGAGGCAGTGGCAGCGTTCGTCGGCGAGGAAGCACTCATGTACAGATCGGGAAAGGGAGAGCGAGGAAGAGGCCGGCGGGGGCGATGCGGGAAGCGGGCAGCGGCGCAGGTCCCTTTCTGTCCTGCCCCCTCTTCTTTCTCTTGTCCAAGAAAAATAAAAATGAAAGAGGAAAGCAAGGTCCATGGAGAAGGTGGCAACACCCCCATGGAGGTTCAACCCCAGATCCAGACCGAGAAGAAGAAGGGGACACGAACCTCGACGGCGTCGATGTATTCGAAGACAACGGCGAGGTAGACGTATGCGGCCACCAGGCTTGGGCAGAGACGAAGACGGAGGGTGCGCGGTGACACTCGACGTGCGGGCGTGGTTCTGTCCCGTCCGCGCAACAGCAGGCAAGCAGGCGCGGCGGCGTGCCACTCCTCCTCGGTTGTCGCGGCATCTGGCGCGACATCAGGCGCATCAGGCGTGACTCCCTCACCGGCGGCGGCGGCGGCGTAGGAGGTGAGGGGCGAGCGGATGAGGACGGGCACGTGGGAGGCGAGGCGCGGAGCGACCACGAGCGGCGGATAAAGACCGATGAAGGCCATCGCGGAGCAGCCGAGGCGGTGGAAGGATAAGGCCGTCACCACGACCCTGTGATGGGAACAGTAGAACAGTAGCGAACGTGGAACCATTGGATGGACGGATCGCACAGCCAAGCCTAGGACCTGGCACTGTACGACTGTGGCGCCACACGGCCAAGCCTGGGATCTGGCCCTGTAGGACTGTGGCGTCTCAGGATCTATACATCTTATATCTTATATGAAATAATATGCTCTAAAATGTTGCCTTCAAACTCAAAACTATACTCGTTCCTTTTGGGTCACCAGTAGAGAACAGATTTTTAGTTCTAAGCTTTAGTCCCAATCATTTTTTTGTCCGGTACTAAAGACAGCATTAGTCTCGGTTGGAGCAATCAACCAGGACTAAAGTCCCCTACCCAACGGCTAAAGGCGTAGCTTTTACAGGAGGGGAGCACCCTCTAGTCCTGGTTGGAGTTACCAGCCGTGACTAAACCTTTAATCTCGGTTGGTGGCTCCAACCGGGACTAGAACTTTACCTGTAGTCCGGGTTTATAACACAAACCGGGACTACATGTTCCGGGCTATATACTTTCTCCTTCTTCCTCTCCCAGCCTGAGCCATTTCAAGCTCTCTGCCTGCTCTCTGTTCTTGCTTGTGGAAGGAGTTCATGCTTGCGGGATTGGTGAAGACTTCATTTCTCCATCTATTCTTCGGTTCTAAAGGTTACCAACTTCATCCTCCCATGCTTCATCACTAGCATGGCTCATTTCTTGGTCTAGAAATAGAGAAATTTGTGGTTTTTTAGATTGTGGATGATGATGGATTTTTTTGATTTATATACCATTTGAGTTCGAAATCACTTGATAGTTTGAATATGAAGATGAAGAAAGCTTATAGTAGTTCATCAAAACTAGTATGCACCTTTCATTGCCTCATTTCATGGTCTAGAAATAGAGAAATTTTTTGTTTTCTAGATTGGGAATAATGGTGGATATTTTTTATTTATGTCATTTGAGTTCAAAATCACTTAATAGTTTGCATATGTAGATGAAGGAATCTTATAGTAGCTCATCAAAATTAGTATGCACCTTTTATTACCTCATTTCATGCATGGTTTAGAAATTGAGAAATAAAAGGTTTTTTTAGTATATAGCTCATTTAATTTCATGGTTCACAAAATGAGAAACTTATAGTAGTTGATGAAAATGAGTATAGAGAGTCGTAGATGGCGACTGCTTCTGGGTCCTCGGCCTCGCATGGGGTCCCTAAGCGACTGAGGCCGAACCTCCCTCTCATTGTGTGTGGCAAGTGTGGGCAGAAGATTATGAGGGAGTACAGGGTGAAGAAAGGTCCCAACCAAGGGTGCATCTTCTACACGTGTTCGGATCGTGAAGTGAGTAATTTTTTGTCATGTTTTGCTATGGTTTATAGCCATTTTTCGTGATAATTTTAATTAAAGTTCTTGATTTGTTGTTATAATTTTAGTGGGATGGCACTGGATCATGTGATGATTGGTACCGGGAGGAAGAGTATGTTGAGCACGTCCAAAAATCTCTTGCAAAGGAGACTGAGGCGGCTGATGAGAGTGCACCTATGTATGATGAGGCAATGAACCACCAGAATAATGATCTGTCTATTTTAGATGGAATTGGTCGCGTAATCCTTATTTTGTTGAAGTGCATTGTAGGTTTAGTGTGTTTAGTGCTATTTGGGATTGTCAACATTGTATCAAGGCTTTAATAAATTAATGTTCGAGAGTACGTGAAATAGCTGTGTGGTATAGTATATTAATTAATCATGTTGATTGATGGATATTTTGGATCTTTTAATTAACTACTAACCATGCATGTAGTATAATATGGGTTATTACAAGTTTTTTATATGGTGTACGTCATGTAATGCATATGAACCAGCAATGGATGTACAACACTGACCGTCGCCCCCTAGAGTTCATGAGGGGCGTGCATGATTTCTTAAATGTGGCCAAGGCAAACACGTAGAATGGTTTCATGTGCTACCCATGTGTTCTATGTAAGAATGAGAAGGATTATTCTTGCTCAAGGAAAATTCACGAACACCTGTTTACGTCGGGTTTCATGCCAAAGTATATTTGTTGGACTAAGCACAGAGAAAGAGGTGTTATAATGGAAGAAGATGAAGAAGAAGAGGATGATGACAACATGATTATTCATGGTTTTGCTGAATATGGTGCCTTTGATGATACTGCAATGGGAGAAGCTGAAGAAGAGGTAGCTGCTGAAGAAGAGGTAACGGCAGATGATGGTCCCAATGATGATCTTGGTCAGGCCATCCGTGATGCACAGAGAGAATGCAAAAGTGAAAAGGAGAAGATCAAGTTCGAGCACATGCTAGAGGATCACAAGAAATTGCTATACCCGACTGCTGAAGAGGGGCAAAAAAAGTTGGGTACCACACTGGAATTGCTGCAATGGAAGGCAAACAATGGTGTATCCGATAAGGGATTTGCGAAGTTACTGACTATCGCAAAGAAGATGCTTCCGAAGGCAAACGAATTGCCCGCCACTACATACGCAGCAAAATAGGTCGTCTGCCCTCTAGGATTAGAAATCTAGAAGATACATGCATGTCCTAATGACTGCATCCTCTACCGTGGCAAGGAGTATGAGAATTTGGATGTATGCCCGGTATGCCGTGCATCACGATATAAGGTCAAGCGAGATGACCCTAGTGATGTTGAGGGCGACAGTGAATGTCCCAGGAAGAGAATCCCTACCAAGGTGATGTGGTATGCTCCTATAATACCACGCTTGAAATGTTTGTTCAGAAACAAAGAGCATGCAAAGTTGTTGCGGTAGCACAAAGAAGACCGTAAGGTAGATGATATGTTAAGACACCCCGCTGATGGGTCCCAGTGGAGAGCAATCAACAGAGAATTCCCAAAGTTTGTAGATGACGCAAGAAACTTAAGGTTTGCTTTAAGTACGGATGGCATGAATCCTTTTGGGGAGCAGAGCAGCAGTCATAGCACTTGGCCTATTACTCTATGTATCTACAACCTTCCTCCATGGTTGTGCATGAAGCGGAAGTTCATTATGATGCCAGTGCTCATCCAAGGCCTGAAGCAACCTGGAAACGACATTGATGTGTACCTAAGGCCATTAGTTGAGGAACTTCTACTTTTGTAGAGCAGCACATGCATACGTGTGTGGGATGAGTACAAACAGGAACACTTTGACCTGTGAGCATTGTTGTTCGTAACAATCAATGATTGGTCTGCTCTTAGTAATCTTTTAGGATAGTCAAACAAGAGATATAATGCATGCACGCACTGTTTTCATGACATAGAAGGTATATTTTTGAAAAAAAGTCAAAAGGTCATTTACATAGGCCATCGTCGATTTCTTCCAATGAATCACACCCTAAGAAATAGAGACAAGCATTTTAAAGGTAAGGTAGAGTACCAAACAAAGCCTGACAACCATAGTGGTGAGGATGTATTCAATATGGTCAAGGATGTACAAGTAGTCTTTGGGAAGGGACCTGACAACCAACATGTTCCGAATGATGCTAACAGACACGCACCCATGTGGAAGAAGAAGTCCATATTTTGGGAGCTACCCTACTAGCAAGTCCTAGAGGTCCACATCACGATCGACGTGATGCATCTGACAAAGAATCTTTGTGTGAACCTACTAGGCTTCATAGTTGTGTATGGGAAGTCTAAGAACACACTAGAAGCAAGACATGATCTACAGTGTATGAAAGAACGAAAGAACCTAGATCTAGAGAAGGTAGATGATGGACACCAGTACTTAAGTCCTGCCAGCTACACTCTTAGCAAAGATGAGAAGGAAAGCATGTTTGAATGCCTAAACAGCATCAAGGTCCCATCTGGCTTCTCCTCAAATGTAAAGGGATAATAAATGTGGCAGAGAAGAAATTCCTAAACTTAAAGTCTCATGGCTACCACGTGCTTATGACGTAATTGCTTCCAGTTGCATTGAGAGGGATTCTACCTCCAAATGTACGATTAGCCACTATGAAACTATGTGCATTCGTCAATGCAATATCTCAGAAGGCGATCAATCCAGCGCATCTAGCAAAGCTATAGAATGATGTGGTCCAATGTCTTATCAGCTTTGAGTTGGTGTTCCCGCCATCCTTCTTTAATATTATGACGCACCTCCTAGTTCACTTGATCAAAGAGATTAGTATTCTCGGTCATATGTTCCTACACAACATGTTCCCCTTTGAGAGGTTCATGGGAGTCCTGAAGAAATATGTTCACAACCGTGCTTGGCTGAAGGAAGCATCGCCAAGGGCTACAGAACAGAGGAGGTCATTGAGTTCTGCGTTGATTTTATTCCTGACCTTAACCCAATTGGTGTTCCTGAATCACGGCATGAGGGGAGACTAAGTGGAAAGGGAACACTAGGGAAGAAAGCATATATTAGCAAGGAGGACGATTATTTTCATAAAGCACACTACATAGTTCTACAAAACTCCTTCTTGGTGGATCCATATATCGAGGTACACAAGGACATTGTATGATCCGAATTCCTAGGGAGGACTGAAGCCTGGATTATGTGTTGGCACATGGAATCTTTCGGCGGTTGGTTGCGAAAACGATGTCAGGGTAACGAGAGTCTGGATGACCAACTGTACATTTTGTCTAGGGAACCATCTTGGCATATCCTGACATTCAAATGGTATGAGATAAATGGCAATACATATTACATGATAGGCCAAGATAAAAGGAACACCAACTAAAACAGTGGTGTCAGCATAGATGCCACAGACCCAAAATGGGAATGAGGAAACATATTATGGCCGCATAAAGGAGATATGGGAATTAGACTATAGACCTTATTTTAAAGTCCCTTTGTTTCGGTGCCAATGGGTGAAGGTGACCCGAGGTGGGGTAATAGTGGACCATCAGTACAGAATGACAACAGTGGACCTCAACAATCTTGGGTATAGAGATGAACCATTCATCTTAGCCAAGGATGTGAATTAGGTTTTCTATGTGAAGGACATGTCTACCAAACCGAAGAAAGGGAAAACCAATGACAACGGCTCGGACAATGAGCCAAAGCGTCACATAGTTCTCTCAGGAAAAAGAAACATTATGGGAATCGAGGACTGGTCTGACATGTCAGAAGATTATGAAAAGAATGATGGAATTCCGCCCTTCACAGTAAACAGTGACCCAAGCATCCTGCTAAATAATGAGGACACTCTATGGTTACGGCACGATCATAACTAAGGGACATACATCAAGAAGTTCATTGCTGTTCTCGTTTGATATGGTGATGTATTAGACCTATTATGTAATAATTGTAACTTCAGATTTTTTGTCGTGTTTTCATATTTTCTATGGTTTAAATGAATTTTCTTCTTGATAGTAGATTTCTTGTGGAGAATGTGTGATGGAAAACCAAATGATCAACATTAATAAGATGTGAAAACTAATTTTCTGTCGAAAAGCAATAGTTTTAATGATTTTAATCAAGTAGTACATTTTTGCAGGGTGCAAATTATGATTATTATTTACACTGTGTTAAATATTTATAAGGTAAAACAAAAGAGTTTAGGTTACATATTTTTGTTATGTATGATAATGCAAAACTAGGTCCAGGAATTTTTTTGTAATTTTTTGGCTAATATTTTATTTACTAGGCAATTAACAACTCTCTGCATATTTATATAAAAAATATATAAAAAAGGAAAAACATCTAGAAACTGACAAGAAGCTAAACTGTAGCCCACCTTTAGTCTTGGGTGATGCATTTTCGTGGCCCACCAAAAAACTACTTTAGTCCCGAGCCGTGGCTGTACCCGGGATTAAAGGTCAGACCTTTAGTCTCGGTTTTTACCATCACCTGGAACTAAAGGTCCTATAGTCCCGAGCCATGGCTTCACCCGGGACTAAAGATTCCCTTAATATATATTGTATCATCTTCTTCTCCCCCTCCATCGTCTTCATTCTTCGCCCGATAGCCACCGCGCCGCCGTCGCTCCTCATCGCCTCCAGCCGCCTCCACATGCCTCTCTCGTCTCTTGTCGTCTCCACTGGAGGCCTAGCTCATGCCTCTCCCATCCGTACATGGTGCCCAGACCCAGATCCGCCATCGTCGTCCTCACCCTCGCCCAAATCTGATTTGGATCCATCGCCAGAGCGCCCTCACCTCATCACCCCGCGTCGGCCTTGCCTTGTCAACCCGCTAGCGCCCTTGGCCTGTCACCTCGCCGGTGCCCTCGGTCATCCCTCGCTCATCCTCGCCGCCTGAGTGCATCGTCCTCGTCATCGAGATCACCTCCGGTCAGCACCTCCTCGAGCTCGTCCTTCGTCCTCGGTGGCTAGCTCAACGTGCACGCGCGCCTCGTCTCGGCCGGCTCCACGCGCGCACGTGCTCATCGTCCTCGATCTCCTTGCTGTGCTCGTGCTCGTCCTCGTCCTCGCCATCGTGCTCATGCTCGCTGTGCTATATGTGAGCAACAGTGTGTGTGTATGAGTGTGTGTGTGCATATTATTTTTTGGCATGGAAAAAATAGATATATTTTATTTGTAGACAAAATAGAAAAAATGTAGTAGTTTACTTAAATATAATATATATATATATATATAGAAAAAATGTTGAGTGGTATGAATTGTAGAAAAATGTAGTAGTGTACTACAATGTATAGTTGTAGAAATATATTAGAATCTTTGTCACAATTGAAAAGATTGTTTTTATTAGTGACCCAAGCATCCTGCTAAATAATGAGGACACTCCATGGTTACGGCGCGATCATAACCAAGGGACATACGTCAAGAAGAAGTTCATTGCTGTTCTAGTTTGATATGGTGATGTATTAGACCTATTATGTAATAATTGTGACTTCAGATTTTTTTGTCGTGTTTTCATATTTTCTACGGTTTAAATGAATTTTCTTCTTGACAGTGGATTTCCTGTAGAGAATGTGTGATGGAAAACCAAATGATCAATGTTAATAAGATGTGAAAACTAATTTCCTGTCGAAAAGCAATAGTTTTAATGATTTTAATCAAGTAGTACATTTTTGCATGGTACAAATTATGATTATTATTTACACTATGTTAAATATTTATACGGTAAAATAAAAGAGTTTAGGTTATAGATTTTTGTTGTGTATGATAATGCAAAACCAGGTCTAGGTATTTTTTTGTAATTTTTTGGCTAATATTTTATTTACTAGGCAATTAACAACTCTCTGCATATTTATATAAAAGAAATATATAAAAAAGAAAAAAACTTCTAGAAACTGGCGGGAAGCTAAACTGTAGCCCACCTTTAGTCTCGGGTGATGCATTTTCGCGGCCCACCAAAAAACAACTTTAGTCCCGGGCCATGGCTATACCCGGGACTAAAGGTCAGACCTTTAGTCTCGATTTTTACCATCACCTGGGACTAAAGGTCCTATAGTCTCGGGTCGTGGCTTCATCCAGGACTAAAGGTCCCCTTAATATATATTGCCTCGTCTTCTTCTCCCCCTCCATCGTCTTTATTCTTCGCTCGATGGCCACCGCGCTACCGCCGCTCCTCATCACCTCTAGCCGCCTCCACATGCCTCTCCCGTCTCTCGCCGTCTCCACTGGCGGCCTGGTTCATGCCTCTCCCATCTGTATGCGGCGCCTAGACCCAGATCCACCACCGTCGTCCTCGCCCTCGCCCAAATCTGATTTGGATCCGTCACCAAAGTGCCCTCGCCTCATCACCCCACGCCGGCCTTGCCTCGTCAACCCGCTAGCGCCCTCGGCTTGTCACCCTGCCGGTGCCCTCGGTCGTCCCTCGCTCATCCTCGCCACCTGAGCGCATCGTCCTCGTCATCGAGATCACCTCCGGTCAGCACTGCCTCAAGCTCGTCCTTCGTCCCCAGTGGCTAGCTCAACACGCACGCGCACCTCGTCCCGGCCGGCTCCACGCATGCACGTGCTCATCGTCCTCGATCTCCTCGTCGTGCTCGTGCTCGTCCTCACCGTCGTGCTCATGCTCGATGTGCTATATGTGAGCAACAGTGTGTGTATGAGTCTGTGTGTGATATGTGTGTGCATATTATTTTTTTGGCATAGAAAAAATATAGAAAAAATAGATATATTTTATTTGTAGACAAAATAGAAAAAATATAGTAGTTTACTTAAATATAAAAAATATATATATATAGAAAAAATGTTGAGTGGTTTGAATTGTAGAAAAATGTAGTAGTGTACTACAATATATAGTTGTAGAAATATATTAGAATCTTGGTCACAATTGAAAAGATTGTTTTTATTAGTGCTATGAATTTTTTGGTATATATATCTAAATTTTGATATATTGACATTAATGTTGATATATATCCTAATATCCTGAGCTCCGCTCCAAACCCTAACCCGACCGAGCTCCGCTCCAAACCCTAATAAAGGCATAAATAATAACCCTAAATTCTATAGTTATATATATTTGAATTTGATTCTTCATAATTAGTGTGACATGAATTTGATATATTTATATACACCAATGTAGATCATGATATATATATATATATATCCTAATATCCTGAAGTCACTCCTAACCCTAACTCGGCCAAGCTCCGCTCCAAACCCTTATATATATCTTGATCGAGTTCCACGCATGCAAACCCTAACCAGAGCTCGCGTGTAAATAATAACACTGAATTCTATAGGTATTTAAGTTTAAGCCCCTAGCTCTATCGATTAATTAGCATATGCATGACTACTGTATGGTTTTCATTTATATATAGTTGTGGTAATTAAGATGGCTAAGCCACAGGACGACTATGACCAGAATGAGGCCATGATGAACATTATCAATGCCGGCACTCAATATGGCCACAACAACCAGAACGAGGCCGGCCCAGAGTTTGATGACGGCTTTCAATACTTACTGAATTTTGAAGATGAGCAAGAACCTCTTGTGCAAGAAAATCATGTGCAAGAAAATGTTGGCGAGGTATATTTGTTAATAATCTTGCATCTCTTATATATATGAAATTAAACATAATTCCATTAATTCATATATATATATATGTATTACTGAATCTTGGTGTTTCTACGTACGTAGCCCTTTGGATCAACGACATCGACAAAAAGTATACGACGCCCGACAAAACCGTTGGAGGGCCACTACATAATCACAAAAGTTGATCTTAATACCGATGAACCGCTCCTGCCAAAAAACAATGCAAAGAAGTTCGTAAACCACTTTGGGATTCTTGTTAGGGACAGGGTCCCGATCAGCGTCCGTGAATGGAAAAAGAGGAAGGATGATCCTCTGATTAGTTTTATCTTTGAGCGAGAAAAGGACATTCTTTGGGCTTTAGTCACTGCACATTTCACTCTACCAGCAGGTGAAGATTTAAGAAATCTAGTTAAAAGTTAGGCTCTCAAGAAGATGGCCACATAATTCTAGACCTGAAAGGAGAAGATGTACACTGAATTTTTCAAGAAGAATCTGACTCCAGATTTCAGTGAAAATAGCCCGTACAAAAAGTTGAGGGACGACTGGCCTGAATTTGTGAGGTAAAAGACCTTGGAAGAGGGTGAGGAACGGGTGAGAAGGAACCAACAGAATGCGTGACAGAAGTGGTACCATCACAAAATGAGATCAGGTGGCTACAGGAGTGCCATTCCAAAGTGGCAAAGAATGAAAGAAGACCTGCTTGCTAAAGGGATCCATCCATTTTCACTCGACTGGCCCGAATGCTCCAAGAGTTGGTTTTTCGCAATGGGGGATCACTGGACCCATAGACCGGGGAGCCGATTATTGGTGGGAAAATCAAAATAGCAGCACAGACTTATCGATATTGTAGATGCTTCTGCCAGTGGTGCCTTGGTGCCCAACCAGGAGAAGGATGAACTCAGTACACCCTCTAGACTCCTGAACACCCTGGGCAAACACGAGGCAAAGGGTTGATTTCATGGTGGCATGGCTTCCCTGAGGACACTGCTACCTACAAAAGCCTCCTGCGAAGGAAGGATGAGGAGGTAGAGCAGATCCACAGGTTAGAGGAGGTAGTGCTTAAATCACAGAAGAGAGAACTAAATATGGACGCGAGAATGCAAGAGGAAATCAAATGGCAAGTGGCACTACAGTTGAGTACCCAGAGGCAGTCATCAACATTAGAGCATGCAGTCAACGTTAGCCCCCCTCAGCTAAGAAGCAGTTGCGCTTCCACTGAGCTGCCAAATCAAGATGACGCATTGCAGCACTTCCTCGTGGATGACATCACCGTGCCTTTGACACCGTGTGAGCTGCACATTCCCTTGGGGAATACCAGTGCCACAGTCTTGGTGGCACACGATATTGTTTCTCCTGTGGTCCCTAGGAAGACACCAACAAGCCATGGGAATCCAATTCCACCTAGCTATTATAGCGTCTCAATGGATAGAGTTATCAAAGACTATAGGGAAGTGCCACTTGACTTTCCTAGAGGTAATGGGAAGAAGACCCTAGGACAAGCAGTGCATTCATTCATTTTATGGCGCAAGCGCTACATCATTATTCTAGGTGTCTACGGTACCATTGCCTTCTCCTTAACTACCTCATGATAGGTGTGGATGAAAGTGAACAAAACAGTTTTTCAATAATTAATCATTCTCAATTATTGGCTTCTCGTGTAATAACCATTTACTCCCAATCATTTTTGTACTCACAGGTCTCCCAACCTGAGTCCACTTCCATCCCATGATGATCATCAGAGTGCTCTAGATGATGATGATGAATTCCATGGCACGGCTGCATCTCCATCTCCATCTCCTCCAAGGCGGTCTCCCCCTCCTCTGCCTCTCGCGCCGCAGAGCCAGAAGAGGCCTCCACCCCTGGTGAAGTCCCCGGTGAAGAAGGAAGCTAGCCATCGTAAAACAAAGCCCCCTCTAGAGAAGCTACCGTATGAAAAGTCTGAAGAGGAATCAAAAGCATCGACACAAAAAGATTTTGATTACTGGGGGAAAAGTTTAGAAGAATCAAAAGCAAAGAGGTTGGAACTTCAGAAAAACCCGCCAAAGCCGCACTACATAGCTCAACGAGAACTAAGGAAAAAAATCAATGAGCACGAGAAAAAGCAGTGTGATGCACGTAAGCCCTTGCCATTATCGGACTATGAATGGTCTCTCAACAAGTCATATAAGGCGTCGCTGAAAGCGAAGAGAGCAGGGAAAGATGTTGCACAGCTTGGGCAACAATCTAAGCAATCTATCGACCCGCTAGTTGTTGAGGGTGATTTCACAAACGCATAAGGCGGTCCAATAAATAAGGAGGCATGAGAAGACTTCATGGCCACCACAGGTCCCACAGCTGAACAACTCATGGGAGGAGCATCGATACCAACAGGCGACTGTGGGGGTATGGCCCCGGATACCCACGGTAGACCACATGGGCTATGCCCCCAGGGGCGGCCCAGCTTACAAGATGAAGCCTTGCAGGGCACGGTTCAGCTCGGCGCCTCCCGCAAGACATAAGGAAGATATCCTGAAGATACTACGAGATCTGTTAGGATACGTACGATCCCATGATTCTTGTAATCTGTTATTACTTTCCGGTTATCTCTCAGATCTAACCGACTTGTAACCCTGCCCCCCAAACTATATAAGGCGGGCAGGGACCCCTCCAAAATCATGGCATATCATACGATAGCTAATACAAACCAACAGACCACAGGAGTAGGGTGTTATGTCATATTGACGGCCTGAACCTGTCTAACTCGTGTGTCTCTGTGGCCTTCTTGTTCTTGATCTCGCGCTCCTCTACCGATCAATCTACCTTCGTGGGATACCCCTCGGAGGACTGCCGACGATATTCTATCGACAGTTGGCGCGCCAGGTAGGGGTGTGTGCTTGATCCATGGCGAGCCAGATGGACCTGAAATCAACAACACGTTCTTGTCATCAATCTCGTGGAGATCCATGTCGGTCCACGATGACGATTCATCGCTGGCTACACCAGCCCCCATGACAGCAGATCCGATCTCAGAACCACCTCCGAGGTCGTCTTCACCAACAACTCACCACCTGCCAGGTGCTCGCCATCAACACCGACCAGATAACGCCATACGTCGCTGACCAGACTTTCTGTCTAAAGCTAAGTCATGCTTTAATATTCTTCTAAATATTCTCCAATCTCCGTATATCGACATGATGTTTCTCTGAGCTGTTTTCTCCATGTTTGCTCTCCAAACGATTTTATGAACCCCTGAACAATCATGCTAATGCTCGGATGCCTCCAGAGACGGCCCTGTCTCTGGCTCCTCCCTACACGTGAACGAGCGTCTGCCCTCTGCGTTATGGGTGATCGGCAACGGCTCCTTAGCGACGCTTTGATCTTCCTACACGTGCACGGGCTCCGCGCCCCACGTTATGGTTAACGGGCTAGCTAGGGCTGGAGACTCAGCTACACACTAATTGTTCGGGCGGTTTGTTATTAAATATAAATACATCTTCACACCAACTGATCACCGAGCTACATATGCTATTTTTTTCTCTGGAGTTCATATATTTTTACATCATGTACTACCCGTTCTACATGTTTGTATTGCAGGATCATCATCCAGGTGATCGGACCACCTGGTGCTCGGACTTCTCCACCGATCAACTGGTCGGACCGCTTGGTTCATGGACTCCGTCGCCGACTAGTTGATCGGACTGTTCGCTGGTTGCTTCTACTCAATGCTCGCTTCGTCGCCGACCAGTTGACCAGACTGTTCGTCGCTCGTGCTTCATCGCCAGCTACGCCGATTACTCCTCGACGCTCGGATTCTTCGTGCTCGAGGACTAAGTGGGCACACTTCACCGCACGAATGTCGCCAGCTACGTCGGGGACTCCTCGGTACTCAGACATCGCCACCTACGCCGGGGACTCCTTGGCGCTCGGACATCACCAGCTATGCTGGGGACTCCTTGGTGCTCGGACATCGCCGCCTACGTCGGGGACTCCTCGGTGCTCTAACATCGCCCTTGGTGGTCGGATCTTGCTACGTCTCATCGGTGTGCTATCAAGCTGCTCCATGCTATTCAGATCAGGGTGCTGATCTTGGACAGCACATCTAGGGTCTTGATACGCGCATGTCGGATGACGTCGACAAAGCTTTCAGACTTCTTTTTCTTTGACCCTGCTACAAGATTCATTCTTCATCTTCTAGTAGGCTCGGGGACTAAGTGGGCACACTTCACCTTGCGGTCAATGTGCGTTTTTCTCATCTTGAGGCTACGCCTGGGGACTGGCTACCTGCTCGGCTGATCTTCTACTTTCTAACCCTGGCACCACGTGACTACATCACCTACTATCAGGCTCGGGGACTAGTTGTGGGGGTATGGTCCCTAGTATCCACAAGACAAGACATGGGTCACACCATCAGAGGTGGCCTAGCCCACAAGATCAAGGCGTGCACGGCGCTGCTCGGCGTGCATCGCAAAATATTGTATAGTACCAAATAGGATACTTACCTTGTAACCCTACCCATCCAGAGTATATAAGGAGAGGCAGGGGTCCCCTAGTGGATAGACTACATCTCAATACAATCCACCAAAGACACAGGACGTAGGGTATTACGTCGATCAGACGGCCCGAACCTGTCTAAATCATTGTCTCTGCGCCTTGTGTCACCATCCGGTTCTTAATTACGCGCACCCCCACCGACAAATCTACCATCGTGGGATACCCCTCGGTGGACTGCCGACGATATTCTGTTTTCTTGTCGAACAAGATGGCTTTTTCTGCAGGCTCTTCGTCCCTCCCGCAGCCCGGCCAGATCTTCACGGTTGAATCCATCTCGTGGGTCATTAACGCTGATGGAGTCGGAGAGCTCCTCGAGCCGGTGCAGATCCGTTCTACGCCGACCACCCCCTCACCTGCGACTGCAGATTTGATTTTGGAGTTACATCCGAGGTCATTTTCATCAATGACTCGCCATTCGCTTCCTCGTTACTAGAGGAGGCACATCAACAATGATGATCTAATCGAGTCCATCGATCGGGTCGGTCCGAAGCTCGTCGATTGCCTCTCCGTCGCCGAGTCGGCTCTAGATACTTTCATTCAGCGCCGATCACCCTCCGATCCGGATCTATCGGAAGCTGCTCGGCAAACTCCGGAGGTTACGGCCCTGCCCTTCGGGCTCGCCAACATCGCCGCTACTTACCAAGACGCCCTGAGGGGCAAATTCGTCGACCAGGTGGGGGACATCCATCCTCTCGCCGACCAGATCACTGATCAGCTCCCACCGACGGTCAACATGCTGCACGCCAGCCGAGGTCCCAGAGCATCCCTCCAAACCATCTTGGAAGAAAATCCAGACTCTGAATCCCAGGGCTCCACGGAGACCCTCGCCGAAACCTTCACCGAGCAACTCTCTCTCCCGCCTTTCTGGGGTGGTGCGATCTTCAACGTCAGCATCGACAGCCCCCCTCGGAATGGTGAAACCAATGAGGAACGCGCCGCTCATGAAACTAGGAACGTCAACCGCGCATAATGCCGTGATAACGAGCGTGCCCTTGTGATGGCTGAGGCCGCTCGTGACAACCAATTCGACTCGCAAGGAAGGCCGCTCCATCGCAAACTCGATGAAGAGTTTCTCCACGTTGATGGCCACGATGTCTTCAAGACTCCAAGTGCCAATCTGGCGGTGGACGCTAATGAGCTCACCCGCCTCCCGCAGACGCCCGAGGTCGCTAAGGTCACCGCTATGCTTAAAGCGGCACACTGTCAAGTTAATGAGATCTGAGAAGATTAGAGACCTTCATGCTCCATGAGCATGATTCGCCGATCAGCTATGCCTAGATCCAACCGCCGCCCCAGTCAAAGCTGGTTCGCCGACCAGTCACTACCTCTCCAGGGGGAGTCAGGGGCCACCGCGTCGAGCATCATTGCCAGCATGACCAAGAGGTCAAACAGGACGCTCGAGTGCACCTCAGTAACATTCGAGATGCACAACGGCGTATCGAGCAATGTCGCTTCGGTCGCCATGAAGAAGAAGTACGCCGCCGCTAGGAGTACGAGCAAGAGTACGGTAATTCGGACTTAGCTCTGGAGCCTATCACCGCCGACAACGCTGCAAACAACGCCGCCGACAACCCGGAAGGGCCTCCTGCTTTCACTAGGGTGCTCCGAACAGTCCAGTGGCCCTGTGGTTTTAAAATCACCGGGGTTGAGCCCTATGAAGGAAGGATGAATCCAACTCAGTGGCTGCAGGCTTACGCCACTGCCGTTTGAGCCTCCAGAGGAGACACAAATGTCATGGCAAATTATCTCCACGTCATGCTCACGCCAGCCGCCATGAGCTGGTTCACAAGCCTTGCCCCGGACTCCATCAGATCTTGGGAAGAGCTGAAGAAAGTCTTCACTGACAACTATATGGCTACGTGTACGTGGCTGGGCACCAAGCATGACCTCAACCGCATCACCCAAAAGCCGTCTGAGCTCCTCCGCATCTACATTAGACGCTTTTCCGAGATGAGGAATTCTATTCCCAACATCACGGAAGCTGAGGTCATCACCGCCTTCGTCCGAGGACTTCATCACCGTGAGCTCCGTTCCAAGTTCAACCAAAAGCCGCCTATAGGCATCGGCAAGATGATCATGACCGCCAACCAGTACGCCAATGCCGAGGAAGCTGAGGTGCGTTTTAACGAAGATACGGGCACAAATCGCCTGTCTCGCCGCTACGACGACCGCACCGACGACCGACGACACAACGACTGCCGCTACGACGACCATAGTTTTCACCGGGACAGTGGCCATGATCGGCCAGAAGGATCCAAGCCTGGTCAGAATCGCCGCCGCCGGCTAGACCACTTCGTCGCTGCCGTCAATGAGCCTCGCGCTAAGCATAACTACGACAAGCAGTACAAGAAGATCCTCGACGGCCCGTGCCCCCTGCACAAGAACGCTAAACACGAGATGAAAGATTGCCTCATTTTGGCCAAGGAGTTCCAGGACAAGAAGCTGGACGATGACGCCAATGGTGGGAATGGAGGCCGCCGACCCCCTGGGGGCAATAACAATGCCTTCCAGGACCATGACAAGGTGTTCGCCACCATCTTTGGGGGCCTCGCCTCCACCGAGAGCAGAAGAGAACGGAAGCTCGCCACCCGACAAGTGCTTGCCGTCGCTTTAGAGGAAACCACCGCCAACCCCAGCTATCGCCCATGGTTCGAGGTCCCCATCACCTTCAGCAGGGCTGACCAGTGGGCGGACATACCCTACATAGGGCATTTTCTCCTCGTCCTTGATGCGACTGTCCAGAAGGTACTCTTCAGAAAAGTCCTCGTTGACGGTGGGAGCGCTTTGAATCTACTCTTCGCTGGGGCCCTATGGGAGTTGGGCCTCGGGATAACAGATCTCATGCCCTCGGACTCCTCCTTCTGGGGCCTGGTGCCTAGCAGGGCATCCAGACCACTCAGAGAGATTACCCTACCAATACAGTTCAGCACGGCAAGCAACTACCGCGTCGAGCATATCAACTTCTACGTCGCCGACTTCGACACCGCCTACCACGCCATACTTGGTCGGCCAGCTCTGGCCAAGTTCATGGCCATACCGCACTACGCGTATCTGGTGTTAAAGATGCCTTCGCCTGCAGGAGTCCTGACTCTGCGGGCCAACCTCTCCGTCGTCTATGCCTGTGAGATAGAGAGTCTCGCCCTCGCCGAAGCCACCGACCTCTCCATCCAGATGGCTAGCGTGGTCGCCGAAGCCAAGATGGCGCCCGCCGATGACATGGAGATCCCAGAGCTGGAGCTTCCTCGTGCCTTCGCCAAGTCCAAGGAAGTCAAGGAGGTCGGCCTCGGCATCGACGACCCCTCCAAGACCGTGAAGATTGGGGCTCACCTTGACCCCAAATAGGAAAGCACGCTCGTCTCCTTCCTATGTGCCAATGCCGACGTGTTTGCTTGGAAACCTGTAGACATGTCGGGGGTACCACGGGAGAAGATCGAGCACTCCTTGAATGTCTCGCCGACTGCCAAACCGATCAAGCAGAAACTCCACCGATTCGCGCCAGACAAGAAGGAGGCTATTAGGGTAGAAATAAAATGGCTCTTAGCTGCCGGATTTATAAAAGAAGTGTATCATCCAGATTGGTTAGCAAACCCTGTTCTCGTTTGAAAAAAGAATAAGAATGGAGAATGTGTGTTGATTATACTGATCTTAACAAACACTGCCCTAAAGACCCCTTTGGCCTGCCTTGGATAGACGAAGTCATAGACTCCATAGCCGGCTGCGAACTGCTCTCCTTCCTTGACTGTTACTCCGGTTATCATCAGATCTCCCTCAAGGAAGAAGACCAGATCAAGACATCATTCATCACGCCTTTCGGAGCATACCGTTACACCACTATGTCCTTCGGACTAAAGAATGCTGGGGCAACCTATCAAAGGGCTATCCAGATGTGCCTCGACCAACAGATCAGCCGCAATGTCGAAGCTAACATAGATGACGTGGTCGTCAAGACCAAGACTGCCGACAACCTTATCGCCGACCTTGAAGAAACTTTCTCCAACCTGAACAAGTACCGATGGAAGCTGAACCCTTTAAAGTGCATCTTTGGAGTTCCATCTGGTATACTACTGGGCTACATTGTCAGTGCTCGAGGCATCGAACCTAGTCCTGACAAGGTCTCCGCCATCACCAACATGAAATGGCTGACATGCGTGAAGGATATACAGAAGCTTACAGGCTGCATGGCTACTTTAAGCCGCTTCATCTCACGCCTCGGCAAAAAATGGCTACCTTTCTTCAAGCTCCTCAAGGCCTCCAAGTATTTTTCCTGGTCGAAGGAGGCAGACACAGCTTTCGAGTAGCTCAAGTTGTTCTTAACAAAACATCCGATCATGACGGCGCCACGACCAGACGAAACTCTGCTGATCTACATCGCCGCCACTTCTCATGTCGTCAGTACAGCTATTGTCGTCGAGCGCGAGGAATCAGGGCACGCTTACAAGGTGCAACGTCTGGTCTACTTCATCAGCGAGGTACTTAATGAGCCCAAAACTCGTTATCCTCAGGTACAAAAGCTGTTATATGCAATTCTGATTACGTCGTGCAAGCTCCGACACTACTTCGAGTATTACAAGATCATCATGGTCACCAAGTTCCCATTGGGGGACATTCTCCGCAACAAAGAGGCCAACGGCCACATCATTAAGTGGGCTATTGAGCTTGGCACCTACTCCATCGAATTCAGAAGCAGACCTACATTAAGTCACAGGCGCTTGCTGACTTCATCGCTGAGTGGACCGAGATCCAAGAACCCATTGCCACCACCTACCCTGAGCACTGGGTGATGTACTTTGACGACGCCCTTAACATCAACGGTGCTGATGCGGGAATTCTGTTCATTACACCGACCAAGGATAAACTCCGGTATGTTCTCCGCATACACTTTCCGGCCTTCAACAACGTCGCGGAATAAGAAGCATGTCTCCATGGTCTCCGTATAGCCGTCGAGCTTGGCGTCAAACGCCTCATGGTGTACGGGGACTCCGCATTGGTTATCAACCAACTCAACAAAGATTGGTCTTGTTCTAGTGAGAAGATGGACGCATACTGCGCTGAAATCAGGAAGCTTGAAGGGAAATTCTACGGTATCGAGTACCACCACGTGGTACGAGATCAAAACCAACCAGCCGACCAGCTCTGAAAGATAGGTTCTTCTAGCGCCACGGTTCCACCGGGGGTCTTCGTTCAAGATCTCCTGGCGCCATCCATTAAAGAAGAGAAGGAAGTTGAGGAGGTTCCTCCCGCCGAGTAATTGGTACTTGCGGTACCTTCGCCGGTCGCCGATTGGAGGGAGCAGTTCATCAAATACCTCACCAAATAATGAAGTACCCGCCGACAAGACCAAAATCAAACGCCTAATTCACTAAAGTAAGCATTATGTGCTGATAGACAGTAACCAAATGAGGAAAAGCACCAAGGAAGGGATACTGCAGAAATGCATCATCTAAGACGAGGGAGTGAAGCTACTTTCCAAAATTCACTCTGGTTCCTGTGGTAATCACGCGGCTTCAAGAACGCTGGTCGGCAAAGCTTTTCGAGCAGGTTTTTACTGGCCCACGACCATCTCTGATGCAGAAGACCTCGTTCGATGATGCGAGGGATGCTAGTTTTTCGCCAAGCAAATACATGTACCGGCACAAGAACTGTAGACCATCCCAGCTTCCTAACCTTTCACATGCTGGGGACTAGATATGATCGGGCCTTTCAAGCCAGCGCCAGGTGGATTCCGGTATGTCTACATCGCCATCGACAAGTTCTCCAAGTGGATCGAGTACAAATCGCTTGTCTCTGCTATCGCAAAGAAAGTAGTCGAGCTCTTCGAAGACATTATCCATAGATTCGGTCTCCCCAACAGCATCATTACTGACCTCGGAGCCACATTTACCGGCCATCATTTTTGGGACTTCTGCAAAGACCGGTGCATCTTCGTTAAATACGTCTCCGTTGCCCATCCTAGAGCCAATGGCCAGGTCGAACAGGCGAACGGCATGATTCTTGATGCCCTTAAAAAGAGGCTATATCAGAAAGAAGAAAAGCATCCGGGCAGATGGCTCAAGGAACTACCAGCTGTGGTCTGGGGACTATGCACTCAAGCTAGTCGCAGCATCGGTGTGTCTCCGTATTTTTTGGTTTATGGCTCGGAGTCTGTACTACTAGCGGATGTTGCCTTCCGAGCACCTAGGGTGGAAAACTATGATGAAGAGCAAGCCGCAACTGTTCAGATAGAGGACGTCGATAGGGCCGAGGAGGAACGCCTGATCACTTGCGTCCGCACAGCCAAATATCTAGAGGGCTTGCGGAGGTATTACAACCGCAATGTAAAAGGTCGTTCATTCACCGTCGGCGATCTCGTTCTCCGCAGGAAACAGAAGACCAAAGGGTTGCACAAGCTCTCCTCCCCTTGGGAAGGGCCTTATGTCATCAAAGAGGTCACCCGACCAGGCTCTTATTGCCTATGTGACTTAGATGGGATTGATGTTCCCAACTCATGGCACATCGAGCACCTTATACGTTTCTATCCTTGAAACGCTCCAGATATGTACTCTCCACTTTATGATAAATAAAGTTTTGGTCTCCATAAATTGTCTCCATTTTTTCTCCATTACTACCTAATCTCCACATACGGTCGCCGAGCATTACGATATTCCATAACGAGCTCCAATACAAAATCGCCGAACCATTTCTCCAAATCGCCGACCACGATTTCGTTGAATAAAGTTCTCCAAATCTCCAAAAATGCCGAACGGTTTCCTCCAAAATCGCCGAACGATTTCTCCAAATCACCGACCACGATTTCGTCGAATAAAGTTCTCCAAATCTCCAAAAACGCCGAATGGTTTTCTCCAAAAATCGCCGAATGTTTTCTCCAAAACGCCAACACATTTTTCACCGAGAATCGCCGAATAAGCTTTTCTCCAAATCACCAAACACGTCTCCTCCAAGTCGCCAACGTATCTCGCCAAACAAGTTTCTCCAAATCGCCAAACACTTTACTCTAAACCTCCAAGTTAATTCGCTAATCAACAGGCAGCATACTTTCTTTTCTGTTCTCTTTGGAGAAGACCCAGTCTCCGATCTCTCCCTACACGTGCCACGGGCTCCGCACTCTGCGTTATGGGTGGTCGGCTGTGGTTCCTTGGTCACGCTTGTTTCTCCTACACGTGCACAGGCTCCGCACTCGACGTTATGGATTATGGGCTATCCAAGGCTGAGAGCTCAGAGCAGAACTAATTGCTTGGTCACCGCTTATACTACCTTTTTCTCCAAATTACTTCAACAAGTGCCGAGCAGCACACGTCCCGCGCTATTTTCTGTGGAAAAGACCTAGTCTCTGATCTCTCCGTACACGTGCCACAGGCTCTGCGCTCTGCGTCATGGGTGGTCGGCTGCGGTTCTTGGGTCACGCCTGTTACTCCTACACGTGCACGGGCTCTACGCTCGACGTTATGGACTATGGGCTAGCCGAGGCCATAGGGGTCAGTAGCAAACCAACTGCTCGAACACTACTCGAGCTACGCATGATCGCGTCAGGGTTGAAACTTCAAAGATTTTTTCCGCTGAAATACAAGAAACTGCATATACATGCACCTTGTAACATTCATTCGATAAATAATTGTTTCTTGCGCTTTCACGTGTTCTAACTAAATTGTCAAGATTTTATAGATGATAATATATGAGCAGATTACTGAGCTCCGCCATTGCCATCTGTCTCACCAAATAGGTCTATATCGCCAGATAGCGTCTTCGCTGCGTCCTCCACCTCATCCTCTAGTCGCTGGGTCTCCGCTTCGCTCAGTCCTTCGGCAAACCCACCTCCTATCGACTAAAGATCGATGGTTGGGTAATGGGACCAAACAACCGTGATTGAAGGTCTTGAAGTTTTCCCATGCTGTCTTGCACTTCTAGATGATGGTGTCTGGACATTGCCGCCTGCCGTCAGGCTGGGTGGCTGTTTCTAGGTCGACGCAGTCAAGCACTAGCTTAATTGCGGCGACCACAACGTCAAAGTTCTCCTTTTGGACCTTGGACTCCTGCACCAGCATGTCCCACTGTGCCTTGGCTTTATGACGATAGCCTGTAAGCATTACAATGTTCCATCATACAAGGAAGCTATTTCAACAGCGATTCCGACCAGGAGGCATTCACCTTTCAGCTCTTCGGCCATCTTGTCCGCTCGCTCTGACTCCTATGACTTCTCTTGACGGAGTTGTTCGATGGCCTGGCATAGTTGGATGAGCTCCACGTCTTGCTCTGCAAATGCAATAGTTATCACCGAAAATGTGGCTGTTCAGCAATACCAAAGTGCATTCGCTGATATACCGTACCTGCTTTCTATTTGGATACACTATTTAGTTGCTCATTTTTCTTCTCCAGCTGCTTGGAAGCACTCTTCAGTTGGCTAGAGACAACGACCAGTTGCTCAGACTGGCTCTGCACTTGCTCTGACACAGCGGCCAGCTTTTCGGTCAGGACCCCCTTCTGGTATTCCAGGTCCTGCGCGTTGGATTCCACAAGGTCTCTTTCGCGTCGGGCCCTCTGGATATTTTTCTCCGAGAGGTTTTTCGCCTCTTTGAGTTTTTCATTCTCCTCAGTAAGGGGCTCCATTCGCTTTATCATCTGGCGGCGCTGCTCGGCAACCAGAGTTATCTCCTACAAATGCACAAAGACAATGACGTCATCCAATTCCAAACATCAACCAGGACCTCTTCAGAAGCAGTACTAACCTTGATCTATTTCATCACCCCGGAAATGGAGGTCTCCAGTCTCCTGAATTCCTTGGTGGTGTCCTCCTCTTCGACAATTACTATGTCGTTGCCGTGCTTTCAAAGGATCCGGACTGATTGGGTCCAAGGTTCATCACGCTCGATCTCCTCCACCTCGTCCTCCTCTACTGCGGCTAGAGGTACCACCCAGGGGCTTGGTGGTCGGATGGAGGGTCCAACCATGCCCTCTGAAGCACCAGGGAGCGCCGTATGCTCCCTCGATGCTGTAAGATTCTCCGCCCCAGGCTCCGACATCGCCGAAGGTGCTGCCGCCGACTCGTTCGCCGTCAACCGTTCGCTGCCGCCAAGTCCGCCAGGGGCAGCATTTGGTTCTCCCGCATGTTTGGGTCCATTGGCATCTCCCTCGCCCCGGGGCCAGCTCCCGGCTGCTGCTTAGTCTGGGTGGGCGGGGCTGGATCCATCGTTTGCCGGGCACTGCGTCAAACTAGTTCGTCAGTGATCACAGAAGCAAATAAATTACAGTAATGTACCTTCAACACAAAGACACTCACGGTTTGGTTTGATGGTTCAATTTCTTGAACCACCGATGCCTGCCTGAGCCTCCAGGTGCAGCCATGGGATCAACTCTCGTGCTCTACGGGGGAACTCTTGGCTCCTCCTCGGTCGGCCTCTGTTCTGCTTGTGGCCCCGGGTCCGCCTCCGTTGGTTGCTCGGGGACTGCCGTTGTTCACCCTGAAGGGACTTCAGTCGTCTGCTGCGTAGAAATTTCCTCCACCCGCTGCTCGGGGACTCCACTCGTCGGTGGTTCACGGCCTTCTTCGCCTCCCCTTGATTGATGCCCCGCGCGCATGCTTCGCAGAGGCTCCGTCGTGCTCGGCGGAGGAGCAGTCAGAACTTCGTCGTCGTTAGACCAATCGAACACCGTGGTCCTTTGTAGTCGATTGGTCTAATCATCGCCAAGTGATATGCCGCCTGGTTTGCAGGGAGCAGCAACCCTGTTTTCCTCTTCTTCTAGGCCGGCTCGTCTTCCGCCAGCCTCTTCCCCTGAATTTTCTCCGATACCGGGGGACGACTCTCCGTCCGACCAACATCCATACTTCCAGATTCTGAAGAAACGCCGACGAAACTTCCTTCAGGCTGAGCCGATGGTTGTGCATCCACCGCCGGTGGCCAATCACCTCTCGGCACACCATCGGTCTCCCCTTTGAACTCAAAGCCTGGGTGCGCCCGCTCCATACAGGGCTAAACGTGGTGCACTATGAAACTCGCCGCTACTAACCCTCCATTGGTCCTCACTCCTTTTATTAAGCTGAGGAGTTCCTTTACTTGCTCCATGTCATCGTTGCTCGGCAGCTCTGACCAACTCTTCTGGCTTTCTGGGATGTGGTCGGTGTGACAATGGACTGCCGGGTGGCTCTGTTTCACGTAGAACCACCTGGCATTCCACCCTTTCACCGATGTGTTCAGCGGCACAGTAAGATACTCGCTCACCATCCCATCGCGCAGTTGAAGGTATACACCGTCGACCACCTTAGAACCAGCACCGCCTCTTTTCTTCAACCAGAATAGGTGACGAAAGAGATTGAAGTGGGGTAGGATTCCGAGGTATGCCTCACAGAAATGGATGAAGATGGAGATGTGCAAAATGGTATTGGGGTGGAGGTTGCATAGACTAACCACCCAGAGCTCCAACAGATCCCTCAAAAATGGATGAACAGGAAATCCCAACCCGTGCCAGAAATAATCCTCGAATACCACTACCTCGTCAGTATGAGGTGTCGGGAAGGACTCACCGAGGGTCGGCCGCCATCCGGCGGTGGCACGGTCAGGAAGAATGCCGGCTTCCACCAATCTGTTCAGTTCCGCCTCTCCTATTCGCGATGGCACCCACTCCTCATCGCGCCAGGCTACGGTGCTCGCCTTCTTGGGACTAGCCTTCTTTGGTTTCGCAGCTCCTCTCTTCGGCGCCATCTCCCAGATCTGGTTAGGGTTTGGCGGCGGAGGCGAATGGGGTTGCAGATTCAGGGATGCGAGGTATGAGGAGGAAGATGAAGTGGCAAAGGTGGGAACTGGGTATGCAGTGGCACAGTTATAAAGCACTTTCCCCACCTTCCTACATTTAAGGGTTTTTGGGAATCCGTTCCCATGATCTGTGCTGCTCCGAATTCTCCGACGCGGTATATGGGCCGTTACCTGGGCCTTTGCGCAACCGCAGCCCATGTCGCTCATTTATCGCTGCCGTCAATTGCTACTCGCCAAATAATTACCGATTTCTCCGCCATTTATTAAGGCTCAGTAACTGTTACTGTATAGCCGCTACTCCGATTTTTCCTTCACGGTGTGATTTCTCTAGTATCTTCGCCTGTAGTTAGGGAACAGGCAACCTGCTTGGCTGGTTTTTCGTTACTTCTCTGTTTTTGACCCTGGCACCAAATGACTTCATCATCTACTATCAGGCTCGGGGACTAAGTAGGCACACTTCACCTTGCGGTGAATGTGCTTTAATTTGTTTTGGGGCTATGTCCGGGGACTGGCTGCCTACTCGGCTGGTTTTCTGCTTTGGACCCTAGCACCAAATGACTACGTCATCTATTGTCAGGCTCGGGGACTAAGTGGGCACACTTCACCTCGCGGTTAATGTGCTTGTTTTTTCTAGAAGACTTCGTGCCTCTTGAAGCTAAAGAAGGTTATCTCCTTTCCTCGTGGTCGGACTCTAAGTGGGCACACTTGGATCACTGCGAAGAAATTTTCAATTCTGGACATGAGCTCCTTACACCCTTATGACAAGCCGTGCTTGGGACATGTTGCTCGGTGATGATCCATGCTGCTCAGCGATGGTGCACGCTGCTCGGCAACTGCTCACAACTGCTCGGCGACTCATCACGGTGGTCGGACCATGAGTTGGACTGCTCAGTTTTGGTTCGCACCTACTCGGACAAGCTCAAGATGGTGTTGCACAACGGGTACAAGGCGCTTGGGGACTAGCTGTGGGGGGTACAACCCCGGATACCCATGAAAGACCACATGGGTTGTGCCCCTAGGGGTGGCCCAGCCCACAAGATGAAGCCTTGTGGGGCACGGTTTAGCTCGGCGCCTCCCGCAAGACATAAGGAAGATATCCTGAAGATACTACGAGATCTGTTAGGATACGTCCGATCCCATGATTCTTGTAATCTATTATTACTTTCCGGTTATCTCTCAGATCTAACCGACTTGTAACCCTGCCCCCCAGACTATATAAGGCGGGTAGGGACCCCCTCTAAAATCACGACATATCATACGATAGCTAATACAAACCAACAGACCATAGGAGTAGGGTGTTACGTCATACTGACAGCCTGAATCTGTCTAACTCGTGTGTCTCTGTTGCCTTCTTGTTCTTGATCTCGTGCTCCTCTACCAATCAATCTACCTTTGTGGGATACCCCTCGGAGGACTACCGATGATATTTTGTCGACAGCGACTATGATATTTACCAGACCTATGTGTATGGCCAGAGTCTTGTCAACCCTTAGTACTACTCATCACTGGGTACGCACATGTTCTTGTTGAACAAGTGGTACTTAAAAGTGACCGAGAATGATGAAGCAGCATGACTTGTTGCCAGAGTGAGACCAGAGCATTACTTGGGCTATGATGTTGTACATATTAAGTTCAATGAATTACACCAACTATTAAACTGAGATGCTCTTGACAAATCTCTTGTCAGCTGTTGGTATCTGTAAGTGATTCTTTCTATAATTCAATTGAAGTAACTTGCATGTTAGTTCGTTGTTCATATATAGTTGTCCTCACACTATATACATTCTTTTGTACTATATATATGCAGATATGAGATGATGAAACTAAAGAAAAAAGATATGACTGATATTGGTTTCATTGATCCGAATCACGTATTCAAGGACAGGGTTACTCCATATGATAGATGGCGACCTCAAGTAGAGAAGTTTCTGTTTAGGTTCTTATATAAGAACGCTAACAAGACACTGATACTCTTCCCATATGGCTTCAAGTGAGTGTGAATGTCTTGTGCCCATTTTATTTTGCTTACTCTATGTTGACTTTAGTTAATGAGTTATGCATGTGTATAAATATGTAGCTTTCACTGGATACTACTAGTCATCGATATGACCAGGAGTCGTGTAAAAATCTTTGACTCAGCGACAAGACCCCGAGCAGATTACCAAGACATCCTCGATATACTCTAGTGGTAATTTTGGTCTCACACACACTGTATACTCTCTTATGCCATTTTAATGATATAACTCCATTTATTTATTTTGTTGAGTAGTGCTTGGAAAACGATCGCTGAGAAACACCATTATGGTAATTGGGAAGTGCCTTTGCATATAGTCCAATACCCAGTAAGTACTAGCTAGGTCACCGCATCTTTATTTAGTTTAATTCATTATTAACATGCTTCATTGGTTGATGATGAATCTTTTTCTCATAAGTGGTGTCTACAGTACGAATCGGGGGAACAACTTATGTGGATACTACATCTGCGAGTTCCTCATGGAGTACTCAAGGAGAACAAGTGAAGTGATCCTCGAAGTACATAAAAAATATACACAATTTATTTATTACCATTGTGTTGATATATATAATCATATATATATATATATTCATACTTCTCATTCGAATTGAATATTGAATGGAGGAAGCAAAAGGTCCTGCAATGTGAACAGATCAAAGCAATTCAAGAGGCATTGTCAGGATTTCTTATGGAGCAGATCATAGATCCCAAAGGCGCGTAACACTATGACCCTAAAGAATTCATACCTAGTAGTCAAACGACGGAAGATTAGGGTTGAAAGAAATCCCAAGGACATGAGTATAAGACTTTTGTGACTTTATTATGTACATATTCTATGCATGTACAACCTCTTGTATGCATATAGTTTCATACATTTTAGTGTGTTATTTATGTATAATGCTCAAACAGAACCTTATACGTACGTATATTAGCAGCGTAGAATTCGTATACGAAAAGCTAATCGAAACAAAAAAGAATTGAATTGAAAAGAAACCATAAAATGAAAAGGGAAGAAATGAAAAAAAAACCTTTAGTACCGATTGAAAACACCAACCGAGACCAAACGTGCCAGCCCCGGTGCAATGTCTGGGGGCCATTTAGTCCTAGGTTCACTTTCAGTCCCGGTTCTGGGAACCGGACCTTTAGTCCCGGACTCGCAATCCCAATTGGAAAACCGGGACTAAAGGGGGTTTTCCAACTGGAACTGATGCTCAGTCCTACACTAGTGGGTGCTTTTGTTTGAATGGATGGGTGGGCACATCGTTTGTCAATAAAAGAACAATGCTAGAAAATGTAAGCATCCGTGTTCATTAAGTCGAGAACTTAAACTTAGGTGGATAGATTTCTCTACAAAGATTCTAACCAGTTGGGCTACACAGAGACAAAAATACAAAATATAAAACCTCAACACACACAAATATAATGGTATTAGGTCTAGCTGCACTATTTATGTGAATCACCTTATACTACTCCTAAAATCATTTTTAGAGATGGTTGTTTTTTTTATTAATGGAGGTGGGCACAGCGTCCGCCTCCAACAAAAACCTTCGTTAATCAGGTTCCGGAGGTGGACAACCGTGCCCACCTCCGTTAATCCTACCAACGTGCAATACTTTCTCTATACCACTGCACCACACACTCATTTATGTTTATATATAATATCCTATATGTTATATCAATATTTCATAATCTTATATTGGATATTTTAGCTACTAAATGAACTCAAATGAAAAACTTTTAACTACAAGTTTTAAATTTTGTTTAGTACTCTCTCCATCCTAAAATAAGTGTTGCTATGGTATTCGTGCCGGTCAAACTTTTTTAAGTTTGACAAGGTTTATAAAAAAATTAACAATATCTATATATCCAAATAAGTTTATTACAAAAATAGATTCAATGATTTGTCTAACGATACTAATTATGTATTATAAATATTAATATTTTTGTGTATATTTAGACAAAGTCAAAAGCGTTTGACTTCTCGGAAAACTGGAACGACACTTATTTTGGGAGGGAGTACTACAACTTTGGTATAGGACGTATCTCCATCCGAGATTGTTTGAAAATTTTAAAAAATTAAATATCAAAATATGTGAATTTGAAACAAGCATGAAGCTTAGGTCAGCCACTATAACTTTGGCATTAACTAAATGAAAAACATTCGAGATCATTTAGGAATTCTAAATTTTGAATTCTAAAATCTATAAACTTAAAGCACATATTTTGAACACTAAATGATTTCAAATA
Source organism: Miscanthus lutarioriparius (assembly GCA_904845875.1). Taxonomy (NCBI): domain Eukaryota; kingdom Viridiplantae; phylum Streptophyta; class Magnoliopsida; order Poales; family Poaceae; genus Miscanthus; species Miscanthus lutarioriparius. The sequence continues at coordinate 91,729,876 of CAJGYO010000010.1, read as the reverse complement.
AAAAACTTTTCAGCTATAAGGTTATAAATTGTATTGAGAATATCACTTTCTTATAGACCATATCAACATCCGAGATTGTTTGATACTCTCTTTGTCCAAGAAAGAATATAATTCTAGCACAGTGTCGTATTTTATATCTTTAATTTAACTAATTATAGATTAAAAAATATTGATATTTATGACATCAAATAAATATTATTAGATTAATTATAAAATACATTTTCATAATAAATTAATTTAGAGTCATAAATGTGAATATTATTCACTAGAAACTTGGTCGACCATGAACCACTCTAACTGGCACCTAACCCGTAGTTGCATTCTTTCTTGGACGGAGGGAGTAATTTTAAATTTCAAATTTAAAATTTCAAAGTCTGTGAACTTACAACTATATTTTGGGACCCTAAACAGATTCAATTCAAAAACTTCTTCAAAAATATAGTTATAGATCGCATCGAGAGCTACAATTTTGATATAAAGTTTGTCTTCATATGAGTTTATACGAAAAAAATTATGAATTATTTTCTGATGCAACTATTTATGAAGATGGACATTTTAAGACGTCCTCCTAAATTGATTTTAGTAGACGGACACTTAGAATGGTCGCCTCCAAAAATCATCGATTAATGAAGGCGGTCGTCTTAAAGATGCCCCCTTCGAAAATCGATTTACCGAGACAGACGTCCTAAGGTGTCTGCCTCTGTTAATTGATGATTTTAGAGGCAATCGTCTTAGGAGGCCTGACGAGATCCTAACATATGCGTATGTTAAGCCTCGAGATCAAAAGTTTTCGACCAAGAGACCCCCCGACTGACCCTTCTAGGATCACTGGGGGCTCGAGGGCTATGCTCATCGGGTACGCTCGTGCATAGCCTCAGGCCAAGAAATCAGGCCAAGCCCAAGCGCCACCACCGCTTTTGCTCAGGGCTCGGGGGCTCCCTCCCAAGCGATGGAAACCTAGACCCGCTCCTTGGCTCCCTCCTGGCCTCTGGCACCAACCAAGGCCCGGGCACGAGAAGGTATGCCTCGAGCCACCAAGGCTCGGGGGCTCCCTAGCACTGCCCCATAGGCGCGGCTTTGTCAACCACTTCTACGAGAGGGTCACGCATGGGGCATGACGCAAGAAGACAAACTCCTCCGTGACCTCTAGGGGCTCAGGGGCTTTTGGGTCTGTGCATCAGCCCCACAAGCCGGCCTCCTTTGCCACCAAGAAGCTTCTAGAAGGCGCACCTAGGGAAGGCCGGTCCAAGTCGACATAGCCCGACACCTAGCGTGTTAGAACAGAGTAGCCGGACGATGCCTAGAGCTTCTTCAGCTCCACGACATCGCCACGGTCCACACAATGCCGCTGTAAGACCCTCTTAGACTCCGACGCATGTAGACCATAGGCTTAACTCCCCCAAACCGCCATGTACCCGACCTACCTTAGAATATAAGGGGAGGTCGGATCCTAAGAGGGGGGAGGATGATTCCACGTAGATGATTCGCGTCCTCACCGTTCCACTCGAGCTCTGCACCGAGAGCATAGCAACCCAGAGAAGGGCACCGAGAGCTCCTTTTGGTATAAATTAACGCACACAGATAAATCCGCAAGCGCACGGATACCGTTGTAGCTTTCACCTAGAAGTATTCTAAGTATCGTATCCACAGGAAAACGTGTGAGACTAACTATGGTCTAACTTAACTATGGGTAGCAACAAGGTTAGGATAAACCATGAGCATAGAGAGGATAACAAAGGTTCTCTAGTTCTGACTTAGGTAAGTTATGTATTTTACTATTCAACTAGGGATATTACTAGGGAAAGACACTAGCAGAGGATGCTTTCCTTCGCAACCGCGTCCTACTTGCACAAATAGACGGGAGGTGGACTACAAAGGATCAACAAAGCTATATAGTACAGGCTATATAGAACTAATGTCACACACGGGATCTACCACCTTTCGGTATGCAGGGTGCATCCATGATTAACCCAAGTCTAAGCACCACACTTACACCTACGATTAATACTCTATTCCCTCTAGAACAGGAATAAAGCACTCAAAAGAGTCATGATCCTGATGAACAATATAAACTAGATGCTTACTTGAATCAGAAGTTGATTACTAGAGATATCTTGAAGGCAAGCTCAAGTAGAACTTGGATCTGCCAAGGTACAAGCCATAAAGGGAGCACTGACAGGTCGACACCTCCTCCAAACTCCTCCCTCACTCTCTATCTCACTATTTCTAATCATAAGACTAAATTCTATGGAGTACTAATCTTCTCTTGATAGCTGGCTCTGATCCTCATGCTATGAATTAGGGTTTTAGGGATCTACTGAGGGAGGGAGGTAGGGGTTGGATATATATAGGCTAGAGTGTCAATCCTGAGCCCTCGGATCAAACCGACTTGAATAAACAGCGTAGATGCAATCTAGGAGGCGATGGAGACCTGACTTTCGAAGTGGAGTTGACTGGTGGGACCCATAGGTCGGCTGGCCTATAGGTGGGGTCGGCCGGCCCCACATGGCAGACCCTCAGGGTCTACTTTGGTGGACAGCCTCCTGGAGTCTTCTAGAATCTTCCCACGCTGTTTATGCGACGGAATTCCACAATTTCCTTTGACGAATAGGTCCCCTTTGATAGTTTTCTGGATAAACACTGCTAAAAACATATATTCACCAAAACTCGTGAAATTTATTAGTTTAAACCCCTATACCTATGTTTGGTGATGGAATTAGGTATAAATGCAGGTTATGTTGATGATTTATAATTGTTGTTAGTGACCTTCAACACTCCTCCACCGCATCCGTCGTCTTCTCCACCGGCGGTGAGGCGTCCCTAGGATCAGCACCAAGCGATCCCTTGCCAAATCTCTCTCTTTCTCCTGTACACTTTGCTGTAACCCCGTAGATTTTAGGTGTTCTTGAGTATAAGGATCATTAGCTGTGAAGTGACCGTGACGCCTAAGAGAGGGGGGGGGGTAAATTAGTCAACTTAAAAATCTAACTCTAAACTATGGCCTATTTTTCTACCCTTAGCAAAACCTATAGAAAAGATGAACTATCTAAATGTGCAACTACGGTTTTGCTAGTGTGTTGCTATCTCTACCGTAAAAAGGAGTAATACAATCAATGTAAGTGCGGAAGCTAAAAAGCAAGGTAGAGATATGCAAACTCCTGTCGACGACTCCGGTATTTTTACCAAGGTATCGAGAAGCGCGCAAGCTTCCCCCTAGTCCTCGTTGGAGCCCCTCGCAAGGAATCCCTCGTAAGGGCCAAGCTCCCGGTCGGGTAACTCCGTGGATAGCCTCGGAACTTCCCCACACGCAAGTGGGTCTTCGACGTGCCTTCCGGCAAGCCTCTCCCGGATGCTCCCCGCCGTCTTCACTATCAAGCTTCCGGCCGAAATGCTGTGGGCCTTGTTCCCTCCGGTACACGGTGGTGGCCACACCATAAATGCGTTTGGTGTGATCTCGCAAGACTACAAGCCCCTCCGATGTACAACAATGGTATGCGCAAGCACCGAGTGGTAAGAGGTATGCAAACCTCACTAAACACTAGGCCTAAACCTAGAGCAAGCGCATAAGCGGTGGTCTAATCAACCTAAGCACTTCGCAAAGCAGCTATGCTAATCACCTAATGAATCACTAAGCACTATGCAAGTGGAGATCAATAAAATGGTGTATCAACACCCTAGGTATGTTTTCTCCGCTCCACCACACTCAAATGGCCGGTTAGGGGTTGTATTTATAAGCCCCACTGAGAAAGTAGTTGTTGAAGACGAAGTCTCGTTTTTCTGCTACTGACCGGACGCTGAAATCGTTCTGACCGGACGTGTCCGGTCGTCCCGACCGTTGGAGCCATGATCAACTGATCGAACGCTGCCAGCGTCCGGTGACCTGCCACCGGATGCATCCGGTCGCAGTTTCGCCGCTCTAGAACCTCTCTATACTCGACCGAACTCTGCTGTTCTGCGTCCGGACGATCTGCCGCCAGCGTCTGGTCCAGCGTCTGGTCGCGTCTGTTGCCGAGCCTCTTGATAGGAGTGTTCGGTCACTTTCTTTCAGCGTCCGGTCCAGCGTTTGGTCACTTATGTGAGCTCGTTTCTTCACGATCTTACGTATAGCTTGGTTTCTATCTTCATGCTTGGACTTTGCTTGATATCTTGGGTCTTCTCTTATGCTCTTAGGGTCTTGCTTATGGTGTTGATCATCGGATCATCACGTCGCATTCGTCCAAGTCACGTCATGCATCCTATTGAACTACAAAACAATCACTTGTAAGTTCATTAGTCCAATTTGATTATATTGGTCATCAAACACCAAAATCTAAAGTAAATAGGCCAAGGGTCCATTTTCCTTACAAGATGCTGGACGTAGGGTATCGATTAGCCCGAACTAGGATAAACCGTTGTGTCCCCTCTGTGATTTTTATGTTCTTGAGTCCACCCGAGCCAGTAGAGACACACATTGTGACACTACCATGAACAACAATGCTTGCCGCGGTTTCGACCCCGCGACAACGCCAGCCTCCATAAATGATTTTGAGTCGAACAATTTTCTGGAGCCCACCTGGGCATTTACGGAGGCAGTCACTAGCAATGCCTGCCTCCGAAATGATTTGACAATGTCTCCTAAAATTATTTTTCTAGTAGTGTTACTAAAACCTTGCAATCACCACATTAATTGAGAAAAAGTAGCCTACATTGTTAGATTGTACTCCTTCTGTCCAAGAAAACACGCAACTACGGGTTGCGTGTCGGCAAAAATAATTTACGCTTACCAAATTTCTAGTGAATTTTTATTAACATTTATGACTCCAAATTAATTTATTAAGAAAATACATTTAGTAATGAATCTAATGGTATTTATTTGATATCATAAATATTTATAATTTTTATCTATAATTAATCAAACTTGAGATACTAAACTATGACACTGTGCTAGAATTGCATATTTTCTGGACGGAGGGAGTATGATCTAATGGATTAGATTAAACAAAAATTGCCTCAATCAATAATTAGTAAATTTGAATAAGAAATTAAAAAACAACAATTTAATTTCATACTTGTTGGAAAAAGATACACAAACAAAGAGTCCATATAGAATACAACTAGTAAAAAAATGAGCAAAAATTATGAAAATGTATTCAGAAAAAACATAAATAAATAACCATAAAAATTATAAATACAAATATCTAAATGAAAAAATAAAAGTCACAATAAAAACTATGAAAAAAGACAATTACATCCCAACAAAAAACTATTTAAAAATATTTTAATTAGAAAATCTACATTTTATTACAATAAAAATTTAGCTAGCCCTTGGGAGCCACTTTTCCACTACATAAAGTTCTGTACACTTGTGATTTTTTTTTTGAGTGGAAGTTCTGTACACTTGTGATGTACAGCGGCCTTTGTGCAGCACCGTTCAGCTGTCGTGCATCGTGAATTCGGCGATCGATCATCATCCTAGTCCTGTGCCCCCGGCCCATCAAGCCAGCCCGAGTTTCCCCGCAGGCCGCAGCCCAGCACGGCCCACGGACTCATTGGTGGCAGCCGAGTGGTGCTGGACTGACGCCACTCTACGAATGCAAAGAAGCCTCCGCCTCCGCCGATTTTCCTCGGACCTCCGCCTCCGCCGCCGCCGCCGCCGCAGATATGCCTCCGCCCTAGCTACAGTATCAGCGAAACCAGCACCTTCCCCCACAGCACCGCCGCCCCAGTTCGTCCGCGCCGCCACCCAGAGAACCCCCAATCCGCCCCGTCCCCAAATCTTGGAGCTCGCCCCATCGCCTCCTGCCCTGCGGAGCTACGCACCCTCCCCGCGGCCGCCGGAATGCCTGCCGGTAAAGCGCCCAAGCGAGCGCGGCAAGAAGGTCCGGAGAGCGGCGGCGACCGCATCGGTGCCCTCCCGGACGAAATCCTGCGCCACGTCCTCTCTTTCCTCCCCGCGCAGCAGGCCGTGCAGACATGCGTGCTCGCCCGGCGCTGGCGACACCTCTGGAAGTCCGCCACTAGCCTGCGCATTGTCGGCGCCGACGGGGAAGCGCCGGTACCCTTCAAGAAGAAGGCCCGGGAGTTTGTGGATAGCCTCTTGCTCCTCCGTGGAAGCTCGCCTCTGGAGACATTTGAGCTCAGGGTCGCCGGATCCGCTGTTGACGTTCGCCGCGTGAGGCTCTGGGTCAGGTACGCCGTGGAGTGCAAAGTCCAGGTCCTGCGGCTCAGCTTCCTTGGGAATACCTATGCTCGGATGCGGCCGGAGGACCCACCCCTCACCTCCAAGTACCTGACCAAACTAGAGCTCTGCGGCGTCGCTTTCAATGGTGACTTCCTTGACCTCTCGAGGTGTCCCGCATTGCAAGATCTAGAGATTGAAGGCTGTTCCTTCGTGGTTGCGGGAAGAATCTCATCCCAGTCCTTGAAGCGTCTAAGAATCACAAGACCCGTATTCAACCGGAGTTCCCGAACCCGTATTCATGCCCCCAATCTCACTACGCTGCATCTACAAGTCAGTTATGGCAAAACTCCTGTACTTGAGGGCATGCCCTTGTTGATTTCAGCACTTGTTGCGATCTTGGGGGAGTCTGATTGTTGCAGCCGTTCTAACTATGGGGATTGTGGTGACGAGAGCTGTGAAAATTGCATGCCAAACGACACTTCCCCCGTGCTTTTGCATGGTCTATCACAAGCAAAGAATTTAGAGTTGGGAGCTAAAGATGATACGGTATGCTTACACCTCATATCATCATGTTCATGTTCACCTTGTTTCACACATATCAAGATTGTATTAAGGATCTAATGATCAACTTGATGTTGTCTGTCCAGTATATTTTTAGAAGGGATTTGAAGAGCTGCCCTACTTTTACTCGATTGAAGTCTCTGCTGCTCAATGAAACCTGCTGTGTGCCTGATATACAAGTGCTAGCACATATTCTTGAACATTCACCAGTTTTAGAGGAGCTTTATCTTATTCTAATTTACAAGGTAAATAATTTCTAAATGGGAAACTGTTGGATTGTGGAACTTTATATAGATTGTTTGTTGATCTTGGTGAACTCTTTGTGATACTGCAGATGCAGATGCAGGAACTTAATGTGATAATGAAAGGAAGGTTCAGTCCAAAGGAGCTACCACCCATAATATCTGCACACCTTAAGAGCGTGGTAGTCAGATGTGGAGCGGTTGATGAAAGAGTTATTCAAGTTTTGAAGTTCTTGAGTGAACTTAACATCAGTAAGTTAGCTAGTGCCTAGCAACATTCTTATGCTTTTTTTGTTGTTGTTGTTTGGCTTAATATTATGGGGAAAATCAAAGTGGCAAGCAACGAGGAAACTCCATGTTAATTACTAAAGCAGTGATTTGGGTACGCCAAGTTATTCTGGGAATGAAAATCTTGCACTGCATTCTGCCATTCTGGTGATGGGAAGCAGAAAGTATCATTTGAGTATGGGTAAATTAAATTGGCAAGCAATAAAGAAACTCTATAGTTACTCAAGCAGTGATTTGGGTATACCAAGTTATTGTGGAAATGAAAATTGTGCGCCACATTTTTGTGATGGGAAGTGGAAAATACCATTTGATCCATTTTATTCACAAGTATCTGTACACATAGACTCACTCGCCATGCTTCCATACTACAATTGTTTGCCTCTGTATGTGGGAGAGAGAAAGCAACAAAGAAACTCCAAACTTCTTCAGGAAAGTGAATGCACTCAGCTAGAGAGAAAGAAAACATGTGCACTACTTTTTTGTGGCAAAGCAGTAGTATAATGTGTTAATTATTTCTTATCATAATACAAATATGTCCGTATGTCAATTTTTTAATAAGTCCTGCTGTATATGTAATTTCTAAGTTATGCTAACTGTTACTTTCAGAAGTTCAGTTTATAATCCCCTCTTTGTTCATGGAAGTCTCTCCCCCCTCCCTCCCTCCCTGCCTGCCTGCCTCCCTCCCTCCCTCCCACTCATACTTACTAGGGTATGAGTGTCTTAGTAGAATATTCTTATCTGTTTCCCTTCTTGTTTAATTTCTTTTTATTGTTGGGTTAATCAATACCATACTTTGGAACCCTTGAATCTGTTTTCACAATCTTAGAAAGTTGTATCCCGGTGCTGTTTCAACAGTTATGAGAGTAGAAGAGTTCTATGCAAGGATGCAAATAGACAATAATGCGATACCCAAATCCATTTCGATTTGGCTACTTAATTTCTCAGCTTTGCTATCCACCTGATCATCTAGGATTCTGCATTAAGGGCTATCCGCCTCTAATGAATATCTTGATTTTCATGGCAGTAGTGTTTGTAGTGAATTTGTTACTACGAAACTAATGAAATACTGCCTCCATCTATATATATATATATATATATATATATATATATATATAATGTTTAGATTGGTCAGTATTTCTACAATTATGTTCAAATATATTTTATTTAAAAGGTGACACTCAAAGTTGCATGTCAAAAATGTTATCATGCTTAATATTCTGTTTAATGACCTGCTGGCTGTTGCCTGAGTTTCTGCCCTGGCATGTTGCATGGGATTCCCCCCCTTTCTTAATTACTAGCTCGTGTTGCCTGGGATCCCCCCTTCCTTCTTAATTACTAGCTTAGTTTCTCCTATATATCCTTGCAACCTCTCTGCTGTTATCAATTAATCTAATCTACAGAAGCATGTTTATGCTCTACAAAAAAACAATAATATACCGTGATACTTATTTAGTTGAAATTCAAAGCTGCATGTCAAAGGCTTCCAATGTCTAGAAGATGTATGCCCTTGAACAATGTTTTCAAAGCGTCGCTTTGTCGTCGCTTAATCGCCAAGGCGCTCCACGCGGGACGCCACAGCAGACGACTCGCCTTAGATTCGTATGGCGTCCGCCTTACAACCATGGCGTCCAGAAATCGTCGCTTTGGCATCCGATTCGCGCCAAATCGTGCATGGCGGGCGCCATACGTGGGTCCGATTCTGGGCGGCAAACAGGAGTGCGCAGAGAGAGCTGGCGTGCAGGAGAAATTGGCACGCGCGCAGAGAGAGACGCGCGGGAGAAATACAGCGCAGAGAGAGGAGCGCGCGGGAGATCTTGAAGGGGAGACGGCAGCGGCTGTAGAGAGGAAGGGGAAGCAGAGGAGAGAGAGGAAGGGGAAGCAGAGGGGCGGAGGGAAGAGCAGAGCAGCGCATCAGGAGGAGAGGGAAGCAGAGCAGGGCATCCGGAGAGGGGCGGAGGGAAGCTGAGCGGCCACTCGTGCGGTCGTGCCGTCGTGCGGAGGCAGAATAGCATTGGGGAGCGGCGGCGCTGATGGGGGCCGGTAACTCGGGATAGGGACTTCGATGAAGCCACACGCCAGGTGGGGAAGGAGCACATGGGCTTCCTAGTGGTCTGGGCGAGCCCACTTCTTACTCGGCTCCTTTCTTTTTCTTTTTTTCCTTTTTTTTTCTTCAACTACTGCTCTAAGCTGCTGTTTCTAATTTTTAATTAATTTCTTAAGGCGTCGCCTCGCCTCATGCTTAGTCGCTTAAGCGTAAGGCGGTAGTTAGTCGCCTCGCCTTACCGCCTTGAAAACATTGCCCTTGAATGCTGAAGTATTTGTTAAGGATTCTACTGTAGCTACATTTTAGTTGTCCATAACTCCAGCTTTGGAAAAGTTACAGTTTAGTCAAGTGAAATTCTCATAAGCTAGTCTTTTCCTGTATCTCATCTTTTCTTGCCTTTTTTACTTCTCAATAATTTGTCAGATGATACCCCTTGGCACTTACTATGCTTTTCAATTTGTACAGGTTTCAGTTTCACGGAAGAGAAGCTTAAAGCTGAAGACTGATCTTCTGCCACTTAATTACATTAGGAAACTAAGAGCCACTGACAACTGATATCGCTAGGAATGTTGCTCTTCCTTTGGGATTGTTTCAAGTTCCACTTGTACCAAGTTAAGATTATCTACTTGGACCTGATGAGTTTGATCCGGGGAAGCACTTATCTGCCAATTGAGTAAGCATATATGCTGCCTTTTGTCTCTGGGATTGTTTCCCAGTTCTACCTATGTAATGCCAACTTAAGAGTCAGTGATTAGTTGTTCCTATTATCTAGCTGGACCTTGTTTACCGTGCCATGCGGTTTCTTGCAACCTTTCCTGAGTAGCTTGCTCAAGGTGCCTAGCTGCTCTTTTTCCTGGAAGTATGCCAGATCAACCCTGTTGCATGTATCTTCTTGTTATTTGCATGCCTATTGTCTTGTTCTTCCTAAATGAGACAGATATGTGGCCTGGTACTTAATGCCCATGGATTGTAACTTTGATGTGTAAAATGGCGTCCAATGATGTTCCTCCTGGTTTCCAAATAATCTCCTGACTTCTCTGGTTGCCATGTTCGATTAATGAAATGAGCATGATTTGGATACACATATCGCAAACTAATCTTATATTATTGCACAAATTGCTTGCACCTTCACTTCTACTGATTTTAAGAAATGATCAAGCAATTTCCTCTCCCAAATTAAGAAAAATAAATAAATAAAGCTATACAGCGCTCGATTGCACTCTACTACTTAATATGGTTTTTTAGGCAATCTGGGCCGATTCTCGTTCATTTGGCCTAACGGCGTGCCTAGCGCCGGGACGTCCGGACAGACGCGTGCGCGACGTTCGGACAGCCTGCACAGCTCATCCCAGTCCGCCATCGCCCCACCCACATCTGGATTCGCCCCGCCCGACGCAATCCGTCATCGTATTTGCGCCCGCTGGTCATTCCCCAAACCCGCTCCTCTCGCGCGGGTGGCACTCGAGAGCTGGGACCCGACGTGCCCCCGACCGAAGCACCCATCCGCCCGCCGCCCATCTGCAGCCCCCCCACCCCCCAGCTGGCCCCTGGTCAAACAACATAAAACATTTGTAACATGAAAAAAAAATTAAATGCAACGTACGTCTGAAAACAGATGAAATACTTGAACACTTGGAATATGCACTTGCAACATGTGTGTGGAACACATGAAACATCCAAAAATAACACTTGTAACTTGCAACATGAAACTACTTACTGTAACATAAGACTGAAACAGCTGAAACATTTTGGAACCTACTGTTGCAACATATGTGTGAAACATATGCAACATCCAGATAAAAATCGATTGCAACATACGTCTGGAAACAGATGAAACATTTTGAACAAACGCTTACAACATGCATCTGAAATACTTGCAATATATGCATCATGTGTAACATCCCCCGATCTACTTTTACAACATCAAAATAGAACAATTGCAAACAGTTGAAACATACATATGCAACATAGGGGACGGGAAGGCCGGGGCCCGTCGATTCTAGCCGTCTTGGTCGGAGCCGGCAGCGAGCGGCGGCGCGCGAGCACCACCACCTCCAGCAGTGGGCGCACTAGCACCATCGGTGCACGCGCGGCACCGCCACCAGCACCGGTCTTGGCTCGGCGGGGCGGCTAGTGCGTGACGGGCGGAGTGAGCACCATCAGCACCAGCGCGCACGACGGGAGGGGCGAGAAGCGCTCGCAACAGGGGCGAGCGACCGGCGCCGGATGGGGTACGCGGCAGCAGCGAGGTAGAGTGGCATCCGCGTTCAGGACGTGACGGACAGAGTGGCAGCTGCAAGACGATGTGGTGGAGAGGACGGAGCGGAAAGGATAAGAAGTTTTTTTTAGAACGGTTGGAGGCGAGGGCGGAAGGGCGGGTCTGATGCAAGCGGTAGAGTCTTACTGCCTGTGACCGGAAGGTCCTGGGTTCGAGTCGTGGTCTCCTCGCATTGCACAGGCGAGGGTAAAGCTCGTCACTGATACCCTTCCCCAGACCCCGCACAGAGCGGGAGCTCTCTGCACTAGGTTGGAGGCGAGGGCGAGTGGATGAGCGGTCATTGGGTTGCGTCATAGCCCACCATCGGCACTGTCCGGGCTGACGGATGCCTTATACCTAGCATTACGGTTGGCCTAATCCAGCCTTTTCAATTACCTCTTTGTTATTGTGTCCCTCGATTCAAAACGGTGAGGTAGCAAGATTGGAAACAAAAACTAGCTACACGTAGCCTTGGGCTTTTGGCGAATTGTATCCTTAAAATATGATTTCGACGTGCCTACCAATTTTTCTTTGTTGCTGAGAGTTGAAATCGCTGTTAACTGGATGCGATATTGCAGCGGCTTTGGACTTGGGTTTTATTTACTAACCAGGATGCTACAGAGTGTTCATGCTGCAGGTTATTTGTCATTTTGTCCTGTACAAAGTCCAGCTCATGGCTCTTAATTTTTCCTCATTGAATTGGTTCCATGTTACAGAAACGTTTAATAGGAAACAATACAGCCTTACTAAAGATTACTCGCTGTTTGTAGTATGCTCCGCTAAATTGATCCATTAATTGAGAAGCTTAATGTGCCATTAAGGAAGGGTAAGGATTCCTGATGTGATATGTATTTCCTCTTCTCATGTCACTCCTTATAGATGAATGACTGGCTTCTTCTACCTTCTCAGTTTATAGAACCGATCCAGTGATTAATACGATAAACGAGATATTTATTAAGGATTTCGCTGAAAGTGAGAATAACCTTGGCAGCAAGGATGCAAGCTTCTTTATCACTGGAATTCTTTTGCCACCTGTTTCAAAGGTAAACATATAGTTCTTGCTTTTTTACTCAGTCAAATTAATCAGATGCACCTTCATTAATTATTTCACTACATATAAGTACATAATCCCATTTGGCAAAGAAATTTCTAGGTACCTGCTATTATTTTGTATGATCTACTGCTCATTTCCATATGGTGACATCCTAATGCACTTCCACCAATTAAACAAGACTCTTGATTGCTTTCGAAATGCGCCAAATAATCTTTGTGTATACTGTATTATTTTTAATTTCTTTAATCACTTACCATTTCAGTTTCACATGAGTTACTGGTCATATTATTTTAGTTTGTTCACACTCCTTGGACTTATTTGTCGAACAATTGCAGCACTGAACTCATGCCAAATGCAAACTATTAATCTTTCTTTGTATATTTCCTTATCCCGACAAGTGCTTATGCCTACACATCTCCTATAACTTCTGTAATTTGATGCCATACACCTTATGCTGCTGTACTGAACCGATGGCAAATGCCATCTTTTCCTTATATAAATATAAGTTCTATGGGCTTAATTCACCTACAAACGTTGTATGTCCCTTTAGGCTTCACACCAGGGTGGATGAAATGTTCTACCTTGTAGGTCTACTCTTCTACTTTATTTGCTTCATTTTTTTTACTATACACATGTGTCCCTAAATATAGGATAAACCTATAGTAGTCCCTAATTTTTTTCCCTAGCCAACCTAATTGGCTACACCTTCATTATTGACTTTACTACATATACCCAGCAGCCCAAGGATCAATATATACTTCTTAGTTGGAAAAGAAATTTGTACATACCTATTGTTATTTTCAATGATCTACCTGTTATTTCCATGTGTTGACATGCCAATGCGCTTCCAAAATTAGAACTTCTGTCTTGACTATTTTGGAAATGCTCTTTCAACCGGTTGTAATTGCACTTCACCTTTTGGGTTATTTTCTAAGGATGTGCAACTCTTTTCGGCTGTCCAATTGGCCCATCCTGTCTCAAGTGATATCAAGTTTGCCTGCTCTTAATACAGTGCAGCTTCAGGTACTATATCGGACAAAAAACATCATTTTCATATTAGCCAATGATGTCCAGACCTATTTCCCTAAGCATCATTTTCATATTAGCCAATGATGTTTAGTATTTCCAAATATGATTAGTGCCTTTTCTTAATGACACTGATGAATACCAATCGCTTACATTATCCTGAACGTTACATTACAGTTAACTGTGATTTCTCTATTGCCCGAATGAACAGGTACCCATAATGTCTCTATTGCTTATTAGAAAGAAAATAGTATGTTTTCATTTCGTTCCATCTCTTTCATATTGCATTTGTGCTCTGTGCCTTACAATTTCTTTTCTTAATCAGAGCTACCATGCCCGGTACTGTTCCTGCTCCCCAGCGCTGCGGGAAACGTAAGGCTGATATGTTGCTCGGCTCACAAGAAGGTTTGTTTTGTCCATACACAAGAATGTTTGCTGAAGGTCTCAATTCATTACCAACAAATACAGGTTCGCCGAATAAAATTGTTTAATTCTACAATTAAATTGTTTCAACACATGGACTCACTGGAAAAGCTGACTACCACAAGCTTGGTGATGTTTTGGTGCAACACTTACTATGCTTTGGGACAGTGGGATGATACAAAACTCCAAGGTTAGTACCCTGCCCTGAGCGCTGGCCATCGTCACAGTGTAGTACGGAGTATCAATTACTTCGTCACTGCTAATTGCAAATTCAAATGTAAAGAACCTTGATTTCTAGATGACCTCACTTCTAATTACATAGAGTAGGATGCTATTTTTTTCCCAGATTGCTCTTGAATGCATGATATAATTAGTAATATTCCTATACTGTGATACCTGCTGCTTTCCCGTTGTTTTTTATTGAAATAGCCTTGGTACATGTCAACTGTACATGTAACTACCAATGCAATAAGAAAGTTCATCATCTGCCTTCTTTAATTAATGGGAATTGGCTATGTGCTGCTGCAATAGAGTCTTAACGTCTTTTTCTTATGCAGATATAGATCCTACATGGCCTTAATTCGCTTCGCGAACATCGAGTGGAAGAGATAGAGAAGGCTTGACGTTAGTATCATGGCGTTCCTTTATCAATTAGATAGTTTAATGTCTTTTGTCGAATCCGAATTATTTGACGGCTGCTAACTATATAGATTTGAAACTTAATGATCCATGCTATCTTCTGCTAAATAAAATTATTAATGATTAGCCAAAAAAATGTGGTTCCATGTTATGTTACCATGCTTAATTTCATAGCTTACTATACATATATATGTGCTTTCAGGTTGCTCTGCTTCCAATGGTTACAGGTTCCACGGAAAAACTTTTCCGTTCAATCTTGGTTCTATATATATCTATCCACCGGACATCAGCACGCTGTTACTTCTTAACGAAATAGTTGTCCACCAGTTGATCACTAATAGATGATTCAATTTGTTGTTCTGTAATACTTTGCCATTTTTAATTGGGTTGAGTAATAGCTATGTCCACATATCTGTGGTTTCCTTTTTGACGAAGTATAGCGATGCGATCGGGCTCTGGCCCGCGGCAACGCGCGGGGTTTCCTGTTAGTTTATTTATGGCAGCGTATGCTATGGAAACCAAGGAGCTGTGCAAACTATGCAAACTCTAATCTAGACCACTGGACTCTAATCCGATGGTTAGAGGTAAAGGTGGGTTATTTTAGCACTTAAACCCCCACTCATCCCATCTAATCCAAGATTTTGCAAATCACCCTAGCCCCAGCGCCTGTACGGTTCCCTTCAGTCTCCTCGCGATCCCCGTACGGCGCGATACAGCGCCGCGACGATGCCCGCGTCGAGGCCTGGCCGCGCCGTTTCGTTTACGGCGCCACCGTCCCTCGCGTTAGTTTACAGCGCGGTTGACTCGAGGAGGCAATCGAGGAGCTCGACCCAGCAGCCGCCGGCGCCAGCGCCGGAGGCCTCTGCGGACGGCAGCGACCCGGCCTCAGCGAAGCGCGCGGTGACGGCGACCCCCAGTACCTACTTGTCTTTGGCTGTATATATTGATCGATCGATCAGCTGGTCGGATCGTCCACGACAGTACGTACACGTACGTACGTGAACACTAGATCTTTGGCTTAATTTGCTGCCTGCCTTTCTGACAGTATGTACGATCTAATCTAATAAGGTGTGCTGCACTAGTATTCGTTTACATGTAATCTAATAAGGTGTGCTGCACCAGGTGTGCCCGCTGCCGCCATGGAGACCGACCAGGGCGACGCAGGAGAAGGAGCAGGGCTTCCTGGCCCCCGTGCGCGACCTGTGGCGTTGGAGACCGCCGCTGCCGCTGCCACCAAGTCTCAGGTCGCCGTTGATCCCGTCATCGCCGTTGATCCCGTTGTCGCCGATGATCATGCCGTCATCACGATCGACGCGGTCGACGCCGGAGTTGGAGCCCACCTTGAACAGCCAAGCACACCTAAGCCGAAACCTTCTCCGAGTTTAGTAGTAAGTTGCATAGAACATATGGTTTTTTTGTTTGCAAAGAACTAGTTTGCCTGGTTTGTTGCTCATACAATTTTACACTTGTATAGGACACAAATTGCAAAGAACATTTGAAGCCTGTAGTTGGAATGATCTTTGATACTCTCACAGATGTGGAAACATTTTACAAATCGTATGCACACGAAGTTGGTTTCTCTGTTCGTGTTGGTCAGCACAAGAAGGAAAATGATGAAATATTATTCAAGCGGTATTGTTGTTCAAGGGAAGGGTACAAACAGGAGAGCGTAAAAAAAGTTAGTGGTGAATCCGGAAAAAAAAGAAAGTCACCAAATGTGATGGAATCCAGATGTGGTTGTTAGGCACATATTGTTGTCAAGCTTGACAGTGGCAAGAAGTATCGAATATATTCAATGGTTGAGGCGCACAGCCATTGTTTTGTGTCGCCAGATAAGAGGCATTTGCTACGATCCAACCGAAATGTCAGTGAGAGAGCAAAGAGTACTTTGTTCAATTGTCATAAGGCTAGCATTGGCACATCACAAGCATATCGACTTCTCCATGTCAGAGAGGGTGGGTTTGAGAATGTTGGGTGCACAAAGAGGGATTTGCAAAACTATTTCAGTGACCTCAGAACAAAAATCAAGGATGCAGATGCACAAATGTTTGTGGCACAACTTGAGCGAAAGAAGGAAGTAAATCCTGCCTTCTTTTATGAGTTTATGGTTGATGAACAAAGACGACTTGTTCGTGTATTTTGGGCAGATGCTATATGCAGGAAAAACTATAGTGTTTTTGGTGATGTGATTTCGGTAGATGCAACATATACTACCAACCAGTACAACATGAAATTTGTGTCATTTACTGGAGTCAATCATCACTTGCAAAGTGTTTTCCTTGGGGCAGCATTCGTAGCAGATGAAAAGATCGATTCATATGTATGGTTGTTTAAGACCTTTCTTAAGGCCATGGGTGGAGTAGCACCTCATCTAATCACAACAGATGAAGATGCGAGCATGATGGCTGCTATTGCTCAGATTCTACCAGATACAGCTCATAGATTTTGCATGTGGCATATCATGGAAAAGGTACCTGAGAAGGTCGGGCCGTCTATAAGAAATGATGAACAATTTTGGGAAAGACTAAACAAGTGTGTTTGGGGGACTGAGAATTCAGATGATTTTGTGTCACAATGGAATTCTATCATAACAAATTATGAACTCATGGAAAATGATTGGTTTTCCAATAGGTTTGCCATTCGCGAATCATGGATTCCGGTATACTTTTTGGACATACCTCTAGCAGGAATGCTTAGGACTACATCACGATCGGAGAGTGTAAATTCTTTTTTTAACCGTTTCATTCATAGAAAGTTGACCTTTGTTGAGTTCTGGCTAAGGTTTGACACAGCTTTGGAGTGCCAGCGCCAAGAGGAGTTGAAAGCCGACAATGCAAGTCTTCACAGCACTCCTAAATTGATGACACCATGGGCCATGGAGAAGCAATGTAGAGGGATATATACACATGAAGTTTTTAGTAAATTTCAGGAACAACTCGTAGCTGCAAGAGACCATTGCATTATTCAAGGTATTTCAGAGTGTGAAGATATAAGATGTTTCACCATCAGCAGCCTAACTGGAAAAGATCGAGTTGTTCATATGAACAAGTCAAACATGCTTGGTAGGTGCTCCTGTAAATTATATGAGTCATATGGCATCCCGTGTCGTCATATCATACAAGTGCTTCGAGTCGAGAAACAAAATGAGATACCTTCAATTTATATTATGAAGAGACGGGAGACAAGATGTAAAAGGTGTGTACTGTACATTTTTTTCTATGCCTGTTTTGTTTCCTTCTGTATAGGCCAACAATCCTTCTGTTTCGTTTTACAGGGAACTATTCTTTGATGAGGAAGGTAACCTACTAGATGAAAAGCCTAAGGATCCCATGGAGGTGGCAATGCGGAAAAAGATTTCATAATCACGCAACAAGTTTGAAGATCTTATCCAAATAGCCAAGAACTCAGAACAAGGGATATACTTTTTATATTCTAGTTTATCCAACCTAGTAGAACCTCTCCAACAAATCACGCCTGCTATGAGAGTTGATAAACATGAGGAATATGAAACTTTCCTGGGTAATAAAATTCCAAATGAAGTCGATATACATCCACCAAATGATATCAAGTCAAAAGGGAGATGCAAAAGAATTAAGAAGGGCAAGGAGAAGAAGGCTGGAAGTGGAGGTCAGGGTAAAAATAAACGGAAATGTCGAAAATGTAATCAAGTTGCGGATCATGATGCACGCAATTGCCCAAACAATGTTGTTGGCTGATATTTTTTTACACTTGGAATGTTGTTGGCTGTCCGACAACACAGAGTTTGTTACCTTTAGTTTGTTTTTTTTTAATTCGGAAGAACCTATGTTTGATTGATCAGTACCATTGTCGAAGTAAATGTGTAATTCTGAGAATTATTTGTAGTTAATTATTGTCCATGTGCTATTGCTAGTTCATTTTGCAAGCTTGTGTGTGCAATTGTTGATCGCCGTGGACATGCATGCTACTTGTGTGCATGCTCCTGTTGTTTGGTTGCGGCACCAGGTGACTTGTGTTTGGCTTGCGTATATGCATGTTAGGTTGTCAGGATGGGGAGGAAAAATGCAGTCATGTCAAGTCTGAATTGTTATCTTACAGGCGCTGGGACTTCTGTATCGCGCCGTACGGGGATCGCGAGGAGACGGAAGGGAACCGTACAGGCGCTGGGGCTAGGGTGATTTGCAAAATCTTGGATTAGATGGGATGAGTGGGGGGTTAAGTGCTAAAATAACCCACCTTTACCTCTAACCATCGGATTAGAGTCGAGTGGTCTATATTAGAGTTTGCATAGTTTGCACAGCTCCTTGGTTTCCATAGCATACGCTGCCTTTATTTATAGACAGATAGATCCACTGCTTCAATAAAGGGGAAGAGATAAAAAGTAAAAGCGAATGTGTAAAAAACGAAAGAAAAGGGTTGGCTGGGACTGGAGTTTTATAGCATTTGCGCAGCGCAGGGGTGGACTGTGGTGGAGACGTGGAGTTGGTTGGGCTCGCCACGTCCCCGTCGGAGGTGACCCGGCGCGGATTGGCCAGCTCGCCGCGGGGAACCGAAACGAACGCGTCCACCGACCGCGCGCCACCTCGCCGCAGCCAGGAAGGCTGAGTCGTGCGGTTCGCCCTTCGCCGTGTGCGTGACATGCGCTGGTACATGGGGGCGTAGGCGCGTAGCGTAGCCTTTTCGGGCCCGCCGTTCCCATCGCCTCGCCTGCTGAGGTGGGAGACGGAGCCGGAGGCCGGACGCCCCGGACCACATCAACGGATGATGGATGGGAATGCATGGGACTGCTGACCACGGCGCCGCGGCCCGGCAGCGGATTCGATTGGACTCACAGGGGGAAGAAGCGAAAAGCACACCTGCAGACGGGCAACAGCAGCGGCCAGCGCGGTGGTACAGCAACAGCAGCCACAGCCAGCGCAGGTGTGCCTAGGCTGGGACTGGGGAGCCGCCACGCTAGCCGTGGTTCCTGTGTCATGTCTGGTCTGGCACTCTGCCTAATGGCTGGGTACAGTAGCACGCACGCAACGCATCATCGTCTCCCTCTTAGGCGGAAGAGGCAGCCCATTAGCAGTGAGTGGCAGCATTTGTGTTGTGAGCAAGTAGTAGTAGATGAGATGGGGATGCATGAGCCAGCCAGGTGGGCCTTGAAACATGCTTGTGTAGAAAGGAATGGGGGCGGTTAGCCATGTGATGAGCGCGCACAAAATCGCTTTTACGAGAGCGGAGGAGCAACGAGCAGGGGTGGGAGTGGTCACGCACTGCTCATCAGAGAGAACACAAGCGAACGAATACCACCACGATCGGCGGCACGGCAGGGCAGATCCGTCCGTCGCGCATGTGGCCGCTCCTAGGCCTAGCAGCGTAGATCGGTGGGTTCTGGACTTCTGGTTGGGGGTTTCTCTCTCGCGCCTTCCTTCCGTTCCGTCCTGCTGCAGCTCATCGCCTCGCTGCGCGCGATATCAGTCCCGTCCCGTGCTCGCTTCGCTTCCCTCCTCTTCTCCCCCAGTCTGTCACGATGCGCCACCTCGCTCTCAGCAAGTCAGCAGTGCCAGCAGGGAGAAACGGCTGCTGCAAAGGCAAAAGCCCAAGCCTAGTTTTTCCACAGGAGGCCCATGCCCTTTCGATTCGAGTGCGTGGCTGGCTACTGCTTGGCTGGGCTAGTGACATTCCCAAGGGAGGGGCAGCACAGGTGCCTGGTCTTTCATTCAGAGTTCAAGTTTTGGGATACAATACAATATATTGTTCATGCCGCTCTCCCTCTCAACTACGCATACATATACGATGTGCATTCCGGGCCGCAGACACGCGGGTTGGGCCGAGCGGTCCTCTTGGGCCGTGGTGTGGCTTCTTTCTCTTCATCTCCCTCAGGCAGCTCAGGTGCCTGGTCTTCATCAGCAGCCGGGGCAGCAGCATTGCTGACATTCCCCCGCTCTTGAACAGCGGCTTGTCCACAAGCCGGCGCCCTGGGAAATTGTTGGCGAAGCTGCTCCAGAGACTCGCAGGTAGCAAGCGACACCGGCATATGCGACCACTCCACAACCACTTGTTCAGTCGGCTGAGTGCCTTCAGTCCATCGGCGTTCAAGAACACGAAGAGGAACCTGTAAAGCCACCAGATCAGAGGGCAAGTGCGAGCTCACCGATTGGGATCCAGGTGACAGCTTCAGTTGGGAGACGTGGAAGACAGGGTGAACTGTCCTGGTTGCAGCATCAGGAAGCTGTGTAGGCGGTAAGCAACCTTGCCAATGCGCTCCAGCACACGATGACTTGAAGGACAACTTGTGATGTGCACGGGCAGCCACTGAAGACTGAACATAGGGCTGCAATTTGAGGTAAACCATGTCTCCAACTGCAAATTGCCATTCCACGCGGTGCTTGTCAGCTTGGCGCTTCATACGTTCCTGAGCCCGGAGCAAGTGTTGACGTTCCACGCGGTGCTTGTTGAGCTCGTCCTCTGCTAGCTCCAGCATCGAGATGAAGAAGACAAGGGTGAAAACGAATTAGAAACTCCAGATGCTTAACGACCAGAGAGAGTAGTTTTCAGATATGGGCTTGGTTGATTAGTTGAAAATGCAGGGTCCCTGATGCAAAAGTGTTTTCCTTTTTTCCTTTTAATCTTTTTTCAGAAAATGCTATTATATGCTGATTCTTATTTAAATCATAACTAATTCTAGAAGCATGCTAAAAATATGAAACTTTTTGTGTAGCCTTGTTATGTTATGCTCTCCATGGAAAAATATGAATTAGCAATAGTTAGTAGTTTTTTATGCTTACAAATTACCTCTTTTAATTATAAAATGGACCTTGCATGATTTTTATAGGCTCAAATAATTGTGCTTTAATCATGAAACTTTTTGTAGATATCATGTGCTGGTATATACCTTCACAAAAAGTTTGGTACTGTTTTGATAATTTTAAATTGGCTAATTAATTTAAGTGTGTTTAAAAACCTTTTCCTTGTTTAATAAATATTAAAATAAATTAGGGAAAATGTTTAAATGACTTTGGTGTGTTTTAAGCATTATGTGAAGACCTTGGAACATCCCAACCTCTGTTGTTCCTTGGCATCTTAATTATTTCCTTGAGATGTTTATATTCAACTTGTCTTCATAATAATTAAAATGACTTAATTAAGTATTTAGCTTTATAAGTTCTTTATCATGATCATGAGTTTGGAAAGATGTTGATCACCTGCTGGTCCATGTTAAGTTAATTACTTTCATGATAGACAACTAATTAACTTGATAGTTAATTGACTAAAATGCTTCTATGATATTAACCCTAGTTCTTTGGTGAAGGAAAGTTGTACTCAACTTTCTTAATTTTGTTTCACTTCTGTTATGCACTTATGAATCATGCATCATGCCATGCACCCCATCACGTTAAGCATACATCCTTTATTACGTGCAGTGCTTATGAGAGTGAGAAGATTCGTGTTGATCAAGTTCGGAGAAGGTCCATCCACTAGTAGTAGTGATGCCAAGTCTGACAACTAGATCTTTCTCTACAATCTAACCTTCTCTGCAACACAGGCAAGCCCCGGAGCATAAACCCTTCTTTAGTATTTATAAATCTTTATTACACTTTAAGTCTTGTGATATGTGCATTAAGTAATTAGGAGTTGATCAAATACTGTTGCTGCATGGTTACCTTGATATTCAAGTATCCCTAGTGTTACCCCATTAATATGTGTAGGTCGATACCTCTGATGCTTAGTAATGCTTAGACTTTGATAGAAGTCGAATGATGGTTTCATCGTTCAAGAGAAACAGGTTTACCTTGCTCTTCTCAACTCTGTTTTGGGTTGTGAAATACCATGGTTATGATAATGTTAATTTGAGATCGGGCATGTAGCTTGCATCGATAATGGAGTCTCCATGTAGTGCTTCGCCTGTGTCAATTAAGGACCTATCGTTGGTGGCCCTTGGATCAAGATTTTTGCAAGAACTGGCCACATACTCCGGTAAGCCTAATACCTCGGCTATTCCATTATGAGAAAGGACAACCGCGCACTGGGAGTAGAGAGATGGCGAGAGTAACGTGTACCCACCCTACGTAAACATCAAGGATGGCGTACGGCGGTGGAGTCTGTGCTCTTAGGTGGCGCGAACCCATTCTTGTTCTTGAGGATCCGAGTGAGGGTTGATATATGTAAGTTTAGGACCTGCATATGCCGTGTGGTAAGGAAACCCCAGCTGGCCCTAATTGTTTCGAATCGTGGTTTGCTCTATGGTAATAGGAGACTTGATCCTCGCACCATCATCGTAGATTAATCAAGGGAAACATGGTTACTTATGGTTATGAGATAAGATGAGATGAGATGAGTAAAGAAGTGATTGATTTAGAACAGGTGCAAACTAGATACCGATAAAGATTTAATACGAAGCTAAAATATTGAAAGTAAGGATCCACTCATAGTAAACTTTTCTGTAAAAGTTATTCTTGCTTCAAACTTTCCTTTAAGCCTACATACCCTTGAAGTCTTTTGTTTTGCCGGGCAAGACTTGTTGAGTACACTCAAGTACTCAGGGTTTGTTAACCCTTGTTGCAGGTTCTGACTCGTGATGCTAATCGAGGTCATGTCGGTGGGCTCAACATGATCTGGCTGTCTCTTGTATCTTAGATGCTTCATCTAAGTTGCTTCTGTAGATCTACTCACATTTTGGAACTTAAGTTAAGTTTTTACCTGAACATATTTTGTAAACTAATGTTATAAGTCTTCCGCACTCTGATGTAAGATTTTTTTAATCAAATGTTGTAATGTTATGGTAACTTCATGTTGATCCTGTATGAGTTGTAAAATATGGATGATTCGGGGTTCCCCGAGGACACCCGACTGACTACCGGAGTTATCTGGCTCTCGTGTGCAGCAGTCAGAGGTCTTTAGGACAATGACAGGCACACGTGTGCCATATAATTTGGGTGGTTCTGTCACACTCAGTCTGTCCATCAGTTTGCGGATGGTAAGATGTACTCATGCGCAATTCGGTGCCAGCCAACTGAAAGTGCAGCTGCCAGAAGCGACTAGTAAATACCCTATCACGGTCGGAAATGATAGCTGCTAGAAGTCCATGAAGCTTGTAGATATTATCCATGAAAAGTTTGGCCACTGAAGCTACCGAGAAAGGGTGTCGAAGGGGCACAAAATGAGCAAACTTCAAGTACTTATCGACCACCACTAAGATAGCATTCACTGATCCAGACATATGCAACCCTTCCACAAAGTCAAGTGAAATGACCTCCCATGATTGACGTGGCACAGGAATGGGCTGCAAGAGACCATGTGCCTGTTTAGTTTCCAAAATTTTGCAAATTTTTTCAAGATTCTTCATCACATCGAATCTTTGAACGCATGCATGAAGCATTAAATATAAATAAAAAATAAAACTAATTACACAGTTTAGACAAAATTCACGAGACGAATCTTTTAAGCCTAATTAGACTATGATTGGACACTAATTACCAAATAACAACGAAAGTGCTACAGTACTATTTCCCAAAAAAATTCGCCAACTAACCAGGCCCAGGATAGCCTGCCCGATCGGGCTTGGCTTGTGCACAGGTAGAACAAGACTGCACGAACTTCAGAACATCAGCACGCATACCAGGAGGCCAGAAGAAAAGAGGCCGCAGCTTCTGAAATGTAGCCGGAGCACCAGAATGGCTCCGACCGGGCTTGCATGAAGTGCTGACAGTACTTTGTGCTTCAGGTCAGAATTGGTTCCCAGCCAAATACGATTTTGATAGAAGATGATGCCATCCTTCAACTGATATGGCGGGTGTGAAGAAGCATCAACGGACAGTTGAGTCAACAGAGACTTAGCTTCTGGATCCGTGGGGTACCACTTCTGTAACTGAGCAAGCCAAGTGTGTACTGGGGCAGAAACAAAATTCAATTGCTCCGGATGATCCCGTCGAGAAAGGGCATCAGCAGCTTGATTCTCAGATCCTTTACGATAGACGATCTTGTAACGCAGGCCAAGCAACTTAGTGAAGACCTTCTGTTGCCAAGGAGTATGAAGGCGCTGTTCATTGAGATGCATCAAACTGCGGTGGTTAGTGTGAATCACAAATTCAGAATGAAGCAGATAGTGGCGCCACTGTTCCACTGCCAGAAGAATAGCAAGGTACTCTTTCTCATAAACAAACAGCCCCTGGGTATGAGGTCCCAATGCTTTGCTGATAAACGCGAGTGGATGCCCGTTCTAAAGCAACACAGCACCAATACCGGAACCAGAAGCGCCGGTCTCCAAATGAAACGGCTGGGCAAAATCAGGAGTACCCAATACGGGAGCTGAACAGAGAGCTGCCTTCAATACATTGAACGCTGAATCATGAATAGACGTCCAAATGAATAAGCAATCCTTTCGGAGTAGATCAGTCAACGGCTTCGCAATCAGCCCAAAGTGACGAATAAACTTGTGGTAATAGCCTGCTAAACCCAGAAATCCCCGAAGAGCACGGACATTAGAAGGAACAAGCCAACTTGATATAGCTTGAATCTTAGCAGGATCAGTAGACAGCCCACGCTCACTGATAACATGGCCTAAGTAAGCAATTTCCCTCTGAGCAAACTTACATTTGGACAGCTTTATTTTCCATTGATCAGCAGCAAGCCATTGAAATACTTGAGTTAAATGGAACAAATGGTCCTCAAAAGTACGGCTGTATATGAGAATATCATCAAAGAAAACTAACACAAACTTCTGCAAACCAGGTGCTAAGGTAGTGTTCATAGCACCTTGAAACGTGCCTGGAGCTCCAGTGAGGCCGAAGGCCATGACATTGAATTCATATTGGCCGCAATGAGTTTGGAAAGCCATCTTCGGTTCTTTACCGGGCTGAAGAAAGATCTGATGAAAACCTGCCCTAAGGTCAAGGGTAGAGAACCAACTAGCATGGGCAAGTTCATCAATGAGCTGATCAAACACAGGGACTGGGTACTTAGACTTTGCAGTAATAGCATTCAACTGACGGAAGTCAACACAGAAGCGATAGGAACCGTCTTTCTTCTTCACCACTTATTTCATTGCATACTTTTATGTTATTAGAGAGTAACTCTGATTTCATCACTTATTTCATTGCATGTGACAGCATTTTAAGTTTCTTTGTCAACTAGCTGAATGTTTTTACTCTGCATGTATAGCATCTCTATCTAACCTTATTGTACCTTTTGATTATTGTATGTGGTTTCATTTTCAAGTAGACTTGCAAAAAAATGGTCTACTGGTGGATCTAGCTAGTATCCCTTGAAATTCAGAGGATTTAAGACTGATAAAGTTTCAGTAGGTTGCCAGCAGCTGTCGTCCTGCTGATTCCAGTCATTGGATTGCGTGGACATGACAATATTATTTTCTTTTATAACTTATTCTTGTTGAGTCGAACCTTCATTGTGTCATTTTATTACTTCTGTACCCTTTTTGTATATTACTGGAGCTCAATCTTGCATGGATGTCAGATGAAAACTTATATTCTAGCAAAAGCAATCATGTACATGTACATGTATTGCAAAAACAATCTAGTGTGCTTAAAATCATGTTTTTGTTACATCCATGGGTGCATATATACGTGAACCTTACTCTTGCAGTCCCAGTTCCATCATCGTCCGTGCTGTAGGGAGGTGATCCTACTAGAGGGAACAGATAGTGAATGGCCGACACACGCAGATTAATTCTGATTATGGGCTTATGGCACCAGTGGGTAACACTATACAGTAACACATAGTTTCATTCCTCTAGTAAATGTGTGATTTTCTCTCCATAGACTTGATTAATTTTAGTTCACTATATGCCTGGTTTCTAATTAGTTGTTGGATTCCATTTACATTACATTTGTTGCAGCCCTGCTGCCTCACCAGTGGCAAATCCCTTGCCAAGCCTTCTTCTTAACATCAAGGGTAACAACCAAATCCTCAAAAGAGATGTACATGGCCCTCATGTTCCTTCAAGGAGACAAATGTTGAATAGTCTCCTATTCACTCACTTGAAGTGCACCAGCTCTATGATGATAGAACTATTAAAAAACTTTTTACATTTTAAAACAATAAGTTGGACATAAAATCAACGATAATGCTACAAACAGGACGTCCGACGCGAGCGACTCCCTCTGGACGGACGCGTGGCGTGATATGCACCACAACTTTGACTCCCTCCGTCTCTTATTCTCATCCGGACACCGTTCGCTCACTCCGCTCGGCCTTCAACCACCGTGCCCAGACCTTGCGCCGCTCGCTTGCTCCCGCGCCGTCGCGCGCCCCACCCGCACCTCGCTACTCGTTTGGGCCATGTGCCGCGCTGCCCACCAGGTTGAGCCAAGGCCAGTGCTGGTGGTGCTCGCGCGCGCTGCTGGTGGTGCTCGTGTGCCGCCGCTCGCTCCGACCTCGATGGCTAGAATCGACCGGCCCAGACTTCAGTTGTTTGAAAGGTTACAATTATTTCTTATGGATGTTGCAAAAGTAGATCGAGGATGTTGCACATGCTGCAAGTGGTTCAGAGGCATGTTACAAGCATTTGTTCAAAATGTTTAATTTATTCCAGACGTATGTTGCAAGAGTTTTGATTCAGATGTTTGCATATGTTTCACACATATGTTGTGGCAACATGTTCCATATGTTGCATCTGTTTCAGACGTATGTTGCAAGTATTCAAAACTGGATGTTGAATATGTTACAATGACTATGTTGCAAGTGTATGTTTCAAATATTTTATTTGTTTCAATCGTATATTGCAATTTGTTTCATCTGAGTGTTGCAAAAGTAGATCTCAATATAGGGTTGTTTAGCGAGGAAGAGAGAGCTAGTGTGGGAGCCAAGGCGGCGTCGGTTGTAAGCTGGTGGCAGCGCTCCACCGGAGGACGAGCAGGTGTCGGCGCACGCGGCCCGTCCCTGTACAACATGCTGCCTCCGCTGGCGTTGTCAGAGGTCCTGGAGGTGAAGCTTGTGGCATCTTCCCGTGTGACAGAGATGCAGACCCTGGCTATGGAGGTGACGTGGGCACGACGAGGTTGAGATCCCCTACGAGCGCGGCGAGAGGGCAGGCTCCCCTGTTATGTGGGCGCAGCGGACGCTCTGTTACGCGGGGGACGGGACAAGGTGCGGCGGAGCTGCGTCCAAACACGGGCCTGGGACGAACGTCCGGGCGCTAGTTATTGCCTAAAAACAATAACTTGGACTTTCAATAGAGCCTCTATCACAATAAGTTGGACTTGACGTTCCTTCAATGATAGAACGATTGCCAAACATCCTTATTACACACTTGTGCTAAACAATATGGATTTTTTTAAAAAAAAAAAGTTTTGTCAAGTGTTTTCTTAAACACCAAAAGGTAAATTGTCAATCACCTACCATTTAGCCATTAGTCGACTAAACGTGCATTTAAACGAGAATATGGGAAAAATGATCTATTAAACGAAAATACCATACCACTGTGTACTGGTTACACGGTCACGGTGTTTAAAAGAGCTAAATGGCCATTTAGACGACAATTAAGTTAGCAAAAACCAACATGGTAGAATGTTCCTCATTAACTTATTACGAAAACAATTTTAGCTTTACTAGTGAAACTGATTTATGGAACGGAAGAAAAAAAAACTGCTTCACTAGTGAAACTAACAGGCTCTTAATGGAAATCATTTTCCTTTAAAAAAATCAGGTTCACTGCCATTTACCCAAGTCTCTCTCAAAGGTTTTTTTTTTCTTTGCAAAACGGCCTGTTCATCTTCTTCTTCACCCCGCTCTCGCCTCCCCAGCCCTCACTCGTACAGTACTCCTCGCAACCTGAAATTCGTGCAGATCCTTCCACCCCTTGCCTCCTGTTTTGTTGTTTCAAATCAACAATGGGAAAGAAAAATCGAGTCTTCTCATGAGCCAGTTTGCTCTGACGAGCAAGCCACGTGTCATTCCACGTTCTTGCTGCAGACCACATCTGAAGCCGCGTGGCGAGGCGACGCCATACAAGTATCTTAATATATAATGCCACTAGAACTTAGCAAATTATACCTTATAAAATAGCAAATCTGAAATCTCTCCTCTCTCAAAATACCTTGTAAAATGCGAGTTCTTACCATGTAATGCCATAATAAGTAGTGCTACTAGAGTACTAGTGCACAACATAAAGTAGCAAAATAGCAAATATGAAATCTCTCCTCTCAATAGCAACGTATTAGTCTCTAATGACATTACAACTTAATTACTAATGACACAACACCCAACTTTTGGCTCTCATCTCTCAGTATCCATCATCATCATCATCAAACTCATTGGCATTGTTAGTAGCATCCAAGCATCCTTGAATCTTTTTTCTTAGTTCAGTGCCAGCCTCTGGACATGGAATCACATCCCTATAGCCACCAGCTAGATGCTTCTTTAATCTTTTAATTCCTCCTATAATCCTCTTGTTGCAGAGCTTACATGTCACCTTATCTCGCTCATTAAGGTCTGCCCAATAGCCATAATCCCGTCCTAGATCATTTGAGTGTGGTGGTCTAAGGTTTAGATCATTCTTGGGATCGTATGCAGATGGATTTTCCAGGTGTTGCCTTGTTGGCTGTAGAGCAGAGAAGAGTCAAGCACAACCGAAGAAACAGAGCACAGGAACGAGATGCAGAACAGAGAGTCCACACAGCAGAGCAGAGGAAGGAGGAGGCAGAAAAGGGCGCGCCGAAGGGGAAGGGCGGATCGGGGGGGCCCGACGGATGAAGGCCAGACGGCGCTGCCAGCTTCTATCTTCCAGGCGACGGATGAAGGCGGGCAGCGGGAGATGTAGGCGCAGGCGCGACTTTCCCTCCCCCGCACGGCCGCGCTGCATGCGCAGCCCCCGACGCCAAGGTGACTCCTTAATAACCTTGATTAGATATAACTTTACCCAGTTTAGATATTGATTATTATTTGAAATTGAAAGGTTCCAGATTGTACTCACTAAAGCAAGCTAGAAAGAAAATCTTAGTGTGTCCCATCCAAAGTTCTCTGATTCTACTTCCAGCATGAACCTCTCCTTGAGAACCCAGATCTCTTTTATGACAATGCCATGTTCTTTAGCAATCCATGGCCCACAAATGCTGTTGTCTGCTTGCCCTTTTTTTATTTTTGTTCCCTTTGCCCACCAGTTGGCTATTTGCCTTTGATGCAAACCATATTGTTTAATTGATTGCTTTATTTTAAACTTCTGATATCACAAAAAGAACATCGATTTTCATCAGGAGGAAATATATGTAGATGCACAGTTGTCATGGCTTAAGTGTAACGGCAGCTGTGTTCAGATGATTATAAAATAATATTACTATTTATCAAATAATTATTAGTATTTTGGCAGACTTTTATTTCATTATAGCGTGACTCTGAGATAATTTATAGTACAAGCTGTTGGACAAGTTCGTCATTTATTGATTACATGTGCCAACATTTTAGGTTTCTTTGTCAAGTAGCTGAGTGTTTTTACTCTGCATATCACATCTCTATCTGAACTTATTGTACCTTGTACAGGTTTCATTTTCATGTAGACATGCAAAAAATGGGCTGCTGGTGGATCTAGGGTCCCTATAATTCAGAAGATTAAGGCAGATAAAGTTTCACTAGGTTGCAACTGCTGTCGTCTGTTGGTATCTACTGCTGATTCCAGTCATTGGATTGCGTAGACATGACAATATAATTTTGTTCTATAACTTGCGTTGTTCTTGCTGAGCCTTCATGATGTCATTTTACTTCTAGTGCACATTTTTTGGATTTACTCAGCATTCAAAAGCAACCGTATATTATCGGAGCTCAATCTCGCATAATCTAACCTAATAACTTGATCAATCTGGTTCGAATTTAAGTCAGACCTTGAATATGTTTCTATTTCTTTACATGAATGTGTGCTGTCTTCATTCCACAGAGCAAAGGGAGTATATTGAATGGCAACTGCGCACTAGCAGTGATGTTATTGTTACTACACCTGCGCACTAGCACCCAAAATGACGTGTGATGTTCTTGTTACATGCATGGGTGCGAACATGAATCTTACACGTTTAGTCCCGATTCCATCATCCGATCCGTAGGGAGGTGATCCTAAAATAGGAAAAAATTGTTAGGGTTCAGCAAACACAGATTAAGTCTTTGATTATATGGGCTTATGACAGTAGTGAGTACTGCTATAATGTAACCCATATGGGTCTTATTCCTCTTGAAATCAATATGTGATGGTGTTTCCATAGAGGGATATATGCCAAGGTTTTAGTTGTTTGAATTCCATTTACATTGGTTTTGTTGCAGCCCTGTTGCATTGCATTGCACTTGATCGTCAGATGGCCTCACTGATGAATCCCTTGCCAAGCCTTCTTCTGTACAACAAGGGTAACCAACCAAATCCTCAAAAAGAGATGTGGTATCTCCTGTTGCTTCAAGAAGGAGAAAATTGTGGAATAGTCTTATATATTAGCCACAGAGTTGAAGTGTATCAGCAATGTCACAAGTTGGACTTCACATGCCTTCACCGAATGAACGGTTGTCAACCATCCATACAATATAGTACCTATATATACTGTCCTTATTATGTGTTTTAGTAGACTTTTTTTAAAGTTATGTTAGAGCACAGCAACGCCATCAATACAGCACCAATCCTAGTCATATGCATGTTAGCAAAACCCAGCATAGGAAAAGAAAAACTAAGGGAGTGTTGTTCTTCACCATCTTAGGGCACCAATGGAAGCCTTCTTATTAATTAGCTGGCTTCCACATAGGATTTCCATTGAGTTACATCCATGCATTGTTCATGTTCAGTCATCATGCTTGCTAGTGCGAGATTTATCTCAAAATAAAAACAAAGGGATCGGAACACTAGCCATCAACAAGTGCATTTCACTCCAGAAAGATTATTCTGGTTGCACTCAATGCAAGTTAAACGACTACATGAACTGAATATTAAAAGTAGTGCAAATTGTCATATGATTCGTATATGCAGACTTGTATGAAAATGGTAAAAAAAGGAATGTTAGCTATAGCTGAGGTAACATTTAACAATGAATTGAGCGTAGCTCAGCTGGTTGGGCTCTTTGTGGCGGAACCTGCCTACCTGGGTTCAAGTCCTCGACATACATGGGTGCTCGCATTTTCCCGGATTTATTCCAGGATTAACGGTGCTATTCTTTCAGTGGTAGGCGATGTACCCGTCGATAGCGACGCGCCTGTGGTGACTTCGTCAATTTCGAGATTTTGCTGGTCCAACTCAGTTCTTCGGAGGTTCTCATAGGGGTAGGGTGTGGGTCCGTGCGAGGGGTAAGTGTGCGCTCGTGTATTTGAACGTTTGCTTCTGTGACTAGGTCTCGCAAAAAAAGAGGTAACATTTAACATCCCTGCAAAAATTTTGACCAATAATTTCAGTTATGGCAAGGCTAGTATATGTTGTACTGCCTCCATTTTTGTGGAATGCATTAGGATTTCAAAACATTTTTAATGCTAATAATTATGCTTAGTGTGAAATATTTTTCACACGAGGGGCAGATAGATAGATAGATAGATAGATAGACAGATAGACAGACAGATGATGCGGATAGCTTGTATTAAGAGGTTGGAAGTTAGTGGGATGACATGACTATTAGTGGAAGATGATGTGGATGCCTTGCATGTTGAGATAGAACTTGAGATGACGTGAATAGCTTGCATTAAGAGGTTGGAAGTTAGTGACATGACTTTGCATTTTAGGTTGGAAGTTAGTGACATGACATGGCTATTAGTGGAAGATGATGTGGATGCCTTGCATGTTGAGATAGAACTTGAGATGACTTGGATAGCTTGCATTAAGAGGTTGGAAGTTAGTGACATGACTTTGCATTTTAGGTTGGAAGTTAGTGGCATGATATGGCTATTAGTGGAAGATAATGTAGATGCCTTGCATGTTGAGATAAAACTTGAGATAACGTGGATAGCGCATTAAGAGGTTGGAAGTTAGTGGGATGACATGACTATTAGTGGAAGATGATGTGGATGCCTTGCCTTGAGATAGAATTTGAGATGACGTGGATAGCTTGCATTAAGAGGTTAGAAATTAGTGACATGACTTTGCATTTTAGGTTGGAAGTTAGTGACATGACATGGCTATTAATGGAAGATGATGTGGATGCCTTGCATGTTGAGATAGAACTTGAGATGACGTGGATAGCTTGCATTAAGAGGTTGGAAGTTAGTGACATGACTTTGCATTTTAGGTTGGAAGTTAGTGGCATGATATGGCTATTAGTGGAAGATGATGTGGATGCATTGCATGTGGAGATAGAACTTGAGATGACGTGGATAGCTTGCATTAAGAGGTTGGAAGTTAGTGGGATGACATAACTATTAGTGGAAGATGATGTGGATGCCTTACATGTTGAGATAGAACATGAGATGATGTGGATAGCTTGCATTAAGAGGTTGGAAGTTAGTAACATGACTTTGCATTTTAGGTTGGAAGTTGGTGATATGACATAGCTATTAGTGAAAGATGATGTGGATGTCTTATAGACAGACAGACAGACAAATAGATAGACAGGTAGATGGATAGATATTTGGCTCTCGATGACTATATACATGCACTCGCTCCACCTCTTGGGCCTCAGATCATCTACAACTGAGAAGGAGCACTGCCGGTAGAAGCCCTGATTCTCTTCACTCGCATCCGGCACGGTAAGTACCCTCTTACCCCAACGACCACATGCAACTCAACAATTAGAACGCATTTCATTGATTGTAGATGTTGTTCTATTTCTCGGTGATGTTTATATTTTTATCAATCTATATCTATTAGCTTCTATTTGGGGGCTTCCGTAAC
Source organism: Miscanthus lutarioriparius (assembly GCA_904845875.1). Taxonomy (NCBI): domain Eukaryota; kingdom Viridiplantae; phylum Streptophyta; class Magnoliopsida; order Poales; family Poaceae; genus Miscanthus; species Miscanthus lutarioriparius. The sequence goes on along the minus strand of CAJGYO010000010.1, from coordinate 91,696,425 downwards.
AACAGAAAACATATGCATGTAGTTTTGAATTTGTTGTCTACTCCGTAATAAGGAACGGTACCTACTAGCTACCTATTTTCCTGAGCACTGCTCGCACGGAATTCACCCAAAGACCACCAGATCCACAGAACTAATAACACAAGATGTAAGTTCACAACGTTCTGGCCTGCAGGCAGCTCGTTTAAGCATCCAACGAACATCAAAACAAATTCGCGCGCGTGCCCAGCCGCCCACAGACACACACGCGATGTCTTCCACACACAGCTAAGATACAAGTTTGTAGCATCATCCTGTAGATACAGAACAAATGCATGCCACAATTAGCCATACAAGAACATCCTGCAAACCCGACAAGCACCATCAGCCAAATAGTCACCTACAACTGTCCTGGCTGTTGGAAGTATCATCCTGCGCATTAATATTTTAAAGCTAAAGTAATATTGATTATCATGAAGAAAAATTATAATGGGAGATATTACCTTGTTTGTGGTTTTTTTATTTCTCTTTATAAACGATGGACCTGTTTGGGAGCCATTTTTGCAGTGACTGTAGTAGTTGCGGCTGCAACTCCATCTCACATATTACTGTACAAACAACGGCTGCAGCTGCTACAGTGGATGCAGTGAACATGCCCGATATTCTTCGTGTATTTACTATTTACAATCGAGATCTATTTCTTTTTCCCTTCTTCACGCCCTTCTTAACCGCCGGCACGACCAAGATTCTAATGCTAGATCTTGTTGTGGCTTTAGATAGTGCTACCCACAATTAGCCATACAAGAACATTGGTTCCGACAATAAACCATGACATTAGGAATAGTTTACCCCAGTGCTAGCGACGGGAGGGCTAACCGAGATAGAGCTCTTGATCAATATTATTTTAGCTATTTGTCCACGTATAAGATGATGTTTGCCAATAGTTGCTATATGTCGACGGTACAATGAGATTATGAGGAGCTGAGTTAATGGAGGCCATCAGAATAGCTCTGCCCAAAGTAGCCAGTTGTGTATGCCTGCGTTCACATAGTGTACTAGGCCAAACACAGGAGGAAAAAATATATATGGTTGTATTTGCATGGATTAAGGAAGAAAGGTCAAACATTGGATTTCTTTGATACTTATGCACTGCCATTATTGGAACAGTGTTCAATTTCAAACTTCATTCAAGCAACCAACCAATCAGATTAATCTAAAAATAACTTGATAAACATGATGCAACTATATAATGTTTGAAATATTTTGAACCTAAATTAGTTTTTAATAAGATGGTTAACTTATAGTTATCATCAGAATTTTTTGCTAAGAGCACTTTCATTTTAATTTGTGCATTGAACAATAAGATATGTATGATTATTTGATTACCTTTTCTTTGAAACTCGATCTATACGGATAATAAGATAACCTTTTGTTCCCATGTGATGCATGTGTTCCATAGAGAAGAAAAGGTGTCATGGGAGACCAGGACCCTAAACGGCCATCAATAAGGACACTGGAGGAAAGTAAATGGACTGAATACTTCATGCAGCTTAGCCCTTTACCTTGCTCTAGCCAGGTAGAAAAAAACGTAAATCCATATACACATACAATTTTCTTTATGTTAATCTTCTCACAAAATTGCATTGGCTGTTTCTTTTATTTTAATTGTTAATTATCACCTGTCAAAAGCCCGACCATAGGATTATGGATAGGCGGGATGAACTTGTGTGGAAGGTTCGATGCATGATCCAAGGGTTTATAAGGAACACAGAAGATTTGCTTCTAGGAATGAAGACTGTTGATGCCTTGCAACGCCTTGGCCTTGGCTACCATTTTGAGGAGGACATTTCCAAATTCATGCATATTCTTAGTAGAACTCCAGTGGGGGCAGATGACTTGTCTACACTCGCCCTCCAATTCCGTCTATTGAGACAGCATCACTACGACGTTGCTTCTGGTAGTTATGATATATATCATGAACATTATTACTTACATTAATTTCTGCAAATGGATAAGCAATGAGTTTACTTGTTCTAGGTATTAGAGATCTCTAATGAAGTACCTATAACAATTAAAATATTTACTTATCATGTAGATTCATGTACTAACATTTGGTAATAGATTTTATTGCATACATTAATTATTTTTGCCAATAGAACGGGAAGCAATAAAATCTATTACCAAATGTTAGTACATTAACTTGCCTATTGGCAAAAGTAATTAATGTATGCAATAAAATCTATTACCAAATGTTAGTACATCAACTATATGGACACCTACAAAATAGGTTTATACAAGCAAAACATTCCAAATACATTTAATTAATTTGTAATAATATTGTTGTATGTAGAAATTTTCAAGAACTTCATGGATGAGAATGGCGACTTCAAAGATGCTCTGCGATCTAATGTTGATGGTTTGCTCAGTCTGTACGAGGCAGCTCACCTTGGTAAAAGTGATGAGGATTTGCTCAGGAAGGCAACAATCTTTACCAAGGACTGCCTATCATCCCTAGTAAACGGTGGCCAACTGCCCAAGCCCGTCCTCCAGGAAGTGTTGCATGCACTAGATTTACCAACTCAGCGGAGAATAAAGAGGCTTGAGGCCAAGCTCTACATCTCCATCTACGAGGATGGTGATGAAAGTAATCGGGATATAGTTGAGCTTGCTAAGCTTAAGTTTCACATCTTGCAGCAAATGCACCGTGATGAAGTCAGGACCATCTCACTGTGAGTAGAGAAAATCTTCTATCCATCAATAACAATAATCTTACATAGGCAGCCAAGGGATCAATCAAAAAGCAAAAAATATGAAGATGCATTTATGTTAGAGATTACATAGATTAATTAATTGCACAATATGGTGACTTTTAATTCAACTTCTTATTGAAGGTGGTGGTATAAGGATCTAAATCCTAGTAGCCTTGGTCCGTATATGCGAAAACGCCCAGTTGAGTGCTACTATTGGGCTTTGGGTATTTTCTATGAACCCCAGTATGCTAAGGCACGGATGGTGTTAGCAAAACTGTTGACATTATTGACGATGTTTGATGACATATTCGATTCATATGGAACCATGGAAGAGGTTCATCTGTTTAACCAAGCAGTCCAAAGGTGTGTTCTTGGAACTTCATCACCATATATTATGACTACTCAAATTGTCTATGCATCGTAGCAGAACTAAAAAAGAAGGAAAGTCAAAAATGTTTTTTCATGCAAAGATGGTTTGATTGAAGCATCAATAGCAACTAAGCTTTCAAGCTTGGCATTTTTTATAATTCAACGATTCGATCCAAACAACATGTTTAGTCATATTTTTATTTGTCTTGTCTGACAAGGTGCCAAGTTTAGGAATGCCGTTCAATAAATCAACAAAAGAGGTTTCTACCTCATTGTTATTCTTGCTTCCAAAATCATCATAGTTGATGGAAACCTTGCTACTTGCTATCAGATGCAACTTTTGGTGTCTGGTATGGACACCATTCTTAGACCACAAGCCCATGGTCACATTATAGATTTTCCACAAGAGTATTCTAGGTGTTTCTATGGTAACCATAAGGATCAACAACGAACTGATATGTGGTTTTCTAGTTAACCCAACAGATCTATCATAACTTTGTAGTGCAGATTTTCTAGGGCATGACATGTAGTGAGATTGTTGTTGTCTATGGAGGCATCGCTAAAGCTGGACCAGCACATGTAAACTTCCTTGCAAAATGTGATACAATGCACCACCTTCAAAACATTTAACTAAAGCTCAATCACCATTTAAATTAATAATGATGGGGCATCGCTGGCATGGAAAACATTTCTACGTAGGTACGACACGAACACAAATTGCTAAGCCATGTGGAAACAGTAGATCTTGGCCATTGGGAAGCTCTAGTCTTTGTGAGGATAGTGACTTGGAGAGATAATGATGGGGCTCCAAGCATTCTGGGATTTCTGCAGCAAAAAAAAAAAAGAGAAAAAGAAATAAGAAAAATTTAAGGTGTCTTCGATTGATTAGCAAGCAAGAGCCTCCCTTTTAGCGAGCTAGAAGCCAAGCCAGCGGGGTTACTTACCATGAGGCTACACATGTGACTAGACTGGGCTCATTTGAGCAGGATGGATGGCCTTGTTTGATCCATCCAACGTGCCTATTAGGTCCAGCTGCAGAATTGTTTATTGGATGCCCAGCTACAGGTCAGTAGTGCTCTCTCTCTCTCTCTCTCTATATATATATATATATATATATATATATATATATAAAAATATATACTGTTCTACAGCTGGCTATAAAATAACTTATTCTGTGGCCACTTTGAGTTACGATAATTAATATGCTAATTCACGAGATTATAGTAACTCCTTACTATATGATTTACTATAACGTTACGGTAAATATCCTCATGTGTTATAGTAACACAACTATCGTAAATATGTATTCACTTTATCGTAAATTAGTATATAAAATTATCGTAAATGGAGGTGGCTACAGAATAATTTATTCTGTAGCCGGCTACTGAATATACTCTCCCTATATATATATATATATATATAGACACACAGTTATGCATTCTTAGATCGTCTTAGAGGGATAACGGAGCCCCCGACCACTTTGGGCTTTTCTAATGTGACATTCCACATGGTTACAAGAACAACAGGTGGAAATTCCTGGCTGACGGCAATAAGTTTCAGTGTAGTTGGAGAAATTCAGCCAACTGTTCTTCAAATCATAGTACCTTTTGTAGAGCAATTAGATCTAGAGAATTGACCGAGTCTGCACAAATGCCTCACTGTCAACTGGTACATTTTATACCACTGAAACGTAGTAACATCATGGAATAAATCCAAGAAGATGTCACCTTTGGTGCTAAGTCGACGACTTGAACTTGTGGTGAATCTAACCATCTGGGCTACACTCAATTTGCCAGCCAACTATTTATTAAATAATGAAAATAGTGCTATATTTTGTTCAGATTTATTTTTTTAAGATAAGTTACCAATAAGATTGTGCCATTTTTGCATGTACTGCATAAAGTCACTGTCACTTATTACATCATCCAAGAGTTGGATTATCTGAAATATGTAGAACAGAGCAAGACATGGATTACAATATCAGCCACATTGAAACTAGTACCTATTCTGAGCGACGACCACCATAGCTATTACCTTCATGGCATGGAATATCGTCAATATCATTTCGCTTTAACTCTTTCCACAGAAATGTCAAAAAATTTTGCTCCTAGGGTGATTATCAGTTTATTATTAAATGTAATATCATTTTCACATAACCATATGGCCCAAAAGAGAGCAGTCACCCTCACTAAGGCTGCATTGAGCATGGTCTATGGCAATTTTAACTAGATGACAAATAGAATTACTAGCAAATAACATATAAGTAAGAAATATATGTTGAACGTTATGATTACAAAAGTAACAATGTGGACATCCATTCCAATTTCTTTGACTAGTCTATCTTTAGCCAAGATGGTGCCTCTTCCCATATACAACAGAAGACCTTAATTTGAGTGAGTGTGAGTCTTAACTTCCTACCCATTTTGTTTTAATAAGAGCTGGATTGCATCGAATGGACTACAGTCTTTCAGATTTAATTGTGGCTATGTCACTTACTATTGTTGTGGCTTTCAACAAAAAGTTGGAATGAAGAAGCTGCTAAACAGATTGGGGACTGCTACTGGTATTTAATTTTCCATATTTCCAAGACTCTCGAAGAATTTGTGTCAAAGGATGGTGCTTCACCCGTGGCAATTGACTGTTTCAAGGAAACTGTAAGTACAAATTTCATGACATATGCATACAAAACATCCAGTTTGTTCTTTATTCAGTGTAGGCACTCCAAATCAACAGTAACTGAGTAGCTAACCTATGTAATTTTCCTACTTTGATTTATTTGAAATGTATCTGAAGATGATATGCTCTTTCAGAAAATGTCTTAATCTTCACCTCATATACAGTATTAAAAATTTGAATATATATGTTAAATAACAAATTTTTAGTACACATTGATTTCTCACATGCTACCTGGTCATGAATTTCATTTTGATTGTAGAAGTCTTCACTTATTCCAATTTGACTAAAAACATTGTTTAAACACACATGGTTTTGTGAAACCCGTTTGTCAAGAAGCATATTGTTTATAATTGTGGGGTTTTAGTTATGTATACAATTTTCTGATTTATGCCCTTTTATTACAACCTATTTATGTTGTAATAACACATTGGTGTATAATTAAGATATTTTTGTCAAACACTACTATATGAAACATTTTTGGAGACGAAAACTTTATATTAACAGAGACGGGTAGCGAGGCGAGCCTAGTTTCCAGAAAACTCCAAAACAAAAAAATTAGGGTGTTTGAGAAATCAAACCAACGTTAACGCCTCTCTACCACTACACCACACACTCATTTATTTTTATACATATATAGGATGGTATCTTTTTATATCAAGATTTTGTAATCTTATATTTTGTCTGCTCAATAAACTCAAATAAAAAAATTCAACTATGGGGGTTTTAAATCTTGTCAAGCACTAAAGTTTATTATTATAGGATGTGTCTACATCGGAGATTGTTTGAGAAATTCAAAATTTTGAATCTCAAAACATGTGAATTTAAAACAAATATTTGAGATACTAAAATGCTTCAAATCTAAAACTTATCAACAAGAAATGTAGATCAGGTTGGTCACTACAACTTTGGAATAAACTATGTGAACATTTAAGATCATTTATAAATTCTAAATTTTTTATTTCAAAACCTATGAACTTAAAACACATATTTGAGACTCTAAAACAATTTGAAGTGCACAGACGGGTGTGAAAGAGAGAGAGGATTGTGGTAGCTAGGGTTTAATTAACGGATTATTGTGGGCCACAAGATGGATACTGGATCGGGCTCAATTAACAGAGATGCGCCACATAAGGAGTCCGTCTCTGAAAATGGCCACCATTTTCAGAGACGGACATTTTAAGAGGCCCGCCTTTGTAAATGGATTTATGAGACGGGCAGTTTTTTACCTCCTCGGTGAATCCATTTTGAGGGATGGTCAAGTCGTGGCGGCCTCCAACAATAAAATGACCGTCTCCGAAAATCCTTTGGTATTTTAGGAGACACGTAATTTTTGTGACCGTCTCTGTTAATAAAACTAGCTTGTCTCACAAAATCTTTTTTAGTGGTGTTCATCCGAGTCCATATGAAAAAGTTATGAATTATTTTTAAATGAAACTATATTTTGTAATTGATTTTTGAAGACGGACGCTTAAAATATATGGCGATAGCGATTTTCAGAGTGGGTATCTTAAGACGTCCATCTCTGAAAATTGATTTACAGAGATGACGGGTGTCCTAAGACGACCGCCTCTGTTAATTGAGAATTAATGGAGACAGCCACCATAGGACGCCCGCCTCCGTAAATGATTTTCAAAAGCTTTCATTTGCCTAGAGGCCATATAGCCATTTACGGAGGCGGTCTCTAGATACGCCTGCCTCTATTAATTAGAGAGGCTCCTAAAATAATTTTTGTGGTATTGAAATTTATGCATACTACAGATGGTTTCGAGGGTATATATGTTTGGTTCACAATTGTATCTATTTTAACCATTTCGTTGCTAGATATTTGTTAGAATCAGTATCGTCCTTGCTTCTTTGTCACGTAGTGAAAATAATTGACCTTATACAGAACATTTTTAACTTCAATCTAATAGGGCTACTGAATTAGCACTACTGTGCTTTCGAGATCTTTATTGTGGGGTCATAGTATACAAATTTCTTATGGGAGTCTTCCCTTTGCAATTCCTATCATGAATGCGGCGCTTGTAGTTTCTTATTTGCTGGATTAATGTGTGATCAGTGACGCTTGATTTTGTATGGAAATGAAAAGTTTATTACATTATTTCTTGTACCAACTTGTCATCTGATGTTAATGGGTAGAAAATACTTTACATCTAACAATGATTCACTCCTCTTAACTACAGTATCGATATCACCAGTTCCATGACACTATAATCATGCCAAATTTCATTACGCATACATGAACACTAAGACCTTTATGGGCATCAATCTGTCTGAGGCCTCATGCAAACCTAAATCTGATGGACTGAATAAGTAGCAAATTGTGGCAACTGAAACTTTCCTCCATATGTATGCATATAGAATGACATAGATGCAATCATGATTGAAAATTATGGCACATACAAAATAAAATCCTAAAATACAAATAAGACACATATGCCACACAAATACATTCTATTTTTTTATGAGTGTAACTTGATGCACCATCAAACCACAAAATTATTGAGCCATAAGCCATACCTTAACTTAAGTCAGAATACACCTTTTGCCTTTCTCCAACTAGGCCCTACCTGGATAGTTAACACTTAACACTATGTTGACTATATAAGTGCATCACCACTCTAGCATGCAGGGGCAACTTGTGCTGGTTAGAAAATCTTGTGCCCTAGCCATAATCTTGCTTGGAGTGTCTCACAAGGTAAAACACTACCAATGGTATCTAGCATTGTGCATTTACTTGATCCAAATCTAGCCTAACACCAATCGATGTGCACACAAGCAGGCATAAACTAACACTAGTGAAGTCTCCAATCTTGTGCAAATTCCTATGATCTTCTATATCTTATTTTTAGCCACATAGAAAATCAAATATGTGTACGAACCTTGCCTTGAGAACTAGCACCTTCAAGGAAGGTTGAAGTGGTATCTATAGAGCCCACTCAAAAACTAGACGTGTCGGAGTGGAAAAACTAATAGTTACACATGAACCGATTGTTTTAGTTGTTCCACCACTATTTTCCGGTGGAGATTGTCAGTTGCACCACTAGTACCCATGAGTTACGAGAACAAAAATAGCATGTCGAAATGGAAATATGAGCTAGCTATTTCCATACAATATTTACATATTGCTCCTCTCATATCTTCATGAAATCTGATCTTGGCCCTTATTTTATTAATGGTATGGTGTTTCGGTACCTCCACTTGCCATGAGACAAATACCTTATATCCAAATTAATCAAATTAGTCCAATTGACTATGATGGCATTGGTCACTAAAATGATATGCATCAATTAAAAAGGGCCATTGAGGTACAGTATATAAAATGTTTTCCGCAGAAACAAGATTCCAGGTTTATCAAATCAAATCACAATGCACTTAAGTCCTTACATTTGAATATCCATATGCATATGTCAATTGTTTGAGGACAAATGTGTTTAGTCATGTTCACTGAAAGAAATGAGAATCACATTGTTTTTCTAGAGCAAAAAATAAAATCATCGAAACAAATTGGTAAAAATATTCAAATCCAGGAAGCATAAGGAAATCAACTAGTAAGCTGTAAACTGTATGTCTGGATGTCCATAGTTACCACTACATCAAGCTACATGTATTGTTCACTTATTATGAGGACAGTTAAATTATGTGTAGACTGTTCAGCATGTACTGTTTTGAAAACTACTAGTTTCAGTAGATCATTAACTAGACCCAAAATTGAATTGGGTCATGCAAAGAATAGGTTTAGTCTACAATTTTTTAAGAAACACTTGATGCCAAGCCTTTTGTGTTTCCAACTGATATGTTTATATTCATTTCATTTTACTCAAATTTAGTTGAAGGAGGGAAGCAAGGCTATGGTACAAGAGTTGGTATGGCGAGAAGAGGGACAAGTGCCAACAGTGCATGAATATCTGAAGCAAGCTGCTGCAGTGAGCATATTGTACTGGCCAATAGCCGTCATATCCTTGAATGTTCCCAAGCGATGATGAAATTTTCACATGGGCTCGCTCGTATCCTAAAATTATAGAAAGTTCAACAACCTTGTGCCGCTTGATGGACGATGTTGCTGGACACGAGGTAACAACACACAACCAAGAACACGCTTATCCACACCGATACACACAAGCACACACACAATCCAGATGCTTATATTATATATATACCTCCTCAAGGCTCAAGTGTGTATACAATTTGACAGAATGAGAAAGAAGAAAGAAGCAAGTGTGTTACTGCAGTCGAGTGCTATGTAAGGGAGCATGGTGTCACTGTTCAAGAAGCAAAACAAGCAATGATCTGCCTTGTAGAGGAGCACTGGAGGTGCATCAATCAGGAATTATTCAAAAGGGATCAAGCAGTACCAGTTGCACTGCTAGATCCGATGTTAGACCTTGTGCGTGTGATGGAGGAGGTGTACAAAGGAGTTGACATGTACACCAAGTGCTCTGGAGTGGCAGACCCAAGCTCCTCAACGAGTGTGTCGAACATTGAGGACAATTGCTGGTGACTGGAACAATGCATGTACAGGCATGCTTTCCATATATTGCAGTGTGGTCTATCCTACATGTGTAATGCATATTGTGTATGTATGCAAGATCCGTCTATTCAGCGTATACATGACAAACCGTGGCATGCTATATACATAATGCTTTTGTGTGGAGTGCTATACAAGACTCATATGTTTGTAGTTACAAACCTTTGTGTATGCCATGTTTTCTTCATGCTAGTGTTTGATGATAAATGATTTGGCTTGGGTACACGGAGATGTGTGTAGATATGATTTAAAAGTGTACCCCCCCCCCCACCATATTCCCCTCGTGTGATCCTTCTCCTTAGCATCCGAATCCGATATGTGAAAGGGTTTTCATAGGCGCTTAACCACGACTACATAGTGGTTGCTGATGACAACTGGAAACCTTTCCATTTGAACCACATGTTAAAGGGTTTTCATAGGCGCTTAACTGCTTGCATGGACATGGCATTTTCGAAGGTCATCCCCTTTATGTCTCTAAAAGCTATTTAATTTTTTATTTTTATTAAGTTGAGTTTGTCAATGAAATTTATGGAGGGGTATATATATAGTGTCTATATCCATTTGTAGTAACATTTTGTAAAATGTTAGCAAACTTTTTTGGTATACACATTTAGATATAAACCATTATAATTTTTCTTGTGGAGTATAAGTGAAAAAGATGTCCCATGATTTATTACAGACCTGATTGTTCGTTCTTATAGAAGTTTTGGAGGAACAACATGATGCATTTATATATTAACTTGGGTGAACTCCTCTGCCCTATCATGATGTGGCTTGGGTGCACATCGGATATATATTTTGTTCAGAGGGTCAAGCAGATAAGTGGATCGTTTGGTTTGGGGTATTGAAACGAATCTTTTCTGTTGTATTATTAGGTTTGGCATAGTTGAAAATATTTCACACTAAGCATAATTATTAGCATTAAAAATGTTTTGAAATCCTAATGCATTCTACAAAAATGGAGGTAGTACAACATATACTAGCCTCGCCATAACTGAAATTATTGGTCCAAATTTTTGCAGGGATGTTAAATGTTACCTTTTTTTTTGCGAGACCCAGTCACAGAGGCAGACGTTCACATACATGAGCGCACACTTACCCCTATGAACGCACGGACCCACACCCTACCCCCATGATAACCTCCGAAGAACTGAGTTGGACTGGCAAATCTCGAAATTGACGAAGTCACCACAGGCGCGTCGCTATCGACGGGTACGTCGCCTACCACTGAAAGAATAGCGCCATTAATCCTAGAATAAATCCAAAAAAATGCGAGCACCCATGTATGTCGAGGACTTGAACCCGGGTAGGCAGGTTCCACCACATGGAACCCAACCAGCTGAGCTACGCTCAGTTCGTTGTTAAATGTTACCTCAGCTATAGCTAACATTCCTTTTTTTTACCATTTTCATACAAGTCTGCATATTTGAATCATAACAATTTGCTCTACTTTTAATATTCAGTTCATGTAGTCGTTTACTTTGCATTGAGTGCAACCAGAATAATCTTTCTGGAGTGAAATGCACTTGTTGATGGCTAGTGTTCCGATCCCTTTCTTTTTATTTTGAGATAAATCTCGCACTAGCAAGCATGATGACTGAACATGAACAATGCATGGATGTAACTCAATGAAAATCCTATGTGGAAGCCAGCTAATTAATAAGAAGGCTTCCATTGGTGCCCTAAGATGGTGAAGAACAACACTCCCTTAGTTTTTCTTTTCCTATGCTGGGTTTTGCTAACATGCATATGACTAGGATTGTTGCTGTTTTGATGGCGTTGCTGTGCTCTAACATAACTTTAAAAAAAGTCTACTAAAACACATAATAAGGACAGTATATATAGGTACTATATTGTATGGATGGTTGACAACCGTTCATTCGGTGAAGGCATGTGAAGTCCAACTTGTGACATTGCTGATACACTTCAACTCTGTGGCTAATACATAAGACTATTCCACAATTTTCTCCTTCTTGAAGCAACAGGAGATACCACATCTCTTTTTGTGGATTTGGTTGGTTACCCTTGTTGTACAGAACAAGGCTTGGCAAGGGATTCATCAGTGAGGCCATCTGACGATCAAGTGCAATGCAATGCAACAGGGCTGCAACAAAACCAATGTAAATGGAATTCAAACAACTAAAACCTTGGCATATATCCCTCTATGGAAACACCATCACATATTGATTTCAAGAGGAATAAGACCCATATGGGTTACATTATAGCAGTACTCACTACTGTCATAAGCCCATATAATCAAAGACTTAATCTGTGTTTGCTGGACCCTAACAATTTTTTCCTATTTTAGGATCACCTCCCTACGGATCGGATGATGGAATCGGGACTAAACGTGTAAGATTCATGTACGCACCCATGCATGTAACAAGAACATCACACGTCATTTTGGGTGCTAGTGCGCTGGTGTAGTAACAAGAACATCACTGCTAGTGCACAGTTGCCATTCAATATATTCCCTTTGCTCTGTGGAATGAAGACAACACACATTCATGTAAAGAAATAGAAACATGTTCAAGGTCGGACTTAAATTCGTACCAGATTGATCAAGTTATCAGGTTAGATTATGTGAGATTGAGCTCCGATAATATAGGTTGCTTGTGAATGCTGAGTAAGTCCATAAAAAGTGCACTAGAAGTAAAATGACATCATGAAGGCTCAGCAAGAACAACGCAAGTTATAGAACAAATATTGTCTTGTCTAGGCAATCCAATGACTGGAATCAGCAGTAGATACCAACAGACGACAGCAGCTGCAACCTAGTGAAACTTTATCTACCTTAATCTTCTGAATTATAGGGCCCTAGATCCACCGCAGCCCATTTTTTGCATGTCTACTTGAAAATGAAACCTGTACAAGGTACAGTAAGTTCAGATAGAGATGTTATATGCAGAGTAAAAACACTTAGCTACTTGACAAAGAATAGCCAACTGGTGGGCAAAGGGAACAAAAATAAAAAAGGGCAAGCAGACAACAGCATTTGTGGGCAATGGATTGCTAAAGAACATGGCATTGTCATAAAAGAGATCTGGGTTCTCAAGGAGAGGTTCGTGCTGGAAGTAGAATCAGAGAACTTTGGATGGGACACACTAAGATTTTCTTTCTAGCTTGCTTTAGTGAGTACAATCTGGAACCTGAAGAGTTCAAAGGGTGGTAACCACATTTTTCTTTCCGAAATATGCAAATGATATACAGAAGGAAAATCAAACAAAATAACCGGGAATAGAGTACAACTTTCTGTCGGATTGTTTTGCTCAAGCAATATCCAGCAACGTGATAGTGTAGACGGAATCAGATGGTAACACACGAGACATAGAGATTTATACTGGTTCGGGGCGCGGTGGCGCCCTAAACCCTACTCCAGTGGTGCAGCTGCTCTTGTATTAGTATGCTCAATTACAGGGGCTGTTGCTCCTAGCTACGTAGTAGATTGGAATGGTGGAAGATGGATCCCGAGCCTGAGGTACCTATCCTCCTTTATATAGGCAGGAGAGGTAGGGTTACAGAGAGGGCGATCGGGCTAAGAGATTGAGTTCCTAGTTTGTTACACGATATGCGCAACAGATTGAACCTAGCTATCGTCCAGATACACCCGCCTTGGTTTGCCTTGACCTCCACGTTGGTTGATCGCGTCAGCCCTTGCGGGCCTCCTCCTTGACGGTTGCTGGGCCGATAGCCTGGTGATGTCACATATACGGGTGGTGCAGGTACCCCTGTCCCATATATCTGAAAGTAGCCCGTAGCACTTAATGATAAGCTAGCATGTAGCTTTAGCCCTTGGGACGTCGCAATTCTCACTGCAAGTTATGCATACTGTAAGTACCAGTGAGCACCGTCGGGTGCCAAAGTTTTGAGCAGTGCAACTAGATATACCCAAGCATTTGGGGAGCCAACATGTTGCCATTCGAGTATCAAGAGCATTTCTCGGGTAGCGAAAATCTTCTTCAAGCATCGAGTGGGGCGGCGGTACACCGTACATCAAGGAACGTAGTTCCCTGGTAGCTGTAAGCGCCTGGCTCGGGTGGTACACCCTATATCGGGAAATATAGTTTCCTGGGCGTAGCCCTCGGGACGTTGTCAACGTCACGTTCGGGTGGTAGCCCCCGATAACCGGAAGCGTAGCTTCCAGGACGTCCGTAGGCGCCATGTTAGGGTGAAAACAACGCTGTACTCAGGAAATTTGTTCCCGACGTATTCCGGCATATAATTAGTGATTGTGCATCATTAAGTCCTAGCCATAGAACAATAATGAGGATGGGGTAGATGCACCTCCATCCAGTTGATTTTTAGGGTGACCTAACATAGGTCATTTGTTAACAGACACTAAGGGTGTCATGTTTTTCTTTGAGACCTATTAAGTAACGTGATCTAAATTTTCGTGAGCCTCATTAGTGGGAAGAGCGAGGACATTGTCTCGGGGCCAATATAACAGTCTCCCAGGTCGAGAACCACTGTGGGCGAATAACGAACGCGTGACTAGCTATGGGTAGTTGCGCATGTTACTCTTCGAGCTAGTAACGGCTAGAACGAGTGAACGTCCTCTATCACTGAAAGGAAGCAGTAGGACAAAGCCTGACCAGGGGCATGTCATAAAACTCTTTTTCCGGATTCTAATAGCTCGTACTTTGGTTACAGGCATGAGCCAACCAGTTTTCCGATTTCCCACAGAGGGGCACACATCTGCTGAAATAAGGTACTTTGAGCTTGTTCGGGTATTGAGAGATTTACGTGACACCGAGTGTCAGAGGTTCTAGGGTCATACTGGTGACCCTCCTAAATACCCCTGCGACTCTAGAAGGGGTAGGGTCGATAGTGAACGAATCACTACCGCTGAGGGGATGAGCCAGGCCAAGTACTCGATCTGAGTGTCAGCTCACTAGCCTGCACCACCTTAGGTGATGGTGCGTTGGGGTTCGGACCATTGGGCCCCATGGCCTTCGCGATAACACAGATGGTTTCCTTCTCGACGAAGCTATGGCATCGGTTTCGGTGGCTCATCTCCCCACGCGTTTATCTCGGAAGCTGTGCCTCTCGGAGATCGTGGGGGCATAGCCAGGCCTTGACTCCCGCTTTCGCCCGTGAAGACTGCTAGGATTTCCATCGACCGTGTGCATCCCCTGCCTATAAAATAGAGGAAGAGGGAAGGGAAGTTAGTACATCTACATAGTAGCCTTTGCACGCTCACCTTCCTTTGTACATCGCATCTCCTACCATCGTCAGATCTTTTCTTCCATCCATGGCTAGAGAGAAGTGTTCATGGGAGGAACCAGAAGAGGGGCCTGCCAAGAGGGGCATGCCCCCCTCCGCCTGGGCTTGATGGGGTTCAGGTGAGGATAGATCTGTTGTTGACTTCATAAGGAGGAGTCTGATGCATCTCTTGGTGCAGTGGTTTCTCGTTGGCATGCTCGATGCCGTGGCCGGCCACCGTCTGGGAGGCCCTATTGCTGTCACATCCCCTAGTGACGTGAGCCACGTCACCGCTAGGCTCACCTTCTTCTTCCGACGATGAAGAGCCCGAAGAATGTGAGCACAACATCCACACCGTGAGGGGGGAACTGGCCATGATAGGATAGGTCAAACAACCCATGATTTCCTTGAAGGGAAATCCACAGATTACATCATAATGTGATAGTTCAGGAAGACCAAGCTATCACATTATCATTATTCAGTTGATACCACCGTTCATACATCGCAGAATTACAAGTTTACAAGGTATTATAACGCTTGATAACACACCTAAGTACAACGCATACTAGTAGAGACGCACATAGAACGGCATCAGAGTAGACATAGCGCGTCGGCGGGTGAAGGCTCCTCCTTCATGGGCAATCATCAGAGTCGGTCAGCGGGCGTAGATTTTATCTTCTCAACCAAACTTGAGCATAGGAACGAGACCACCTAATCCTTCTAATCTCCATTGTTGTTGTCGTAGATGGCATCTGATCCTGCTAAACAATTATCAGTATGATTTGTACTAGCCACTGGCTCCCACCCTATGCTTTGCATTTGCTTTATGGTAAGTGGAATGCAAGGGTAGAGGAAAAGGCCTATTTGTGGCTGTAGTTTTCCTATACAAGTTCATCAATATTTTGTAACAGTTCATCAAGTTTTAACCCATCTCATCCACTCGTTTACCCATCCCATCACACACATCTCACCACACTCTCACTCTCTAGGCGGCAAGGATGACTCCCTCTCCTACCTTGACTCATTGGCTCACGTCGGAATCCAACACCAAAACCCAGGGGGAGAAGAAGAAAGGACTCCTCTCACTAATCAAGGGAAGCGTAGGTCTTAGGAATGTCCATATCAGGGGACACGGCTATACGTATAGATCGATCAACTCCACAGAGCGTGTACACCTAGAACCACAAGATCACCATCATTGATGGTGGCCACCGTCTAGGCTGATACCGGCTGCCTCCCAACCGGTATGATGCCACCCTGCCACTCAGCCCTGTGTCACCCCGAAGTCCACTAGCATGCTGAGACTGTGAGATGTAGTACCGGGCCCTCAAGGTCACTATGTTGTCTTAGGAGGGTGTGAGCCATACGCATGTACCTCACTACACTATCACCTATATCTTAGGCAGTAGTGGCACTGCCCTAGCTAGTCAACATCCGTCCCCTGCCAATTCAAGAACAAGTGGTGTGTACATAGGGTCCTATGATCCGGTTCTCTCAACATACCAGTCCTTAGGGGGACCAGACAATATGTCTTCTCAAGTGGGGTTAACCGACACCCCATGCCTTGATGGCACCTCCTCCCCGGGGGCTCACCCTTGCGAGGCATCCTAGGGTCTACTCCACTCACATGTACCCACCACAGGTATCTCTCATAGAGGACCCTCCCGGTAAGACTTGTCCCAAGGACTCATCGTAAAGTCCTGTCCGATCAACTCAACCCTCACTACACACCTAAGACACATGCCAAGATCTCCCCAAGTTATCACCAGTTTTAGCAGCACCATGTGCCTTAGCCACTCACAAACAATCCTCCACAAAGCATCACATCACAAATATAATGCGTAGTAGAAGTAAGCAGTAAGTAGTAAGCGAGCGTCTAGCCTATTAGCGGGTGTGAAGGGGTAAAGGTTGTGTCAAGGTAGTGGCTTTCAAGCAATTCTACCATGCAACCTATCATAGTTCAATTGCATAAAATAAAGCACTAGCAGCTACATTATTGCATGCCTAAATAGGATTCCATGAGGTTGGGTGTGACATGGCACCTATCGATTGGTCATTTCCGAGATTCTCAGTGTACTCGTAGCCGTTCTCCTCAAAGTCTTGTTGTCATCCGTGTTTCCTTGCCTCCATCAGATTCTGGTTCGACAACATGATCCTTGATGCTACTACCTCAATAGAGCGACAAACAAGGCAAAAAGCAATCAATGCTCCAAAAAGGCAACAAGACATAGAAGATTGAACAACCCGAAAGAACACCAAGGGAAAAGACTTAGCCCTAGAGGAGGACTATCCGATTCTTGGGCCAAAATAAGGCAGAAGTGGTTGTTTACTAAGCACAAGCGCCAGTCACAGCCTAGCCAATACTTCATGGGTCAATTGTGTTGACCTATACGGCTTCAAGAATAATGGCCTAGACTCTAGCTCATCCTAAGCAAACACCATGGAAAACAAGACTATTCCTCACAAAGTGAGTCCGTATCCTTAGGTTTAAAAAGGAGAAAGTCAGCGAGGTATGTCCATGTCACATCCTTGGTAGAGACGACACTCTAATGGTCGATCGGGTCGACTCACATGGTTCCGAGAACACAACATAGACCTTAGCTTCGCTAACTAGAAGTGATAATCTGGCCTTTGATCCGATCATCATGGCTAAGGATGGGATCGAACAGAGCAAGCTAAAGAGGAAGGGAAGCAGTTCCGTTCTCCCTCAATCCGTACGCCATTGTGTTTGATGAGAACTGAAGAGAGGAGGGAATAGAAAGAGAAAAGAGAGGAGCAGTGTTCTACTTCTTCCAATCCACGCGCCATGGTAAAGGGCGAGGCATCGGAAAGGAGCGACACACAAAAGAACACGAACACCCGAGTCCACTCGTAGGGTACCTCGACCCATGTGCACTAAATGGCACTAAGACACCCCTAGGGTCTTAGCGGTGCGGTTATCACCGCTAGAACCTAGAGAGCGATAAGGTCTAAAATAGGTAGAAGCATACAAGGGGGCTTGAGCATGAAAGAACCAAAAGAAGGGAAAAAGGATTCACCTTGCTTTGATCCACTTGCCATAGCTGTCAACGCGAATCGAAGGAATGGAATCAAGAGAGCAACAAAGAACACCAAACGGGCACAAACAAGCGAAAAGGGACTTTGGTTCCACGGCGCTTTGATCCACATGTCATGGCAAAAGACAGGACCAAAGAAATAGGAACAAGAAGATCAATCCACATCTTACTAGATCGACGAGGATCGATAGAGGGGAGAAGAGAGGATAGAAGAGCGGTCTCCGCATTCTCTCGACCAACACGCCATGGGAAAGGGCGAGGGTTGAATGAAAAGAGACACAAATCCCGCGGTAGAGCCCGATGGTCATGGTGAGGCAACTTGCGGCCATGAGCTCTACCTACACGAGTTGGCTTCTGTAACTTCCACGATGGTCATTCCCTAGTTCGTCTTCTATAGACTAGGTCATGATGGGCTCATCATGTGTGGGTAGAAAGTGCACCGATATTGAGCCCATGGTGGCCACGTCCTAGAGTCGTAGGAGGGGGCAACGAGCACAGCACTATGAAGTCAACTAAAAATGAGAGGTTGAGTTACTCTCGGCATCACGACCATGGTGGGACAAACCCCATGACCAGAATGTTCAAACAAAGTATGATCCCTCGACCGGCTTGAAGGCTCGGTCCACAGACAGATAACACAAGCACACAAAGAACCAACAACTCAACAACACGACATGGAGTAGCACATAACCATAGCATAAGAGATTGACCAGTGCGAAGGCACGGCACATGCATAGATATAGTAGATCATGTATATGAGCAAGTATGGATGACAAGTATGAAATGAAAGGTAAAGCGGGAGCTGTGTTGACGTCAAGGATGGCATCGATGGAGTTCAAAAGGTTGACCTTGACGATGGTGGGGGAGGCGAGGCTTGCCCTAGAGCATCCAATGAGCTGCGGCTAGCTGCAGCAAGCGTTGGTCAGCTATGTCTTGCTGCAGCCAACTGTGGCTGGCTGTGGCCAGCTGCTGGCCAACTACAGCTTGCTTTAGGCTAGCTATGGCTGGCCAAACATGGCTGCATGTGGTCGGGGGACCGGCTACTGCTGGCTGGATGTGGCAGCAGGTGACCGAGAGGCAACAGAGCTCCGGTGGCATGGTGTAGGGCAGCTACGCTGAAGGAAAAGCAAGGCACAGCCTTCCTACAAGGTGTAGAACATCGCACGAAGGCCGGTTTCAGACAAGGACGCCGGCGAGATCATCGGCGAGAAGGAAAAGGCGGAGCTTTTGGGTGTTGGTGGCTCACCGATGGGTTGGAGGTGCTTAGGGTCGGCACGACAGTGAGCAGGGAACGGCGCCGGTGAAGAAGTCCGGTGGTACGGTGGCAGCTTGGCTTGGTTTGGGGCGGCGAGGAGGGCGACACGGTGTATATGGCTCGTGGTTGAGGCAGGAACGGCGTTGAGGTGCTGCTGCCATCCCCGGACATGAGTGACGTGATGTGGGCATCCCAAGATGGCAGCTTTGGCTATGAAAGGTATGGTGAAGGCTTGAGGAGGCAACGGAGGTGAGATGTGGCGTGTTCGTGGCCGACTAGCGGCATTCCTGGCGTGGCAGTGGCCAGCCGTGATGTCCACGACCGCGGCTTGGACGAGGAGGAAGAGCACGGTGAGGATCGACATGAGGAGAAGGCAGTGCTGCTGCTGCTCGTGGTTGGAGACAGCGCTGGAGGTGGTGCGACTCTATGTGGTCATGGAGATGAGGTCGAGGGTGTTGGAGTGGTTGAAGGTGGTGGCTTGACATGGGATCGACAAGGAGGAGCACGACAATGGCTTGGTGGCTATGTTCTGAGCGCCCCATGTTGTGGCGCAGCCGCTAGGGGAAGGGGAAGGCCATGATGCTGGTGCGGAGGCTTGAAATGGTGCGATTCCAGTGATGTCAGGGTTCAAGGCGCTGGCTTGGGGTCGTAGACTCGACGTCGCCAGGCTAGAGTAGGAGCGCATCAAGGAGCTGGTCAGAGTAGGGGTTCAAGGTAGCAGCTCTTGGCATTGTGGTAGTGGTTGTTGGCTTGAGGACGAGGCAGGGCAGGGCTAGAGCAGAGGTGGTCACGGTCCTCTATGGTCGGCTGATTGGAAAGGCCTGGCCGGCTACTCCATGGCCCCATCATGGTGGCTGGCGGCTGCGGCCTCGGAGTGGCAGCTACCAGCCGCCTCAGCTCGGCCTTGGTTGATGACTGCTGCAATGCTCCACGCGGTGTGGAGGGGCGAGGCAAGTGCTGGAGGAGTGTGGCGGTGGTGGATGGGGAATAGGGGAGGAGAGGAGCAATGGTCGGTGTTTTATACACGCTAGTTAGGGTTCTGATGGCCGTCTCAGTGTTCACACCATCTGATGTGATGGCCAGGACATACGGCGGTGGATCTGGGTCATAGTGTATGGACGCCGAGGCGTCAGGGTGTGCGGGGCGCAGTTTGTGGCTCCTAAGGTGCGGGCGTCACGCTAGGGTTCGGGGCTAGAGCATGGCACCTGGGCCTACAGGGGCCGGGTGGACGGGCCTACAGGGGCTAGCGGGCTGTGCGCCCGGGTGGGCCTGTGGCTGCCTGCTAGGCTTCTCGAAGGGGAGGAGGCAAGCTAGGCTAGGGCGCCGAAAGGGGAGGCTGTGGCCTAAGTGGCAGTTTGGGCCAAGGGGCCTGCTCGACCTGCAAAGGGAAGGAGGATGGGAGACGAGTTGGGCTGTGCTAACAAGGGAGCCACTGCATGCTAGGCTTGGCCTGTTCACATGGGCTCCTAGAGAAGAGGAGGAATGGACCGGCTGGGCTAGATAAGGAAAAAGGAAAAGGATTTTCCTTTTATGATTTATGACTTAGGGAATCTCGTATTTTTGGTTGCACAAAAACCCGGGTT
The DNA here is from genome assembly GCA_904845875.1 of Miscanthus lutarioriparius. Lineage (NCBI taxonomy): Eukaryota > Viridiplantae > Streptophyta > Magnoliopsida > Poales > Poaceae > Miscanthus > Miscanthus lutarioriparius. The sequence goes on along the minus strand of CAJGYO010000010.1, from coordinate 91,675,030 downwards.
GTTACAGTCCACCCCGCTTACAAGAATCTCATCCCCGAGATTTAGGGGTTACTGCTCTTGAAGGATGGCTTTAGGGGTTCATCTAAGGTTGATGGCTTTCATGCATTAGTGCATCAGGTTTTGCTAAGGAGCTTTCTGGAGAAAGGTTTTGAAAGGTCTTTTCGAAAAGCAGTTTGCATAAAACCTTTTGAATAGAGAAAGTTATTTTTTATAAAAGGGTGGAAGCACAAATTGGTTTTTGAAGAAAAGGTTGTTTCTCAAAAGAGCTTTTGAAATTTTCACAAACCAAGTTTCAAAATTCCTTTTGAATTCATTTTTGTTTTTGTAATCCAAGATTTTTGGAAAGCAAGTTTAAATATTTCATGCACCAAAATTTTGTAAAGCAAGTTTAAATTCCATTTGGGGAAAGTTATTTTTCTTTAATCAACATTTTTCTTTTGGAAGTAGTTTTCTTTTTGAGATGAGATCCCTTTTTCTTTTTGCAAGATAGGGAAGCAACTTGAAATAGTTTTTGTTTGAAAGCAAAATCCCTTTTGAAGTTGGTTTTGAATTTTGAAAACCAAAATCCTTTGAAATAGGAGCTTTGAAAATAGGTTTTAATAAATCCACTTTTTGGAAAACGCTATTTGAAGAAAACCTCTTTTCTCAAAATTTTGAAGAACACAAACACAGGGTTTGAAGTATCTTTTCGCAAGGTATTTTGAAATAGGAGGTAGGTTTTCAAAACATTTCAAAGAGGCCAAGAGTTTTGACGGTAAAGAAGTTAAGGGAAGAAAACTTTTTTAAAATCCCTCTTTTTTGAATGTTGTTTTTATTCTAAACAAATGTATGTTTTGGCAAAGCTTTGGGTTTTGAAATCTCTCTATTAAAACAAGTTAGGGTATTTGAACGAAGATTTTTGAAATCCAAAACACCTTTTGTTTTGAGTAAAACTCTTTTCAAGCGGAAGCTTTTGTAGTACGATTTTGAAAAGCTAAGCTTAGGATTACGGTGGTATGCGGGTACCACTTGGAGTGGTCACGGTCCCGTACCTCGATACCAGCATACGCCCGGCAGCAAGCCATGTGCATGCATCACACATGGGGCCCCAGGTTTCATCGCGGCACCGTGGGTTATGATCACAACACACTACCAAATAAGTCACCAACAACAACTCGATATCCCAAGCTAAAGGGAGAGGAGAGTTTTTAGAAAAGGTGAGGAAAAAGCCTTTATAAATGGTTTTGGACGTCTTTTTTTAAAACATAGTTCCAAATCCTTTGTTTTGCAATTCTTGGAAGGAAGAAGGTTACAACCTTAGGGTTTTCAAAATCAACACAAGATGTTTGAAATAGGTTGTATCCCACTTTGGTTTTTGAAACTCAAATCAAAAGTTTTGATTTTTGGGCAAACTAGATCAAACCCCCAAAAGATATTTTGAAAATGCTTTAAATAGATTCAGTTCATAAAATCAAGACTTTTATAAAAGGTTTTTGCTTTCCAAACCCCTTTTGAAATGATTTTCAAGAACATTTGGGCCTTTTGAAGAGGAAGTCTTGAAATTCAAACCATTTTATAAACTTTTCCAAACAGGCTTTTCGGATAAAAGGTGTTTTGAAATAGTGAGTATGTAGAGTTTGAAACCATTTTGATGAAAAGATTTTGCAAATACCGAAACTTTTCAAGACTAGAAGTTTTGAAAACCAAATCTTTTGAAAGTCTTTGTTTTCTAAAACAAGACACACCCCTTTTTGAATGATTTCAAATCTAGTGATTTTGAAACTCGGTTTAGTTTTCAAAACAAAGCGTTGCTTCCCTTTTGTTTGAATCAAACAAAACTAGTTTTGAAAATGATTTGAAATCATTTCTCATTTTGAAAGGTAAAGCTTTCGCAATCAAACTTTGTTTTTAGAAACCTTTTTCAAAGCAACACTTTTGAAACTAGACTTTTGGAAAGCTCTTTTTGGTTTTGCTAAATTTTTGGAAAGGTTGCAAACAAAATCTTTTTGCAAGGATTTTGTTTAATAAATTAGTTGCAAACCATTTTGTTTTTTTGAAGGCAAGGTCTATTTTGAAAAGGATTTGGCTCTTAGGGTAAAATCAAAAGCTTTTACAACAAAACTGAGCCAAATATCTTTGGTTTGAAAATGTTTTGTTGATTGGAAAGCAAAACTTTTGTTTTTGGGAAGCAAATTTGTTGGACCTTTTGAAAGGAGGCTGGTTTTAGAACTATTTCGTAGGTAGCTTCTAAAATCAAATCAAGATGAGTGAGGAACTAAAACTGCTTTCTTTTGAAAAAGGAAGACCTTTTTAAGAGTTTTTGAAACTGTTTCCCTTTGAAATAGAATTGTTTTTGTTAAAGAAAGGACTTTTTCAACCAAAAGAAGGAAGGGCAATTTTGAAAATATGTTTAGTTGGAAGCCAAAAATAGTTTTGAAATGGGTTGGTGAAGATATGATGCATCTTCTTTATATTTTTAACTCTGTTAGTCGGGGTCACTTATCTAGTCATAGGATGGCCTTGGGTTTAGCCTGCTTGGTTATCTAGAGTCCAGAGTCTCACATACACAAAATAGTTTCTACAGCCTACACTCAAACATTAAAATGCATAAGAAGCACAACAACACAAGATCCAGGCAATCAAGCAGCATTACAATGCCTATATGCATAGTGTTGACAGAAGGCGACTCCCAAGCCTTCAAGTCTCCAACATCTACCAAACTAGCGTGGGCAGTAATGGTGAATCTTCTCTACAGTCTTCTTTTCATAACAGGGAGGGTCAGTGTCGCGGGGTCGAAACCGCGGCAAGCATGTTGTTTGAGTCAGTGTCAGAGTATGGGGTCTCCGGTGGCTCGGGTGGACTCAAGAACACAAGAACACAGAGAAGACATAACAGTATATCCTAGATCGGGCCAATTCGGTCCCTATGTCCAGTAGCTGATGATCCTTATACTCAAGAGCACCCAAAATCTAGGGGGTTATAACAGAGTGTAAAGAAGAAGATTTATTAGTGGGTTAACTCTCCCCTAATCCTAAGGTTGCCTCGCTGCCGGTGGAGTCTCCCCCTCGTCAGAGAGGAAGGAGACAGCGAGATGCACTGGAGGAGGGGCTCTCGGTGCCCCTCTCTGGGCTGCCTTGCTCTCGGTGCAGAGCAAAGAAAAATGGAATGTAATAGAGTGTCTGGTGATCGAATCAGGATCCTCTCCCCTATAGGTCCGACCTTATCCCTTATATAACGTGATAGGTCAGGTACAAGGCAGTTTGAGGGTTCTAGTCTATGGTCTTCGTGTGCTAAAGTCTAGGAGGGGCTTGCAAAGGTGCGGTGTGGACCGTCAAGGTGTCTTGGAGCCGAAGAAGCCTGGGCATCATCCGGCTGCTCTATTCTGACACTCCGCATGTCCGACGGTGTTGGCTTGGACCGGCCTTCCCCGGGTGAGACCTTCTGGAGTCTTCTTGGTGATGAAGGAGGTCAGCTCCAAGGGCTGACATGCGGGCCCAAAAGCCTGCAGAGGCCGCGGGAAGCTTTGTCTTCTTGTGTCATGCCCTGAACATGGCCCTATCGGAGGAGCAGTTGGTAGGGGTATGCCTAGGGAGTGGCGCTAGGGAGCCCCCAGGCATTGGTAGCCTGGGGCTTGTCTTCTTGTGCCTGGGACTCGGCTAGCATTGTTAGTCAGGCAGGAGCCAAGGGGCGGGCCCGGAGGTGCCATTGATCGGGGGCCCAAGGCTCAGGGAAGCCCCTGAGCCCTAGGCGGAAGCTACGGTTGAGTCAAGCTTGGCCCGATCTCTTTGCTAGAGGGTGCACATGAGCGTGCCCGATGGGCATACCCCCAAGCCCCCAAGCAATCCTAAAGGGGTCGGTCGGGGGGTCTTCTTCGTTTGGAAACCATTGGACTCGAAGCTTAACATACCTGTATGTTAGGATCTCGCCAGTTAGTTAGCAGTAGAACTCAAGGCGTGGAGGGAAACAAGTTATCGGGGACCTAATACTGGGGTACCCAATGAGGAAGAATTGATAAACATCGTTGACACTTCCAATCCGACAAGAGCGCAACGACGCCTCTCGCCCAAGGCCAGGGAGATCGATTCCACCTCGCCCGACCCTTAGGGGCCAGGCTCCGCCTCGCCCGACCCCCGAGGGCTAGACTCTGCCTCGCCTGACCCCCGGGGGCTAGACTCTGCCTCGCCCGACCCCCGAGGACCAGACTCCGCCCCGCCCGATGTCCGAGGGAGGGCTCCGCCCCGTCCAACGACCAAGGGCTGGCCTCGCTCGTCTGGCCGACAAGGGCTGAACATCGCCTCACCTGACGCCCTCACCCTGCCCCTCCATGATGATAAGAACAGGGTAAGACAGGACGTTAGAGTCAAACCGCGGCAGCAGGGACCATGCCCGGTGCCACTAACAAGTACCATCGAGGTACGATGGGACGGACGCTTTAGGCCCTGCCAGACCTGACAGAGCCAAAAAAGTGCTGTAGGCACCAGGTTTTTTGGCCTACAGTATTGTGGGCGCCACCTTCAACCCTCGGGCGTGGAGCCTGCTTCCGGTGCCCCCCTCCTTCAACGACGGCACTGCAGCTAAGGAAAGGCGAAAGGTTGGGACGAAAAACTCTCTCCCTTCCCCTACTTAAATGCAGATATGAAAAAATCGACGCTGACGGAAAGCCGAGGGGACGCGCCTGGACTGACGGGACGCGCTCCAGTCGAACAAGACATTGCCTGGGCATGGCCCACCACTACCGCGCACCGAACGCAGCAATCAAAGCGCGCACATGCAGGCGACCCTCCATTTCCCTAGGCAGGACCACGGAACGATCCCACGACAGGACCTCTGAAAAGGGGAGCCCAAGAAAAATGACGAACGAACGGCCGCCAAGAGATAAGCACCTTTGGTTTCTCACTTCACGCGTTAAAATCATTACCGAGCTCCCGACCCCAGCAGCGGCAGGGACACGGACATCGCTCGGGGGCTGCCAAGGGTGTCTACCAGCCTAGACATCCTTTTCACCCGACCCCTCCGTACGTCTGAGGCCGGGGACACGCCCCCCGCGTCTCCAACTTCGGCATCCATCTTCTCATGAAGGGTTCGGAGGGGTCCACCTACAGAACCTCCCCCTAAGGAGAAGCTGTCAGGTCGCCCTAATCAATCGAACGACTCGGATCACCACTGAGATATAGAAAAAAAAATACTCATGCAGGTCACACCGGCCCCATCACGAGACATCGGGCTCGAATCCTGCATGGACATATCTGGTAAGAGCCTCCCATCGCTCGTACCACCAAGGTAACATTACCAACCCTGCCTTCATTTCGATTAAAATTACACATGCAAAAAACTGCATCCCAACATTTCATGTCACATCACGAAACGGCAGTCGCTTCATTCAATATGAGCCACAACAGACTGAGGTTCGAAGGCCAGCCCGCAAAGGGCTCGAGGCCGCCTCGTGTCAAATAGAGCCAGGGAGAAAACAACTGAGATGAGCCCTAGCGGCCCGCCCAACCCCATTCAGAAGCGGACTAGGACATCTCGACCTTTTCTCGTTCGATTCTAACCCCGAGCCAAACCGACATAATCTCCACAGAGGAGAGGCCAGCGGGCCACCCGAGCCTATCGGACGGCTCAGGCATCTGCCGGGAGGCGGGTTAAGAAGTAGTGGAATGCCACCAGAAGGCTCTGCCGACCCCATCAGCAAATGATGGACCTAGATTCCACACGAATGCACCCGTTAGCGAGCTCATTGAGCGCAACACTCGAGCCATCGAGGCAAGTGTTGTCTACTCGGCCCCTCCGATTGCGAAAGTCGAGGACAGGGTAACATGTGAATTACGGCCGACCCCTATCAAACCCTAACAAGGCTCGGGGGCTCGAGCCGCTCGATACAGGGACAGAGGTTCGAAGGCCCCCCTTGCCGAGCCCATTGAGTCCCCATTTAGGGAATTCTGTTGGAAGGCAGGGTGGGGAATAGTGGAACACCATCCGAGGACTTTGCCGACCCTGTCACAAAACCACGGAATGGATTCCGTCTGAACATCCCCGTTAGCAAGCTCATCGGGCACACCGTCACTCCGGTCTCTAGTAACACCCGACCCTGCAACTGCAAGGGGTTGGATCTCACTCGGGGGCTGGTAAAGGTATGGCTACCTCCCTTCCTTTTTTCAAAACAATCATTACATCAGACTCCCTCCTCGCATCAAGACTGGCGGCAAGGTCCAGGGGAACAGATTGGTAAGACCGCAAAAAACCAAACGCCTAGATGGCTACGGTATGTTTTGCTCAAATAGCACAATCCAAAAAAAATTTCCCTAAAAACACCATTGGCCCTGCGGCCTTAGACAAAGGGAAGGGTCGGATCGAATAAACACTCTTTGTGATTGCAAAAAGGGAAGAGGTGAAATCAAACAAAACAAAATTGCGAAGCAAAACCACGAAACTGCTTCCAGACACGAAAGTACCGACACTAGTTCAGATATTACATATAAGTGTTTTTCAAATTTATTCGACTAAGTACTTCCGTGAAGGAAGAACCATTTCTTTCAGACTATCCGCCAGGTTTTTCGCAAGAGGAGCCACCGCCTTCTCAATCGCGTCCAGCTCCTCATCCTCATAAGTAGGCGGGAAACCTTCGCTCATCACCTCCAGGTTGATCTCCTTCTCATAATGAGAATGGGCAACTGTGAAGGCTTGGGTGATCCCAGCGTGAAAAGCACTCTCCTCAAGCTGGCCCACCCGAGCCGTGATACCAGCGGCACGGACCGCAAGCGAGTTGGTCCCCTCCTCTTGTGCCACCGGCAGGTTGTCACAGACCGCCAGAATGGTGGAGGACAGGCGATCATACTCATCACCTTCGGCTTGGAGAAGCCCCTGTACCTCGGTGAGATCGGCACATAGTCCAACAGAAGCTTCCTCGACCTCCAGCCTTCGGGCCACGGCAGCTCCAACATCTGTCCGGAGGGACTCAGCCTCCTGACACGCTTCATCGCGCTCTCGGACGGCCCAGCCGCGCTCCTCGCGGGCCATGCTGTGCTCCAAGCGAAGTCTTTCTTCGGCCCGGCGCGCCTCATCCCGCTCCCTACGCAGCCGATCGATCAACGTGGCATCCTAGCCCACCCTCTGCTGAAGGTCCGAGGACCTATTCTCAGCCTCCCGCCTGAGACCCTGCTCCGTCTCCAGCTCGTTCAGGACCTCAACGGCCCGCTTATTGGCCTTGGCATCCTTCTAGACCAGCTCATCCCACTCCTTTTTGATCTTGGCGGCCTCCTCCTCGTCCAGCTTCACCCTCGCCGATAAGTCCTCAAACATCCCATGGGCCTCCCACTGCTGGGCGGCAGCAAGTTGCACACCCACATCTCCTCGCAGCCGAGCCTCCTCGGCGAGGCGATCCCATTCCGCCTTCTGCTCGCAGAAGAGCTAGGATTTGCTTCGACTGCGAGCAACAAGGATCTGAAAAGAAGACCGGTATAAAAAATACAAAAACACAAAAGTACTTGAAGAAAGAGGAAAACGAGGAAGAACGAGTAGATACCTGGCTAGTAGGAACGACAATTTCACGCAGGGCCCCTCTGACCTGGTCCAGGGCATTCATCATGGTCGAAAGCCCGACGTCGAGACTCTCCCGCTCCATGCTCTCGGCATGGTCGTCGAGCGTGAAAAGGGCCGACGTTGGGTCCTGAGCGGCCATCCACTGGAGCGGCGGCTCGCCCCACGCGGGGGAGCGGCTACCTCCCTACAAAGGGGCCAGGGGAGACTCCCTCTAGGTTCTCCGCACCACCGCCACGACGCCCAAAGACCCTCTGACCAGGTCTTCGTCCATCCAGGCTGCCTCGAGCGCCACGGGCGGGTCCACTGGCGGGACTGATTCCGTCACCCCTCGGATTCCACCAAGGCGATACCCAGCCCCACCAGGCTTGTCGTGGCCGCGGTCATCTCCACCTAGGCCCCTGATGGCACAGACTGCACCGTGCCCTCGAATACCACCATGGCTGCGTCCGGCTGCTCCTGGCTCGGCGCGGTCACGGCCACCCCCACCGGGGCCCCTGGTGGCACGGACTGCACTGTGCCCTCGAGCACCACCGTGGCTGCGCCCAGCTAATCCTGGCTTGGCGCGGTCACGACCACCTCCACCGGCGATACGCGACCTTCGGCCGGCGGTGCCGCACCCACCACAGAAGATCTCGCCTGCTCAGCGGCCACCAAGGGCGCGGCCATCGCCACGGCCGCCGCTGAGTCGGCCAACACAGCCGCAGCATCGTCGCCACTCCTGCCCGAAATAGGAGTGACATCGGGCGACGCCGCCTATCCCGCCTGACGGGCAAGGCTCTTCTTGGGCGTCGACCCCAGAGGGCGGCCCGTCCGCAAAAGTCTCCACAAAGGAAAAAGGCATAAAGTCAAAACAGAAAAACAAAATGGAAGAAAAATAGGGGGGGAGTCAATGGCTTACCCTGACGCCTTCGGCCGGCGGGAGCACTTTGGGGATGAACCCCCAGACCCCTGCCCCAACTCATCGGGACGGGACCGCTTCGAACCTGCCCCCTGCTCCCGGGCAGGGGAGCTCATCTCCCTCACCTCCGAGGGCGCGGCCGTAGAGCCACCCCTCTCGATCAGCACCTCGGGGACCTCCTCGGATCCAGCCACCCACCGATCCTCTGCCGGCACCCGGCGCAAAGCGGTGGACTCTTCAGCTCCAACCTCCGCCGACCTTGCGGACTCGCTTCCCTCCACGCGGGACGAGAGGGGTTCCTGCACGGATGGAGGGGCACTGGTCAGCGTGCCCTCATCCTCTAGGACGCCCCAATCCACACCGGTAGCAACCTCATCATCAAACTCATCGTCAACATCATCGTCATCATCGTCGTCATCACTACTGACATCCTCTCCTCGATCCCATGCTTCCTTCTTCCACTGCTTCTCCTCTTTCTTCTGCTCCCTTGCCCTCTTTTCCCACTCGGCCGTGATGCGATTTGCCGCCACCATGACCTGATCCTTCGGCAGCGGGACCGGGCAGTCCTTGAAGGTTAGCCTCCTCGGCTGGTCCTGCCATCATAAAGTTGGTATTAAAGGGTCTGAAATTCAAGTGAAAAGAAGGGCACGGGGAAGGAAAGCTTACAAATTCGAAGAACCCTGGTTCTGGTTGCATTGGGGGATGCCCTGGCACCGGATACATAGGTTCAAGGGCGGAGCCGGCGGTGTCCTTCGGAGGCTCCATCGCCTCCTTGATACGCTGCGCCACCATAGAAGGAGCAAGCGCCTCATTAGCAAGCATTGTTCCTTCGAACGACTCTCCAGGAACCATCTAGTACAAGGGAAGCGCGCGCGCCATTAGCAGCGCCACCCTCCTCGCATGGTAGGCACCAATAATCCCCGACCCCTTCACACCCCGAACCTTTAGAGCATGAATGGCTGCGAGAAGGTCGGCAAGGTGCTTCTTCCCCGGAGTCGGACAACCCCACTGCCATGATTCTGGGGCCTCGTCGATGAGACGCCCAGAGTACTTCGGCAAGGTGGCACTCAGGTCATCCTTGATGTAAAACCACTGCGAGTGCCACCCCTTATTGGAGGTCGATAGACGCATCAATGGGTAGTCCCTCGACTGGGTGGGGCGCAGATGAATGCTGGCACATCCCATCGGCACGTTCACGTCCTTCTCCCCAATCTTCCTCTTCGACAAACTGACGGTGAAGAAGTGCCGCCACAAATCGAAGTGGGGATCGATCCCCAGGAAACCCTCACACAGGGCAACAAGCGCCGCCATATGTTGGACACCATTGGGGGTAAGATGCTGCAACTCCACCTGGTAATAATCCAACAACCCCCGAAGAAATCTATGCGCGGGTACGGCAAATCCCTGCTCATGAAAGATGGCAAAAGACACGACATACCCTTCGGGCGGCGTCGGCTCACTCTCATCACTGGGCTTCAGCCACTCCCCGATGGCGGATAGCGGGCGGAGGAGGCCACGGCAGACGAGGCCCTCCAAACGCCGAGAAGTAATGCTGGATCTGCCCCACAGCTCCATCGAAACATCGGGAGGAAGGTGGGTGCAAGCTCAACGGGGGCGGCGGCGTGGACGCGAGCTCGACGGCGACGGTGAACACGGATGCGAACCTAACAGCAGTAGCAGTCTTGGCGTGGGAAGCTAGGGCGATTGGCGGTGAGAGCTGTGGATGCGAAGGCGAGGAAACGAAGTACGGAAACCTAGGGGCGAACCCCATGGTTTTATAGTGGCGATGGATGCGAGAAGAGCAACCGTCCGCCTCGATCCCTGGGCCTACCACGCGCACCGCCGCGTCATGTCACGGGACACGCGCCTGCGATCCCTATCCGCTCCCACCAAGATCATGCTAAACGGTTCACCTTCCCGGGGACCGGACTCTTCTCCAATAGAGGGAACATGGGCTAGAAAAAATTCTTCTCTGGTCCATCTAGGCCCAAAAAGACCGGGGTTGGCCCAACCATCTCAACGGACGTCTCAAATGAGGGATGGACCCGCAAGAGGCTAGGACTCCGGTACACGAGCGCCAACAGGACTTTGACTTTTTTAGTCAAAACCCCGGCCAAGCTAAACCCGGGCAACATCCCCGCGAATGGGACACCAGGGTTCCCTTGGAAACTATCCAGCTGAGAAAAACTGAATCTCACTGTCCTACCCATGAAGGGTCCGAAAAGCACCCTCCGTGCGATTCCACCCGAATCACCCGGGGCTCGGGGGCTACACCCATTGGGTGCGCTCACGCGCACCATCTGGCAAATCAGAACACCTTCTGGTGAGCCGGAACACCCCCCGGGCGATTCCACTCCGAATCACCCGGGGGCTCGGGGGCTACTGTCGGGGACCTAATACTGGGGTACCCAATGAGGAAGAATTGATAAACATCGTTGACACTTCCAATCGGATAGGAGCGCAATGACGCCTCTCGCCCAAGACCAGGTAGTTTGATTCCACCTCACCCGACCCTCAGGGGCCAGGCTCCACCTCGCCCGATCCCCGGGGGCCAGACTCCGGCTTGCTCGACCCCCGAGGGCCAGACTCCGCCTCGCCCAACCCCTAGGGGCTAGACTCCGCCTCGCTCGACCCCCGAGGACTAGACTCCACCCCACCCGATGTGTGGGAGCTGACTCCACCCCGCCCGATGTCCGAGGGCGGGCTCCGCCCCGTCCAACGACCAAGGGCTGGCCTCGCTCGTCTGGCCGATAAGGGCTGAACATCGCCTCACCTGACGCCCTCACCCTACCCCTCCATGATGACAGGAATAGGGTAAGACAGGATGTTAGAGTCAAACCACGGTAGCAGGGACCATGCCCTGTGCCACTAACAAGTACCATCGAGGTACGACGGGACGGGCGCTTTAGGCCCTGCCAGACCTGACAGAACCTGGGCGCCACCTTCAACCCTCGGGCGCAGAGCCTGACACAAACACCGCTATGAGACTCACGTTCCTATAGTGACAGGCACATGGGCGCCGCACCGTTCGCCCCCCACAGTGTCGCAGGCCGACACCCCTGTCCGACACGCTGCCCGCAGGGATGGGATGGGATGTGACCACTTGCAGGGCGTGACATCATCAACGCACGCATACCCAGCAAACGCGCCCCCTCTGACACCGTCCGGCTGTGTCAGGGGAGGGCTGGCCTAGAGGAAGAAGAGGACCCGACGCTTTCAGAGGACCTTCTTGGTCTCTAGTTTTTTATCCTTCCTCCACCATGTAAGCCCCGTTCCCCTTGGTCTATAAAAGGAGGGGCAAGGCACCCTGCTAAGGGTGGAGATAAACTTTCAATGAACAACTCACATACATAGCCAAGCCACCGTCAGGCTCTTGGCCTCCTTTTGACCCTTCCATCAGAGACCTGGGACTAGTCCCTCTCTCGACCGTTTGTACCCTCTACTACGAACCATTTTCGGTGCTAATAACACGAGCAGCAACAGACTGGATGTAGGGACATTCAACTCGAACCAGTATAAATCTTGTGTCCATTAGCGCACCATCCGGGCCTAACGCGCATAACTATAAATTTACTTGCCCGTGCTTATTCGAAACACCGACACAAGTGTTAGCACCTATAGTTCTACAACAAACATGATAGTTGGCTTCTTTACTAATGTTTGGTCCTAAGGGTCTCATCCTAGGGTTAAGTATGGCTCTAATACCAACTAAAATGATCCATGATTTCCTCAAAGGAAAATCCACATATTACATCATAATGTGATAGTCTAGGAAGACCAAGCTGTCACAGTATCATTATATAGTTGATACGATAGTTCAAACATCACAGAATTACAAGTTTACAAGGTATTATATTGCTTGATAACACACCTAAGTACAACGTATACTAGCGAAAATGCACACAGAACGGCATCAGAGTAGATGTAGCGCGTTGGCGGGTGAATGCTCCTCCATCAAAGCAATCATCAGAGTCGGCGTAGAAAGTCAGTGGGCATAGACATCATCTTCTCAACCAAACTTGAGCATAGGAATGAGACCACCCAATCCTTCTAATCTCCATTGTTGTCATTGTATATGGTGAAAGCATCTAGGCCCCTAGTTGTGTTTCAGTAATTAATTACAACACATGATTACTGTGACTAACATGTGTTTTGCAGAGGCAATTTTAGTTAGGTCATGGTAATGATGATTGATTGGGCAATTATGGTTTTCATGTCCCTATCATTGGAAATCGTTTCGGTTTTCAAAGGATGGATGACAAGGTTAAGGATGTACTAGTTTTATGTGTCGTTTGGCGTTGGAGAGACACTTAGAGTAGTTTAGAACTTTGTTTTTCCTTTGGCCATACTATCAAGGGGGGTATGAACTAGTAGCTTGACCTAGGTGAGTCTAATGGTTTAGGTGTAGTGCATACTTGTCAAACTTATTACTAGGCAGCTCAGGGACAGCCTAAAGATCAAGTGGAGTCAACTTCATTCACAAAGGATTTCGAATTGGAAGTGAATGGAGAGTCAATTTGATGATCGGACGCTGGAATTTTATTAACCGGATGCTGAGGCGCCGGGTTCGGTCAGTGTTGGCGCCTGCACATCCTAGGTCTGAGATGACCGGACGCTGAATAGTATTTGGTACCTGACGCATTGCTAGCCATTTCTGTAGCAGTGTGGTCACAATACTATGCAGGATCGAATGCTGAGTAGTAATCGATCGGACTCTGGGTTTGTAGTGTCTGGTCAACATCAGTAAGGTTTTATAGGAGAATTTCAGCGACCGAACACTAGTCAGCATCATGTCACTCCAACGGCTATTTCTGATAGGGTCGCACATTGCAGCTGTGTTGTACTGACCGGCGCGTCCGGTCATGTTGACCTGTGCGTCTGGTCACCTCGTGTTATGCTGAGTTGGACCCCTACGGTTATGTTTTGAATAGGGTTGTATAAATGCATCTCCTACTCGTCCAATTCAGCTCTCTTGCCCATTTGTTCAGCTGAGGAAACACTTTGGAGTGCAAGGGAGAGCAAGAGCCTAGTGGGGTGATTGAGATTTGAGAATCCAAGATTAAGGGCCTTATTAGTGCATAGGGAGTAGCAAGTGTGCATCCACCTTTCTCATTAGGCTTGTCTTGGTCAAGTGAGAGTTTGTGCTTGTTACTCTAGGTGATCGCCATCACCTAGATGACTCGGTAGTGACTGGAAGCTTGGTGATCATCCAACAGAGCTTGTGGATGACCCAAGTTGTCTTGTGAGCGGTTGTGGGCGATTCTCCACGATGGAGTGTCGAAGAATCAGCCCATAGAGAGCACTTGATCCTTGCGCGGATCAAGGGGAGCTACATCCTTGCGCGGGTGCTCCAATGAGGACTAGTGGGGAGTGTTGAGTCTCCGATACCTTAGAAAAACATCGCCGCATTCCTCTCCCTCTCTTTACTTTGAGCATTTACATTTGAGCAATTCAATTCATGTCTTTACATTCCTAGGACTGCCATGATAGAGTAGAATTAGAACCTAGGGTGCAAAACTTTTGTGCCATAGAACAATAGAAACATTTATAGGCACAAGGGGGTGAAATGGGCTAAGTATAGGGCTTAATTATTGCAATAAATTTAGAATTAGCCCAATTCACCCCCCTCTTGGGCATCTTGATCCTTTCAATTGGTATCAAAGCCTCGTGCTCCTTAAATTAGGCTTAACCGCCTAGAACAAGATGTCCCACGGGGATGGACCCCCTCCCGTATTTGAGGGAGATGATTTTCCTTATTGGAAAATTCGCATGGAGGCGTACATAGAGGCCATAGATGTTGGAGTGTATAGAGCTGCCGCTCAAGGCTTCCCAAAACCTAAGGATCCCGCCAACCTTGTCAGTGATGAAGTTCACTACAAGAAGTGGAATGCAAAGGCTAGAAACACCCTCTTTAGAGGCCTTTGCAAGGACACCTTTAACCATGTGCAGTACCACAAAGATGCCCATGCACTATGGTCGGACATTTGTGCACTCCATGAGAGAACCAAGAGTGTCGATAGAATATCGTCGATAGTCCTCCGAGGGGTATCCCACAAAGGTAGATTGATCAACAGAGATGCGTGTAATCGAGAACAAGAAGGTGACAGAGACACATGAGTTAGATAGGTCCAGGCCATTAGTATGACGTAATACCATACTCCTATGGTCTATTGGATTTTATTGGCTATCGTATGATATTGCGTGAGTTTGGAGGGGGTCCCTACCCACCTTATATAGTCCGAGGGGCAGGGTTACAAGTCGGTTAGATCTAGGAGATAACCAGAAAGTAATAATAGATTATAGGAATCATGGGATCATACGTATCCTAATAGATCTCATAGTATCTTCAGGATATCTTCCCGGTGTCTTGTGGGAGGCACCGAGCAGCGTCGTGCCCCGCAAGGCTTCGTCTTTTAGGCTAGGCCGCCCCTGGGGACACAGCCCATGTGGTCTGCCATGGGTATCCAGGGTCATACCCCCCACAGCTAGTCCTCGAGCGCCTTGTATCCATTGTGCAACGCCGTCTTGAGCATGTCCGAGCAGGTGCGAACAAAGCTGAGCAGTCAAACTCATGGTCCAACCACCGTGATGAGTTGCCGAGTAGTTGTAAGCCGTCGCCGAGCAGGATGAACCATCGCCGAGCAGCGTGAACCGTTGCCGAGTAGCATGAACCATTGCTGAGCAGTGTGACCCAAGTATGGCTTGCCATAAGGATGTAAGGAGCTCAAGTTCAGAAATGAAAATTTCTTCACAGTGGACTAAGTGTGCCCACTTAGAGTCCGACCACGGGAAAGGGAGATAATCTTCTTCAGCTTCAAGAGGCACGGAGTCTTCTAGATTAAAGCAAACACACTCACCGTAAGGTGAAGTGTTCCCACTTAGTCCCCGAGCCCGATAGTAGGTGACGTAGTCATGTGGTGCCAGGGTCCAAAGTAAAGAAAAGCACAAGACCAGCCGAGCAGGCAGCTAGTCCCTAGGTGAAGCCCCGAAATGAGAAAAGCACATTCACCGCAAGGTGAAGTGTGCCCACTTTGTCCTCGAGCCTGACAGTAGGTGACGTGGTCACGTGGTGCCCGTGTTAGAAACAACAGTCATCAGAAGAAAGTCCCCAGTGCGGTGAGGAACCAAGACGTAGTGCAAATGCAGTCCCTGAGCCACAAGAGGAAATCTTGGAGAAAACAAATCATAGAGAAAAAACCAGAGTAACCGGGCGGCATCTTGCTTGGCGGTGACCAGACCACCCGAACATGAAGTACGGTGATGTCCGAGTGGTCGGATGATGATGGGGCTCCGATAGCTCCTTCTCTGAGCATGGAGGCACCTCCGGGCAACACGCGTGTGGAGGAGCAATCGAAGAAAGGGGTGGGAGTCCCCAAGCAGTGGACAAAGGGAGTCCCCGAGCAGCAGGAGGGGGCGAGGCCGACGGTGGAGGCCACGAGACCTCCACCCTAGGTTGCGGGAGTCGACCCCAGGGCCGTGCCTGGGGGCTCAGGTAGGCAGCGTCGGTTCAGGAAAGTGTATCGGTAGGCCAACACATAAGTATCCTTGCCTTGGAGTTATTTTACTGTCATATCCTTATCTCTTTTGGTGATTGATGAGCTAATCTTATGCAGAGCAAGGCGTATGGAGGATCTGAGCCTGCCCGTCCAGACTGACGAGCAGCCGAGGGCTGGTCCTAGGGCGGAGGCAATGCTGACGGACCCCATCCTGGAGTCCCTAGGAGCTTCATGGCCTACGGAGGAGTCGACTGCCACTGTTGATGTACTTGGCGGTGGTGAACGGTTGGCGGTGACGGTGGTCGGGTCGGCGGTGAAGCCCGTGGCAACGGCAGAAGCCGCCGGGTCTTTAGAGGCAGCAGCTAGAGTTACCGACGCCACGTCGGAGTTCAGAATGGAGAAGCCTACGGTGCTAGGGGAGTAGACGGTGCTCCTTGAGGTGTCGGAGGGTGTGGTCGGACATGTTGTCCAGCCATCGAGCCCCCAGGTGGTGCCTCCAGCTATGGAGGAGGATGAAGTGGAAGAGATTGAGCGTGAGGAATCATGACCTCAAGCTATCCGAATCCTCCACAAGCGGGGCGATGAGGTGGTGGTTGTTGAAGAGGAGGACACCACCAAGGAGCTCAGGAGGCTAGAGTCCACCCTTTCCGGAATGATGCAGCAGATCAAGGTCAGTACTGCGTCTGCTATGCTCGTCTTTAACATTGGAGATTGTTCTTGTTCATAATCTTGGTGCTTTTGAAGGGTATTGCTTGGACCACCAAACAGTGGCGATAGCTGATCAAGAGGATGGAGCCCCTCGTCGAGGAGAATGAAAAGCTCATGGAGGCGATGAAGCTTATGGAGAAGAATGTCTAGAGGGCCCAGCGCGAGCGAGACCTTGGTGAGTCTAACACGTGGGATCTAGAATACCAGAAGGGCGTCCTATCTGAGCAGCTAGCGATAGTGTCCGAGCAGTTGCGGGGCAAGTCTGAGTAGCTGGAACGTAGCTTTGAGCAGCTGATGGGTCTTTCTGAGCAGCTGGAGCGCAAATCCGAGTAGCTCAGAAATGTCTTCGAGCAGAAAGCAGGTATGGCGTATCAGCAAATGTCCTTTGTATTGTTGAAATAGTCATATTGTTGCTGACAACCGTTGTGCTTGTAGAGCAAGATGCGGAGCTTAGCCAGCTACGCCAAACCATCGGGCAACTCCGAGAGGAGAAGACGAAGGAGTTAGGGCGAGCGGAGAAGCTGGCCAAGGAGCTAGAAGGTGAGTACTTCATGGTCAGAGTTACTGTTGGAGTAATTTCCTTGCTTGATGGAACCTTGTAATGCCTACAGACTACCGTTGGAGGGTCAAGGTGCAGTTTGAAGTGCTGGAGTAGGAGGCCAGAACCCAGCAGAGCAAACTTGACGCCGTAGTTGCCGGAGTCAAGCCGGTGCTCGACTGCATTGACTTGGAGATGGCTCCTTAGCCCGACGGCAGGCCACCGCGTCCAGACACCATCATCGAGAGGTGCAAGGTGGCATGGGATAACTTCAAAAGCTTCAACCGCGATGACATTATCACCGCCATTACACACGCCCTAGCGGTGGTCCGGTCCCATTACCCTACCATTGACCTTGAAGCGATAGGGGCCAGATTTGCCAGAGGGACAGGCACAATGGAGCACCAGCAGCTGGAAGATGAGGTGGAAGATGCGGCGAAGAAGCTGGCCAGTGACATCGACCTGTTCGGTGAGATGGAAGGCGATGGTGAAGCCCGATGATCTGCTCGGAGAAAAATCTGTAATAACTGGAGAGAGTAGTTAAAATGTGCAAGGGCGCAGACAATCATTTATATATATGTATAAATGTTGTAAAATGACATGTCCATGTTTACGCGGTTTGCTAGTTTTTTGTTGAAGAGTCATTGTAGTGTTAACCCTAACGCAATTATACGTAGTATAAGTAGCGTTCGAGCAGTTAGTTCGTTACTGAACTATTTGGCCTTAGCTAGCCCATAGTCCTTAACGTCGAGCGCAGAGCTCGTGCACGTGTAGGAGGAATAGGCGTGACCAAGGAACTGTAGCCGACCACCCATGACACAGAGCGTGGAGCCTGTAGCATGTGTAGGGAGAGACCAGAGACTAGGTCTTCTCCATAGAGAACAGAGCGGAATGTATGCTGCTCGACGGTTGGCGAAATAACTTGGAGATATATGTAGTATTAGTAGCCTCCAAGTAGTTAGTTCTTTACTGGGCTCTTGGCCTTGACTAGCCCATAGTCCATAACATCGAGCGCGAAGCCCATGCACGTGTAGGAGGAATAGGCATGACCAAGGAACCATAGCCGACCACCCATAACGCAGAGCGCGAAGCCCATAGCACGTGTAGGGAGAGATCGGAGACTGGGTCTTCTCCAAGAGCATAGAACAAAATGTGTGTTCCTCGGCAATTGGCGAAACATTTTGGAGATATGGAGAAATGCGGTGGAGTATTTATGGCGATCACATATTGGAGATATGGAGAAATGTGGCGGAGTGTTTATGGCGATCACAAATTGGAGTTCGTTAAGGAGTAGCTTAGAGCTGGCAACCAGAAGTGGAGATTAAGTCATAATGGAGAAATAATGGATACAAATTATGACTTTGTTCATCATGGAGTGGAGAATACATATCTATAGCGTTTCAAGGATAGAAACGTATCAGGTGCTCAATGTGCCATGAATTGGGGATATCGATTCCGTCCAAGTCACATAGCCGATAAGACCCTGGTCGGGTAACCTCTTTGACCACGTAAGGTCCTTCCTAGGGGGAGGAGAGCTTGTGCATCCCTTCGGTTTTCTGCTTTCTGCAGAGAATGAGGTCGTCGACAGCAAATGAATGACCTTTGATGTTGCGGTTGTAGTATCTTCGCAAGCCTTCTAGGTATTTGGCTGTGCGGATACAAGTAATTAGGCGTTCTTCCTCGGCCCTGTCAATGTCCTCTACCCGAATAGCTACGGCTTGCTCTTCATCATAATTTTCGACCCTAGGTGCTCGGAAGGCAATGTGTGCTGGTAGTATGGCTTCTGAGCCGTAGACCAAGAAATATGGAGACACACCGGTGCTGCGACTAGCTTGAGTGCGCAGTCCCTAGACCACAGTTGGTTGCTCTTTGAGCCATCTGCCCAAATGCTTTTCCTCTTTCTGATATAGCCTCTTCTTGAGGGCATCAAGAATCATGCCGTTCGCCCATTCGACCTGGCCGTTGGCTTTAGGATGGGCAACAGAGACATATTTGACAGAGATGCACCAGTCTTCGTAGAAGTCCCAAAAATGATGACCAGTAAATGTAGTTCTGAGGTCGGTGATAATGCTATTCGGGAGACCAAATCTGTGGATAATATCTTTGAATAGCTCGACTGCCTTCTTTGTAGTAGTTGAAATAGGCGATTTGTATTCGATCCACTTGGAGAACTTGTCAATGGCGACGTACACGTATAGTAAACCACCTAGCACAGGCCTAAAAGGCCTGATCATGTCCAGTCCCCAGCATGTGAAGGGCCAGGAAGCTGGGATGGTTTATAGTTCTTGTGCCGGCAGTGTATTTGCTTGGCAAAAAATTGGCATCCTTCACAACATCGGACGAGGTCTTTTGCATTGGAGATGGCCATGGGCTAGTAAAAACCAGCTCGAAAGCTTTGCCAACCAGGTTTCTTGAGGCCGTGTGGTTGCCCCAGGAACTAGAGTGTATTTGTAGAAGTAGTTTCACTCCCTCTTCTTGGGTGATGCATTTCTGTAGTATCCCTTCCTTGGAACTTTTCCTCATCAAGTTCCCATCCACCAACATGTAATGCTTGCTTTGATGGATTAGGCATTCGGTTTTAGTCTTGTCGATGGGTACTTCGGTGCTGGTGAGGTACTTGATGAACTGTTCCCTCTAATTGGTAGCCGGCGAAGGTACCGTAAGTACTAGCTACTTGGCTGGGGGAATTTCTAGAACTTCCTTCTCTTCCTTAATGGATGGTGCCAAGAGATCTTAAACGAAGACCCTAGGTGGAATCATTGCTCGAGAAGAGCCTATCTTGGATAGGTGGTCGACGAGCTGATTCTGATCTCGTATCACATGGTGGTACTCGATACCATAGAACTTCCCTTCAAGCTTCCTGATTTCGGCATAGTATGCGTCCATCTTTTGACTGGAGCAGGACCAGTATTTGTTGAGCTAATTGATGACTAGCACAGAGTCTCCATATACCATGAGGCATTTGACGCCGAGCTCGATGGCTATATAGAGTCCTTGGACACATGCTTCATATTCGGCGGCATTATTGGAGGCTAGAAAATGAATTCAGAGAACATATCGGAGCTTGTCCTTGGTCGGCGTAATGAATAAAATGCCAGCACAAAAACCGTTGATGTTGAGGGAGCCGTCGAAGTACATCACCCAGTGCTCAGGGCATGTAGTGGGGATGGGCTCTTGAATCTCGGTCCACTCAGTGACAAAGTCAGTGAGCGCCTGTGACTTGATGGTAGGCTTGCTTCTGAACTCAATGGAGTAAGTGATGAGCTCAACAGCCCACTTGATGATGCCGCCATTGACCTCTTTATTGCGGAGAATGTCTCCTAGAGGGAACTCAGTGACCACGGCGATCTTGTAGTACTCAAAGTAATGGCGGAGCTTGCATGACATGATCAGAATAGCGTATAGCAGTTTCTGAACTTGAGGATAATGAGTTTTGGGCTCATTAAGGACCTCACTGATGAAGTGGACTAGACGTTGCACCTTATAGTTGTGCTTGACCTCCTCGTGTTCGATGACGATAGCTGTGCTAATGACGCAAGAAGTGGCGGTGATGTAGATCAGTAAAGTTTCGTCTGACCGAGGCACCGTCATGATCGGAGGCTTTGTTAAAAACAACTTGAGCTGCTTGAAAGCTTTATCTGCCTCCTCCAACCAGTAAAAGCACTCAGAGGCCTTGAGGAGTTTGAAGAACGGTAGTCCCTTTTCACTAAGGCATGATATAAAGTGGCTGAGAGTAGCCATGCAACCCATAAGCTTTTGTATATCCTTGATGGACATTGGTCATTTCATGTTGGTGATGGCGGAGACCTTGTCAGGCTTGGGTTCGATGCCACGGGCACTGACAATGTAGCCTAGGAGTATGCTGGATGAAACTCCAAAGATTCAGTTTGAAGGGTTCAACTTCCATCTGTACCTTTTCAGGCTGGCAAACGTTTCCTCGAGGTCCGTGATAAGATTGTCAGCGGTCTTGGACTTGACAACCACATCATCGATGTAAGCTTCGACCTTGCAGCCTATCTGTTGATTGAGGCACATCTGGATGGCCCTTTGGTATGTTGCCCCAGCATTCTTGAGTCCGAAGGACATGGTGGTATAGCAGTACGCGCCGAAAGGTGTGATGAACGATGTCTTGATCTGGTCTTCTTCCTTGAGGGATATGTGGTGATAGCCGGAGTAACAGTCGAGGAAGGAGAGCAGTTCGCAGCCGGTGATGGAGTCTACAACCTCGTCTATCCGAGGTAGACCGAAGGGGTCTTTAGGGTAGTGTTTGTTAAGATCAGTGTAATCAACACACATTCTCCATTCTTTATTCTTTTTTTGAACCAGAATAGGGTTTGCTAACCACTCGGGATGATACACTTCTTTTATGAATCCAGCAGCTAGGAGCCATTTTATTTCTACCCTAATAGCCTCCTTCTTGTCTGGCGTGAATTGTTGGAGTTTTTGCTTGATCGGTTTGGTGGTCGGCGAGACATTCAAGGAGTGCTCGATCTTCTCCCATGGTACCCCCGACATGTCTGATAGGTTTCCAAGCAAACACGTCGATGTTGGCATGTAGGAAGGAGACGAGCGCGCTTTCCTATTTGGGGTTGAGGTGTGACCTAATCTTCACAGTCTTGGAGGGGTCATCAAGGCAAAGCCCGGCCTCCTTGGTTTCCTTGGACTTGGCGGAGGCACGAGGAGGCTCCAGCGATGGGATCTCTAGGTCATCAGTGGGCACCATCTTGGTGTCGGTGACCACACTGGCCATCTAGATGGAGAGGTTGGTGGCTTCGGTGAGGGCAAGACTCTTTGTCTCATAGGCATAGGCGATGGAGAGGTTGGCCCACAGGGCCAGGACTCCTATAGGCAAAGGCATCTTCAGCACCAGATAGGCATAGTGCGGTATGGCCATGAACCTAGCCAGAGCTGGCTGACCAAGTATTGCGTGGTAGGCGGTGTTGAAGTCAGCGACATAGAAGTAGATGTGTTCGACGCGGTAGTTATTAGCTGTGCCAAACTACACTTGGGAGGGTGATCCCTCCAAGTGGTTTGGATGCCCTGCCAGGTACCACACCCTAGAAGGAGGAGTCGAAGGGTGTGAGGTCTCCTAACCCGAGGCCTAGCTCCTTGAGGGCCTTGGCAAAGAGGAGGTTTAGAGAGCTCCCGCCGTAGACGAGCACTTTTCTGAAAAGCACTTTCTGCACGGTTGCGTCAAGGATGAGGGGAAACGCCCTGTGTAAGGGATATCCACCCACTAATCAGCCCTACTAAAGGTGATGGGGACCTCGGACTAGGGGCGATAGCTGGGGTTGGCGGTGGCGTCTTCTGTGTTGACGGTGAGCACCCGGCGGGCGGTGAGCTTCTTTTCTCTTCTACTCTCAGCGGAGGTGAGGCCCCCGAAGATGGTGGTGACCACCTTGTCATGATCCTAGAAGGCATTGTTGTTGCCCCCAGGTGGTCGGCGGCCTCTAGCTCCGTCGTTGTTGTCGTCGTCTGGCTTTTTGGCTTGGAACTCCTTGCCAAGCCGAGGTAGTCCTTCATCTTATGCTTGGCGTTCTTGTGGAGAGGGCACGGACCATCGAGGATCTTCTTGTATTGCTCGTCATAGTTGTGCTTGGCATGAGGCTTGTCAACAACGGCGATGATGTGGTCTGGTCGGCGGCGGTGATATTGACCAGACTTAGATCCTTCTAGTCGATCACGGCCGCTGTCCCGATGGTGACTGCGGTCGTCATAATGGCGGTCGCTGTGGCACCGGTCATTAGGGCGATCGTCATTGCAGTGAGTTGGACGATGAGTGCCCATATCCTCATTGAAGCACACCTCGGCTTCTTTGGCGTCAACATACTGGTTGGCGGTCATAATCATCTCGCCAATCCCCGTTGGTGGCTTGTGATTTTACTTAGAGTGGAGGTCGCGGTGATGGAGTCCTCGGACGAAGACGGTGATGACCTCAACTTCCGTGATGTTAGGAATCGAATTCCTCATCTAGGAAAAGCGTCGGATGTAGCTATGGAGGAGCTCGGACGACATCTGGTAGATGCGGTTCAGATCATGCTTGGTGCCCAGCCGAGTACACGTAGCCATATAGTTGTCAGTGAAGACCTTTTCAGCTCTTCCTAGGATCCAATGGAGTCCAGGGCATGGCTTGTGAACCAGTTCATCGCGGTTGGCATGAGCATGATGGGAAGGTAGTTCACCATGACACTGGTATCTCCTCTGGCGGCACACACAGTAGTGGCATAAGCCTATAGCCACTGTGTGGGGTTCATCCGTCCCTCGTAGGGCTCGACCCCAGTGACTTTTGAAACCCCTACCTGGCGTGCCAACTGTTGATAGAATATAGTTGGCAGTCCTCTGAGGGGTATCCAACAAAGGTAGATTGATTGGCAGATATGTGTGTAATCGAGAACAAGAAGGTAACAGAGACACATGAGTTAGATAGGTTCAGGCCATTAGTATGACATAATACCCTACTCCTATGGCCGTTGGATTGTATTGGCTATCGTATGATATTGCGTGAGTTTGGAGGGGGTCCCTGTCCACCTTATATAGTCCGGGGGCCAGGGTTACAAGTCGGTTAGATCTAGGAGATAAGTAGAAAGTAATAACAGATTATAGGAATCATGGGATCATACATATCCTAATAGATCTCGTAGTATCTTCAGGATATCTTCCCGGTGTCTTGCGGGAGGCGCCAAGCAGCGTCGTGCCCCGCAAGGCTTCATCTTGTGGGCTAGGCTGCCCCTAGGGGCATGGCCATGTGGTCTGTCGTGGGTATCCAGGGTCATACCCCCCACAAAGAGTGAGTGTGAGGCAAGCTATCACCTTGTGATGAAAAAGCTTAATTCATTTGAGATGCTTCTTAGTGAAAGTGCTAATGAGATATATTCTTGCTTGAATGTTCTTGTAGAAGAGGTCAATGGGCTTGGACTCATACAAATGCAACCATCCGATATTGTGGGAAAGATCTTGAGTGTTGTCCCCATTGACAAGTATGGGCATAGTGTGATGGTGCTTCATCAAGGCGATCTTTCCGCCACCACGCCAACTCAAATATTGGGGAAGATCAATGCACATGAGATGTACCTACACATCACTCCTCAAGTGGGCTCTTCATCCTCAAAGAAGAAAAATTTTACATTCAATGCTATCTAAGAGAAGAGAAGCAAAGAAAAGACTACTCATGATAATTCAAGTGATGATGAAGTTGATGATGCAAGTCTTGCTCTCATGGCGAGAAGAACCGCAAAGATGCTCAAAAAGCTAAGCAAGAATGGAGTCAAGTTTGATGGCAAAAAGAAGAAGTTCTTCACTAGTAGTAGAAGGAAGCCCATCTTTGAAATAGATTGCTACAATTGTGGAGATCTTGGTCATCTAGCTCATCAATGCCCCAAACCCAATAAAGACAAGTACAAGAAGAAGTACAAGGGCAAGAAAGATGACTCAAGTGATGATGATGATGATGAGAGGAAGGACAAGCCATACAAGAAAAAGGATGGCAAGAAGAAGAAGAATGGCAAGGCTTATATTGTTGGTGATTGGCTCACGGATATTGAATCATCAAGTGGCTCAACCGATGATGAAAGTGATAATGAGAAGAAGGTGGCCACTCTTGTGATTGATTCTTCACTATCTCCACCACCACCGCTGCCATCATCCTCTACACACCTATGCCTCATGGCCAAGGGTGAAAGAAAGGTACAAAATGATGATGATTGTAGCAGTGATGACAACGATAGTGATGATGAGAATGGTAGTGATAGTGATGAAGAATTTGAATCACCTTCTTATGATGATCTTGTCAAATTGCTAAACCAATACACTAAGATCATTAGAAAGACAAGAGCTAAAAATGAGAAGCTAGAACTTGAAAATGATTCACTCTTAGCAAAGTATGACATAGCCCAAAAAACTAGTGATGAGCTTAGAGAAGAAAATAAAATTGTGTCATCTAAACTCAAGGAGCTCAAAACTTCTAAAAAGGAGCTTAGAGAAAAACATGATAAACTTGAGGAGATACACATTGAGCTCACCACTAGTTACAACTTGCTAAAATAAGAGTACACCAATCTCAAGATTAATCATGACAATCTTGTTCTTTCTCATGAGTTCTTATCAAATGAGTCACATGATGCTACTAACAATGTTGTTAAGATTGATATAGCCACATCATATGATGACTTGATTGTTGAGAGCATTGAGCAAGGTTCTAGTAGCAAAGGTAAGAAAGTGGTTGAGTCCGACAACTATGATGATTATGTCAAGCTCAAGAGTGAGAATGAGAAGCTCAAGAAAGATCTTGAAAAGCTATCAACCGCCAACACAATTGTGACAGAGAACCTTGACAATAACCATGACATGGCTCTTGAGAATGAGATGCTTAGAGAAGAGAACAAGAGGCTCAAGTTGGAGAAGGATCTTGAGAAGCTATCAACTCATGATGAACTTAGAGAAGAGAACTGTCACACCCGATTTTAAGGATAAAATGGGATGCATAATCTTATGTGCGCCCAGAGATCAGTCACACACATAAGTCGACAAATTATAGATAGTATCATCACAAGTGTTTATTAAATCACGTATAATAAGATAGAGTCTTCACATAAATGTAGCGGAAGTATAAAGAAAAATCACTCGCGGAAGCTCCATATCACAGGGACGTCAACTGATTGACCACAAGTCTAGTAATCCTCAGAAAAGTCATCATTACCATAGCCATCTGTTATCCATCTAGGATTTTTATCCAAATAATAAAAATAAACAAGCGTAAGTACGTGTCGTACTCAACAAGTGTAACATGGGGTTCATGAGGCTCAAAAGGGCTTGACACGGGTTTAACAGCATTTAGCTTTTAGTTGTCACAATTTTGGCATAACAGTAGCCACAAGTTGTCATAACCCCAATTAAAACACATGGCCACTATAAATATAAATAATGAATAGCATAAACGGATAATTATTAGTGATCGTCTATTCCATAAGGGTCCAAGGCCGCTCGTGACCGTGAGCATGGCTGATATACTAGTTTTACACTCTACAGAGGTTGTACAATTTCACTGTGAGTTGTGATACCATATGCCCAGGTTTATAACTCCCAAAACACTTCCAAGGTTAGCAGGCAGGGTTCACTATGAAGCCTTTCAAAGGTTCATCTAATAAGTTAGGGCCATTAGATTCACTCGGCAAATAGATATAGGAACCCCCTTGTCGAATGGTACAATTCCATCACGGTTATACACATAAGAGTAGAGGATGTCCTATACCCGATTCGGCAAGCCATTCTTACGCTATGAAGGTAACCTTTAACAAGCTAGAAAAGGTCCTCATACTGAGCTAAAGCTAGAGCCATGTAGCCCTCACAGCTGTACTATAAGTCCCATATGTTCGCTTACAGATAAGTCCTTAGGGAGAGGAATCTTAAGCATTTAGAAAGTAGCTAAACACTCCAGCCCCCTGTTTCCAAGTTGCTAAAAAGTCATGTTTTAATGTTTATTGCATATACCATTAGTCAAGTTACAAGATCATGGTTTAGTTGAGCACTAGCAAAGCTACCCAATGCATATCCCATAGGAGACAAGGTATAAGTTCAATTATGGGAATCCCTATCAAGGTGACACTTGCAATATGAATTAAATGTATTAAAGTTGATAGGAAACAAGGATGATCCCATACTATACTTGCCTTGAACAAAGTGTTCCTGCTGATTCTGCTCGTCAAAGTTGTACTCTTGATCACCCACGAATTGCTCACCATCTATACTCGATAATCATAGCAACATACAAGCATCCAGAAGCAATTATGTATAGCAAACAAAGGCTATAGATTAGAAAAGTACACCAATCAGCATAAAATCAAGATGAAAAGTTTGTAAAACAAAGCTACATCTTGCTACGAACACACAGATGTGAAGATCATGAAAATCGGAGCTCAAACGAAGAAGTTATGAATTAAACAAGATTTCCTTTATGAAAATGATAGATTAAATCTAACCTTGAATTTTAAAAGTTGAAAACATACGTAACAGTCATATAAACATGTAGATTATGCAATTACGAATCTAACACAACTTGAACGGATTAAATCGGAGTGAAAACAAAGATTTTAAGGCTAAAACAAGATTAGTGGCAAAACTGTAAATATATGAAAACGTATTTTATATCTAACCAATAAAACTACGTTTTCAGAAGAAGAAAGCATATTTTGAATCTAATCCGAAAGAAAATACATTTTCAAAAACAGAAAACGTATTCTAGGGAATACGTCAAGGACCGTGGGTTTGAACTTAGAATCTTACGGGGGTTCTTTTGCAATTTTGCCGGCCGAATCAGTATCATGAAATATGGACCGTTGGATTAAGATCAGATGGCCCAAAATAGATCGGGAGGGGGTGGCCGCCGGTGGTGAGCAGAGCGGCGATGGCGCCATGGCCGGGCACGGCGGTGCGCATGGAACTTAGCCTACGGACTATGGCGGGACGAACCAAAGGCCCCGGAAGATAGAAGAAGGAACGAGAGATCTTGGCTAGGTAGCTTACCGAGGTGGGAAGCGATGGAGGGCGGCACAGTGCATGGCGTAGCGGGTGGCTCATCATCGGCTAGGGTTTGGCAGTGCTGCATCTCGGCGATTCGACGAGGGCTGCTGCTAGTTCTAAGATGGAATAGAGAGGCGGTGGGGTCGGCAGCTATTTAAGGCCGAGGAGTCTTGGGTGGCACAACAAAGCGAGGCGTGGCACCGGCGGAGTCAGAGTCGGCGGCAGTGGAGAATCTAGCTCGGTCACGTGTGAGGAAGACGAACAGTGTGCCACTGAAGTGTGGGGCCAGTTGGTCAGTGACTCATGCGGGGAAGAGAACGGTGCGGCGTGGGGGATGCTATTGGGCCGGCCTGCTGTAGAGGGAATTGGCCGCCTACGGAGACTTGGGCTGTAGCGGGGAAGTGGGAGGAAACTAGGCTGCACAGGCGACTGGGCCACGCGGGGAGAACCAGTCCGAGCTAGGCTAGATCCAAGAGACGGAGAAGAGAGAAAATAAAATTCTTTTTCTAATTTCTCAACACAATTTCAAATCCAATTTAAATCCAAATTTAAATCCTTTTGCAAATTTTGATCAAACCAAAGCATCACAAATAAAATATGCAGCAGCATGTATGCACATACATGTATGTAAACCTTATATTTGATTTTATTTTAAATAAAGTTATCATTTTTCTAAATTTAAATACTCACAAAATGCATAATTAAATCATTTTCTCCTATTTTAAAATCTTGCAATTTTTAGGGTGTTACATTTCTACCCCCTTAGAATGAATCTCTTCCTCGAGATTCGGACGATGCTTACTCAAAATGCTACGGGTATGTTTTCCTCAGATCCTCTTCTCTTTCCCAAGTAGCCTCATCTTCTGTATACCGATTCCACTGAACGTTACACGTCTTTTTAACTCGACTCCTCGTAACCCTTTCTACCGTCAGCAAAATCTTTTCCAAAAATTCCTCATAGGTGAGATCTTCCTTAACTGTAAGCTCCTCTAACGGTATCTGCTCCTCTAGTACACGCAAAAACTTCTTTAATTGAGACACATGGAACACGTCATGTACTCCAGATAAACTCTCAGGAAATTCTAATTGATAAGCTACTTCACCACATCTCTCTTTAATTTTAAAAGTCCCAATATACCATGGTGCTAACTTTCCTTTCATGTTAAACCTTCTCACACTTATCATAGGTGATACTTTTAGGTAAACATAATCCCCTATTTTGAAGACCAATTCTCTTCTCTGAGTGTCAGCATAACTCTTCTGTCGAGACTGTGCCACTCTCAAGTTATCTCTAATCATCCTTACTTGCTCCTCTGCATCTCTTAAAACATCCGGTCTGAACACTTGAGTTTCTCCCATTTGATTCCAAAACAACGGGGTTCTACACTTTTGTCCATACAAAGCTTCGAAAGGTGCCATATTGAGACTCTTTTGATAACTGTTGTTATATGAGAACTCTGCATAAGGCAAACTCTTGTCCCAACTTGTACTATACTGCAATGCACAAGCTCTCAACATGTCCTATAAAATTTGATTAGTTCTGTCTGTTTGACGATTTGTCTGAGGGTGATATGTTGTACTAAAATTCAACTTTGTTCCCAACAAACTATGTACTTGTTGCCAAAAATAAGATGTAAATTGAGTACCTCAATTAGACACAATTTTCTTGGGAACTCCATGTAGACACACTATCTTCTCCATATATAATTGGGCCAACTTTGGTCCTTTATAATGAGTCTTGACCGGTATAAAGTGAGCAACCTTAGTTAACCGATCCACTATCCCCCATATTGAATCATAACCTCTCTGAGTGCATGGTAACCCAACAATAAAATCTATACCAACTTCTTCCCACTTCCATTCTGGTATCTTCATTGGTTGCAATAATACTATAGGTCTTTGGTGTTCCGCTTTAACTCTCTGAAATGTATCACATATAGCAACATATTCTGCCACATCCCTCTTAAGTCCATACCACCAATACTTCTCTTTCAGATCCAAATACATCTTGGTACTCCCGGGATGAATAGAGTAAGAAGACTCATGTGCCTCATGAAGAAATGCATCTCGTATAGCCTTATTCTTAGGCACACATAGTCTTTTCCCAAACTAAAGAGTTCCATTATCATCCATACGGAAACTTGGTGCCTTTCCAATCACTATGTTCTCTGCTATTTCCTTTAACCTCTTATGCTGTAACTGACCCTTGCGTATTTCTAGCTCCAATGTAGGCTCTATCACCAACTCTACTACATTAGTGATGAAACCCAAGTTTAATTGCTTAAAGTCAGCACTTAATTCCCTTGACATAGGCATCACTTGCACCTCATTGACATAACTCTTCCTGCTAAGAGCATCGGCAACAATGTTTGCCTTACCAAGATGATAGTGTACTTCCAGATCATAATCCTTAATCAACTCCAACCATCGACGTTGTCTCAAATTTAGATCTGTCTGACTGAAAATGTACTTCAAGCTCTTGTGATCAGTATAGATATCACTCTTATGTCTGATATGATAGTGCCTCCATATTTTCAAAGCATGAACCACTGCTGCTAACTCCAAATCATGAGTAGGATAGTTTAGCTCATGCTTTCTCAACTGTCGGAATGCATAGGCCACTACTCTTCCCTCTTGCGTAAGAACACATCTGAGACCTTGACGAGATGCATCACAATAGATAGAAAAATTCTTGCTCAAATCTGGCAAAACCAACACTGGGGCTGTAGTCAACCTCTTCTTCAATTCCTCAAAGTTAGCCTGGCACTTCTCAGACCACACAAACTTAGCATTTTTCTCCAACAGAGCTGTCACAGGCTTGGCAAGTTTAGAAAAGCCTTCTATGAAGCTTCTGTAGTTTCTAGCCAATCCCAAGAAACTATGAATCTCTCCTACATAGATCGGTGGCTTGTAGTTCAACACATCTCTCACCTTGCTTGGATCTACTGCTATTCCACCATTAGAGACAACATGACCTAGGAAAGAAACTTCCTTCAACCAAAACTCACACTTGCTTCACTTAGCGTACAACTTGTGTTCCCTGAGCTTCTGGAAGACCAACCTTAGATGTTTAGCATGCTCTTCTTTAGTTTTGGAAAATACCAATATATCATCAATGAATACCACCACAAACTTATCTAGAAACTCCATGAACACCTTATTTATAAAGTACATAAAGTATGCAGGTGCATTGGTCAAACCAAAGGACATAACGGTGTACTCATACAAACCATGCCTCGTAGTAAAGGCTATCTTGGGTATGTCGGTGGCACGAATCTTCAATTGATGATAACCAGAACGAAGATCAATCTTAGAGAAAACACAAGCACCTCTTAACAAACAAGTCATCAATTCTAGGTAGCGGATACTTGTTCTTGATAGTAACCTCATTTAGTGACCGATAATCAACACACATCCTCTGGGTACCATCCTTCTTGTCAACAAATATAATCGGTGCTCCCCAAAGTGATGAACTAGGATGAATGAAACATTTCTCCTGTAGCTCCTTTATTTGTTCCTTAAGTTCCTCTAGTTCATTAACCCCCATTCTATATGGATGCTTAGCTATAGGTGTAGTTCTAGGTAATAATTCAATAATAAACTCAATGTCACAGTCACATGGCATACCTGGCAAGTCATCGGGGAACACATCCGGAAACTCATCCACTACTGGGTCCTCCTTGTTGACGCGATCATCAAGCTGGTTCACTATGGCTATCGACTGTGCTTGTACTACAACATCAACACTGATTCTGTCCCCATTCGGTGTGGTCACAACAACTACCTTCTCCTGACACTGAATTACTGCCCTATTTTGCTTCATCCAATCCATACCTAGAATCACATCAATGCTAGATGTTCTCAACACAATGGGGCTCACTTTGAACTCTACCCCTTAAAAATAGACTAGTTGGAAGACAACGATAAGAAGCTTGCAAACTACCTCATGGTGAGTTTACTAGTATAGGATTTTTCATGGCACATAAGGGTATGCTATGCATTCTAACAAATGCTTGTGATATGAAAGAATGCGAAGCTCCAGAATAAAAAAGAACAGTGGTAGGAGTGGAATTGACATCAAACGTACCGAGCATGACTTCTGGTTCTGCAAGCACTGTCTCTGTAGACACATGATTCACCTTTCCCATGTGGGGTACTGGCTTCTGAGGCGTTCCTTTCAGATTACTGTGCTTACCTTGGGGTGTTAGTTGATTCTCCTTCCTAGGGAAATGGTTGACATAATGCCCAACTTCTCCACAACGATAGCATATATTGGGGTTGCTAGGTGCACTGGTCTTCATGGGAGTGTTGTTAGGAGCTCCCTATTGTGGTGTCTGCTAGCCACTTTGCTGGTGGGGACGTTGATTGCCATTCTGATGCTAGTACGGTGGACGCTGCTGGTCTGGGTTGCGATTCCATTGATTAGGGGTCCCTGGTACCTCTGCTGGAAGCCTTGCTGAGGGTTAGTGCACGAATGAGTATTACTCCTAGAGGCCTGTCCCTGAAGCCTCCTCTTCTTAGCCTCTATCTCTTTGCTCTTATTGTCAATAACAATAGCGTGGTTCACCAGCGTCTAGAAATTGGGGTATGTATTGGACATAAGCTGGAGTTGCAGACCATCATACAACCCCTTGAGAAAGTAGCGCTGCATATTATCATCATCAGCCACCCCATTCGGAGCATAGCATGACAACTGAGCAAATTTGTCACGATACTCAGCTACAGACATAGATCCCTATTTCAGAGCTTTGAATTCCTCGTGCTTCAGCTCTATCAATCCTTCAGGTATGTGGTAGGATATGAAATTCTCTCTAAACTCCTACCAGGTGATAGGAGGAACATTAGTGGGACGTTCATACTCAAATGCCTCCCACCAATCTTGAGCTTTTCCCTGGAGTTGTCCTGATGCGTACAACACCTTCTGTTGGTCGTCGCACTGCGCTATGTTAAGTTGCTTTTCCACTGCATGATGCCAATCATCGGCTTCTAGTGGATCAGTAGCATGTGAAAACACCTAGGGGGCGGCCCTTCAAGAATTCACCATGCTTATCACGTGGTGCTCCACCAATTGATTGATTCTGCTGATTCTACACCAGAGCTTGCATAAGCTGTGTCTGCACTGCCAAAAGTTTCTCAATAGTCAGTGGCGGTGGTGGTGGTGGATGTGGGGGAACACCTCCATGACCTTGGCCTCTTCCTCTTTCAGACATCTGACATCCAACACAAATATTCAAAATTTAGAGATTTCCATGTTATAGACAATTATAGAGATATAGAATACATTCTGAAAAATTTCTAGACAAGTTCCAACATCAGTGGCTCGATAAAATAGTCATATCTTGAGTTCTAGATATCCAAAAGAGGCATGCTTTACATGGTTGAAAGCTTCAGAAATTATCTACAAGTTTTATTCAGACCACATGCCCAGATTCTATCGTTAGTTTAATAAAAAATAGAACACAACCAAAACTGTTCCAAATTCTAGACTGCGTAGAAACTTTAATTTGAAACAGCTATATCTCTCAAACCAAATTAGATTTAGGGGTGATTCTAGCAGAATTAGAAAGATACTTAAGTCTAGTTATTCTCATAAAATTTAATAATTTTTGGTCAAGTAGATTTGGGCATTGAGATAAGGGCAATTTGCTCTAAAAACATATCGGAGAGAACAAGATGTACTAAACCCAACTATTTATTTATTGACTCAAACTTTAATATTCTGAACTATGGAACTTGCAGACATGCCCACAAAGTTCCAGCACTCATTACAAAAATCCAACTCACACATAAACATAATAATAAATCAACTAGGCACAGCAAAGTTCACACCACACTACTAGACTCGACTTGACTCAACTTGACCCATGCTACTAACGTCTTATTACATAGAAAGGAACTCCAACACCTATGGGCGAGGTTTATTGGGAAGCTTCTCATAAATCCTTGGTAGGTTGAGGCACACCTTTTGGTCATCTATCACTTGTTGGTATCTCTTAAGATACTCCTCCTGTGCCTTCAACTAATTTTTCAGTCGCCGATTCTTCTCTACTAACTCACAGGCAAAGTCCCACTAATGCTCCTCCTATCACCTGGTAGGAGTTTAGAGAGAATTTCAGATCCTACCACATACCTAAAGGATTGATAGAGCTTTTCCACTACACGAAGCCAATCATCTGCTTCTAGTGGATCAGGAGCAGGAAGTTGACTCGTCTCACACCTAATTTTAACGATAAAATGGGATGCATAATCTTATGTGTGCCCAGAGATCAGTCACACACATAAGTTGACAAATTATAGATAGTATCATCACTTGATTAGTTAGATCCGTGCCTTCAGGGTCCATTATTGCCCACTCCAGTTCAGGGTGTTGGCGAGTCGACTTCCTGCTCCTGAGGTTCCTCCTCACGTGGCTCCATGGGCTCATACAATCCACGAGGCGGGTAGTAGCCTCTGGTGCTGATGTGGGTGGTCTTATTGGCACAAGACATCTACAGAGTTAGATTCAGTTAGAATAGAAGCAATAATTTTCATAACAGAGTGTGGCGAAACAAGCATAAACTTTAGCAATTAACAAGAGTGGAGTAGTAAGCATGAAATGAGTGAAGCAAAAGAGGCTAAAACGACCATTACTAACTAGGCTTGCGTTCTACAGTCAACACAGCTCTAATACCAATCTGTCACACCTGATTTTAAGGATAAAATAGGATTCATAATCTTATGTGCACCCAGAGATCAGTCACACACATAAGTCGACAAATTATAGATAGTATCATCACAAGTGTTTACTACATCACATATAATAAGACAGAGTCTTCACATAAATGTAGCGGAAGTATAAAGAAAAATCTCTCGTGGAAGCTCCATATCACAGGGACGTCAACTGGTTGACCACTAGTCTAGTAATCCTCAGGAAAGTCATCATTACCATAGCCATCTGTTACCCATCCGGGATTTTTATCCAAATAATGAAAATAAATAAGCGTAAGTACATGTCGTACTCAACAAGTGGAACATGGGGTTCATGAGGCTCAAAAGGGCTTGACACGGGTTTAACGGCATTTAGCTTTTAGTTGTCACAATTTTAGCATAAGAGTAGCAATAAGTTGTCATAACCCCAATTAAAACATATGGTCACTGTAAACATGAATAATGAATAGCATAAACAGATAACTATTAGTGATCATATATTCCATAACGGTCCAACGCTGCTTGTGACCGTCAGCACGGCTGATATACCAGTTTTACACTCTGCAGAGGTTGTACACTTTCACTGTGAGTCGTGATACCCATATGCCTGGGTTTATAACTCCCAAAACACTTCCAAGGTGAGTAGGCAGGGTTCACTATGAAGCATTTCAAAGGTTCGTCTAACAAGTTAGGGCCATTAGATTCACTCGGCAAATAGATATACGAACCCCTGTCAAATGGCACAATTCCATCACAGCTATACACATAAGAGTAGAGGTTGTCCTTTGCCTGATTCGGCAAGCCATTTTTACACCAAAAAGGTAACCTCTAATAAGCTAGAAAAGGTCCTCATATCGAGCTAAAGCTAGAGACATGTAGCCCTCACAGCTATACTATAAGTCCCAGATGTTCGCTCACAGATAAGTCCTTAGGGAGAGGAATCTGAAGCATTTAGAAAGTAGCTAAACACTCCAGCCCCCTGTTTCTAAGTTGATAAAAAGTCATGTTTTAATGGTTATTGCATATACCATTAGTCAAGTTACAAGATCATGGTTTAGTTGTGCACTAGCAAAGCTACCCAATGCATATCCCATAGGAGGCAAGGTATAAGTTCAATTCTAGGGAATCCCTATCATGGTGACACATGCAATATGAATTAAATGTATTAAAGTTGATAGGAAACAAGGATGGTCCCATGCTATACTTGCCTTGAACAAAGTGTTCTTGCTGATCCGGCTCATCAAAGTAGTACTCTTGATCACCCACGAATTGCTCACCATCTATACTCGATAATCACAGCAACATACAAGCATCCAAAAGCAATCATGCATACCAAACAAAGGCTATAGATTAGAATAGTACTCCAATCAGCATAAAATCAAGATGAAAAGTTTGTAAAACAAATCTACGTGTTGCTACGAACACATAGACGCGAAGATCACGAAAATCAGAGTTAAAACAAAGAAGTTATGAATTAAACAAGATTTCCATTATGAAAATAATAGATTAAATCTAACTTCAAATTTTAAAAGTTAAAAACATACTTGATAGTTGTATAAACATGTAGATTATGCAATTACAAATCTAACGCAACTTGAACGGATCAAATCGGAGTTAAAACGAAGATTTTAGGGCTAAAACAAGATTAGTAGCAAAACTGTAAATAGATGAAAATGTATTTTTGATCTTACAGATAAAACTACATTTTCATAAGACGAAAGCGTATTTTTAATATAATCCAAAATAAAATATGTTTTCAAAAATAGAAAACATATTCTGGGGAATACATCAAGGACCGAGGGTTTGAACTTAGAATTTTGCGGGGGTTCTTTTGCAATTTTGCTGGCTGAATCGGTATCATGAAATTTGGACCGTTGGATTAAGATCGGATGGCCCAAAACAGATAGGGAGGGATGGTGGCGGGCGGCGGCGGCGGCAGAGTGGCGACGGTGCCATGGCTGGGTATGGCGGTGCACACGGAACATAGCCTACGGATTATGGCGGGATGAACCAAAGGCACCGCAAGATAGGGAAGGAACGGAGATCTCGGTTAGGTAGCTTATCGAGGCGCGGAGCGACAGAGGGCGGCGTAGTGCATGGCGTAGCAAGTGGCTCGTCGGCGGCTAGTGTTTGGCGGTGCTGCATCTCGGTGATTTGGCGAGGGCTGCTGCTAGTTCTAAGACATAATAGAGAGGCGGCGGGGTTGGCTGCTATTTAAGGCTGAGGAGTCTTGGGTTGCACGGCAAAGCGAGGAGTGGCATCGGCGGAGTCGGAGTCAGCGATGGCGGAGATTCTAGCTCGGTCACACGTGAGGAAGAAGAATAGTGCGCCGCTGACATGTGGGGCCAGTTGGTCAGTGACTCACGCGGGTAAGAGAACGGTGCGACGCGGGTGATACTGTTGGGCGCCGCTGACATGTGAGACCTGCTGCGGAGGGAATGGGCCGCCTGCGGAGACTTGGGCTGTAGCGGGGAAGCGGGGGGAAACTGGGCCGCGTGGGCCACTGGGCCACATGGGGAGAACAAGGCCGAGCTAGGCCAGATCCAAGAGAGGGAGATGAGAGAAAATAAAATTCTTTTTCTAATTTTCTCAACACAATTTCAAATCCAATTTAAATCCTTTTGCAAATTTTGATCAAACCAAAGCATCACAAATAAAATATGCAGCAGCATATATGCACATACATGTATGTAAACCTTATATTTGATTTTATTTTTAACAAAGTTATCATTTTTCTAAATTTAAATTTTCACAAAATGCATAATTAAATCATTTTCTCCTATTTTAAAATCTTGCAAATTTTAGGGTGTTACAAGAACAAGAAACTCAAATTAAAGAAGGAGTATCTCAAGATCGGTTTGAGCAAGTTCACAAGAGGCCAATATCTTCAAAGTGAGCTACTAATGAACACCGTGATGAATATAGATAGAAGTGGTATTGGATTCTTGGCAAATCAAGAGAAGAAAGCTCAAGCTCAACAACACAAGTTGAAGCCTAAGCCAAAGAGATGCTTTGAGTGTGAACAAAAATGTCACTTTGCTCATGAATGTGAAACTCCACCACCACAACCCTTGCCCAAGCATGCTAGACCCTTTGCTTTCAATGCTCACTACATGCTTAGAAAGGACTCTAGTGGAAATATGAAAGTAATATTCTTAGGTCCACCAAACAAGAATAGGCCTAAGCAAATTTGGGTTGCTAAGTCACTAGTTGAGAAAGTTAAGGGCCCTCATCAAGTTTGGGTCCCTAAACAACAAACTTGATCTCTTGTGTGTGTAGGTGAACTACAAGACCGGTGGAAGTCATTGGGTTATTGATAGTGATTGCACTCAACAAATGACTGGTGATCCTCGTATGTTCACCTCACTAGATGAAGAAGTGGATGGTCAAGAAAGGATTACATTTGGTGGCAATTCAAAGGGCAAAGCACAAGGGTTGGGCAAAGTTGCAATATCAAATGACCACTCAATTTCAAATGTGCTATATGTTGCTTTATTAAGTTTCAATTTGCTATCCGTTGGACAATTGTGTGATCTTGGCTTTCAGTGCTTATTCACCAAGAAGGAAGTGGTCGTATCAAACAAAGATGATGAGCAAGAGATATTCAATGGTTTTAGATACAACAATCTATATCTAGTTGATTTCACCTTCGAAGATGCTAACTTGAAGACATGCTTATTCACCAAAACATCACTTGTGTGGCTTTGGCATAGAAGACTTGCACATGTTGGGATGAGAACACTCAAGAAGCTATTGAAGAATGAGTTGGTGAGAGGTTTGAAGGGTGTCAACTTTGAGAAGGACAAACTTTGTACTGCATGTCAAGCCAGCAAGCAAGATGCAAACACTCATTCAACCAAAGCTTACATGTCAACATCAAGAGTGCTAGAGCTTCTACACATGGACTTATTTGGACCAATAACTTACAAGAGTTTGGGAGGCAACCTCTATTTTCTTGTGATAGTTGATGATTATTCAAGATACACTTGGGTGTTCTTCCTTCATGACAAGACCGAAGTGGCCGCATGTTGCAAGAAGTTTGCCAAGAGAGCACAAAATGAATTTGAAGTGAAGCTCAAGAAGATAAGAAGTGACAATGGGAAAGAATTGGACAACACAAACATTGAAGCATATTGTGATGAAGCTGGGATCAAGCATGAGGTCTCCACAACCTACACTCCTCAACAAAATGGTGTAGTAGAGAGAAAGAGCCGGACACTAATCACCCTTGCAAGAACAGTGCTTGATGAGTACAACACACCTCAAGATCTATGGGTGGAAGCTATCAACACCGCATGCTATGCATCCAACTACCTATTTCTTCAAAAGTTTCTTGGCAAGACCACTTATGAGTTGCTCAATGGGAAGAAGCCGAACATCTCATTCTTCTAGGTGTTTGGATGCAAATGCTACATCTACAAGAAGTGGCAACACCTAGGGAAGTTTCAAAGACGTTGTGATATTGGTTTTCTTGTTGGTTACTCATCAAAGTCCAAAGCATATCGAGTATTTAATCATGCCACCGGCTTGGTTAAAGAAACATATGATGTGTAATTTGATGAATTTAACGGCTCCCAAGGAGCGCATGAGAATCTTGATGATGTAGGTGATGAACCATTGAGGGAGGCCATGAAGAACATTCTAGTTGGAGACATCAAGCCTAAAGATGATGAAGATAAAATACAAGTGATTGATCCACCCTCTTCATCAAATATGCCACAAGATGATGACAAAGATAGGAGAGTAGAAAATGAAGATACTCATGTCTCCCATGACCAAATGGTGGGACAAGCTCAAGATGTTGATGCTCCACAACCTCCTCCGCAAGTGGTTGATAGAATAAATTCGCCTCTACTTCAAGCACATCCACAAGATCTCATCATAGGGAGTCCTTCAAAGGGTGTAATGACTCGCTCTTAAAAACTTGCTTCATTTGTTGAAAATCACTTTTGTTTCATGCATTGAACCTAAGAATGTAGAAGAAGCTCTTCAAGATCCGGATTGGATAAATGCTATGCATGAAGAGTTGAACAACTTCACCCGCAATAAAGTTCGGACACTTGAAGAGCGACCACAAGATGCAAGAGTCATTGGAACAAAGTGGGTGTTCCGCAACAAGCAACATGTTCAAGGCATTGTTGTGAGGAACAAGGCAAGGCTAGTTGCAAAGGGGTTCTCTCAAGTTGAAAGTTTGGATTTTGGAGAGACCTTTGCACCAGTTGCAAGACTTGATGCCATTCGTATCCTCCATGCATATGCATCGGATCAGGAAATGAAATTATATCAAATGGATGTTAAAAGTTCATTTTTAAATGGCTTCATAAATGAACTAGTCTATGTTGACCAACCTCTCAGGTTTGAAGACTCTAGATATCCTAATCATGTTTATCGGTTGTCCAAGGCGCTATATGGGCTAAAGCAAGCCCTAAGAGCTTGGTATGAGTGCCTTCGGGATTTCATCATTGAGAAGGGCTTCACCATTGGGAAGGTCGACACCACACTATTCACCAACAAGCTTGATGGAGAGATCTTCATTTGTTAAGTATATGTTGATGATATCATATTTGGCTCATCAAATGAAGATTATTGCAAAGAGTTTGGTGAATTGATGTCGAAGGAGTTCGAGATGTCTATGATTGGAGAGCTTACATTCTTTCTTGGTTTTCAATTCAAGCAAATGAGAGAAGGGATTTTCATCTCTCAAGAAAAGTATACCAAGGATCTTCTCAAGAGGTTCAAAATGGATGAATGTAAGCCAATCAAGACACCAATGCCATCAAATGGACATCTCGACCTACATGAGGGAGGTAAATCGGTTGATCAAACTCTCTACCGTTCTATCATTGGTAGTTTGTTATACTTGACTGCATCTAGGCCTGACATCATGTTTAGTGTGTGTATGTGTGCTAGATTTCAAGCTAATCCTAAGGAGGCTCCCTTAGTTGCCATTAAGAGAATCCTTAGGTACCTTAAGCACACATCAAGCATTGGCCTTTGGTATCCCAAAGGAGATAGATTCCAACTAGTTGGCTATTCCGATTCAGATTATGCCGATTGCAAAATTGATAGAAAAAGCACATCCGGAGGGTGCCACTTGCTTGGTAGATCACTAGTGTCTTGGACCTCTAAGAAGCTAAATAGTGCGGCCTTGTCCAATGTTGAAGTGGAGTACATTACTATGGGTGCTTGTTCTGCACAAATCCTTTACATGAAGCAAACTCTTCTAGACTATGGTGTAGTTCTAGAAAAGGTACCCCTCTTGTGTGACAATGAGAGCATGGCAAAACTTGCTAATAACCTGGTTCAACACTCTCACCAAGCACATAGATATCCGTCATCACTTTCTTAGAGATCATGTGGCTAAAAGTGATATATCACTAGATGGTGTAAGGACCGAGGATCAATTGGCGGATATCTTCACAAAACCATTGGATGGGGCTACGTTTTGTCAGTTGAGGAATGAGTTCAATGTGCTTGACCTAAGTAACTTCACTAAAAAATGAGCTTGTGTTGTCCCTTGCATTGCATTGTAATATAAAACATGTTTATTTTTTAGTAATGCACTTAGGGATTGTCTAACATGGTTAAGATAACCGCAAAAAGCGTGTGAAAAAGCTTAACCTTGGATCAAACTTGACAAGCAACTAGATTTGCTTTCTTGTATTGCATTGCATATGCATGTGTGTTGCTTTGTCGTTTCTTTTTTGTTATGCTTTGAACATCCGCTGTGTTCATCCACCGATAGGGGGAGCATTTGAAGCTTCTAATGGTTATGACCCTATGTGGTGGCCACATATTGCTCCTTGAAATTTTTGTTGCCTATTTTCTTAAAAAGAATTATAGCCGAAGGCAAATTATTTTGAAAACCTCGAGGGTTTGAGAGAGGTCTTTCATATCTGTCCCAATTGGTGTTTATTTGAATCTTATTGAAGTTAGGATTTGATTGGGAGAAAGTGTTGCGAAGAAAGGAGGAGATACAACTGCTAAAGAGGGACTGGATGTAGGGACCTCACTCACCTATTGCAGCGTCCAGTCAGTACATCAGGAGGAAACAACAGCTAAAGAAGGACTAGATGATGAACAGTGTTTCGCGCGCGTCCGGTGAAAAGTTGGAGCCACGTTCGGTCAACGCGAGGAGGAACACACAAAAAGGACCGAACTCAGATCAGTGTTCGTTAATGGTGCCTCGGACACGTCCAGTCATCGTTTGAGCGTTTCTAGAGCTCTCTGTTATCGACCGGACTCTGAGGACGCAACATCAGGTCATTTTCTTCGGTGCGTCCGGTCAGTGGAGCCAAAGCGCTTTGAATTTCTAATACTGACTATCATGTGGGGCCCACACTTCCCTTTTCGGCATCCATCACTGTGCTTACTCTTTTGTGTCAACCCAGGCCCGCGCCTCCTTCTTTCCTCATTTGGAAATCGCCGCGCCCGTGCCTTCTCAAATCCGTACGCCGTAGCGCCCGTGAACCCTAGTGCCTCGCCACCGCTGCGACTGCGTTCTCCGATCGCCGAGCCACCTTCGCCGATGAATCATCGCTTTCACGCCACCACACCGCTACCACAACTGGCCCTTGCTCGTGTTGCGCCTACACCGCGCCATCGCGCACCCACGCTGTGGCCACGCTCGAGGCTATGCTCGCCGCCACCGCCGCCGGGGTATCTTCTCCAACCTCACCGTTGATTCCCTTAGCTCCGGTGACCTTGCGCGATCTTCCCCCGATGTCCAGTGTCACCCCAGGCTAGTCGTTGGCCGGTTGTTGTTCTTCCTAGGGTGAGCCTCACCGCCGCACGCTAGGTGCTCGATGTTTTGTCCAAATAGGTCATGCACTATTGTTTGATCTAGTTCCTCGCCTACACTTCTACAGTGCATCTCCTTGACATCAATTGGCCATGTACCATCATTTCCTTGGGCAGCAGTAGTCATTATCAGGGTGAGCACCCCCCTCGTTCGTTTGCTAGGTGCTCACTATTTTGCCAGATTGACCTCTGAACCTTGCACTGATCGGTTCTCAGTCCGAATACCCTGCATTGCCTTACCTCTTCGCATGGATTATCTTCTTCTAAGGTAGCAAGACATCATCATTCTATTTTCTTATCTAGTGCTTGCTTCTATTGGCATCTCTCACCTCTCTAGATTAATATGTTGCTTATATATACCTCCTATTCCATCTCTACAGCGAGTTTGGGTTATGAGGTGATTTGGTCAGTATTTTAGTGGCAGATAAACTCGGGGCCAAGCCTATGAGTATGGATTGAGTCCAAGCCTCAGTGGTTCTTGTTCTTGTTGATATTTCTTAGCGTTGCTACCAGGTTTGTATCCCCGACAACGGCGTGGGAAATGTCTGTCGATATTTCTTATGCTCAAGTAGATAATTCCGCAAGCGCATAGAATATCGTTATAGCATTTCACCTGAGATTATTCTAGGGTATCATTATTTATATTTTACCACAAGGAAGCAAGGGTTAAAGATAGTGATAGTTAACCATCATGCATCTACTAACTAATATACCGACTAGACTAACGTGGGGACAAGTGATATACACTAAAATGGGTGACACACATTGATCCAATCATGGAAAGGTAAATTGGAAACATAACTAAGTAGCAGGACAATAATAAAGAGAACTAGAATCCTAAGTTACTACTAGTCAAGCACTATTCTAGCTAGTGACTGTGACTATACAGATAAACCAAGATAATGCACGGTAGGATGCATTATCTTGGTTTATCTGTATGCCCTAAACTCAACCAGAGGATTGATTTGGCACATAGCACCATGAGCCCTATGATTTAACAACTAGACCTATCATGGGGGAATACATAGGATGGACAGGGCTGTCACCACCTACCAACTACCCCGATCTATTTGGAGGCCTAGCCACATTGCAAGGTACCCCATACGCAGCTGCACCAAACTTGTCTTTCTTTACTTTCAATAGTATAAGCACCACGCTTACACTATTTGATACTACCCTAGCCTCACGTTAAGACTAAAGCATCAACTAGCGATGAACAACCCATGCTATTGAGAACCCATTTACCTTAGGAATATAAGCATAACCAAAGCATAACTAGAGCACAAGATTAATACTTTAAGTAAAAGACCTAAAATAATACTTGCATAGAAAGTAACTCACTAAAATAAAGTACTTACAAGAGAAAGACAAGCTATAC
Source organism: Miscanthus lutarioriparius (assembly GCA_904845875.1). Lineage (NCBI taxonomy): Eukaryota > Viridiplantae > Streptophyta > Magnoliopsida > Poales > Poaceae > Miscanthus > Miscanthus lutarioriparius. The sequence goes on along the minus strand of CAJGYO010000010.1, from coordinate 91,631,492 downwards.
TAGACTCCTGAAGACTGCTCCAGAGCTCCCACCAAGACTAGCTACTACTAGAAGAGCTACATATTGAGAGAGTAGAGAGAGAGAGCTACATCTCTTCTACGTGTTGGTACAAGTTACAAGTGAGGGGTGAGGGTCCTATTTATAGCCTAAGGTGGAGTAGGGGCTACTCCATCTCCACGTCAGTGATCCGTGTGCTTTCCATCCTCCTCCATTGGATCAAACTACCATATAATCAAGGGTAGAGGGCATTTGAGCATGTGCTTCTTTGCATGGAGGCATGTAATGGCAGTGGAGAGGGAGTGAGGCGTCCGGGCGGCATAGGGGTGGCGCTAGCTGGTCCCCTTTGATAGGTGGGACCTCCTCCTTCTTCTAGAAGCTTGGTCCACATGTCATGAGTGGGTTTGGATGTTGTAGATGTTTGTCACGTTGGTTGTATAGGCACACCACGTCAGTGATCCATGTGATGCTTCATTCGAGCCTTTGATGTTGAACTGACTTGAGATCAATGGTGGAGAAGACTTGGAGGATCTCTCCCATGGATCAGTGACGTGACAGGGGCAGGTGGGGCACCGAGCGGCTCCCTTGAGGGGCCGGATAGCATGGCCAAGTGGGCCCAAGGCCCCCTACGACGTCCATTTGCCTCCTTTGTCCGTTTTCTTCACCATTTTGCACAAATTTTGCTATAATTCCTGCATACAAATAATTCTACAAGTACAAGTGGAAATAGGTGAATTATTAACATAAATCACTACCTATGTTGTTGTTTACTCCCATTTTTGGTGCAATGTGGATGGTCAAAATAGGCATTTAGTGATCGTCAACAAGCTCCCCCACACTAAACCTTTGCTCATCCCAAGCAAAGCGAGAAAACAAAGATCCAGGTGCAACTTAATATAAACAAGACTTCAAAAGTTATGATGCTAACATAAAAGATATACCAAGTAATACTTTATACCTTGTGGATTTGAAGTGTCTACCATGTCGCCTTGAGCGGTTGAAAAGTGGAACGGTGTTGACACCAAGTCATCACTATCCCCTATGAAGCATACTTGGAGTTTTTATAACTTTTGCAATTGAAAACTTAGCTCATACTTCTCCTCAAATGTTATTCTCAAATCACTCAATGGTGTATATATCCTCACCAAGGCATTGGTATTTGCCTTCCTTCCTACTTCTAATAGGCTTATGTGGAGTTTGGGTAGGATAAAAGTAAAGCACACTTGCATTGTATATTTTGCTAAGTCAAACAATGGATCCATGGAGAAAAATATCATACACTCAGATCAAGGTGTGCATGTGTGTGAAAATGGGATAAGCATGATTACTCCATAGCAATGATTCTTTCTCCATCCTTTATATGAGAGCACGACTAGTTTTTTTTTGCTCGACTATGGACTAAAATATGTCCACATATTATTTATGGACCTTCATGTGTTCACATTTTTTCTTTTCTTTTTTTTCAATACTAGCCCATGCCTCATTTATGAGAATGGTGGAGAAAAGAACATGCTAGCAAACATGGAGTATTTATTTGGTGGAAATAGAAAGGCATGTTTTTGCTTACTTCCAGTGTAGAAGCATAGCATATATGGTGGAGTGTTTGTGACCTTGATCTTAAGAGCATGATAAAATTCTCAACAAAGGTCAATAAAGTTTGACAAAGCTCAATACAAAGACAAGCAACAAATGTGGAAGGTTTTCAATAGATAACATGGTATTTGGCTTTGGTAGGAAATATCACCATTGAGGTGTAGTAAGGCTATTATTTTTTTGATGTTTTATCAAAACAGAGATCTCCAAGAGCTTACATAGAAAGATAGGATTTCTTTAGTCTTTACCATATCTCACTTCACAACAACTTAGTTGATATGTGTTCCTAATATAGATATGTCCACAAGGAACAAGTATATGAACAAGGAATAAACTTTATGTTGGCCAATCTTTATAAAGTCATGTTCATTGTTTGGCATGATTCACATTTTAACTTTGATTTTAGTATATAGCATGTTTTCAACACATCAAACATATAAGAATAAAGCAAGAGTGGGTAGAGGGAGTGCAAACCAGCATGCCAAAGTAGTGGAGGCCCAAGAGAAGAATCGGACAGCCTCCCCCACACTAGGACTTTTATGCCATTTGACATTAAAAGCCTAGTGTAGAAGTAGGGGCATCCCTCAGAGTGTACTCCAATGTTGGATGATGTTTGGCTCAAGTTGTTGTCACCTTTGTTGTGTTGACCCTTCATCCTTTCGTGTTAAACTAGAAAGGTGTAGCGACAAATACCCGAAGGATACAAGTTCTACAAGATGCTTTTGTTCCCACTTTACAAAGTTACTTCTTTTTTTGAGTGAGAACAAAGAGAAGAGACTAAGCATGATTTTTTTTCAGAGTTCATGGACATGGTACTCCCGTTGTTCTTTTTAAATCTTAAAATAGTTAGTGAACAAAGATAACCAAAGGGAACTTTCCCAAGAAGTATTTCCCTCATTGCTTTTTTTTAAGAGAGGCTTTATTCAAGGAGTGGTTGCAAGCTTATTATGTAAAGAGACAATGCCAGTAAGTCTTTATTTTATTATTTTTATTTAAAAAAAACTAAGACAAGTTTATTCTAATTGATTATGCATGAAAGAAAAAGGAAATGTCAAATGCAAAAATTAAATATGGGATACATACCGATTTACCTGTCGGCGAGGACTTGTTGTGTCAAGTCAATTGATGACTTCCCCATTGAATTTAGCTTGAATTTCTTCTTTCTGCCACACCATCTTGATCTTCATTTGGTTCTCTTTCCTACAAAGGTTAGTGGACAACACATACCCAAAGGAATCCTCAAAGAAATAAGGGTGGCACTCCTGTTTAGTTAGCATGGATAGTTTTTCCCATGTTCTTCAGTTCTTGCTTATTGTTTACCAAGTTCTTGCAAAAGCTTTCATCACAAGAATTTTTTTTCTACATTGAATTTATCTCAAAAACTTAACCATCATATTTACAATTTTACATGCAACCACTGTAACACCCTAGTGTTAAGCATTGCATTTGGCACTTGCATTTCATGAGCACAAGGATCATCCAAGCATTCATGAGCATGAGCATATGGAATTTCATCTTATTCTTACATATTATCACATGTGATGTTGATTGTATACATGCATATGGTTGTGACATTGTGTGACCAATGCAAGAGATGGTTGTGAGGTCACAAAAACACCTTAGGCACATCTAGGATGGTAAATGGAACATCTAGTGCACAAGCCAGAGGAAACTCTAGTGGAGGCTCGAAGCGATACTGACGTGCAAATCGTTCGTCTGACTTGGGTATAGGGGCAAAAGACTAATCGAACCATCTAGTAGCTGGTTCCCTCTGAAGTTTCCCTCAGGATAGCTAGAGCCCATTACGAGTTCTATCGAGTAAAGCCAATGATTAGAGGCATCGGGGGCGCAACGCTCTCGACCTATTCTCAAACTTTAAATAGGTAGGACGGCACGGCTGCTCCGGTGAGCCGTGCCACGGAATCGAGAGCTCCAGGTGGGCCATTTTTGGTAAGCAGAACTGGCGATGCGGGATGAACCGGAAGCCGGGTTATGGTGCCAAACTGCGCGCTAACCTAGAACCCATAAAGGGTGTTGGTCGATTAAGACAGCAGGACGGTGGTCATGGAAGTTGAAATCCGCTAAGGAGTGTGTAACAACTCACCTGCCGAATCAACTAGCCCTGAAAATAGATGGCGCTGAAGTGCGCGACCCACACCCGGCCATCTGGGCGAGCGCTATGGTAGTGCACCCTTAATAAAAGTTGTAGTTCTTGACATGGGTAACAAACTTGTTTTAGGGCCATGAGCTAATTCAGTGCCTAACATAGTCAAAAATAGATCCAAAGTAGCAATGAAATATTGTTTAGGGACAGAAATTTTGCTAAGCCTAAAGCTAGTTTTCAGTTTCAAAGTAGCATAGTTTGGAGCATTGTAGTTTGAAAACCATTGTGAATTACACAAAACTCCTTTAAGCAATCTTGTAGTACTCATGTAGCTCTACACTTTGTATTACTAAAGTTTTCACAAATTTGCCATAGATTAGGAGATAGAGGAGAGGGATGATGGCGGTTTCAATCGACTGAATCGGCTTCACCGATTCAAATCGGCCAGGCTCGGTGGACGACCGTGCGCAGGCTAGGCGGGCCATTTGGCGGCAGTACGCCGGTGCCGGCCGCCCTGCGGCACCACAAGGGTGAGCACTCGCACACTCAAGCCCTCACGCCCTCACTTTCGTTCTCACCCTCTCAATCTCGCTCGTGCGTGTAACACCCCAGGTGTTTGTCACCAGTTAAGCAATGGGTTTGATCTCAAACATGACATGTCGAGTGGTAATAAAGGTGTCAAGATCAAATCTACATGATGGAGCTCCAACTTAAACTTGGGCCACGCACATTTGCTTACATATGGACCCTTGTTAACATTATGCAAGAGTAATGTTAAACATGCTTATTCCATGTACATTACATCCCCATGCATCCATCTAGACCCGTGGAAAAGTTTCATGAAGTTTGGAATCAAAAAAGTCACATGAAATGATAAGTCATATCTTTGCATGAATTTCTTTATCAAGTGGATGGAAACCTATGAAGTCAACCAAACCTTGGTACCTTGCTCAAATAACTCTACTTGCACTCATGAACAAAAGTTATGAAGGGTTCATGTTGAACAAGTGGCCAGAAAATGCTCCAATAGATCAAAAATGGTAATTTAAGCTTTATCGTGATGCTACTTTGACTTAGTTTGAACTATGGCTTAGAGTGTTTGCATGGCAGTGGAACCTAAATAAAAGTTGAAGTTTGAGTGGAGTAGAACAAACTTTGTTTTTGGACCAAGAGCTAGATCATCTTGTAAGAAAGTCAAACCGAGGCTCCAACTTTGAATCTACTGCGGTTTTCAGAGTCTGAAAAATTGGCTAAGTCTGGGATACCTGAATTTCACGATTTCAGTTTTCATGTACCCCTCTTCGTAGCCGAGTATCTCTCCAACCAGGCTGAATCAGACTTTGACACTTTAAGAAAAGTTGTAGATGTCGCGTAGCTCTACAATTTTGATTACTACGGATTGTGCCAAAACTAAGTGGTTTAGAAGTTATGGAGGCACGAAATATGGGTTTCAGTGGTATGTTTGAGGTAGAATTGGAATTTTGAAATTTCTGAGCAGTGTCGTCACCTTGCTGGCTGTTCGCGCCGCGTGGCTCGCCTGCGCTGCACTCGCTGCCACCTGCCGTGCCCTCGCTGCCACCTTGCCGTGCTTAAGTCCAGGACCAGCACTCTCCTCTCCACACTCTCCCTCTTCATCCTCTGTTTCTCTTTCTCCTCTGCCATGGCCGCGTGAGCTGAAGCTCGGCCGCCGCCGCGTCCTGGTGCTCCACCCCTTCTCAGCCCAAGCCAAGCGCTGCCGTCGCATCCGCCTCGACCTCCTCCATCACAGAGCGCTGCTCGCTGTTCCCAGCTCCGCCCTTGCGCTGCTGCGACTACAGGCACCCGCCATGGCCGCCAGCATGCCTGGAGCTCACGGCCGGGCCGCTGCTCGCTGCTGCCGACCGAGCCCAGGGCAAGGCATGGCCGCGGCTGGCCACGTCCAAGGCCGGCGGTTCTCTTCCGCCGTCTCAGGTCATCAGCCAGCCGGATTTTCGACGCCCCAAGGCCGGCCCCGGCGGTTCCTCTGCTCTGTTCTCCGTTCAAGAACAGAAGAGGGAGTAAAAATGAGAATAGAAACTCTTTTGCGGGTCCAGATGCCAAACCCTAGACTCATATGAACAGTATCCTTAAGGGCCTTTCGATTATATTTTGTTTTCTGGAAACTGCAGGGCTCCTAATGCAAAAGTATTTTCTTTTTTTCGGATTAATCTTTTCTTTTGCAGATTTCTGTGCTTAACTTTGGAAAATCGTAATAATTAGTAGAAAAATCATAAAATAACAAATGTGGACTTTTTGGAACCGATGTTAAATTCTCTATGCACTAGATCTATAATATGGCATGTTTTAGTTTGAATATTGTGCTGTAAAAATAGATCTATGCAGCTAGGTTCTTGATACTTGCCATGTCTTGTCTTTTTCATAACTGCAGTTTTTATGCTCAAATAAATGTGACAATTTTGTGGAGTGCTACTAAGGTGATTTTTGTTGTCTGGTAAAAATTTCAGGGGTTTAGGAATTATAGTTTAAGAGTTATAAAAATAACAATTGCCCTGTTTTGATTTGCTCCTATTCTGAACAGTTCTGCATGTTTGAATTAATTGACTCAGTTAACTTATGAATCATGACTTGATGACAATACATGAGTTTTAGTACTTTTCTTAAGCTTTTCAAAAAGATAAATATCATAAATTTTGGTTAAGTAGATCTTGAGTTATAATTGCTTGAATCTCAGTGGCTGTTTCTGCCCAAACCCAGACAGGGTTTCCTTGTTCTTACTGTGGAGCCTTCTTACTAGTAGAATTAGCTTTAGGTGTTTACAACAAAGTTGTTTGGAATTTGCTAAGATTTCTAAAAAGTCTAGAACCACATTTATTGAACATGTATAACTCCCGTTATAGCTGTTTAAAGTGGCATGTCAGTTTCTATCTATGTTTTGGACAGAGGTGTAATTATTGGATTAATTGACCCTTCTAACTTTAGAATCATCTTAATATGAGAATAAGAAAGTTGTAGGTAACTTCCTAAGATTTTCAAAAAAGTTATGGTTCATGTTTGTGGGAGGTCTAGAACTCCAGTTATGCTTCTCTGAAGTTCCTATAAGTTTTCTGTCCATAGTTGTGCCTCTGCTGTTTGGGCTGCTTGTGCAGTGTTACTTGTGCAACTAGTTTCATGGTGTAAATGATGTTTACTGTAGTTTTGGTAAATACACAAGTTGTAGATGATTATCTTATCTTGCTTGTGTTAAATTTTCATGATCCCAGGTCTGATAGTGTAGGAGTTACATGACTTTTAAGTCTTCTGTCGGGATTGGATTGTATTCTGAGCAGACCTGAAAGATGCTAGTGTTTGATCTAGTTAGGATTTGAATGAGTTTTTGGTGATAATAACAAAGTTGTAGATAATTCATGTATCTAGATTTTGTTAAAATTTGGTGGTATTTGGCCAAGTAGTTTGTGAGTTATGCCTGTTTAAATTTGGGTTACAGAATTGATTACTCTCTGTCTTGTTTAGACCAGTTTCTGTAAATGGGTATATTTGATGTAGTTAACTTGAGAATCATGCTAAGATGATTAAATATTAATTGTAGATAACTTCATAAGCTTTCCAGAATGTCTTCTTGCAAGTCATTTGGATTTGTGTAACTCCAGTTATAGCTAAATCTTGTAGCTGCTGTTTGCATGTCCAGAAATTGATAGATTCCAATTATAGTTGTTTGCTTGTATATTGCGAAGTGTGGCTCATACCTTTGATGATGGTTGAGTTAGAGTACCTGAAATCTTGGGAAACTTGTGTCATGCTTGGTGTTGTCGTCTTCTTTGCTATCGTGGCATGATAAATTGTGTGATATTTAAAGTAAGCAATGCGAAGTGCTTGTGCATGTTAACGTAACCTTGTGCTTGTCTTACTTACTGCATGCGATGCATTGTTTATTGCACTTCCATGTATTCATACACATGCATCTTGCATCTCATTTAGGTATGCTAGATGAACCACGTGAAGGATGTGATGTGGAGTCAAACCCGAAGATGGTGTTTGGTGGATCTATCCCGGAGATGGAAGGACTAAGCAAGTGCTAGGACCGGAGATGTCACCAAGTCGGTGCAAGCTAACTGAACTGACTTGTGTCGGATCCCAGGCAAGCCCCACAGCATTCTAAGCCTCCCATGTTTTTACAAATATCTTGAGTATCTTTTATTGTTGATGATGCATTAAGTATAGGAATTGGTTGGAACCAATTGTTGCATTATATCCCTACCTTGTCCAGATAAAATCCTGTGAATCCTAATTAAGTGTAGGATCGAATGATGCTTAGCTATGCATAGACCGGTAGAAGTCGGGTGATTTCCTGTCACCTGCGAAATGTAAGATGAGCTCTGGTCATGATTGGCTATATTTGCTAACATGGGAAAAGAACCATGTGTTAATAATGAATGGAGACCGGACGGGATGACGGTAGTGCAGCAACAAGGCATGGAGGTCTTGGGTGTGAATATATCCCCATCTGTGTCATTTAAGGACCGATTCGCTGTATGTCCTCAGGTCATGTTGAACGCAGCCTAACACTTAGCTGGCCGGATAAGTCGTTCCGACCGCGAAGCCTAGTAGCTCGACTCAGGCCGGGGACACGAGCAGTGGCGTGCATTCTGGAGGTAGTAAGGATGTGCGGAGAGCCATTGGCATAAGTCCAAGGCGGGTTAGAGTCCCGAACAACATTGGCAGAGTGGTTCTCTGAGAATGTCGATCTGTTTGGACTCACGACTCCTGAATCGTACCAACGGTGACTTGTTTGCGACCCTGACGGGGGAAGCAGGGTTTGTGTTTAGGAATACCCCTCCAGCTGGATAGGAATTGATTCAAATCGCCGTCTCTCCCGGATAGTGAGAACTTGACTGAGCAGCGGCAACGTAGATTCACTAAATTTAAAGATATGGTTAAATGATGATGATGATGATGATAATGACAATGAGCCATGAAATACCTGATATGGTTATTATTGTTTGCAACTTAATCAAGTGATTGATTAGTACAGGTGCTAATATGGATGGTAGGTAATGGCTAAAAGTCACTGCTAGTACAAGTACAGGTGAATAATGCTAATGGTTACTCAAGCTTTTATGCAAAAAGGTTGTCCAGCAAGATCCACTGATAAAGCCTTGCATACTCCTTGGTGTCATTTATTTTTGGTTTATGACGGGTAAGTCTGGCTGAGTACATTCGAGTACTCAGGGTTTATCCCACCATGTTGCAGGTGGAGTTCTTGGCCTGTTGAAGATGGTGGCTAACCGCCGGTGGGCTCGGTGATTCTATAGTTACTTCTCATCTATATGCTTTTGTCGGATGATGTCCCTTATGCTAGCAATGTATTTGGAACATATATTAATGTAATCTTTTGAAAGCTATGTTGTTTTCACTAATCGGTTTTGAAACCCAAACTTGTACTTTTATTTGTGAATTCATTTGTAATATTATTTTCCGCTGCAACCCTGCGTATGTGATGTGTATTTGCTTAATCACGCGATCTTGGTTGTGATGTTGATTTACCGAGGTCTTTTGGGACACTCGACGGACTACCGGGTTTATATGAGTGAAAGTATGTGTGTGTCAACGTGTTAGCGGGGACAGCCGTACTTGATCTTGTATAAATTGGGCGGTTCTGTTACAACTGGCATCAGAGCAAGATTAAGCATAATACTGTCATGTACATTGTTTTAAAAACAAAGTTTTGGTTTTAAAAAGCCTATTTTAACTAAAACTTTAGCTACAGGCAAATTTGTCAAAACTAATTTGCAAAACTATGCTAGCGACATCCTCCTTTATGCCCAATTAAGGACTATTAGGTGGCTATCTAAGTACTAACATGGGGGTTTTTACTTTCGTCGTCCATATGGCGTGCTATGGTATGGATGCCATTCGCTTGAATGGTAATGTATGGATCAATTGCCTCTACGCCCAGGTAAGTGGGAGTTGTGAGAGCATGACCGTCCAACTGTCGGTCTAGGGGAGAGTTAGTTGTGGTTACTGGAATATTTACATGTACACCCATGTATATATGAAGGTACATAATTGCAGGTATATTTATCGGGTAGCTATGGATATCGAAGTATATACATCTGGGGATGTATATATGGAGAGCATCTTAGTTTACTGCTTTCATTGTGTGCTTATTTATCTCTTGTGGGGATAGGCTGCAATGAATTTGCCTGCAGGTACGCTAACCATGAATGTGTAGATTGAATATAGCTGACGACTAGCTATATATCGAGAGAGTACGTGTTAGGCCACCGACATAGAACGTGATTGCCACCTTAGGCTGGCAATTTCGCGAGGACGAATAGGACGAGCATGCATCATGATTGTGCTTGTGCATAAATATGCTTCCCTCACCTTGTTCTAATAGTAAGTAACTTGTGATCCATGTGATGTTACTGTCTTCCCTGTGTGAAGCTAGACAAAAGGTCTTGTCCCATGCTACTTGAATAGCTATGCTTGAAGATAGTGTGTAATTAGCTCGTCTTGTATGTCTGCGTCCAAAGGAAATAGATGACAAGTTATTAATTAGCAAAACTTCACCCCTTTAAAAACTAAATTGCTAAATGTAAGTAAAACTTGTTTTGTAGAGATATCCACCTACTCAGTAAAAAGGAAACAAAAGATAACAGTGCCTTACCACCATGTGTTGCATGATATGTGTAGTGGTGTTGCTATAGGTGACTGCTTGTTATGTATGAGCTTTGTGCTTAGTAATAGTCGCTTAAGCTAATCGGGTTGAGTATATTCGAAATGCTCGCTTAAGACCATGATGTAGGTGTGGATGCTCGTTATCTAGGTAGTGCCGTAGCTGTCACTCCTTTTGTCCTCGGTAAGCATACGAGTGTTGAAGAGCGCTATCCTGGAGCAGCGTCCAAGTTTTGATAATCTCATGGTTGTCGTCTCCAATTAAGTTCTCTGTTAGGAACCTAAGCCTGTACATGTGGTTGCTAGCCTTGAACATTGTGCTACGAAGACTTTATCTATGCCTTTGCTTGACCTTAGGCCCAAGCTTAGTTCCCTTGAATGCTTGCATGTTCGTGGTTGTCCCGCTCCTGTGTGGGAGGACCCTGCTGCAAAAATCCTTATTAGATCTCATTGCTCCTTCCTTTACAGATGATCTGGTGCAACGCTAATCGCTATCTGCCCTGGCTTTGGAACCTTTTCCTCGCAAATCATGTCATTGCTTTATCAACTGAATCCCTAGTCAGTGCAATGGCTTTGTCCCTTGAATCTCATTTGTTTTGTCTCCAACTCCTTCAAGTCCCAGGATGTTTATCAGTCTTGATCTCCTGTTGCTGCTCGACAGGACCAAATCTCAGGTTGATCTTTATCTGGTAATCACTTTGGTGGACACGAGGCGTATATGGAAATTAGGCAAGAAGTCCCCTACTTAGTTGTCTTTGGCAATTAAGCTATGTTCTCTTGCGCTATATTTTGATCTTCGGATCACCTCCTTGTTGACTCCTAACCTTGTGACTACCATTGTTTGCTATCCCTCCTTTTCATGGTGCTTGCTCCTGTGCAACCAAAATGGTGCCACGATTAGCGATCTACGGTGCCGTGACGAAACCGAGAGCCTCCTGTGGGTGCACACACAAGGCTGTGCTGCTCGGCATGCGCTGGTATCGGGGTTTCTAGTCATGATCCATTACAGAACTGCACCAATGTGTTATTTTCATGTGAGCTCTTCCTTGGTTATCTCTCCATATCTTATCGAAGATCCCTATATCAGACAGAAAGTAGTAGAGCTTTCTGTTGAAGTCACAAAAAGGATAACCTTTGAAGTACTGGGCACCGACATAAACATTAACCGACTACAAGAGATGGTAGACAAGTGACTCCACTTGGTTGTCCCAGAATTGACGTCCGTCACCTAGTGAACAACTTATGTCATCACTGTTGGATCAGAAAGGCACACAACAATTAATGTTGGATAAGTTGTTAGTTAGATAAGAATTGAACATCATATTATGATTATGACCTGGCTATCCAAGTCTTGATCATTATGTGCATGTGGATCGCACAGTCGAGATCAACCATTTCTAGTGCGACCCCTTTTCTGCTGACTTCAATGGCGACCATCGGTTTATGCTTCGACCACAATTCTTATTATTAAGAGTGAAGATTTGGGACCTTTTAGTGTTGAGAGCCAACTGATTAGTTACTAGTATGAAGCTTCACCTCCCGCTAGGTGACAATTTTTGCTAATTATGAAGGCTATGTCTCGCAGAGCAATGTAAGCAATGAAACAACAAGCCATTTAGCAATTCAATTACTGCTTTGTTTTCCCAAAACCTGTGCTATCAAGTCAATTCCATCTTGGACAATCACATATATAGTACAAGACGTTGTATTGGCTACATAAGGAGCTAGCGAAAGCACATCCCTAGTTTCAATCAGCATCATTGTGCCCCTGGGTACCACAAACGGAATTGTTTAGGACTCTATTGGACGAAGTACTGAAGGATATTCTGAATTGGTCCCTTGTTTTTTGTAGGACTGTCCCTGCATTTGGAGTATACTTGTGCCCTACAAAGTTAGTCCTAAGTCCAATGCTTGTGCATCGGCAAGTTGGTGTCTAGATCAATAGTTAAAAATTATTCCCTAAGGACCGTGTGAGGAAAACCTTAGCCCCATCCTCAGAAAGAGAAGTTGCTGCTTCTATGCGAAAGGTCAGAAAGTGCAAAACACACCCCACAATATGTGAAGCAAAGAAAAAGAAGAACAAGAAATCTGTCTAGCTTTGTGGCACTAAATCATTTATCTTCAAGCCGCCGATTAGTGACACAAACAAGGTTGGATTGGCCCCGAACTTGGTAATCTCATTCCTTACTTAGGACACATCAATGCCTTAATTTGGTTTGAGAATTGGGTGAGTAAAACATTGGATTTGAGAGATGTTTGATCAGATTGGTTGCTGCCATTTCAGAACAGAGCAGTTTTGGTAGATGAATTGTTTGGATGGGCAACTGTGTCTGGTTGAGTTGAATTTTGGTGAGTAGTTAGAAGACCCATGGATCTACGTGCCCACCAAAATTTGTGCATATTGGAGCAGTAGTTTGTGAAATATGAATAGAAAACAAAAGGGTACAGAATCTGTAATTTCTTTGTGACTGCAATCATCCTTCGCATTCGAAAGTTGTGTTTGCAATTGATGCCAAGGTATACAACACGGTCAATAATTATTGCTAGATAATCCTTTAGATGCCCTAAAGAAGACTCCTTGGACCCCTTTGTACCTTGTTCTTGGCCTCCTCTATCAACAATGTTCGAGCAGTCAAGGTGTTCTATAAGTCAAATTGTGCCCTTGCAATTCGAAAGTAATTGGAAAGGTGTCAAACCATAGATTTTTGGATTGTGGTTTTTGAGATATTGATTGGCCTAAGAATGGAAGCCTCGACGTCAAATATCATTTAAGAAAGCTGGTGTTGTTATGATGCAAGTAAGCCCAACTTGCTGTGCAACTGCACCATGAAGGGAAATTGTACTTAACCTGCTTGGTAGTGAACTAGTCCCTAGTTTTGTGATTACTTGCAACTTGTGTTGCCCTCCAAGCCTCGCTAACATCCTTCTGCATCAATGGTTCTCCAATGCTGACATGCCTAAGGTGTCTTCCATGTGTTTTACCCAAGGGGTTGCCTCAGATACAACTCAGATAACTGTTGCCGTTTGGATACGAGAATTCCCTTAAATAATGGTCGTCGAAAACGCTGAGTCAACAGAGTCAGCTATCACATTCACCGCTCACTCAACTGACTCAGGTAATACAGTATTGTTATCAGAGAAAGAGCACTGCACACATGGAATATTATGTAGCTTTCCATCAGTTGACATATGAGTGAGTGCACCGCTACAACCAGTTTGGATATTGGTTAACTAGCTTCTCATGCCCTCAAAGGATGTTTACCCCGTCTATGATCACATCCTTTACGAGAAGTTGTGCTGAAGCCACTTTAGTAGAGAACTGCTTTTCAAACCTTAGGAGCAAATATAGCACCATTGCAAGGAATATCCGTCAACCGACTATGATCTAGTGCAAAGCCCATAAGTTCTGTGCTTTATCCACTAGGGAAGTAGATGTTACAAGTATTTAGTCTACGCTTGTATCACTCTTCATACATCGTGGATGAAGTACGCAGGACAGTGCTATCTTGGATTCCTTCCAATGTAACAATGCTTTATGGACGCCAACGAAAGAAATTCTTCAGACAACAACTTACGACGAAGAGCAAGTATCAGAAAGTGTCGTGACCAAATTAGCCTCTCTAATACTTCGAAGTTAAGTAGCCTAATGCTATCACTGATGTTGGAAACTGGATGACAAGTTTCTCTCCCCATAAAAGTCTTTCGCACCGAATCTCGGGACGCGATTCCTTTAAGGAGGGAGGGCTGTAACACCCTCACTCGGACACTCAAGCCCTCACGCCCTCACTTTCGTTCTCACCCTCTCAATCTCGCTCGTGCGTGTAACACCCCAGGTGTTTGTCACCAGTTAAGCAATGGGTTTGAGCTCAAACATGACATGTCGAGTGGTAATGAAGGTGTCAAGATCAAATCTACATGATGGAGCTCCAACTTAAACTTGGGCCACGCACATTTGCTTACATATGGACCCTTGTTAACATTATGCAAGAGTAATATTAAACATGCTTATTCCATGTACATTACATCCCCATGCATCCATCTAGACCCGTGGAAAAGTTTCATGAAGTTTGGAATCAAAAAGTCACATAAAAATGATAAGTCATATCTTTGCATGAATTTCTTTATCAAGTGGATGGAAACCTATGAAGTCAACCAAACCTTGGTACCTTGCTCAAATAACTCTACTTGCACTCATGAACAAAAGTTATGATGGGTTCATGTTGAACAAGTGGCCAGAAAATGCTCCAATAGATCAAAAATGGTAATTTAAGCTTTATCGTGATGCTACTTTGACTTAGTTTGAACTATGGCTTAGAGTATTTGCATGGCAGTGGAACCTAAATAAAAGTTGAAGTTTGAGTGGTGTAGAACAAACTTTGTTTTTGGACCAAGAACTAGATCATCTTGTAAGCAAGTCAAACCGAGGCTCCAACTTTGAATATACTGCGGTTTTCAGAGTCTGAAAAATTGGCTAAGTCTGGGATACCTGAATTTCACGATTTCAGTTTTCATGTACCCCTCTTCGTAGCCGTGTATCTCTCCAACCAGGCTGAATCAGACTTTGACGCTTTAAGAAAAGTTGTAGATGTTGCGTAGCTCTACAATTTTGATTACTACGGATTGTGTCAAAACTAAGTGGTTTAGAAGTTACGGAGGCACAAAATATGGGTTTCAGTGGTATGTTTGAGGTAGAATTGGAATTTTGAAATTTCTAAGCAGTGTCATCACCTTGCTGGCTGTTCGCGCCGCGTGGCTCGCCTGCGCTGCACTCGCTGCCACCTGCCGTGCCCTCGCTGCCACCTTGCCGTGCTTAAGTCCAGGACCAGCACCCTCCTCTCCACACTCTCCCTCTTCGTCCTCTGTTTCTCTTTCTCCTCTACCTTGGCCGCGTGAGCTGAAGCTCGGCCGCCGCCGCGTCCTGGTGCTCCACCCCTTCTCAGCCCAAGCCAAGCGCTGCCGTCGCATCCGCCTCGACCTCCTCCATCACAGAGCGCTGCTCGCTGTTCCCAGCTCCGCCCTTGCGCTGCTGCGACTACAGGCACCCACCATGGCCGCCAGCATGCCTGGAGCTCATGGCCGGGCCGCTGCTCACTGCTGCCGACCGAGCCCGGGGCAAGGCATGGCCGCGGCGCCGGCCTCGGTGGTTCCTCTGCTCTGTTCTCCGTTCAAGAACAGAAGAGGGAGTAAAAATGAGAATAGAAACTCTTTTGCGGGTCCTGATGCCAAACCCTAGACTCATATGGACAGTATCCTTAAGGGCCTTTCGTTTATATTTTGTTTTCTGGAAACTGCAGGGCTCCTAATGCAAAAGTATTTTCTTTTTTTCGGATTAATCTTTTCTTTTGCAGATTTCTGTGCTTAACTTTGGAAAATCGTAATAATTAGTAGAAAAATCGTAAAATAACAAATGTGGACTTTTTGGAATCCTTGTTAAATTCTCTATGCACTAGATCCATAATATGGGATGTTTTAGTTTAAATATTGTGCTGTAAAAATAGATCTATGCAGCTAGGTTCTTGATACTTGCCATGTCTTGTCTTTTTCATAACTGCAGTTTTTATACTCAAATAAATGTGACAATTTTGTGGAGTGCTACTAAGGTGATTGTTGTTGTCTGCTAAAAATTTCAGGGGTTTAGGAATTATAGTTTAAGAGTTATAAAAATAACAAATGCCCTGTTTTGATTTGCTCCTATTCTGAACAGTTCTGCATGTTTGAATTAATTGGCTCAGTTAAGTTATGAATCATGATTTGATGACCATACATGAGTTTTAGTACTTTTCTTAAGCTTTTCAAAAAGATAAATATCATAAATTTTGGTTAAGTAGATCTTGAGTTATAATTGCTTGAATCTCAGTGGCTGTTTTTACCCAAACCCAGACAGGGTTTCCTTGTTCTTACTGTGGAGCCTTCTTACTAGTAGAATTAGCTTTAGGTGTTTACAACAAAGTTGTTTGGAATTTGTTAAGATTTCTAAAAAGTCTAGGATCACATTTATTGAACATGTATAACTCCTGTTATAGCTGTTTAAAGTGGCATGTCAGTTTCTGTCGATGTTTTGGACAGAGGTGCAATTATTGGATTAATTGACCCTTCTAACTGTAGAATCATCTTAATATGAGAATAATAAAGTTGTAGGTAACTTCCTAAGATTTTCAAAAAAGTTATGGTTCATGTTTGTGGGAGGTCTAGAACTCCAGTTATGCTTCTCTGAAGTTCCTATAAGTTTTCTGTCCATAGTTGTGCCTCTGTTGTTTGGGCTGCTTGTGCAGTGTTACTTGTGCAACTAGTTTCATGGTGTAAATGATGTTTACTGTAGTTTTGGTAAATACACAAGTTGTAGATGATTATCTTATCTTGCTTGTGTTAAATTTTCATGATCCCAGGTCTGATAGTGTAGGAGTTACATGACTTTTAAGTCTTCTGTCAGGATTGGATTGTATTCTAAGCAGACCTGAAAGATGCTAGTGTTTGATCTAGTTAGGTTTTGAATGTGTTTTTGGTGATAATAACAAAGTTGTAGATAATTCATGTATCTAGATTTTGTTAAAATTTGGTGGTATTTGGCCAAGTAGTTTGTGAGTTATGTCTGTTTAAATTTGGGTTACAGAATTGATTACTCTCTGTCTTGTTTAGACCAGTTTCTGTAAATGGGTATATTTGACTTAGTTAACTTGAGAATCATGCTAAGATGATTAAATATGAATTATAGATAACTTCATAAGCTTTCCAGAATGTCTTCTTTCAAGTCATTTGGATTTGTGTAACTCCAGTTATAGCTAAATCTTGTAGCTGCTGTTTACATGTCCAGAAATTGACAGATTCCAATTATAGTTGTTTGCTTGTATATTGCTAAGTGTGGCTCATACCTTTGATGATGGTTGAGTTAGAGTACCTGAAATCTTGGGAAACTTGTGTCATGCTTGGTGTTGTCGTCTTCTTTGCTATCGTGGCATGATAAATTGTGTGATATTTAAAGTAAGCAATGTGAAGTGCTTGTGCATGTTAACGTAACCTTGTGCTTGTCTTACTTACTGCATGCGATGCATTGTCTATTGCACTTCCATGTATTCATACACATGCATCTTGCATCTCATTTAGGTACGCTAGATGAACCACGTGAAGGATGTGATGTGGAGTCAAACCCGAAGATGGTGTTTGGTGGATCTATCCCGAAGATGGAAGGACTAAGCAAGTGCTAGGACCGGAGATGTCACCAAGTCGGTGCAAGCTAACTGAACTGACTTGTGTCGGATCCCAGGCAAGCCCCGCAGCATTCTAAGCCTCCCATGTTTTTACAAATATCTTGAGTATCTTTTATTGTTGATGATGCATTAAGTATAGGAATTGGTTGGAACCAATTGTTGCATTATATCCCTACCTTGTCCAGATAAAATCATGTGAATCCTAATTAAGTGTAGGATCGAATGATGCTTAGCTATGCATAGACCAGTAGAAGTCGGGTGATTTCCTGTCACCTGCGAAATGTAGGATGAGCTCTGGTCATGGTTGGCTATATTTGCTAACATGGGAAAAGAACCATGTGTTAATAATGAATGGAGACCGGACGGGATGACGGTAGTGCAGCAACAAGGCATGGAGGTCTTGGGTGTGAATATATCCCCGTCTGTGTTATTTAAGGACCGATTCGCTGTACGTCCTTAGATCATGTTGAACGCAGCCTAACACTTAGCTGGCCGGATAAGTCGTTCCGACCACGAAGCCTAGTAGCTCGACTCAGGCCGGGGACGCGAGCAGTGGCGTGCATTCTGGAGGTAGTAAGGATGTGCGGAGAGCCATTGGCATAAGTCCAAGGCGGGTTAGAGTCCCGAACAACCTTGGCAGAGTGGTTCTCTGAGAATGTCGATCTGTTCGGACTCGCGACTCCTGAATCGTACCAACGGTGACTTGTTTGCGACCCTGACGGGGGAAGCAGGGTTTGTGTTTAGGAATACCCCTCCAGCTAGATAGGAATCGATTCGAATCGCCGTCTCTCCCGGATAGTGAGAACTTGACTGAGCAGCGGCAACGTAGATTCATTAAATTTAAAGATATGGTTAAATGATGATGATGATGATGATGATGACAATGAGCCATGAAATACCTGATATGGTTATAATTGTTTGCAACTTAATCAAGTGATTGATTAGTACATGTGCTAATATGGATGGTAGGTAATGGCTAAAAGTCACTGCTAGTACAGGTGAATAATGCTAATGGTTACTCAAGCTTTTATGCAAAAAGGTTGTCCAGCAAGATCCACTGATAAAGCCTTGCATACTCCTTGGTGTCATTTATTTTTGGTTTATGACGGGTAAGTCTGGCTGAGTACATTCGAGTACTCAGGGTTTATCCCACCATGTTGCAGGTGGAGTTCTTGGCCTGTTGAAGATAGTGGCTAACCGCCGGTGGGCTCGGTGATTCTATAGTTACTTCTCATCTATATGCTTTTGTCGGATGATGTCCCTTATGCTAGCAATGTATTTGGAACATATATTAATGTAATCTTTTGAAAGCTATGTTGTTTTCACTAATCGATTTTGAAACCCAAACTTGTACTTTTATTTGTGAATTCATTTGTAATATTATTTTCTGCTGCAACCCTGCGTATGTGATGTGTATTTGCTTAATCACGCGATCTTGGTTGTGATGTTGATTTACCGAGGTCCTTTGGGACACTCGGTGGACTACCGGGTTTATATGAGTGAAAGTATGTGTGTGTCAATGTGTTAGCGGGGACAACCGTACTTGATCTTGTATAAATTGGGCAGTTCTGTTACAGTGCGTGGCTCTAGAGTAGAGCAAAGCGCAGTGCCACCGCCGTCGCATCATCGCCGGTAGCGCTCGCTGCCCACGCAGCACCACCACCCAATCCACCTCGCATGTAGCCCTACCGTGATCTACTCCACCTCCCCGAGCAGCTAGCGCCACCAGACAAGCATAGGTGAGGCCACATCGTGCGTCGCTATCACTGCCATGGCCGCAGTGCGCCACCAAGCTCGAGCTCGCCCATGGCCAGCCACAACCCATCCACCTCTGACCTCTCCCTCCCTCATTTGGTCATCGTCGTAGGGTCTAGATGCTCAGGCCAAAGCTGTTTTTACTGTTACTGCTGCCACCACACCGAAACGCACCGCCACATCGAGCGCGCCTACCATGGCCCTGAGCTCAAGCTTGCCGCTGCCGGCCGTCGCTAGATCCCATCTTCCCCCTCCTATGTTTGTTTCCACACCGCCGTGACCCATAGCACCTTCTCCTATGATGGAGACCCATCACCAACCACCATCTCATTGGAATGGCAAGTGCCACCACGTGCGCTGTGCACGACTGTGCCACCATGCACGTGGCCGGAGCTCACTGTCGCTTCACCGTGGCTTGATCCACAACGTAGATCTCTGCTAGGGTCTGTAGAAGCTGTAGCCACGCTCGCCAGGCTGTGCCACCGCCGGAGATGTTGAGTCCACCACCGCGCACCGCCGCCGAGCCACCATGCTCACCGGTGAGGTTGCTCCGATGATGCACCGAGCCAACAGAGGGTACCCTTCTTTGCGGTGACCTCACTGTCGGCAAGTTATCGTCGGCCAAACGCCGTGCTCTGCTCTTGTGTCCCTGATGTGTGGGACCGGTTAACCTGTGGGCCTCCGCTGTCAGTCGCCGTGGGTGCATAGCTGAAGCTCCCGGTTGGAAATTTGATTTTTCTTTCTTTTTTTTCTAGATTTTGTAGCAAACTTGCAAAAATCATATTTGGAGTTAGGAGTATCCAAATGTGGTGATGAAAATTTTGTTGGATTCATCATGAAGTGTAATATTTGATAAAAATCTAAAACATACTGTTTGGGATATTTTTCTGGGATAATTAAATTGAGCTATATAAGTGCTTTTAAATTTGTTTCTATCTTGTAAAATGCATAACTTGAGCTAGAGAAGTGCTAAAATTGTCATTCCAATTTTGTTGGTCTTATATTGCCATGATATAGCTTGGAAAAATACTAAACCTATAGTAGGCATACTTGGAATATGGTCTTTCTATTTCACCTTAATTAAATGCTAGTTTCTAGTGAAATTAATTAGGGTAAAAAAACATAACTCGTGATCATGCAAATGTGCATAGTGTTATTATGCTAGGATGAAAGTAAGAAAATATTAAATCTGTTGTTTGACACTTTTCACTAGGCTAAACAATTTTGCTAAAATAAGCCTATGCAACTTGTCATTTTCGTAGAGGTTGCTATACTTATCCAAATGGCATGAAATTTGTACATTAGACTATTGGGGTTATATGTAACCTACTGCAATGTTTTCAGAATTTATTGAGCACTGAAAATATTTATCCTCTAAATCACCCTATTATATAAGAAAATTTAATAAATGAATAAATAAATTATTTGGGCTCAACCATGATATTTTCAAGGGTGCTTGTGATGCATATGATCTGTTGACATTAGTAGTGGTGCTCAGAAATAATTGGTTATAGGCAACTAGTTAATTATGGCTCTATAATTTAATTAGATGACTACATGTATAGTTTCTATTGTGATGGTGTTTTCATAATGAAGATGAAGTTTGTTGTGAATCTTATTAATAACAAAGTTGTAGATAACTTACTCATTTGTCTTGTACTAAAATTTCAAGGTTGTTGGCCTGATGGTTTGACAGTTATAGCTGTTAGAAGTCTGTTGTTAGATTTGCTTATCCTCTAGATAGATCTAGAAGATTGAATTTTTGGACCTAGATAGCTACTAAATCACCTTAAGATGATTAAATAAAAGTTGTTGGCAATTTTATAGGCTTTCCAGAAAGTCCAAGATCATATTATTTGGGTGTATAAAACTCCAGTTATGGTCAAAACAAGTAGTTGTTGTCTTGCAGCCTAGAAAATGCTAAATAGGTGTTTGTTTAATTACTAGAGAGGAGATATGCACCTACTCAGTAAAAGAAAGTTAATCTTGTTATCACCCTAATACCTTGTTGTTAAGGATATTTATGTTTATGCATCATATCATATCATATCATCCATATCATTACTGTGCATTCTTGTATCTTATTTTGTGCTCATGCATATAGGATCGCCAGAAGGAATCACACTCTTGGAGTTTGAGGCAGAGGAGGAGGAGAATCAGGAGGCACCACAGCAGGTAGCCCCCAAAAGCGAGAAGCAGGCTCCTAAGGAATTATTAGAGTGCCTCGATCATAGGCCTACCTCCTTTCTAAAAGGCAAGCCTCGGAGCATTCTAAGCCTCCTATGTTTTTACAAATATCACTTGAGTCCTTTATGTTTGAAGCATTAGGTTATAAGAGTCGGTTGGAAACACTTGATGCATAGAACTACCTTGTCTAGAAATATACCTTGAACCCTATGTAGGTCCGGGATCGAACATATGCTTAGCTATACTTAGACCGCTAGAAGTCAGGTGATTTCCTGTCACCTGCGAGATATAGGTGGATACCAGAGCACGGTTATTAAGTGGAGATCAGGTGGGAACTTATATGCAATGGTGTTGGTTTGGCTATGTTGGTCCCATCCATGTCGATTAAGGACCGTACCGTTGTTGGCACTTCTGTCGAGATTGAACGATTGCCTCTCACTTAGCTAGCCAGATAACTCATTCCGACCACGAAGCCGAGTAGCTCCACTTAGGTCAGGCCTCATTCTGTTAGAGTGCACACTTTAGATGGTAATAAGGATGTGCAAGGAGCCAGACGTGAGCCCAAGGGTAGGCCGGGCCTGAACGTCTTGGCAGCTAGTTGTCCCTGGTTGTGCGGCGCTGATCGAACCCACAAAATGTGTACCTGAGTTGTACCAAAGGTGACCCAACATGACCCCGATGGGGGAAGTGTGGGTTTGTGGTAGGAATAACTGCCCAACTGGTTGCAAACAATTCAAATCGTCGTCTCTCTCGGATTATGAGAAACTCAACTGGTCCCAGCATCGTAGTAACTGGACTATGGAATTTGATGGTTATATTAGACATGGGAATGCTACACCGTCTATGGTTATTATTGTGATGCTACATAATGATATATCACCTGTTTGGCAAAGGTTAGTTGTTAATCTAGCGGTGAATAGCTATAATTAACTTGATACCTGAATTATAAAATGTATAGTTGAACTAGTGGCTTTTTATGCAAAATATTGTCAAGCTAGCTCTACTTATAAAGCCTTGCATGATCCTTGGAGTCACATTATTTTTGGTTTATGATGAGTAAGTCTAGCTGAGTACCTTCTTGTACTCAGGGTTTATTTCCCTACTTATTGCAGATAATACAGTCTATCATGAATATTGTAAGAACTGCTTCTGTCCCACCATGGACGAGGAGTAGGCCCTAGACAAGGCGCTTCTATATATCTAATCTATGATGCTTTTGTGGGATGTGATCACAAACTGGCAAGTATTTGAACAATGGTGTGAGATGTTAGTTTCAAACTACCTTAGCTTCCACTACTACTTCATTTGACTTGGTTTATAATGACTTTAATTATACTCCGATGTATGGTGAGGTATTTGTGAACTTTTTGTAATATGTGGCATGTATGTTGAATCATGTACGATATTGGTTGTATGTTGGCGATGAATTGAGACCCTTCATGGTACTCGATGGAGTACAGGGTTTATATGGGCTCAAGTATGACAGTGCGATCGTTTTGGTGTTTGCCATTGTACTTGTGCTCTTATAAGTTACTTCTTTTTTTTTGAGTGAGAACAAAGAGAAGAGACTAAGCACGATTTTTTCAGAGTTCGTGGACATGGTACTCCCTTTGTTCTTTTTAAATCTTAAAATAGTGAGTGAACAAAGATAACCAAAGGGAACTTTCCCAAGAAATATTTCCCTCATTGCACTTTTTTAAGAGAGGCTTTATTCAAGGAGTGGTTGCAAGATTATTATGTAAAGTGACAATGCAAGTAAGTCTTTATTTTATTATTTTTATTTAAAAAACAATAAGACAAGATTATTCTAATTTATTATGCATGAAAGAAAAGGAAATGCAAAAATTAAATACGGGATACATACCGATTTACCTGTCAACGAGGACTTGTTGTGTCAAGTCAATTGAGGACTTCCCCATTGAATGTAGCTTGAATTTCTTCTTTCCGCCACACCATCTTGATCTTCATTTAGTTCTCTTTCCTACAAAGGTTAGTGGACAACACATACCCAAAGGAATCCTCGAAGAAATAAGGGTGGCACTCCTGTTTAGTTAGCATGGATAGTTTTTCCCATGTTCTTTAGTTCTTTCTTATTGTTTACCAAGTTCTTGCAAAAGCTTTCATCACGAGATTTTTTTCTACTTTGAATTTATCTCAAAAACTTATCCATCATATTTACAATTTTACATGCAACCACTATCTATACCAGTAGTGTTAGTTCAATAACCAAACGAGACTCCTTGTCTAATTTGATTAAGGAAGGCTATTTAACCTAAGCACCACGCTTAATTTTAAAAGCCTATGGAAATATGATCAGGCATCCAAACCTTAAACTAGGCACCATGCTTAATTTAAAGGATATAGATGTATGAGCAATACTTCCAAACTAAAACATACTAGCATAAATGGGAGGAAGCATGAAAGCATAGTAAGATTCATTCAAGCAGAGATAAGAATATTAATGGTGAACGAATTAAACAAGCATGCTATAGAAAGGAAAGCTAACTAAATGAATACTATGGTTTTGAAACAAGAATTCTAACTAAATGAATGCTTAAGCATAAATGTCTAGGCCTTAGCTTTTTCCCATAGTGTGAACCATTAGCCGATATCATACCGAATGGCAAAGTCAACATATGTATCTGTTGGTCCCGTTTAACATACGCCTACCACGAAGCTAGACTAAGAACCCAAATAGATAGATAACAAAGAAAATTTGCCATCTACCTAGACTAGGAATAGTACCCGACTACAGTTCAAAGACTAGGAGCTGCACAAAGAAAGCACTAAACATTTGATGATTCAAGCAAACATGGAATGGTGATAATAAAATGGAAAGATAGGTTCTCACATACCTTAATTGATTCGCTATCACCCAGAACTTGAGATGGAGTTGTGAGTATTGCAACACCTTTGTTCCGTCACATATGATGATTTCATCTCCTCTTGATGGTGACCTTTTCTCCATCTACACATGGTTAGAAATGTATATATATACAACCTATGAGATGGCAAGGTGAAGGTGTTTATGATCCATGAATGACTAGGCACCCTGGGCTCTTGATGGTTTTCTTGTAGAAATAAGCCAGAAGGTCTAATGGTTGTTTTTGCCCTGTTTATTCCACACCCAACAGGACAAGGATAATCCCACAAAAGCTAGTGCTAAACTAGATTAGCAAACATCAAGATAACTATCAAAATCTTTACGCCAATTGCTTCCTCGGCAACAGTGCTAGAAATGCTTGTTGACATTTCTTAGCGTCGCTACCAGGTTTGTATCCCCAGCAATGGCACTAGAAATGTCTGTCGATATTTCTTTTGCTCAAGTAGATAATTCCGCAAGCGCACAGAATATCGTTATAGCATTTCACCCGAGAGTATTCCAAGGTATCGTTATTTATATTTTACCATAGGGAAGCAAGGGCTAAAGATAGTGATAGTTAACTATCATGTATCGACTAACTAATATACTGACTAGACTAACATGGGGGAAAGTGATATACACTAATATGGGTGACACACATGATCCAATCATCGAAAGGTAATTTGGACACATAACTAAGAAGCTGGACAATAATAAAGAGAACTAGAATCCTAAGTTACTTCTATTCAAGCACTATTCTAGCTAGTGACTGTGACTACAGATAAACCAAGATAATGCAAGGTAGGATGCAATAGCACTTGAGGCGTACCTACCTCAAACTCAACCAGAGGATTGATTGGGCACATAACACCACAAGCCCTATGATTTAACAACTAGACCTATCATGGGGGAGTACATAGGATGGATAGGGCTATCACCACCTGCCAACTACCCTGATCTATCTAGAGGCCTAGCCACATTGAATGGTACCCCATACGCAGCTACACCAAACTTGTCTTTCTTTACTTTCAATAGTATAAGCACCATGCTTACACTATTTGATACTACCCTAGCCACACGTTAAGACCAAAGCATCAACTAGTGATGAACAACCCATGCTACTAAGAGCCCACTTATCATAGGAATATAAGCATAACCAAAGCATAATTAGAGCACAAGACTAATACTTAAACTAAAAGACTTGAAATAATACTTGCATAGAAAGTAACACACTAAAATAAAGTACTTACAAGAGAAAGACAAAGCTATACTAGACTCCTAAAGACTGCTCCGGAGCTCCCACCAAGACTAGCTACTACTAGAAGAACTACATCTTGAGAGAGTAGAGAGAGCTACATCTCTTCTATGTGTTGGTACAAGTTACAAGTGAGGGGTGAGGGTCCTATTTACAGCCTAAGGTGGAGTAGGGGCTACTCCATCGCCATGTCTGTGATCCATGTGCCTTCCATCCTCATCCATTGGATCAAACCGCCATATAATCAAGGGTAGATAGCATTGGAGCATGTGCTTCTTTGCATGGAGGCATGTAATGGAGGTGGAGAGGGAGTGAGGCACCGGGTGGCATAGGGGTGGCGCCAGCCGGCCCCCCTATGATAGGTGGGACCTCCCTCCTTCTAGAAGCTTGACCCACATGTCATGAGTGGGTTTGGATGGTTGTATATGTTTGTCACATTGGTTGTATTGCCACACCACGTCAATGATCCGTGTGATGCTTCATTCGAGCCTTTGATGTTCAACCGACTTGAGATCAATGGTGGAGAAGCCTTAGATGACCTCTCCCACAGATCAGTGACATGGCTGGGGTAGGTGGGGTACCGGGCGATGCCCTTGTGGGGCTGGTCGACATGGCAAAGTGAGCCCAAGGCACCCTGCCAAGTCCACTTGCCTCCTTTGTCCATTTTCTTCACCATTTTGCACAAATTTTGCTATAATTCCTGCATACAAATAATTCTACAAGAACAAGTGGAAATAGGTGAATTATAAACTTAAATCACTACCTATGTTGTTGTTTACTCCCATTTTTGGTGCAATGTTGATGGTCCAAATAGGCATTTAGTAACCGTCAACAAGCTCCCCCACACTAAACCTTTGTTCATCCCGAGCAAAGTGGGAAAACAAAGATCCAGGTGCAACTTAATATAAACAAGTTTTTGAAAGATATGATGCTAACATAAAAGATATACCAAGTCATACCTTATACCTTGTGGATTTGAAGTGTCTACCATGTCGCCTTGAGTGGTTGAAAAGTGGAACAGTGTTGACACCATGTTATCACTATCCCCTATGAAGCATACTTGGAGTTTTTATAACTTTTGCAATTGAAAACTTAGCTCATACTTCTCAAATGGTATTCTCAAATCACTCAATGGTGTATATATCATCACCAAGGCATTGGTATTTGCCTTCCTTCCTACTTCTAATAGGCTTATGTGGAGTTTGGGTAGGATAAAAGTAAAGAACACTTGCATTGCATATATTGCTAAGTCAAACAATGGATCCATGGAGAAAAATATCATACACTCAGATCAAGGTGTGCATGTGTGTGAAAATGGGATAAGCATGATTACTCCATAGCAATGATTCTTTCTCCATCCTTTATATGAGAGCATGGCTAGTTTTTTTTGCTTGACTATGGACTGAAATATGTCCACATATTTTTTTTATGGACCTTCATGTGTTGACATTTTTTTCTTTTCTTTTTTTTCAATACTAGCCCATGTCTCATTTATGAGAATGATGGAGAAAAGAACATGCTAGCAAACATGGAGTATTTATTTGGTGGAAATAGAAAGGCATGTTTTTGCTTACTTCTAGTGTAGAAGCATAGCATATATGGTGGAGTGTATGTAACCTTGATCTTAAGAGCATGATAAAATTCTCAACAAAGGTCAACAAAGTTTGACAAAGCTCAATACAAAGACAAGCAGCATATGTGGAAGGTTTTCAACAGATAACATGGTATTTGGCTTTGCTAGGAAATATCACCATTGAGGAGAAGTGAGGCTATTATTTTTTTGATGTTTGATCAAAACAGAAATCTCCAAGAGCTTACATAGAAAGATAGGATTTTTTAGTCTTTACCATATCTCACTTCACAACAACTTAGTTGACATGTTTTCCAATAAAGATATGTACACAAGCAACAAGTATATGAACAAGGAATAAACTTTATGTTGGCCAATCTTTATAAAGTCATGTTCATTGTTTGGCATGATTCACATTTTAAGTTTGATTTTAGTATATAGCATGTTTTCAACACATCAAACATATAAGAATAAAGCAAGGGTGGGTAGAGGGAGTGCAAACCAGCATGCCAAAGTGGCAGAGGCCCAAGAGAAGAATCAGACAGCCTCCCCCGCACTAGGACTTTTATGTCATTTGACATTAAAAGCCTAGTGTAAAAGTTGGGGCATCCCTCAGAGTGTACTCCAATGTTGGATGACGTTTTGCTCAAGTTGTTGTCACCTTTGTTGTGTTGACCCTTCATCCTTTCATGTTCAACCTGAATGGTTTAACGACAAATACCCAAAGGATACAAGTTCTACAAGATGCTTTTGTTCTTACTTTACAAAGTTACTTCTTTTTTTCGAGTGAGAACAAAGAGAAGAGACTGAGCACGATTTTTTTTCAGAGTTCATGGACATGGTACTCCCTTTGTTCTTTTTAAATCTTAAAATAGTTAGTGAACAAAGATAACCAAAGGGAACTTTCCCAAGAAGTATTTCCCTCATTGCTCTTTTTTAAGAGAGGCTTTATTCAAGGAGTGGTTGCAAGCTTTATTATGTAAAGAGACAATGCCAGTAAGTCTTTATTTTATTATTTTTATTTAAAAAACAAAGACAAGTTTATTCTAATTGATTATGCATGAAAGAAAAAGGAAATGTCAATGCGAAAATTAAATATGGGATACATACCGATTTATCTGTCAGTGAGGACTTGTTGTGTCAAGTCAATTGATGACTTCCCCATTGAATTTAGCTTGAATTTCTTCTTAATGCCACACCATCTTGATCTTCATTTGGTTCTCTTTCCTACGAAGGTTAGTGGACAACACATACCCGAAGGAATCCTCGAAGAAATAAGGGTGGCACTCCTGTTTAGTTAGCATGGATAGTTTACCCCATGTTCTTTAGTTCTTGCTTATTGTTTACCAAGTTCTTGCAAAAGCTTTCATCACAAGATTTTTTTCTACTTTGAATTACCTCAAAAACTTGTCCGTCATATTTACAATTTTACATGCAACCACTGTCTATACCAGTAGTGTTAGTTCAATAACTAAATGAGACTCCTTGTCTAATTTGATTAAGGAAGGCTATTTAACCTAAGCACCATGCTTAATTTAAAAAGCCTATGGAAATATGATCAGGCATCCAAACCTTAAACTAGGCACCATGCTTAATTTAAAGGCCATAGATGTATGAGCAATACTTCCAAACTAAAACATACTAGCATAAATGGGAGGAAGCATGAAAGCACAATAAGATTTATTCAAGCAGAGATAAGAATATTAATGGTGAACGAATTAAACAAGCATGCTATAGAAAGGAAAGCTAACTAAATGAATATTATGGTTTTGAAACAAGAATTTTAACTAAATGAATGCTTAAGCATAAATGTCTAGGCCTTAGCTTTTTCGCATAGCGTGAACCATCAGCCGATATCATACCGAATGGCAAAGCCAACATATGGATCCGTTGGTCTCGTTTAACATACACCTACAATGAAGCTAGACTAAGAACCCGAATAGATAGATAACAAAGAAAATTTGCCATCTACCTAGACTAGGAACAGTACCCGACTACAGTTTAGAGACTAGGAACTACCCAAAGAAAGCACTAAACATTTGATGATTCAAGCAAACATGGAATGGTGAGAATAAAATGGAAAGATAGGTTCTCACATACCTTAATTGATTCGCTATCACCCAGAACTTGAGATGGAGTTGTGAGTGATGCAACGCCTTTGTTCCGTCACATATGATGATTTCATCTCCCCTTGACAGTGACCATTTCTCCATCTGCACATGGTTAGAAATGTATATATATACAACCTATGAGATGGCAAGGTGAAGGTGTTGATGATCCATGAATGACCAGGCGCCCTAGGCTCTTGATGATTTTCTTGTAGAAATAAGCCAGAAGGTCTAATGGTTGTTTTTGCCTTGTTTATTCCACACCCAATAGGACAAGGATAATCCCACAAAAGCTAGTGCTAAACTAGATTAGCAGACATCAAGGTAACTATCAAAATCTTTACGCCAACTGCTTCCCCGGCAATGGCGCCAGAAATGCTTGTTGACATTTCTTAGCGTCGCTACCAGGTTTGTATCCCCGGCAACGATGCCAGAAATGTCTGTCGATATTTCTTATGCTCATATAGATAATTCTGCAAGCACATAGAATATCGTTATAGCATTTCACCCAAGAGTATTCCAGGGTATCATTATTTATATTTTACCATAGGGAAGCAAGGGTTAAAGATGGTGATAGTTAACCATCATGTATCTACTAACTAATATACCGACTAGACTAACGTGGGGGTAAGTGATATATACTAAAATGGGTGACACACATTGATCCAGTCATGGAAAGGTAAATTGGAAACATAACTAAGTAGCAAGACAATAATAAAGAGAACTAGAATCCTAAGTTACTTCTATTCAAGAACTGTTCTAGCTAGTGACTGTGACTATATAGATAAACCAAGATAATGCAAGGTAGGATGCAATAGCACTTGAGGCGTGCCTGCCCCAAACTCAACTAGAGGATTGATTGGGCACATAGCACCACAAGCCCAATGATTTAACAACTAGACCTATCATGGGGGAATACATAGGATGGATAGGGCTGTCACCACCTACCAACTACCCCGATCTATCCACAGGCCTAGCCACATTGCATGGTACCCCATACGCAGCTGCACCAAACTTGTCTTTCTTTACTTTCAATAGTATAAGCAACACGCTTACACTATTTGATACTAGCCTAGCCTCACGTTAAGACTAAAGCATCAACTAGTGATGAACAACCCATGCTACTAAGATCCCACTTATCATAGGAATATAAGCATAACTAGAGAACAAGACTAATACTTAAAGTAAATGACTTGAAATAATACTTGCATAGAAAGTAACACACTAAAATAAAGTACTTAGAAGAGAAAGACCAAGCTATACCAGACTCCTGAAGACTGCTCCAGAGCTCCGACCAAGACTAGCTACTACTAGAAGAGCTACATCTTGAGAGAGTAGAGAGAGAGAGCTACATCTCTTCTATGTGTTGGTACAAGTTACAAGTGAGGGGTGAGGGTCCTATTTATATCCTAAGGTGGAGTAGGGGCTACTCCATCGCCATGTTAGTGATCCATGTGCTTTCCATCCTCCTCCATTGGATCAAACCGCCATATAATCAAGGGTAGATAGCATTGGAGCATGTGCTTCTTTGTATGAAGGCATGTAATGGCGGTGGAGAGGGAGTGAGGCACCGGGTGGCATAGGGGTGCCGCTGGACGGCCCCCTATGATAGGTGGGACCTCCCTCCTTCTTCTAGAAGCTTGGCCCACATGTCATGAGTGGGTTTGGATGGTTGTAGATTTTTGTCACATTGGTTGTATTGGCACACCACGTCAGCGATCCGTGTGATGCTTCATTCAAGCCTTTGATGTTGAACTGACTTGAGATCAATGGTGGAGAAGCCTTGGAGGACCTCTCCCATGGATCTATGATGTGGCAAGGGTAGGTGGGGCACCGGGCGGTGCCCTTGTGGGGCCGGCCGGTGTGGCCAAGTGGGACCAAGGCCCCTGCCACATCCACTTGCCTCCTTTTCCCATTTTCTTCACCATTTTGCACAAATTTTGCTATAATTCCTGCATACAAATAATTCTACAAGTACAAGTGGAAATAGGTGAATTATAAACATAAATCACTACCTATGTTGTTGTTTTCTCCCATTTTTGGTGCAATGTTGATGGTCAAAATAGGCATTTAGTGACCGTCAACTGTTCTCAGTTCTCAGTGGCAGTTGTTTTTTAAGTGGATCTCTCACATGATGGGTGTTGATGTTTCTTAATGACTATTGGAGGACTCCACAAGCATATAGAACTATTGCATAGCACTTCGCTTAGTGAGTACCGAGTGTAGAATTTATAATTTATCCCATAGGAAGACGGAAGGCTAGAATTTATATTTGGGATAAGAATTATTAAAGCAAGGTCTAAGTTGGTCCTAGGTAGGTGAATGATAGTAAAGGATGAATGTGAACTACCTAAACTAACTACTAAATACAAGCTAACCTAGAGATAGCTAGGTGGGAGAGCGAGCATTTTATCTTTCTAGTAACAAAGGTAAACAAATGACTAGGAGAAATGCAATAGTACTTCGAGGCACAACCCGCCTACTAACTAGGTGAGTTAAATAGACAAGGTCTGCCACGAGGCCTACGATTTAATAACTAGACCTATCATAGTGGAATACAGAGGATGGACAAAGCTGTCACCACTTGACACCTACCACAATCTATCTGAGGCCTAGCCATATCCATAGGTAATCTATAGCCTAAGCGCCATGCTTAATCTATAAACCTAGTACTTCGATCCGAGCTTCGATGAAATGAGATCAAAGCACCCTAACTAGACAGTGGAACCGGTACTAGCGAAAGACTACTATACTAAGATAACCTATGCTACTAATGCCAAACAACAAGCACCTAAGCTTACTAATGATGAACACTAATGACTAAGTACTTAAAGTAAAGCAAAGCAATAATACTAAATAAAGTACTGAAATAAATACTGAACAAAGTAAATGCAAAATGAAAAAATTATAAAGGAGCTATACTAGACCCAAAAGACTCTTCCGGACTACGAGAGAAGCTCCACTCTTGCTCTACTCCACTACTAGACTACTACTCTATAGCTAATGCTAAGCTAGAAAGCTAAGAGAAGCTTGGAATTGAATGGGGCACATCTCCACCATGCTACACACCCCCTATTTATAGTGTAGAGAGGCATGGGGGGTACTTGTAGGTAGTGGCAAGGTCGGTGGAGGCAGGGGGCACTAGGCGGCCAAGGGAGGGCGCCGCCCGCCCACCATTCCACCACCTTATGATCCAACTGTAACACCCTAAAATTTGATTCTTTTGAAATATAGCTGAAAATATTTAATTTTGAATTTTTGTGCTCATAAAACATAGGAAATAAATTTTTTTATTAATTTAAAATTTACCATAAGCTGTAGCAACACTATTTTGCATACATGCTGGTGCATTTGTTTCTTTGTACTGAGTGGTTTTGGTTCAAAGTTCAAACCAATTCAAATAGTTTTTGAAAACGGACTGGAAAAAAGCTTTGAAAAAGAAAAAAAAGAACCATCCCTTCTCTCAATCTGGCCTGGCCTGCTCCGCACTCCCTCTCCTGCGGCCCATTCCAGCAGATGGCCCAGCACCGCCCGCTCGGCCTTCTTTCCCACCGCGCCTTCGCTCTCTCCTGCGTGTGTCGCTAACAAGCGGACCCCACTGGTCAGCACCGACTTCTTCATCTCGTGATCGCGTCGGACACGACCACCGCCTTTGACTTCGCCGTTGTTATGCCTCCTCCATGCCATGTAGACCAAGGCTCTCCACCGCCATAAATAGCAGTCGCCGATCCCGCCGCTCTTCCTATTCCATTTTGAGCAACAGCGCCTTGTCGAGATGCCACGCGCCAAACCCTAGCTTCCGCTGCTGCACGCGCTGCCGATTCGCCACGTCACCGCCACGGTAAGCCTCTTGCCAAGTTTCACCAAGCGCCATAGGAGGTGCCGGTTCTATTTTCCCTCATTTCCTCCCTCTCTCTTGCTCGCTGTGTGCCGTTAGATTTTGCAGAGCCCCACTGTCCGCCTTCTCGAGCCTCTACTCACCTTTGCTTGCTCGCTGCCGTCTTTGAACCCATAGTTAAGATCGTAGTCATCTCCTCTTCCTCCTTGTGTCCTTGATTTGGCCGATTAAGCCCGGAATCGGTAGAACGACGAAACAATGAGGTCCCTAGCTTATTACGCCAAGCCATGCTGCTTGCTAAGCTCCACCAACGTCTTCTATTCCCGCCACCAATCCGACGATCGAGATCATTCTATTCTGCGCCGCTTTCAAAAGATTCAATTTTGAACCCATAGTCGAGATCGTAGATCCTTGTGTCTTGAGATTGCATGGTACCCTTTCGCTGCAATTCTTTCAAAAGCACCCCTGTCTTTTCCAAATTTTGAACATGCCGTCCCTGCTGTTTTTTTCAAGAGCCCCTGTCTTTCTTCAAAATAGTATCCGCAGTCCCTGGTTCAGCTTAAAATCTAGTTTTATTTATTTTAAATTCGAAAATCAAGTTCCATCTATTTACAAATTGCCATTATCTTCATTAGGCCATATCTTCTTAGTTTTAACTCCGATTTGACCCGTTCAAGTTGCGTTAGATTCGTAACGACATAAACTATGCATTGGTATCAATGTTTTCCATGTCAAGAGCTATGGAATTTTATGGTTTAACGCCTAACTTGAATAATGATTATGCAATTGGATTTTTCTAATTAAAAGTAACTTAGGCTTTTCACCTTGGTCAATTATATGATTAGTTTTACCTTGTTTTTCTAAATCAAGTATAATTTGACTTAACTCAATTAAGGTATTTCTTTGAAGTATCTTATACATATTTTATATAGCTAAAATAAATAAAGCCTATAGTTTCTTTTTAAAAGTAAATCTATCGGTAGATGTATCTTTTTCACTGTAGCTCCGATTAGCGTGCTTTTTGCGTGTGTGTGTGTGTTCGTAGTAACATGTAGAACATATTTAAAACCATTTTACTTACTATTTCATATGTTTGGTGTACTGTTCTAATATAGATGTAATTTTATGCTATGCATGTATGTGTATGGATGTTTGTGTGGTGTTGTATGATTACGTCCAGTCAGTGAGCTATACATGGTAAATCAAGAAGCAGATCATTGAAGTTTTGGACTAGAAGAAGATAAGAGTTTAAGGAAAGTATAGCATGGGATCTTCCTTGTCCTATACACCTTCAATCATTTAATTCATGCTGCATATGTCTACCATGACTACCAGTATGGATATCCTAGTCTATTGTACTTGTACCTTGATACCTTTGGGTTATTGCATTGGGTAGCTTTGCTAGTGCTCAACTAAAGCCATGATCTTGTAACTTGATTAATGGTATATGCAATAAACATTTAAAAGATGCTTTTTATCAACATGGAACAAGGGGGCTAGAGCATTGGGTTGTTTTTATGGTGCTCAAGATTCCTCTCCCTAAGGACTTATCTATAAGTGATCATCTAGGACTTACAGTATAGCTGTGAGGGCTACATAGCTCTGGCTTTAGCTCGGTATGAGGACCTTTTCTAGCTTGTTACTGGTTACCTTTATTGGCGTAAGAATGGCTGGATGAATCGGGTATAGGACAGCCTCTGTCCCCTTGTGTATAGGCTGCATGTCATTGTGCCATCGGGAAGGGGGGTTCCTACATCTGTTTGCCGAGTGAATCTAATGGCCCTAACTTGTTAGATGAACCTTTGAAAGGCTTCATAGTGAACCCTGCTGACCTTCCTTAGAAGTGGGTCAAGAGATTAACTACCTCGGGCGAAAGGGTAAATCACGACTCACAGTGAAAATGTACAACCTCTACAGAGTGTAAAACTGGTATATCAGCCGTGCTCATGGTCAGGAGCAGCCTTGGAACATTTACGGAATAGATGATGAATACTGATGATGAAGATGCTCACTAATGATTACTGTTTATGCTATTCATTATTCATGTTTACCTGATCATGTGTTTATGGGCTTATGATAACTTTGTTGTCACCCTATTGCTAAAATCATGACTCAATAAAATCTAATTGTGGTTAAACTAGTGTTAGCCTTTTGAGCCTCATGAACCCATGTTATATTTGTTGAGTACGACATGTACTTACGCTTACTTTATTTTTCACATATTTGGAAAAAATCCCGGATGAGTACCAGATTGCTAGAGTTTGGAGAAATTAGGCTTGTGATCAACCAGTCAGTTGTCCCTGTGGAATTGGAGTCTTTACCTAAAGATCCAAGTTGTCTTTCCGCTATCTGCTATCTAAGGTTATATCCTTTATACTAAGTATGTTATATATTAAGCATTGTCTTTCGATATTACCCTTATTTGTAGCTATATGTGAGATTTGACTTCCTAGGCTCACATATTATGTGTATCTAGTTTTGTTCTTAAAACCAGGTGCTACAAAGTGGTATCAGAGCAATGCTGACTGTAGGACACAAGCCTAGTAGAAAACTGGTCGTTCTAAGCTTTAGAAGTTGCTACAAAAACCCTTGCTCTATGAACCTTGATATTTTCTTCTCTACTATATCTCTACCCTTGTTATTCATCTCTACCATGGTGCTTATTTTAAAGTCTTTGTTCTCATCTTCATTCCTTGATTTTATATGCTTTTAGAACTATCCCTCACCACCTTCTTGCGTAATCTAAAGATGAGTATTAAGATTGTTACCCCTAGTACAATAAGGACGATAGTATCACAAGTTGAGTCAATGATTGAGTTGTGCACTATTATTGCTTTGTTGAATTATCATTATGCTTATGCTTGCTTTGAATCTTTCTAATGACTGCTATGATCTTGTTAGGTGTTCCCACAATTTCATTTAGTTTATATGCCTAAGGTATAAGGATTAATGGAATAAATAGTTGGGTTATGGTTTGCTTCTGTTTTCCCTATCCTGTCTTTCGGAGAAGCCTGCACTCTTTGGCTTATATTTCTATTTTTGAGGGCCAAAAGTCATGAAAAAAAAATATGGACAATAGTAGACTTCAATATCTTTCTCCGACTGCAAGAATCACCCTGATAGCTATATTGGTTATGGAGTTATGAAAATCACAAGATGATGCACCTATGCTGTGTAAAACCTAGAGCAGTTTCTATTGTGCACTGTTTTCGACTACCTGAACTGTGGAATTTGGAAAAGTGTTCTATAAGGAAGTTGTGTAGAATTTGATAAGATTTCCAACGGTATAAGCTACAACTTCATTAGATTAGCATAATGAGACTTACAACTATTTTACTGCACTGTTGTTTTTCTGCTCGCAAGGAATTCCAGATTTCTTGTTCTTGCTCATACACGAGAGTATCATTCGGATATCAGAATGTCTTGATACTAGTTAGCTCATCTGGAAGAAGGTGCAAGCTACCCTTTTTGTGTCCCCTAGCTGATCTTTTCTTAAGGGGGTAGCCAAGTTCAAGAATTTGCAAGATGAAGTATCATACGTTCTAGTTTACGAAGCAGAAGTGTGGTGGGCCCATAACCCACAGGTCCCAGGATCAAAACCTTTGGAGGAGATCAA
Source organism: Miscanthus lutarioriparius (assembly GCA_904845875.1). Taxonomy (NCBI): domain Eukaryota; kingdom Viridiplantae; phylum Streptophyta; class Magnoliopsida; order Poales; family Poaceae; genus Miscanthus; species Miscanthus lutarioriparius. The sequence continues at coordinate 91,594,747 of CAJGYO010000010.1, read as the reverse complement.
TAAGATAGATGATCACGCCTATGCAAACTATCCAACTAAGAAGGGTCCGAATGCTCAAGGTGCCATATGAAGTTCAGTTATGCTCTCTAGATCTCACTTGGAAGAATCGATTAATCTAATAAGAAAGGTGGTACCCAGAGGATGTATATCACTTGAGGGCTTCATAAGCCAGAGTAAGTATACTTTGCTCGGTTGATAAGTTATTGGATCATCTATGAGGAATGGATGCATTCGTCGATATGGCTCTGCAATTCGAGCTATCCTCAGCTGGGAGTCCAATCTTCAACATACCTAGGACAAGTAGGCGTTGATGACATAGGAATGAGATATCTAATAACTACAGATGGTTCTATGGAGTCTCAGGAAATTCCAATGATATACTAAGCATGACAAGACTGTTTGGATTGAAGAAAGTTAATGATGTGATAGGAACCCACTCAAAGATGTGAGAGAAACTCAGAGTCTTTAATAATGACGTTTGGTTAGAGGTTCAAGGGAGGTTTATCCAAGATCATCAAGATATTGGTAGAGCTACTGAAGAAGCTTTTAAGTTTGCTTGGATCAAGAGACATCAACTAAGTATTTGAAGGAGTCCAAGAAGAGGTTGAAGTAAAATCTAAGTATTAGCTTTGCTAGTTAAGGACAAGAGTTTTTCTATCTACAATGATGCACCTTGTCAAGGTGTGGGATGTGTCCTTATACGAGAAGAAAAGTAGTGGCTTGTTCATTAAGTCAACTAAGGAAGCATGAGTTGAACTACCTAACATGTTATCTAGAGTTATCCATTGTGAAGCATGGAAGTACTATCTTTTTGTAAGTACAAGTGAAATGTAGGAGGATCACAAGAATCTGCAGGACATCTTCACTACGTTGGTCTTGAGCTTGTGATATCCTCGTTGGAATGAAATTGATTATGACTTGGAAAAGTGCTATCACTTCGAGGAGCAAAGTCATGGCCGATGACCTTAGCAATGGAGAATTGCGCTAAGAAGATTCAGACGACACCATGGACTAAGAATAGTCATTTGAGAGTTGAGCAACTTGATCTGAGCATCTGAAGTCATTAATGTTTTAAAATTGGCAATAGAATCTACTTTACACCAAGAAAGTAAGGAAGCTCCATTGGAAGGTGAATATTTTAAGAAAAAGAATTGATATTATGGACTAAAAAGGAAAGGTGGGCTAGTGATTGGAGATACCTGAGAGTTGTTCAATGTGCCTGTTAAAATTTTGGAATTAGTTGAGCAAGTTACTTGGAGTAAGGTTAATAGGTATGCAAAGTAAAGTGGGATCCTTATTAAGACGATGGAACTACACGAGGAAGTAAAGAAGAATGCAAAGATGGAGTATCCCTATCTCCTAGTCGGAGTCTTCTGAATCTCGAGGACGAGATTCATCTTAAGGGGGGTAGAATTTTAACACCCTAAAATTTTCTTCTTTTGAAATATAGCTAAAAAGATTTAATTTTGAATTTTTGTGCTCATAAAACATAGGAAATAATTCTTTTATTAAATTAAAATTTACCATAAGGTGTAGCAACACTATTTTGCATACATGCTAGTGCATTTGTTTCATTGTATTGAGTGGTTTTGGTTCAAGGTTCAAACCAATTCAAATAGTTTTTGAAAATGGATTTGAAATAAGCTTTGAAAAAGAAAAAAAAGATCCTTCCCTTCTCTCAATCTAGGCCGGCCTGCTCCGCTCTCCCTCTCCCGTGGCCCATTCTAGCATACGCCCCAAAGACCGCTCGGCTTCTTTCTTCTTTCTTTCGCTCTCTGCCTCCATTGTCTCTCATGGCGCCCAACAGTCGGCCCGAATGAGCAAAGACGCCCACGTTCTCTCTTCATGCGTTCATGTCGTTGATAGGCAGACCCCACTGGTCAGCACCATCTTCTTCCTCTCGTGACCACGTCGGACACGATCGCCGCCTCCGACTCCGCCATTGTTATGCCTCCTCCTTGCCATGTAGCTCAAGGCTCCCTGCCCCCATAAATAGCAACCGCTGACTCCACCGCCCTTCCTATTCCATTTTGAGCAACATCACCTCGCCGAGACGCCTCACGCCGAACCCTAGCTTCCGCCGCCGTACGCCACGCCGCCGATTCGCCGCATCACCGCCATGGTAAGCCTCTTGTCGAGTTTCACCAAGCGTCATAGAAGGTCCCAGTTCCATTTTCCCTCTTTTCCTCTCTTTCTCTTGCTTTCATCAGGCGCCGCCGTCGGATTTTGCGTGGCCGCCCCTCTCTGCATTGGTCCCAAGCCTCTCATCGCCTTTTTTGCTTGCTCATCTTTCCATCTTTTGAACCCATAGTCGAGATCGTAGTCATCTCCTCTTCCTCCTTGTGTACTTGATTTGGCCGATTAAGCATGGAATCGGTAGAACAATGAACGCTGGTGAGGTCCCCTTCTTATTCCAGCCATGCGCTGCCGCCCGCTCACTACCGGCGACGTCTTCTAATCCCGTCCACTCAGATTCAATCCGACGGTCGAGATTGCATGGTACCCTTTCGCTGTGATTCTTTCAAAAGAACCCCTATCTTTTCTAAATTTTGAAACCACCATCCTTGCTGTTTTTCTAAAGAGCCCCTGTCTTTCTTCAAAATAGTATCCGTAGTCCCTGGTTTGGTTTAAAATCCGGTTTTATTTATTTTAAATTCGAAAATCAAGTTCCGTCTATTTACAAAATTGCCATTATCTTCATTATGCCATATCTTCTTCGTTTTAATTCTGATTTGACCCATTCAAGTTGCGTTAGATTCATAATGACATAAACTACACATTGGTATCAATGTTTTCCATGTCAAGAGCTCTAGAATTTTATGGTTTAACGCCTAACTTGAATAATGATTATGCAATTGGATTTTCTAATTAAAAGTAACTTAGGCTTTTCACCTTCGTCAATTATATGATTAGTTTTACCTTGTTTTTCTAAATCAAGTATAATTTGACTTAACTCAATTAAGGTATTTCTTTGAAGTATCTTATACATGTTTTATATAGCTAAAATAAATAAGGCCTATAGTTTCTTTTTAAAAGTAAATCTATCGGTAGATGTATCTTTTTCACCGTAGCTCCGATTAGTGTGTTTTTACGTCTGTGTGTTCGTAGTAACATGTAGAACATCTTTAAAACCTTTTTACTTACTGTTTCATATGTTTGGTGTACTGTTCTAATATAGATGTAATTTTATGCTATGCATGTATGTGTATGGATGTTTGTGTGGTGTTCTATGATTACGTCTAGTCGGTGAGCTATACGTGGTGAATCAAGAAGCGGATCTTTGAAGTTTTGGACTAGAAGAATATAAGAGTTTAAGGCAAGTATAGCATGGGATCTTCCTTATTGTCCTATACACCTTTAATCATTTAATTCATGCTGTATGTGTCTACCTTGACTACCACTAAGGATATCCTAGTCTTTTGTACTTGTATCTTGATACCTTTGGGTTATTTTATTGGGTAGCTTTGCTAGTGCTCAGCTAAAGCCATGATCTTGTAACTTGACTAATGGTATATGCAATAAACGTTTAAAAGATGCTATTTAGCAACATGGAACAAGGGGGCTAGAGCATTGGGCTGTTTTTAAGGTGCTCTAGATTCCTCTCCCTAAGCACTTATCTATAAGTGATCATCCGGGACTTACAGTACAGCTGTGAGGGCTACATGGCTCTAGCTTTAGCTCAGTATGAGGACTTTTTCTAGTTGTTAGTGGTTACCTTTATTGGAGTAAGAATGGCTGGATGAATCGGGTATAGGACAGCCTCTGTCCCCTTGTGTATAGGCTGCGTGTCATTGTGCCATCGAGAAGGGGGTTCCTACATCTGTTTGCCGAGTGAATCTAATGGCCATAACTTGTTAGACAAACCTTTGAAAGGCTTCATAGTGAACCCTGCCGACCTTCCTTAGAAGTGGGTCAAGAGATTAGCTACCTCGGGCCAATGGGTAAATCACGACTCATAGTGAAAGTGTGCAACCTCTGCAGAGTGTAAAACTAGTATATCAGCCAGTGCTCACGGTCATGAGCGGCCTTTGAACATTTACGAAATAGATGATGAACACTGATGATGAAGATGCTCACTAATGATTACTATTTATGCTATTAATTATTGATGTTTACCTGATCATGTGTTTATGGGGTTATGATAACTTTGTTGCCACCTAATTGCTAAAATCATGACTCAATAAAAGCTAAACACGGTTAAACCAGTGTCAGCCTTTTGAGCCTCATGAACCCCATGTTATATTTGTTGAGTACGACATGTACTTATGCTTGCTTTATTTTTCACATATTTGGAAAAAATCCCAGATGGGTACCAGATTGGTAGAGTTTGGAGAAATTAGGCTTGTAATCAACTAGTTAGTTGTCCCTATAGAATTGGAGTCTTTACCTAAAGATCAGATTTGTGTTTCCGCTGTCTGCTATCTAAGGTTGTATCCTTTATACTAAGTACTTTATATATTAAGCATTGTCTTTCGATATTACCCTTATTTGTAGCTATATATGAGATTTGACTTCCTGGGCTCACATATGGTGTGTATCTGGTTTTGTTCTTAAAACCGGGTGCTACACCAACGGTGATGGTTGGCTCCCAATGGTGGTTGTAGAGGCGGCACATGTCAAAATTTGGCAGGTAAGTCGGTTGGAGAGGCCTCAAGCCAATGACAATGGGCCCATGGATCCATGCCCTCTCCATCGTGTCCCTTGGTCGAAACCGACTTAAATCAACGCTTGGCATTGCTTCTGGAGGAGCACCCACGGATCGGTGACTTGGCAAAGTGCCAAAGTGGCACTCGGTGGGGCCGGGCGACGCCTAGGTGGCACCGGGCGGCGCTGTCCAGTGGGCCAGGTGACCCTACCACGTCCACTTTCTTCCTTGGTCCATGTTTGTCAGCATTTTGGCCTATTTTTGCCATATTTCCTGCATACAAATAATTCTACAAGCAGAAGTGGAACTAGGAGAAATTTAAACAAAATTCTTCACATGTGATGATGATTTAGCTCACTTTATCATGCTTTTGGGTGGAATGTTGATGGTCAAAATAGGTGTTAGTGACTATCAACAAGCTCCCCCAAGCTACCCCTTTGCTGTCCTCAGCAAAGATGCGGGTTTAGCATGGAATAGGTGTTGGATCAGGAGTTGCTACAATGTAACACCCTGCAAAGACATGTATACAAACAAATACTATCTCTTGAGTTGAACATGTTAGCACTTAGAAATTTGACCATCAGTTTTAGCAATGTGGGACTTATAACTTTCACCTTTATACAAGCAATTGCAAGAATGTGTAGCCAGATAGATACTTTTTGCCTACTTTGGTTTAGCTCAAACTTCCTAGAGGTTTTCAAATGATTTTGAAAAGAAAACTTGCCTAAGTTCCTTATATGGTACACTCGAGTCACTCAATGGTGTTTGAAATCCTCACCAATGCCATGAATTTTAGCCTTAATTTATATCCTAAAGCTTATGTGGATCTCAAGGTAGGGGTAAAAGCATAGCTTACTTGAATTGAATATATTGCTAAGTCAAACACTTGGATCACAAGGAGCAACAAATCATACTAATTGATCAAGATGTGCATGTGTGTGGTATATTTGGTGGAAGTGGTATTCCTTTGAGAAGTTTCCCTTCTTTAGCTTCTTTTTGAGAGGGCATGGCTACTTTCTTTTTCTCTTTTTTTAAAAACTAGAGCTTTTGCTCTTTTATTCTCTCTCATTTTTTTGTAGCCCATGCCTCTCTTTTGATGTAAGACAGCTAGAGAGGTAACTTTGATTCTCATAGAGCAATAATGAATGGAAAGCATATGTGGTTGCGTACTCCTAGTGTAGGAATAGCATAAATATGTGGGTGTACGTGATCTTGATAAAAAAGCATGAAAAGTTTCTCTACTCAGATCAACAAGGCTTGAAAAAGCTCAAAACAAACAAGTAGCTTTTATTGTGGCTTTATCATGTATGAATGTATATGTATATAATTGGCTCTGGTAGGAATTTATCACCATTGAGGAACTTCTAGCAAGAGAGTTTAGCATTTTGGAAAGCAAAACTGCAGGTTGTCTTTACCATTCCTTAGATAGATTCAAAGATTTACTCTAATCATGGCATACAACATATCTCACAAAAGCCTATTCTTGGCTCTAGCATTTGCAACCCACGAAAGCATTCAACTTAAGATGAACTCTAAGTTTATCATGTACAAAACCTGAGAAGTATAAGGTTGCATAACAAGCTTTTGCAAAGTATCATAGAGCAACTATTTGTCATCTCCAAATAATTTATCATCATTTAATTAGAGTAGAGTTTCTCTTGAGATAAATTTAAAGGCACTCCTCTCTACATCCTATGATCATGAATATTGAAATATAAAGCAAACATGAATGTAAAGAGAGGGTTTAAGATTTTCATACCTGAGCGTGGAGAGATATCTCCCCCAAGCTTGGCTTTTTGCATAGGTTGGAATGTCTTCTGGCGGCTCTTTTGATTCTTTTCTTTATTGACTAACTAATACTACTAGAATGCATAAATGACTAACTAACTAAGCCTATAACTACTAGATAACTTATTTAGCAGGAATGCTACTGAATTTTAAATTTTTTTTATATGTTGCTTTACATACAAATCTATCCTATCAGGCATTAGCTACTACAGAACTTTATTTATGAACATAGAGTAGCTAAATGCAACTAACCTATCATGCAATGTAAAGCAAATTTATTTGAAATTTAAATATGAGATGCAACTAATGAAATGCGGTAAATAAATGCAAGGGATAGAAAACTTACCTTTTTGTCGGGCTCATAGTCATTCGTCCTTGGGCGGAGGTGTTTCCTCTTGCTCCACCTCGGAGGCCTTGTCAAGATCAGGGGATAATGAGTTTGAGGACGGATCTTTCTTTTTACACCATCTCTTTCTATTCTTCTACTTGATAGGTTTCTCTGGTTCTTCAATCGGCTTTGGTTTCTTCATCTTGATTCTCTTTGGATGCTTCTTCTTTTCCTATTTCGCATCAAAGAGGGGTTGTCCAGAGGCAAAAGCAAATATTTCTTTTCTTCCAGCAAAGTGGAATTGGATTTGCCCAGAAGCCACATATATGCAAGCATTTGTAGTGTTAAGGAAGGGATGGCCAAGGATTAAAGGTGTATCCTCGGCGTTACCCATATCTAAGATCATAAAATCTGTACGAATATAGGCACTCCTAATTTTAACTAATAAATCAGTGGCTACTCCCTCAAGATAATAGATAGATTGGTCGGCTAGCTGTAGATAAACTGAAGTTGGCGCTAAGGTAGTGTAGAACAATTTGTCATATGTTGCTTTTCACATTATATTAACACTAGAGCCTAAATCACATACATCATTATGGAAGGTATGAGTTCCAATGGAGTAGGTAATTGTGGGGGTACCGGGATCACCTTTCTTAATGGTAAATGGGGAGTCTAATAAATAGGAACCCCAAGAACTTAAAGCATAGTCATACTTTGTAGTAACAAGGTTGGTTGTCTCCATTGTTCCCTCAGGCTTGCTAGGAATTCTATCTTTATCATAGGATGGGATAGTAGCAGCAATTTGAGCTAATTGGGTTTCTATCATCTTATTAAAACAAAGTTGATTCTTTAAGATAGAAGAAAATTCATCCAATTTAGCGTTTATATTTTCCAACATCTTGTCATGAGCATGTAGCTTTTTATTAATGCTATTAGTCATTCTACCATTGGTATAAACAAGATCTTTCAAGAAAGCATAACTATTATTACCTTGATTATTCAAATGAGAAGAAGAGTAACAATTGTTACCTCCCTGATTGTTGGAGCGCTGATTCTAGCCTTGATGTTGTGGTCGAAACCCATTGTCAGTTGTTGATGAAGTTGAGGTCCTCTTAGGTTTCGAGACAGGAATTACCCGAATGTCCAACATCTCCATAGACTTCACAAGTCATGTGGGAATACATGGCTTTGAGTGTCTCTTGGGCACTCACCTTCTCATAATGTTCTACTCGCTTCGCGAGTAGATCCATCTTAGCTACAAGCATGTCATTTTCTTTAATTGAATGCATACCTTGTTTACAGGGTTAGAGTCGATCATCGCTCAATCCTTCATAGGAAACCATCTTCTCGATCAGTGTCTTTGCATCTGCAACACTTAGCGAAAAGAATGCACCACCAATAGTAGCATCTAAATGGCTCCTATCGAACGGCACTAACCCATGGTAGAAGTTCTAGATCAAAAGCCAGTCTTCCATGCCATGGTGTGGGCATGCAGAGACGTACTCTTGCATTCGTTCCCAAGCTTCGGCAATCGACTCATCTGCTAGTTGTTGAAAACTAGAGATCTTATTGTACAGAGCATTAGTCTTCCCCATGGGGAAAAACTTAACTAGGAAAGCGTTGGAACACTTATCCCAGTATCTACAGCGTTGCGGTTAGAGTAAAACCATTGCTTAGCCTTTCCTAACAAAGAGAAGGGGAAAAGGCGAAGATGTATAACCTCTTGGCTCACTCCCTTAATGATGAAGGTGCTACAAATCTCCAAGAAATGTTGGAGGTGAGCATTTGCATCCTTGTGGGCTTCCCACAAAATGGACTAGCTTGAACCATCATAATTAACGCTGGCTTAAGCTCAAAGTTAGCGTCCCCATTGATAAGATTGGGTTTGGTAGCCACATTAGCAGCCGAGGGTGTAGAAAAATCACGAATGGACTTGTTGCCCATGATCGTGGAGGGTAGTGATAGGATATGAGGAAAAAAGGATAAACTACTTAGGATAACTAACAACAACCTAGCTAACAAATCTAGCCTTATAAATTGGATGCCAGTTGCCTTCCTCGGCAACGGTGCCAGAAATGCTTGTTGATATTTTTCTTAATGACTATTGGAGGATTCCGCAAACGCACAGAACTATCGCGTAGCACTTCGCTCAGTGAGTACCGAATGCCGAATTTATAATTTATCCCATAGGAAGGCGGATGGTTAGAATTTATATTTGGGCTAACAATTGTTAAAGCAAGGTCTAAGTTGATCCTAGGTAGGTGAACGATAGTAAAGGATGAATGTGAACTACATAAACTAACTACTAAATACAAGCTAACCTAGAGATAGCTAGGTGGGAGAGCAAGCGTTTTATCTTTCTAGTAACTAAGGTAAACAAATGACTAGGAGAAATGTGATAGTACTTCGGGGCACAACCCACCTACCAACTTGGTGAGTTAAATAGTCAAGGTCTGCCACAAGCCCTAGATTTAATAACTAGACCTATCATGGTAGAATACAGAGGATGGACAAGAATGTCACCACTTGCCACCTACCACAATCTATCCAGAGGCCTAGCCGTATCTATAGGAAATCTATAGCCTAAGCACCACGCTTAATAAATAAATTTACAACTTCGATCCGAGCTTTGATGAAATGAGATCAAAGCACCCTAACTAGACGGTGGAACCGGTACTAATGAAAGACTACTAATAATAAGATAACCTATGCTACAAATGCCAAACAACAAGCACCTAAGCTCACTAATGATGCAGAAATGAAAGAATTACAAATATTGAATAAAGTAAATGCAGAAATGAAAGAATTACAAAGGAGCTATACCAGACCCATATGACTCTTCCGGACTCTGAGAGAAGCTCCGCTCTTGCTCTACTCCACTACTAGACTACTACTCTATAGCTAATGCTAAGCTAGAAAGCTAAGAGATACTTGGAGAGCTTGGAATTAAATGGGGCACTTCTCCACTGAGCTCTACACCCCCTATTTATAGTGTAGAGAGGTATGGGGGGTACATGTAGGTAGTGGCAAGTTCGGTGGAGGTAGGGGGGCATCGGGCGGCCAAGGGAGGGTGCCACCCAGCCCTCCATTCCACCGCCTTATGATCCAACGGTGATGGTTGGCTCCCAATGGCGGTTGTAGAGGCAGCACATGTCGAAATTCGGCAAGTAAGTCGGTTGGAGAGGCCTCAAGCCTATGACAATTGGCCCATGGATCCATGGCCTCTCCATCATGTACCTTGGTTGGAACTGACTTAAATCAATGCTTGGCATTGCTTCTGGAGGAGCTCCCACGGATCGGTGATGTGGCAAAGTGCCAAAGTGGCACTTGGTGGGGCTAGGCCGCGCCTAGGTGGCACCGGGCGGCACTGGCCTGTGGGTCTAGGTGGCCCTACCACATCCACTTGCTTCCTTGGTCCATGTTTGTCACCATTTGGGCCTATTTTTGCCATATTTCCTGCATACAAATAATTCAACAAGCATAAGTGGAACTAGGTGAAATTTAAACAAAATTCTTCACATGTGATGATGATTTACCTCACTTTATCTTGCTTTTGGGTGGAATGTTGATGGTCAAAATAGGTGTTAGCGACCATCAACAATGGGCAGTTGATCTTGTAAGTGGCAGTGATTCTTTGAGTCAACGGGAGCATTTGTGTGGCAGTTGATTTTTAGTGGCAGTTGATCTTCAGTGGCTATTGTTTTCTTAGTTGTCAGTCATGGCTCAGTGCAAGAACATCGGGGGTGGTCCCGGCGATGAGGAGTGGCATCCGCCTCATCTAACAGCAAAGGAAAAGAACAAAGGTCCCTAGAAGGTGACATCCAAGAAGAAGCGCAAGCGCATTGACATAGAGGCAGAGAGGGCCGTAGCAGTGGCAGCAGCTGCAGAGCGTGCTGAGAGAGGAGGCCAAGGCAGTGTTGTTCACATTGGTGAGGCCTAGTTTCACCTTGAGGGCCATGAGTTAGGCACTACAGCGACAAAGCAGCCAGCGATAGAGGAGCCTACACCATAGATAGAGGAATAGGTAGAGCACCCAGAGTAGCCCCAGCTTTGGCATTCCACTCGTACCCACACTTAGGTGTCACCGAGGCCTGAGGTGCATAGGCATGGTTCTCGTCCACCTCCAAGACCATGAGCTCGCCGCTAGTAGAGCACTTGGACTTGAGGGCAGCCATAGCGAGGCAGGTGTAGCAGCTTCGGTTTGTTAAGTTTGAGCAGTGTTTCCCCCTCAGAGGGATGAGAGAGCTCAGAGCAGTTCTACACCGTGTTGTAGGAGGACTTGTACAATGCCAGCCTCAAAAGTGGTGTGGCTTTTAGGTCTTAGAGAGTGTGCTCCTTAGAGGCTATAGTTGCAGTTGTAGGAGAGCAGATCTATCCCCACCTCAGCTACTTGTCTGGTCTAGCAGATCTCTTAGGACGGACTGGTTGGTATGTTCCATCATAGGTTAGAGAGTTCTATGCTTCCTTGTGGATTGACCTGAGACACAAGTACATTCACTTTACTTTAAGAGGTCGTGACTACATGCTATAGAGCTCGAGGGCTAGAGAGATACTAAGGATTCTAGAGTTTTCTACTTAGATTCACAAGATTTGCTATGGAGAGATAGAGCCACTGAGACACCCCCACAGTAGATGGGTACCACCCACAGACTTAGTCAGAACTTGCTTCACTGAGCCATTTGGAGAGGGATCGAGCTACACACTATGTGACCTTACACCTATAGCTCGTATCCTTGACTCGGTTATGAGGAGGATTTTGCCCTCGAGGGGTGGCTACCATGAGGGATTGACACGTATTCAGCTTTGGTCTGTCCACCACTTGATCTCTCGGACATTGTTTGATATTTGGGATGTGATACTCTCAGAGATGGAGGACACCTTAGCAGAGGGCTTTGGGGCCATCGCTAGTTGCCATACACTCATTGGATTACCTTCATTATTTGGAAGGTAGTGTCACATATGTCCCCAGAGATAGTGGTTGAGTGGAGTGGTGCTACTACAGAGTTTCCGAAGTACGACATGACCCAGTTGTTACGTCACAATCGTGGGAGGACCCCTAGGCAACCGAGCCATAGACCAGAGGTGCCAGAGACTATAGCTAAGTAGGACGAGGCCATCAGGGCCATTGTAGAGGTAGAGCTAGAGTAGCTTGAGGCACAATAGGAGGATGTGGTCGAGAGCGACCCGACTGATAGCTCAAAAGAGGACTACCAGTCGATTCCACGAATGCCCCCATGAGCTCATAACAGAGAGGCTAGTGGCTCCAGCTCAGCTCCACCCTAGCCACCTCAGACTAACCTTGCTTTGATTGCCATACTTGAGAGGATGTAGCAGGATTAGGCACGACAAGCACATGCTACTGCAGCTGCTATTGCTCCAATGCAGGCACCTCAGGATCAGTTCCAGCAGTAGCAGTAGGCAATTCAATAGTAGCAGCTAGACACTCAACAGTAGCTTCTTAGTTTCATGCAGCATGTCCTTACAGCTATAGGGATTGCTCCTTACCGGCACATGTTGCAGCTTGTTTCGACTATTACTAGTACCCTAGTGACTCCAGCTATACAATCTAGTGGGCTTCAGAGTCAGGGACAACTGTTGGTGTTTCTTAGCAAAAGCAGAGGAATCCGCAAGCGCACGGATACACCATTGTAGAACTTCACCGGGAGATATTCAGGGTATTCTATTTTCCCAAAGGAATGGATGTGTAAGTCTCTTTAGCTAGTTCTCCTAAGATAACAAGAGAAAGGTAGCTTGGGTAGTGAGGTTTTTCTAAGGATGAATATCCTAAGCGAAGATAACTTTGACACTATAGACTTACTTTGGGCACCGGTGAATACTTGGTCTGCCAAGAATTGCTGGCCTGTAGCTCTACGTCGAACCTGGACGTGGGGGATTACAAGGGATGGACAGGGCTGTCACCACTTGCCGCCTACCCCTCAACCGTGGGGAACAAGGCAAACAAAGATAGCTTCTAGCCTAGACACCACGTCTATGCTATCAACTATTACTCTAGCATGCATGCAAGGGTTATCCGTCTCTATCAGGGCCCTTCTACTAGAGTACCCGCCACAAGGATGGACGACAAACCCGCAAGTTTATTATGATCAAAGGTAGCTTTCTTATTATATCAATGCCAAAGTTAATCACGAACTTCTTACTCCAATTAGTAAGATGCTCATAGAGGTACAAGTGGAGGAGTTCCTTGCTCCGACACTCTTCCGCTAGCGTAGCTTGCACACTAAGGGAGGTTGCCGATAGCCCCGACACTTCTCCAACTCTTTCCTCACTCACTCCACTCTTATTCTAGCTAAATGCTAAGAAGAAATGTAGCTTTCCCTCTCTTCTTTTCTCTCTTGATGTGTGTTGTAGAGGGGAGCTCTACCCCTCTATTTATACAGGGAGGATGGTGGTGCTTCAAGCTATTCTTGGCATGAGGATAGGGCTGCACTGCCTCAGCATGGAGGCATGCCACCACCAGAGCGAGGAGAGGCAGGGAGGCACCCACAGTGGGTCACCTACCCCCTAGGGTCGGCCACCCCTTGACCACCGCCTTCGCGTGGCAGGCCTTGGGCTAGACCTAGATCACTCCCCGGTGGTGCTTTGCCTCGGTTGAGTTGAGTTGATGGGTGCCTTTGTTGTTTCCTTTGCGCAAATTAGTGTTGAAAAGCGCCTTTCAGTGAATTTCTCCATGCATTTATGTTTATGACCTACAACAATAGGCTTGTACCAAAACTTGTGGAAAGTGTGAGTTAAAATCCCTAATTCTAAGTTTTGGTGTTCATATTTATTTATTTTGTTCAAATGTTGGCGGTAGGATCATGAACTTAAGCACAGCCAACAACAGCCGGCTACATAGTTTGCTTCTCCCTCTGAGCAGATCTCTCAGTGGTTCATTACTCTAGGGCTCAGGGCTTCACTCCGATCATTATCGGAATCACTCCTACTCAGTCTGAGTCAGTGTTAGTGATAGACACAATGGTCTCTAGGAGCTTAGATGCCACCTTCAGTTATATCACAGGTCACCCCACACCTCCAAAGCTTCGGGTGCCTATTACTACTGTAGCAACTCCGGTCACAAGGACGACTGAGACCCTTCCATCTTCTATTGCTTCATCAGACCCGCCTCCAATAGTCACTCCTACACTTGAGGCTTTAGTGATAGAGATAGGGGTAGTAGTGGCTCCACTTCCTACAGAGACAGCTTTAGCGCCACAAGGTCAGGCTATAGTTTTAGCTACTACTTCACAGCTGGCCAACCCAGTTACCGAGGCCGTGGAGCAGACCCAGACTGCTTCACTTACTATTTTAGAGTCAGAGGGTCAGCCACCGTTAGCTCCAGCTGGTCCGACAGTTTCGTGTCCATAGTCAAATGATGACGATACTCAGTTTCAGATCTCTCACCGTACCTCAGCGCCCAACTCATCTGCTCCTACCCCACCATCCGCCCCTTAGGTTTTGGTGCTTGATGGCAAAGGGGGAGAGGGAGCAAGTATGTTAGACTTAGGGGGAGTGTGTGAGATGGACTCGTTCTTTTGTGTGTGATACTTCATGCATTCACGTTTACATTCATGCAGTGTGATATATGTAATATATGTGTGATTGTGAGACTTATGTGACATGTGTGCTCTCTACTTTATTATATATGTCATGTCACTTGGTTATGCTCATTTGCTTTGCTTCCACGTTATACTCCGATTCAAATGAGCTTTACTTTGTGTACTCGTGCTTATTACATATATTGTGAGTACATTATGTTGGCTTGGGTCATATAAGCATGCCTATCCCCTTTGTTCTTATTGTTAAATGCTTATATGAACCAAGCATGTTGAAAACCTCACCCATCTCTTATACACATACTAGAGGTAGTGTTGTCATCAATCACCAAAAAGGGGGAGATTGAAAGTATCTAGGCCCCTAGTTGGGTTTCGGTGATTAATGATGACATGAGATTACTATAACTAACGTGTGTTTTGTAGAGGCAATTTAAGTTAGGTCATGGTAATGATGATTGATTGGGCAATTATGGTTTTCATGCCCCTATTGATGGAAATCATTTTGGTTTTCAAAGGATGGACGACAAGGTTAAGGACGGACTAGTTTTAAGTGTCGTTTGGCGTTGGAGAGACACTTAGAGTAGTTTAGGACTTTATTTTTCCTTTGGTCGTACTATTAAGGGGGGTATGAACTAGTAGCTTGACCTAGGTGAGTCTAATGGTTTAGGTGTGGTGCACACTTGTCAAACATAGCACTAGGTAGCTTAGGGACAGCCCAAAGATCAAGTGGAGTCAATTCATTCACAAAGGATTTTGAATTGGAAGTGAATGGAGGGTCAATTTGATGATCGGACGATGGAATTTTATTAACCGGATGCTGACGCGCCAGTTCTGGTCAGTGTTGGCGCCTGCACATCCTAGGTCTAAGATGACCAGATGCTGAATAGTGTTTGGTACCAGACGCATTGCTAACCGTATCTATAGCAGTGGGGTCATGGTACTGTGCAGCATCAGACGCTGAGCAGTAATCAATCAAACTCTAGGTTTGCAGCGTCCGGTTAACATCAATAAGATTCCAGAGGAGAATTTTAGTGATTGGATGCGTCCAGTGGGTGTTGACCGGACATTGGTCTGCGTTAGGTCACTCCAACGGCTATTTCTGATAGGGTCATGCATTGCAGCTGCGTTGTACTGACCGGCGCATCCGATCATGTGGACCCACGCATTCGGTCACCTCGTGTTATGCTGAGTTGGACCCCTACGATTATGTTTTGAATATGGGTGTATAAATACATCTCCTACTCATCCAATTCAGCTCTCTGGCCCATTTGTTCAGCTGAGGAAACACTTTGGAGTGCAAGGGAGAGCAAGAGCCTAGTGGGGTGATTGAGATTTGAGAATCCAAGATGAAGGACCTCGTTAGTGCATAGGGAGTGGCAAGTGTGCAACCACCTTTGTCATTAGGCTTGTCTTGGTCAAGTGAGAGTTTGTGCTTGTTACTCTTGGTGATCACCATCACCTAGATGGCTCGATGGTGATTGGAAGCTTGGTGATCGCGGAGCTTGTGGATGACCCAAGTCATCTTGTGAGCGGTTGTGGGCGATTCACTGCAATGGAGTGTCAAAGAATCAACCTGTAGAGAACACTTGATCCTTGCACAGATCAAGGGGGAGCTACACCCTTGCACGGGTGCTCCAACGAGGACGAGTGGGGAGTGGCGACTCTCCGATACCTCAGAAAAACATCACCGCTTCCTCTCCCTCTCTTTATTTTGATCATTTAAATTTGAGCAATTCAATTCATGTCTTTAGATTCCTAGAATTGCCATGCTAAAGTAGGATTGGAACCTAGGGTGGAAAACTTTTGTGTGGTAGAATAATAGAAACACTTCTAGGCACAAGGGGGTGAAATGGGCTAAGTGTAGTGCTTAATTATTGCAAGAAATTTAGAATTAGCCCAATTCACCCCAACTCTTGGGCATCTTGATCCTTTTAGATGGCATCCGATCCTGCTAAACAATTATTAGTATGATTTTTACTGGCCACTGGCTCCCACCCTATCCTTTGCATTTGCTTTGTGGTAAGTGGAATGCAAGTGTAGAGCAAAAGGCCTATTTATGGCTGTAGTTTTCCTATGCAAGTTCATCAATATTAATTTGTAATAGTTCATCAAGTTTTAACCCATCTCATCCACACGTTCACCCATCCCATCACACACATCTCATCACACTCTCACTCTCTTGGTGGCAAGGATGACTCCCTCTTGTGCCTTGCCTCATTGGCTCACGCCAAAATCCAACACCAAAACCTAGGGGAGAATAAGAAAGGACTCCTCTCACTAATCAAGGAAAGTGTAGGTCATAGGAATGTACATATCTAGGGGCACGGCTATACGTATAGATCGACCAACTCTACGGAGCGTGTACACCTGAGAGCCACAAGATCACCATCATCGACGGTGGCCACCGTCTAGGCAGATACCGGGCTGCCTCCCAACCGGTACTGATGCCACCCTGCCACTCAGCCCTAAGTTACCCCGGAGTCCACCGGCACGATGAGACTGGGAGACATAGCACCGAGCCCTCAAGGTCACTACACTATCTTAGGAGGGTGTGAGCCATACACCTATACCTCCCTACACTATCACCTACATCCTACGTAGTAGTGGCACCGCCCTAGCTAGTCAACATCTGTCCCCGCCCATTCAGGAATGAGTGGTGTGTATGTAGGGTCCTATGATCTGGTTCTCCCGATATACCAGTCCTTAGGGGGACCAGACAGGATGTCTTCTCAAGTGGGGTTAACCGACACCTCCTGCCTTGATGGCACCTCCTCCCTAGGGGCTCACCCCTACGAGGCATCCCAGGGTCTACTCCACTCACATGTACCCGCCATAGGTACCTCTCATAGAGGATGCTTAGGTCACACCCTCCCGGCAAGACTTGTCCCAAGGACTCATCATAAAGTCATGTCCGATCGACTCAACCCTCACCACACACCCAAGACACACACCAAGATTCCCCAAGTTATTACCAATTTTAGCGGCACCATGTGCCTTAGCCACTCACAAACAATCCTCCACCAAGCATCACAACACAAATATAATGCGTAGTAGAAGTAAGCAATAAGTAGTAAGCGAGCATCTAGCCTATCAACGGGTGTGTAGGGGTAAAAGTTGTGTCAAGGTAATGGCTTTCAAGCAATTGTACCATGCAACCTATCACAGTTCAATTGCATAAAATAAAGCACTAGTAGCTACATTATTGCATGCCTAAATAGGATTCTACGAGGTTGGGTGGGACGTGGCACCTGTCAGTTGATCATCTCTAAGATTCTTAGTGTACTCATAGCCATTCTCCTCAAAGTTCTATTGTCGTCCGCGTTTCCTTGCCTCCATTGGATTCTAGTTCGACAACGTGATCCTTGATGCTACTACCTTGATAGAGTGACAAACAAGGCAAAAAGCAATCAATGCTACAAAAAGGCAACATGACACAAAAGATAGAACAACCTAAAAGAACACCAAGGGAAAGACTTAGCCCTAGCGGAGGACTATCCGATCCTTCAGCTAGAAAAAGGCAGAAGTGGTCATTTGCTAAGGACAAGCGCAAGTCATAGCCTAGCCAATACTTCTCGGGTCAATCATGTCGACCTGTATGGCTTCAAGAATAATGGCCTAGACTCTAGCTCATCCTAAGCAAACACCACGGAAAACAAGACTAGCCCTCATGAAGTGAGTCCGTATCCTCGGGCTTAAAAAGGAGAAAGTCAGCTAGCCATGTCCATGTCACATCCTTCATAGAGATGACACTCTAATGGTCGATCGGGTCGACTCGCATGGTTCCAGGAACACAACATAGACTTTAGCTTCGCTAACTAGAACTGATAGTCCGGTCTTTGATCCAATCGTGATGGCTAAGGACAGGATCGAACAAAGTGGGCTAAAGAAGAAGGGAAGCAGCTTCGGTCTCCCTCAATCCGTACGCCATTATGTTTGACGAGAACTAAAGAGAGGAGGGAACAGAAAGAGAAAAGAGATGAGCAGTGGTCTGCTTCTTCCAATCCGCACACCATGGTAAAGGGCAAGGCATCGGAAAGGAGCGACACACAAAAGAACACGAACACCCGAGTCCACTCGTAGGATACCTCAACCCACGTGCACTAAATGGCACTAAGACACCCCTAGGGTCTTAGCAGTGTAGTTGTCACCACTAGAACATAGAGAGCGCTAAGGTCTAAAATAGGTACAAGCATACAAGGGGGCATGGGCACGAAAGAACCAAAAGAAGGGAAAAAGGATTCACCTTCCTTTGATCCACTCATCATAGCTATCGATGGGAATCGAAGGAATGGAATCAAGAGAGCAACAAAGAACACCAAATAGGCACAAACAGGTGAAAAGTGACTTTGGTTCCACGACGCTTCGATCCACATGTCATGGCAAAAGACATGAACCAAAGAAATAGGAACAAGAAGATCAATCCACATCTTACTAGATCGACGGGGATCGATAGCGGGGAGAAGAGAGGATAGAAGAATGGTCTCTACATTCTCTCGAACAACACGCCATGGGAAAGGGCGAGGGTTGAAAGAAAATAGGCACAAATCCCGTGGTCTCTTTATCCACACCAACTCATAGGGTACCATGACCTTTGTGCAACTAGATCGGCACTTTAAAATCCCTAGGGTTCGTAGCGGTGCGGTTGTCACCGCAAGAACCAAAGAAATGCTACGATCAATGTGGCACAAGTGTACGAGATGGTTAGGAGGAACAAAACAACAAAAGAGCAAAAGAGGTAGAGCCCGGTGGTCATGGCGAGGCAGCTCGCGGCCATGAGCCCTATCTACATGAGTTGAGCCCCATGGTTGAAGGTAATATGGGTAAGTTTGAAAGTCAGATCGATGAATTTTAATCTAGAGGAGAATTCTTTTTTGAATGCATGTGTACTTTTAAGGAGTTGCATCAATGTTTTCAAAAATCCTAAAACTCCTGATCCATTGCTAAGTTTGGCATTGCTCTGGGACAAGCAAAGGTTAAGCTTGGGGGAGTTTGTTGACGGTAGTTATCATACATCACAAACCATCAACTTAACTTGAATAAATGCATCAAAAGGATCACCAACATAGACCTAGGGGTTTAAACTGACAATTTCCATAAGTTTTGGTGAATCTATGTTTTCAACAGGGCTTATCCAAAAAACCGTCAAGGAGGATCAAATCGTCAAATAAAATCACGCTTATCCACAGTAAAATCAACTCCAGAAGGTTCCAGAGGACTCAAGAGGACTCCACACTGAAGTGAGGGCCAAGCCACTGCCAGGTGGGGCTGACTGGACCCACCTAGAGGCCGCCTGGGCCCTAAGGGACCCACCTATCGGGCTCCTAGGATGCATCTATGCCGTCCTTTAAGTCGGTTTGATCCAAGGGCTCATGTTGGACGCTCCGGCCTATATAACTAGCCCCTGCCCCCTCTCCAGAGCATGCTACCATAAGTCAAGATCAGATCAAAAATTAGGGTTCCAGAGAGAAGAGAATAGAGCTCCAATTCTTCAAGTTTCTAGTATAGGCTAGCTAGCAAGGTTCAAGTAGAGTATGGGCTATTGCTCAGGATTTCGGATCTGCCGTCTGGAGACTAGTATAGCCATTGTATCTCTTTATTTATTATGACTTTGTGCTACTTCAATATTATGTTGCTATTTATTATGTTCCTAGTTTGCTCTAGTAATATGCTTGATATAGTTATGATTGATGATGAATATATGCATATGTTTGCAAAGCTCTTAGCTCAGTACTCGAGTGAGTTAAGTGGCCGACATTATGTAAGCATGGTGCTTAGATATTGTTTGCCTATGGATGCCTTCTGCACTCTGGGTCATATGGTAGATCATGGATGTGACACTCCCATTGAGTCCTTTGTAGTCCACTCCCCGTTTGTAGAGCACGTAGAACGTGATTGCCAAGGAAGACAAGCTCTGTTCTTAATCTTCCTTAGTAATGTTCCTTATGCATAGATCCAAAGTTAGTTATACTATAGATGAGAGTGTATATACTTGGGTGTACAAAAGACTTAGTAGATAAGTAATGACTTAGGAATCTTTTGCTCTTAACAAATCTCCTGCTTAGCTTTACTACATTTTATGAGTTTCTATTTCTATCTCTAGAATACCATTATTACCTTACACTTATCATTTATTTATCACTTGACTTATCCCTGCCATAGCATGAGAGTGGTTTTATCATAAATATACATATTTGTCAATATCTCTATGCCAACACAACCTCATAGCTCCTCCCTATGGATAAAAATATAAATAATGATACTCGGTATACTCCCAGATGAAATGCTACAATGGTATATTATCTGTGCGCTTGCGGATATCTTATATATATAGTTTACAAGTGTTCTCATAATTACCAACAACGCATTTCTAGCACCATGCTAGGGATGACAACTTAGTTAAGAGTGATGCTAAGAAGTGTCAATAGTAATTGATGGATATGATATGAAAAGGTTTGAGCTGTTGTTTATCTTGTTTCGAGTCACACTAAAGTTTTAGAGATTTATCTTTTGAAAAACATAAAAAGCTACATGATGAGTTCCTGTATGACAAAGCTTGAATTCCCACCAAAGCCATACATGTTATTTTGGCTAGAAAAACTTCCACATATATGCTGCTTGTTTTGCATTGAGTTTTGTCAAGCTTTGTTGACCCTTATGAGAGATTTGTCATGCTCTTAAAATCAAGATCACATACACACCACCCACATATGCACTATTCCTACACTGGGAGTTGGCACAAAAACATGCATTCCATTTAGATCCACCCACAAATGTTCTACTCCTACACTAGGAGGGAACACAAAAACATGCTTGTTAGGTTTCCACTAAAAATAAATGCTCCAAGTTCTTGTTGATACCTCTCTCAAAGTTTTGTTGCAGAAAAGAGACATGGGGCTATGCAAAAGTTATTTATAAAAAAAGAGAAAAAAAGAAAAGAAAAAAAGGACAAGCGTCTAAGATATTGAAAACAATGGGTACTCAGATGCCCGCTTGAAAAGAAAAAAAGAGATGAATAAGATAGCCCCTGATCTCTCGCAAACATATTTCTAAGTTTCAAGAGAGAGATATGTTTTCAAGGAGCATAGTAGAATTAGGTTAGCCACCACACATATATCGACCTCATACATCCACACACATGCATTTCTTGATTTGATTGTATCACTCATTTCTCTTTGGATCCTTTGTTTGACTTTACAATATGTGCATTGCTAGTATGCTCTAGCTTTCTCCCTACCTATGAACTCCACATAAGCCTTAGTTGTACGAAGAGAAAAAGGGCATAACATCTTTATTGCCTTGGTGAGGATCCACAAATACCACATATATTAAGAGACTTGAGAGTGTCATGCAATGGAATCTCTGAGTTTTATTTTGAAAACTTACAAAAACATCGAACAATGGTGGAACAAAGGACTTGAGACATAGTGCTTGACTTGATCATTTTATCCTTCAATTGCTCAAGACCCAAGTGAAGGCTAATAAACCCCATGGTTGAAGGTAATATGGGTAAGTTTGAAAGTCAGATCAGTTTATTCTAATCCGAAGGAGAATTCTTGTTTGAATGCATGTGTACTTTTGAGGAGTGAAATCATTGATGCAACTACTGATCCATTGTTCAAGTTTAGCTTTGCTCAGGGACGAGCAAAGGTTTAGTGTGGGGGAGCTTGTTGACGGTCGTTATCATCAATCATAAACCGTCAATATAACCTGCATATATACTTAATTCCATCACCAAACATAGGTTTAGAGGTTTAAATTAATAAATTCCATGAGTTTTGGTGAATCTATGTTTTCAGCATGGTTTATCCAAAACACCATCAAGGAGGACCTATTCATCAAAGCAAATCATGTTTTTCCATGACGGTACCAACATAGGAAGACTCTAGAACACTCTAGGAGACTCTCCACCGAAGATCAGGCCAAGACGCTGATAGGGGGGCCGGCTGGCCCCACCTAAGCCGGCCAGCCTGTGGGACCCATAGGCCAGCGTCCCTTTGAATGTTGGTTCTCCACCACCTCCTATATTGCATCTCCGTCGTTCTTTCGAGTCAGTTTGATTCGAGGGTCCAAAATTGATGCTCCGACCTATATATAGCAGCCCTAATAAGGACATGAGCTCCATGCATACGACCATTCTTGGAGGTAGAGGAAGAGGAGATCAGCGATGGTGTCCTAACCGAGAAGGAGGCCCAAAGCTCATCCAGTTCAAGTCACCAAGGTGGAGGCCCAAATCAAGTTTGAGCCCATCTCGGGTTCCAAGACTAGTCTATCATAAAACTAGTCACACGGGTGTGTCTGGGCTCTGTTTTTGATGATCCATATATGGATGGAAAGCTAATTAGATAAGGAAGCCAATGCAAGTGGTCTCACGTCAAAAGCCCTTCAGAATCAATAGGAATTGTCAAAACAAGTCAGCGTCCACAATCTGCCAGGGTGCTGCGACACCGTCTTTTGGTCCGTTGGGCCATGTATTGTAACACCCTAAAATTTACCTCTTTTGAAATAGAGCTAAAATGATTTATTTATGAATTTTTGTGCACATGAAATATAGGAAAATAAAAAAATTTCATTAAATTATAATTCATCATAAGGTAGCAACATGTTTGAGCATACATGCCATTGCCTTTGATTGATGAGAGAATTTCCTTATTTGACACCAGACAAATGACCCGTTCCTTTCTTGGCCCTCAAAAAATTTCCGTTCCCTATTTGACACCGAGTTCATCTTTCATTCCTTATACGACACTCCGTCGGATTTTCCATCCGTGAACCGTTAACTGGCATGTGAAAAGACGATTTTGCCCCTGTGGGCCCCACCACCCTTCTCCCTCCTCTCCTCCCTTTCTCCCTCCTGTCCACGCCCATATAAGCAGATCCAGACTCCGAGGTGCGTCGCCGCCGCCGACGACAGAGAAGAAGAGGCCCCACCACCCTTCTCCCTCCTACGCACCTGTGGAGCACGGCCCACGCGCCCTAGGAGCGTAGCGTCCTCCCCCTGGAGCGTGCGCCGCCATGGCCTGGTGCACCGATGGCGAGTGAGCGATGAGGCTACGCACGACGACGACGGCGGACGAGGAGCTCGCGGCCGCATGTGGGGAAGGCTATGGCAGCGCGGCGAGCCCTTCTCCCTGCGAGCGCGGGGACTGCGATGTCGACGGCGCCCTGCAGCTCGCGGCCACGCGTGGGGACTCCCTGTCTCGGCGGTCCTCCCTCTCTTGGGGCGCTCCTCCCTCTCTCAGCGGCGCGGCTCTGCTGCAGGGCCGGCTATGGCTCGAGAAGGGGAGGGCTAGTGCTGACTCGCAGGACCGGCGACCACTCCCAGGACCAGCGGCGGACCACCCCGCCCCCACCCTCTTAACCCGTCAATGGTGCGGACCCTCTTATGCCTGCTTCTAGATCGAGTGGCGGCGCCCTCACTCCCATCACCATTGGCAACCACGGCACCTCCGTCCTGATCTGCGGCTTCGGCGACCTCGCATCGGTGGCCGCGGCTCCGTCCACCTCGCTAGTGCAGCAGGTGGCGGTGACACCTCTTTGTCCCACTCCCCAGTGCCCACAGGAGGGAGAAGGGTGGTGGGGCCCATAGGGGCAAAAATCGTCTTTTCACATGCCAATTAACGGCTCACGGATGGAAAATCCGACGGAGTGTCGTATAAGGAACGAAAGATGAACTCGGTGTCAAATAGGGAACAGAAATTTTTTAAGGGTGTCAAATAAGGAATTCTCTCTTGATTTATTTGGTTGAGTGGTTTTGATTGAAAATTCAAAATGGTTAAAATTGCTTTTGCTAATGAAATTAAAAAAAATGGCTTTGAAATAAAAGAAAAGAAAATTTGAAAATAAAAGGATTTAAAAAGTGCTCAAATTTATTTTTGATAACTTACCAAAATTTCTCATCTATGTTTGAGTTGAAAAGTATATTTGAAAACATATTCAAATTCAATTTTGTTTACATTTGAATTTGGCTCGGATTTGGAAACTAGAATTGGAAAAGAATTTGATTTTGGAAAAATTTCTTTTCTTCCTTTTTAGCCCAGCCCCACGAACCAGCCTAGTCTTCTTTTTCTTTTCCCGCGCCTAGAATCTGGCTCGGCCTGCTAGCGGCCCAGCCAGCAGCCGCCCCTCCCATTTCTTTTCCCTTCCCAACATGGTCCGCTTGACGGCCTAGCCGCGCCTCCCCTTCCTTCCTTCCCTCCCTTTCCTTCTACTCCACACTAGCCCACTGCTCGGCGGCCCTCTCCGCGCCTTCCTCCACACCGCATGCGCACGTGGCCCAGCTCGGCCATACGTGTCGTCCGCTCCCTCCTCCCTCACTACGACCAGGTCCCGCCCGTCAGCCAACCGTCGCTCCCATCTTCCCTTTGCTTTCCTTTCTTCCCCCGCTCCCTTCCTTTCTTTTCCGCCGGCAACGGTGCTACCACCTTCGGCAAGCCACCGCACCATCGCTCCTACGAGGCAGGCGGCCAATCACCCGAGCGCCCCACTTCCCTTCCATCTACAGCGCCCGTCCAGCCTTTAAAGCACCGAGCCAAGCCCCCTTCTTCTCCCTTTTCCCGGCCACGCTCAAGCACTCACCACTGCCGCCTCAATTCGCCATACCAGCGCCCCTAATCTCGACGCTGACGCCACCTGGAGCTCCACCGTGACCCGACATAGCCGTAGGTACCTCTGTCTCATCAATTTGGTGACCCAATGCTTGGATTCATCCTCACTCGCACCCTCCTCTCTCTCTAGTTTGCCATCATCATTGAACCACCCCTTCGCCCCGACGTGCTGCCCATCCCCGTCTCGGTACTCCGTTGAGTTCGCAAGCACCCGCAGATCATTTCTGCGTAATTGATTTCGGTCGGGGTGGCCGTAATCGCCAGAACCGCGGACACCAGCGAGCTCTTTGCCGCCACACATGGCTGACCACCGCACCAGGAACTATAGCCGTCAGCCAGCACTCCCCTTTTCCCCCATGATCTAATCAGCGCCGTTCGATCATGATCCGACGGTCCAGAATCCCCGATACCCCTTCGCGTGGCTAAATTTCATAAGAGCCCCTTGGTTTCTTCAAAATAGAACCCACGGTCCATTGCGTATTTCTCAGTTTATGCGTTCTTCTTTTAAAAGCGTATTTCCTCGGTTGGTTCCATAAATACATTTTTAGTTATTTACAGTTTTGCCATTCGAGGTATTTCGGCTATAACTTTATCATTTTAACTCCGATTTGACCTGTTCCAATTGCGTTAGGACCGTATTTACATTTTCTACGTGTTTATACTACTGTTAGGCATGTTTTCAATATTTCAAATTCATGGATAGATTTAATTTATTATTTAACTAAAGGAAAACTTGTTTAAATCATGACTTATTCATTTTAACTCCGAAATAGTCTGTTCAAGTTGCGTTAGATTCATAACGATGAGATCTACGCATTAGTAATAGTGTTTACTATATTACTATTTTAGAAAAATCATGGTTTAAATCATATCTTGATTAATGATTATGCAACTGGATTTTATAAATAAAATATGATTTGTTTTACTTTAGTTTTATAATTCAAATCTAAAATTGACTTAATTTAATCTATATTATTTATAAAATATCTTTTATATATGAATTTATATAGTTAACATAAATGAAGCCTATAGCTTTCTTTTTCACGTATAAAGCAAATCTCTCGGTAGTTGTATTTTTTTCAACCGTAGCTCCGATTAGCGTGCGTCTCGCGACTGTGTGTTCACAGCGATGTGTAGAATTGTATTTCAAACTCTTTTACTTATTTTTCAATGTTTGGTGTATTGTTCTGATATAGATACAATTGTATGCTATGCATGTATGTGTATGGATGTTGTGTGGTGTTCTACTATTACGTCTAGTAGGTGAGATATACGTGGTGATCCAAAAGAAGAAGAAGGACGTTGAAGATTAAAGCTTACCGAAGGATCGGTGTTTGAAGGCAAGTATAGCATAGGACCATCCTTGTTACCTATTCACCTTTAATCACTTATTTCATATTGCATGTGTCTACCTTGTTGTCAATAAGGATATCCTAGATATTTGATATCTTGTACCTTGACACCTTGGGTGATTATGCAATGGGTAGTATTATGCTAGTGCTCAAGATGAATAACCATGATCTTCTAACTTGACTAATGGTATATGCAATAAACATTAAAACATGACTTTTTAGCAACATGGAAATAGGGGGCTGGAGTGTTTAGCTACTTTCTAAATGCTTCAGATTCCTCTCCCAAAGGACTTATCTGTAAGTGATCATCCGAGACATACAGTACAGCTATGAGGGCTATATGGCTCTGGCTTTAGCTCAGTACGAGGACCTTTTCTATCTTGTTAGTGGTTACCTTTATGGTGCAAGAGGGGGGCACTAGTTGGTATGTTTTCTTACGTGCTAGGGTGTGTGTACCATGCCGCGTGCCCATGCGTGCCACTCCTAGAGGGGGGCCACATACGGCAAGACGACTGAAACCTTAGCGGCCCTAACTGATTAGATGAACCTTTGAAAGGCTTCATAGTGAACCCTGCCGACCTTCCTTGGTAGTGGGTCAAGGGGCTGATCACCCCGGGCGAATGGGTAAATCACGACTCACAATGAAAGTGTATAACCTCTGCAGAGTGTAAACTATTATAACAGCTGTGCTCATGGACACGAGTGGCCTTGGAACCCTTATGGAATAGAGATGATCACTAATGGTTAATTGTTCTAATGATAATTTGTTTATGCTATTCATTATTCATGTTTACCTGATCATGTGTTTATGGGAATGATAAATTCTTTGCTACTCAATTGCTTAAAAAGATGACCTAATAAAAGCTAATCGTAGTAAACCAGTGTCAACCTTTTTGAGCCTCATGAACCCCATGTTATGTTGCTGAGTACGAGATGTACTTACGCTTTCTTTACTTTTCTATACTTTGGATAAAAATCCTAGGATGGGTACCAAATTGGTAGTATGGAGGAGTTAGGCTTGTGGTCAACCAATCAGTCATCCCTATGGATTTGGAGTCTTCACCTGAAGATCGAGTTGTCTTTCCACTGTCTATACTCTGAGGTTATATTTTCTTATACTAATATGTTATGTAAGAAGTATTGTCTTTTGATATTACCCTTATTTGTGGCTATATGTGAGATTTGACTTCCTAGGCTCACATATAGTGTGTATTTGGTTTTGTCTTTAAAAACCGGGTGCTACATGTATCATCTTAGAGCCCATTAGGGGCGCGTCCAGGGGGGTGATGTCCGGGCTCTATAATTAGCAGTTGTCGCTGTCCTTAGGGTTTGGGTTTTGTTTAGTTCTTGATTTCCTCGTGAAATGGACGTTGTTTTGCTGCAACTGTGCCGCCAAGTTCACTTGTTGTGAACCAGGGCCCCGATTCTTGATCTTGTTCGCCTGTGGCGATTAGTCCTTTCGAATAAAGACCAAAACTCCTTCTTGTTATCATAAGCCTCATTTATTTGTAATTTAAGATTGCATTCATCCCATTCTTGCTTTTGTTCTTGATTCGCTTGCAGGAAAGCCTTCTCGGTGAGGTCAATCGCGTTCGCATGGTTGATAACCAATGGAGTAGTGGTGTAACGGTTGTGAGGGTCCGAATGAGTCTTGGTTTGAAGCTTAGATTGTGAACATCGAGTCTCCACCAATCGACGCTATCGTACCTATCGGAAGATCGGGCCTTATCTACATCAAGTGGTATCAGAACCCTTGTTGCCCGTTAGGTATAACTTTGTTTTCCCCTTTAGATTGTTACTATTTTTGCATTACTTATAGTCCAAAAAGCTAAAAAAAATATATACACTACCACATATTCCATATCCTATAGCCCCTTTGTGCCTTGCAATATTTTTAATTTTAGTTTGCTTTATTGAACTATCGTCCCTCGCATGTCATTGTGTTCGTTGGTTAATTAGTCTTGGTCTAGTGTCCGTCTTCTTTGCTGGCTGAACAAAAAAATATATATCTTAGTGATAAAGTTGGTTTGGCCAATAGATTGGTTGGGTGCTTATTTTGGTCGATCAGATTTACTACACGTCTAATTTACCATCTACACAAGCTGCTGCCGTGTGCATAAAATCCAAGACTCCAAATTTCCTGTGGTTGTTCTCGGTACTAGATCCAAAAAAAGGAAGGTTTGTTGCCCTTTAGAACACGTCAGAGTAATAATCAACAAGGTGTTTCATTTGTGGAGTTGCTTTGCTCATGTGTCCAGCCGCGCATATTGGTGCACAAGCCTATGCAGTTTTGATCAATTCATATGGTGGTTACATATTAGAGTCATTTGCGGCACATTCTATTAAAAAAACAAAGGAACGCAAAAGGCAAAGAGGCGCAAAAAAAAAAAAAAAAAGCCACACCAAAAGAAAAAGGAAAAAAAAAAGGAAGGTGAAAAAAAAATTCGAAGTGCTTGCATCCTATTTAGTCCTTGTGCTGAGATATTGTTGCTTGTTGAACTAGGTCCAGGATGAGTCTAGGCTGGCAACATAGACTAGCTTGGAACTACTTTTCAATCTTGCAATTTTTGAATTAAATTATTGCTATTCCTTGCTACTATATTGTGCCTGTCCAAGCTCCACTTTCTTCTAACCAAGTACAGGTTCGCCTTACAACTGTTACACTCAAGCTACAACGATATCACAGTCACCGACCGATTGCACCACCTGTTGCTTTGGTAAGAACACTTGTAAGACCATGGTAAGAAGCTTGAGAGTGTGTGACTTTATGCTTGAGAGTGTGACTTTACTCCTTGACCACATCCTATAGTAGCTGATAGGAAAATACATACTTGTGTGTTTTCTTGTTTGATGATAACAATGATAGGTTACAACACATACCGATATGAGACATCAATGTTGCATGAGCCACGCACTATTGCTGCAACACCTCCTCCCATAGGTCAATCTATTCTTTCTTCCCCACCTACTTATGATGGTATTGGTGCTGATGAGTACATTGAGTGAGAAACTAAAATAGATAATATTTTTGCACAATGTTATATGTGCGAACAGAGGAAAATTAAAAATGCAACTAGTGTTTTGAGACAATCTGCATCAACTTGGTGGGAGTCTTTAAGTTTTTCAGATAAACCTCACACATGGAATGATATGAAAGATCTTATGAGAGAAAATTTTGTTAATCCATCTCTTGTAATTAATTCAAATAGATCAATCTCTTGATATTCCTCCTGCTATGCCTAACCTTTTGCAGGACAATGTATAAAAGAGCGAGGATGACGTGATAGAAAATGAGATGCTCACAGCCTCATGTGAAAATTCAGAACCATCAACTATTACTCCTGTTGAACATGAGAGCAAAGGTAATGCCCATGATGCTAAACTCACGGAAGGTGAGAGTTCTCTTGATGTGCTGAATTTTTCCACCAATCATGCTATGATAGAGCAAATTTTAGTGGAGCCTTCGCTTGATTTACCTTTGTCACAAGATGATTTGCTTGATGTTCCTTGTGACGAAGATGACTTGCATGATGATATTTATGTTATACCCATGCAATCATTGAAGAATGGTCATGCTATATGTGTGCTAAAATCGAACACTTGTGCTGAAAATAGACTTGTTATTCATAATGCTAGTGAAGTTGATGAGCTGAAATTGTTGTCTTCTTTAAATACTTTGGGTTACATTGAATTTGATGTTCCATGTAATCTTAGTTCTTTAGAGGAGAAACTTTATTCATATGCTGATTTGCCATGGTTCTTTAGACATACATATCATGTTTTTAGCAAATATAACAACCAAGGACAATATTTGATACAACGAATTTACATTTGTACAAATCCGAATTCTCCTTTTGTTGTGCAAAGTAATGATCAACTAGAGGATAGTAAAATCAACACTATTGTTATGCAATATTCCTCTAGTTTTGCTTTTCGAACATAAGTGGAATCCAAAGAAAGGGAGCATATGTTTCTTTGTTAGCACTAATCTTTTGCAGGATAGTATTGGCAAAGATCGTGTGTATTTCAATCGAGCAGACTACATGTCTGTAGGACAAGACATGCTACAAACCTAGACATGTGGTCATATTCTTTCACACAACATTGTCCCTTCCCATTATTTTGGAAACCTCTTTTGTCCTCATGTTGTGCCGGATCAACTTCAAGCAAAATCGACGCCGAGGACAACTTTTCATCAAGAAAGGGAGGATGATAAGGAGATGAGCTCCATGCATATGACCATGCTTGGAGATAGAGGAAGAGGAGATCAGCGATGGTGTCCTAACCAATAAGGAGGCCCGAAGCTCATCCGGTTCGAGTCACCAAGGTGGAGGCCCAAATCAAGTTCGAGCCCATCTTGGGTTCTAGGACAAGTCTGTCATAAAACTGGTCACACAGGCGCGTTCGGTCACCCTTTTTTGATGATCCACATATGTATGGAAAGCTAATTAGATAAGGAAGCTAATGCAAGTGGTCTCACGTCAAAAGCCCTTCGGAATCAACGGGAATCGTCGAAACAAGTTAGCGTCTAGAATCTGCCAGGGTGCTGCGACACCGTCTTTTAGTCCGTTGGGCCGTGTATCGTCTTAGAGCCCATTTGGGGGCACATCCAAGGGGGTGACATCCGGGGCTCTATAATTAGTAGCCATCTCTCTCCTTAGGGTTTGGGTTTTGTTTAGTTCTTGATTTCCTCATGAAACGGACATCGTTTTGCTACAACTGTGCCGCCAAGGCGACTTGTTGTGATCCCGGGCCACGATTCTTGATCTTGTTCGCCTGTGGCGATTAGTCCTTTCGAATAAAGACCTAAACTCCTTCTCATTATCATAAGCCTCATATTTATTTGCAATTTAAGATTGCGTTCATCCCATTCTTGCTTGTGTTCTCGATTCGCTTGCAGGAAAGCCTTCTCGGCGAGGTCAATCGCGTTCGCGTGGTTGCTAACCAATGGAACAGTGGTGTAACGGTTGCGAGGGTACGAATTAGTCTTGGTTCGAAGCCTAGATCATGAATGTTGAGTCTCCACCAATCGACGCTATTGTACCTATCGAAAGATTAGGCCTTGTCTACATCAAGCCCTTACCCCCCTCCCTGAGATTATTCTGAAGCCCTAATTCATATCATCTTAGGATTAGGGCATCGCATTCAAGAGAGATTAGTCCTCTAGTTAGGATCTATCTTCTGTATACAAATAGAGAGAGAGTAAGGGAAGAGTGTGGAGGAAGTACTTGTCGGTGTTTTGAGTTACCACCAATGAGTAAATTTCTAGTATTACGCATCTGGCTCAGATGGTGTGCTTAGAGGACATGAGGTTTATACTGGTTCGGGCAGAATGTCCCTATGTCTAGTTCGTCGTTGCTGCTCATGTTACTAGACTCTAAAAGTTCTAACTAGGGGTTACAAACGGGCAAGAGAGGGACAGATCCCAAGTCTCTGATGGAAGGAATAAATGAGAGCTTGGTTGCTGCTCAGCCATGTGCTTGTGTTGTGTTTCAATCAGTTCGAGGTTCGATGGGTTCGTGATGGTTTGATTTTGTCTAGCCTAAATCGATCCCCTTCATGGGGCACCCTGCTTTCCCTTTTATAGGCCAAAGTAAAGCACAGGTTATAGCTGAGGAAAGGAGAAGAACAAGAGAGAGAGGAAGTCTTTTAGGATCGCTGGGTCCTTCTTATCCTTCATGTGGGTCCCACCAACCCTGTAAATGTCAATAGGGATGGCTCCACATCATGGCCCTATCCGTCAATGGCGCCATGTGCAGGCATCATCTGTCAGTCATGGCGCTCCACTTTGTCCTAGCGGACATCGCAGTTAACTAACGTGCCTATCAGTGTTCGTACGAGGATAGCACCGGTATGCCCACCCGATGCTATTCCTAATGTGAATCCTCACGTATGGCACATCATGGTCACGGGTTACATTAGGGCATGCTGGTCTCTTCCTTGGTGTTAGAGTTTTGACCCGGGCCCATACGCTTGGACCTGGAGTGGTTGGTGGTGGTATGGGACCCCGTCGGGCGAGACAGAGCCCGCACCCGAGGGGTCAGACCAGTTAGAGCCCACAGCCTCAGGGTCAAGCGAGACGGAGCCCACAACCTTGGGGTTGGGCGAGGTGGAGCTCGTAGCCTCGGGGTCAGGAGAGATGGAGCCCATGGCTTTGGTGTTAGGCGAGGTGGAGCCCACCCCTAGAGGTCAGGAGAGACAGACCCCGCGTCCTCGGTATCGGGCTAGGCGGAGCCCACCCCTAGAGGTAGGGCAAGGCGGAGCCCACAACTTTGGGGTTGGGTGAGGCGGAACACACGGACTCAGGGTCGGGCGAGGTGGAGCCCATGGCCTCGGTGTCTGGCGAGGTGGAGCCCACCCCAGAGGTTGGGCGAGGAGGAGCCCGCGGCCTTGGTGTTGAGCGAGGCAGAGCCCGCAACCTTGGGGTCAGGCGAGGCAGAACCTACGGCCTCGGGGTCAGGCGAGGCGAAACCCATAGCCTCGGGGTCAGGCTGGCGGAGCCCATGGCCTCAGTGTCTGGCGAGATGGAGCCTGCCCCCAGAGGTCGGGCGAGGCAGAGCCTACGGCCTCGGTGTCGAGCGAGGCGGAGCCCACCCCTAGAGGTCGGGTGAGGCGGAGCCCATGACCTTGGGGTCGGGCAAGGTGGAGTCTGCGGCCTCGGTGTTGGGGGAGGCGGAGTCCGCCCCTAGTGGCTCCCGAGAGGTTGTGCTCTTGACTATTTGGATGAACTAATGTTGATGACCATTAACCCCTCGTCTTTGGGTACCTTAGTATTGGTCCCCGATTGTAGCACCCGAGCCTGCAAAGGAGTAGAATACTCCTTCGGAGGCTTTTCTGAGCGGGAGGACTCTAAGGGCCTTAGCCTTCTTTTGTCGCCCATGGTGTGACCTAGGGATGGTGATTCCCTTTTGTTGAGATCGGACCCCTGGGGTATAGCCATGAGATTTTGGTGGGTTGGAAAAGGTCTTTCCTGATTTTGACCCCTATGGGGGTCTGTCGTTCTGTGACCGTGCGCTCGGCCTTCGTTCAAGTCCAACTTTCCTCGAGCCTCCCACCCATAGCAGGGGTCCGTTTGAGGATCGGCTCATCTTCATGATTGTCTTCCCTCAAGCATTTTTTTCTAATAAAAACGGAGTGGCAGAGCCGTATCAAGATTTTATTCTACGGATGAATCATGGTGCTTAGTGAGCTGTTAATGGGCTAGTCCGAGTGGGGTCCCGACATCCCATTCGTGGGGATCTAGCTTGGGTCAGCTGGTGACCGGCTCTAGATTCTCAGCGGTCAATCCATATAGTTCTTGGGTTCGTTTGACTGGTCCTAAGGGCTCTCTACCTTTCTTCAAGAAAAAACCATGGATCGAATCCAACCGAGACTCGAACGTGGGCCGAGATGCTCATGGCGCTCATGCACTTGGGTACTGGCTGCTAGCGGGCCCATCTTTTTCCTCCCCTTACTCTAAAGGTGCCCGAAGCAGTTATCGAACCCATCAGTGGGCCAACCTTCGAACTCCTATGCCTAGACATGCCGTAGAGGCATCTTTAGCTCTATATCCCTCTTACCCATGGTGGGTCATGGCCCATTCAGAAAGGCAAAAAGTCTAGTGAGTTTTCCAAAGGAACGGACATAGGTTGCGTGTGCATGCCCCACGGTGAGACATGGTGGCAGGTCGTGGCAGACGCGGAGATCTAGGCAGGTCCTTGTGTGGTTTTAGTAATTTAGTGACAACCTAGGTGGACTAATTGTGAGCAACACATGTGATGATGAAGGAGCTCATTGCACATGAGACATGACATTGAGTCATGTGATCAAGGTGGAGAAGATCAATACATGACTTGGCTTGATGGACTAGTTGCAAGCGTGAAGGGCAAGTTGGAGGCTTTGGAGCGATGGACCACGTGGCGGTGAAGCTTGAGCAAGACTTGGCACCGATGGACGAAGGCAATGGTGAAAAGCAAGTGAAGTTAAGATCGATGAACCAATATGATCACATGATGATATGAAGTGGATCATATCATTGTTGATCATGTTGGTGCATGTGTTGCATCAACATTGTAGGAGATGGAATGGAATGCGCAAGGCAAAGGTATAACCTAGGGCATTTCATTTCATTGGTCATAGGTGTGTAGAGAAGTTGATGATCGAGTTTAGGATAGATGGCCGTAATTTCAAGAGGGGCAGACTTGTTTGCATATCAGTCATCTAGTGCCACTCGAGTGATCTAACTTTGCATCATCGCTAGGATCGAGTGGCATGGCAAGTTGAGTGGCTAATCTTTTGGAAAATGTTTGTGAAAAGCTAACACACATACACATTGTGGTGTACATTTGGTGGTGTTGGCACATTTGCAAAGGAGAAGAAGTTGGAGTTGATGAGGATCAACTCGGTGAAGAAAAGGAGGCGAAAGGAGGTCACTATGAGTGACCGGACGCTGTTGGTAGGACCGGCGTGTCCGGTCAGTGGCTGTAGTGAAGGCATAGGTGTCGGTCTTCGACCGGATGCTAGGTTACTTTGTGACCGGACGCGTGGTAGGTGCGTCTAGTCCCTCTAACATAGGCGGCGCTAAAGTTGGTGCATGGGCGCAGAGCTAATCGGACACTGGTCTGCGTCCGGTCACATATGAATGGACGTGTTCGGTCATGTTTTGGAGGCTTAGGGAGCTATTTGGAAACGACCGGACTCAGGCAGCAGTGTGTCCGGTCTTGGCACAGTGATAGCCATTGGCGGCAATGGTTAGTTCAAATGGCTAGTGACACAGAGATAGCCATTGGCGTTGTAGCATCCGATCACCCTCATGGTGTGTTTGGTCGCAACTTAACCATTGAGATTGGGTGCTCAGTATTTGAAACCAAGGATGACATGGTAGCCATCCGTTCACCGGACATTGGCAGGGTGCGTCCGATCGATTCGACCAGCGCGTCCGGTCGCTACGATTTTTACTCAATGAAGGGGTAACGGCTATTTTAGCCCATGGGGCTATAAATAGAAGGTGGTTTCAGCCATTGCTGGGTTGAGCACCTTGGGGGACTTTGTGTCCATGCTTGAGAGTGCTTGAGAGCCCTCTAACTCACTCTTGCTTGATAGTGTTCATCCGATTGAGTGAGTGAGCGATTCTAGTGTGATTGCATCATGTGGTTGCATCGAGTGACACTAGGTGGTCGAGTTGGAAGCCGGTGGTGCTTGTTACTCTTGGAGGTTGCCACCTCCTAGATAGCTTGGTGGTGGTCTTCATGGAAGCCCGTAAGAAGCTTGTGCGGTGCTCCAGAGAAGAGCTTTGTGAGGGGCATTGTGCTCGCCCCACGGGAGCCACGAAGAGCAACTCTAGTTGAGTTTGTCATTGAGCTACCCTCACTTTCAGGGTAGGTTCTTGCGGTGCCCGACGTGCAGGATTGGCGGGTGATGCCAATTAGCCGCCGAACCACCAAGTGAGCGGTCGACACAATGGGGATGTAGCGTGTTAGCAAGCACGTGAACCTCGGGAGAAAATCACCATGTCAAAATTGTTCTTCCCGTTGGTTTGCAATCCCCTTACACAAGCTTGTAATTACTTTCTTATACATTGTGCTTGTGTAGTTGCTCTTGTAATTAGTTAGCTTGTATAGCTCAATAGTTACCTTCTTGCTTGTGTAGCATAGAAGTAGCTCCCTTGCGTGGCTAATTCGGTTTGTGTAACCTTGTTAGTCACATTGCTTAGTTTGTGTAGATAAGTATTTGTGCTCTCTAATTTGGCATTGGTTGCCTTGTTATTGAGCATTGCTAGTGAGCTTAGGAGCTTTGTGCTTTTGCTTACTAGATTGTGTAGGAGCTCCCCGGTGTGCAAAATATTAGTGGCATAGGTTTGTGTGACCTTGCTCCTAGAATTGGATAGGTGAGTTCTAGCTAGGCCGGCACCTTAGTCGCTAAATTAGGATCTTTGCAAGGTGCTAGAGAACATAGATAGAGGGGTGTAGTCTTGGCTAGACCGATAGACTTAATTCCACACTTGTTTTGGTTAGCCGACACGATTAAGTTTTAAAAAGGACTATTCACCCCTGTCTAGTCCGCCATCTCGACCCTATAATGTTACATCATAGTTCACAAATAGTTCACAAGTATCCCACATACATCGGAGTTCAAATAGTTATTACAAACTAGGTTTAAATAGCGGAAGCAAAGTAGTTTGACATCAACATCATACTTAGTTCAAATACATGCCAGTACCATGGTCATTTCTAGCAAAAGCAGAACAGAGGGGATAACTCAGGAGTACCATGCCCCATGGTTTAGTCCTCATCCACGGTAGGATGAAGGAAGTTCTTACAATACCCATGATACATCATGTCATCTGCAACAAGAGGGAATAAACCCTGAGTATGAGAATGTACTAAGCTAGACTTACCCATCATAAACCAGAAATAATATGACTCCAACGAGTATGCAAGGCTTTATCGGTGGAGTTAGCTTGACAATATTTTGCATAAAAGCTTAAGTAACATAACATGGAGATTAAATATCTCTAGCATCAATTTGAATACCTATTCAATTAAGCATCTCTAGATTAGCACCTGTACTAAAGCAATGACTTGATTAAACTAACAAGCATTAGTAACCATATCTGGTTATAATAATAATTTGAGCATCATCGTAACCATCAAGTATCCATTAGTTACTCTATGTTGCCGCTGCTCAGTCAAGTTCTCACTCTCCGGGAGAGATGGCGATTTGAATCGATTCCTACCCAGCTGGGGAATTATTTCTAACACAAACCCATACTTCCCCCGTTGGGGTCGCATCGGGTCACCTTTGGTTCAACTCAGGAACCAACTTCGCGGGTCCGATCAGCACCGCACCCTTAGAGATTCTACCAATTTGCTAGGAAGATCGGGACTCGAACCCACCCTTGAACTCACACCATTGGCTCTTCGCACATCCTTATTGCCTCCAGTGTGTGCACTTTCACTTACCGGGGCCCGGCTTGAATTGAGCTACTTGGCTTCACGGTTGGAACGACTTATCCGGCCAACTAAGTGCTAGGCATGCATTCAACATGATATGAGGATGTATAGCGAATCGGTCCTTAACCAACACAGACGGGGATAAATAGGCACGAAGACCTCCATGCCTTGTGCTTCTCTATCACAATCCCATCTTGTCTTCTTTTCATTTATCGACACATGGTTATTTCCACGATAGCAATTATAGCCAATCGTGATCAGATATCTACCTATATCTTGCAGGTGACAGGAAATCACCTGACTTCTACTGGACTAAGCAAGGCTAAGCATATATTTGATCCTAGACCTATCAAGGATTCAAGATATATTGGTCTAGACAATGATAATATATGCAGCAAGTGTTTCCAATCAACTCCTATAACATAATGCATCAAACATAAAGGACGCAAGTGATATTTGTAAAAACATAGGATGCTTATAATGCTCCGGGGCTTGCCTTTCAAGAATGAGGAAGGTTGGTGGTTAGGACACTCAGGAAGATCTTCCACGTTGACTCCTCCTTTGCCTGAACCTCCTACTCCTGGGCTGCCTGTTGCTCCTCTTGATGCTCGGGTTCAAACTCGAGTAGAGTCACTCCTTCCGGGGAACCTATTGCATGCATATGGACAAATGAGTATCATTAATGCATAAGAGATGATATGATATGATAAATTGTATATGCATGAGCATGGTTATCCTCAAGATGTATGATAAGTTTAACATTCGTTGACCAAGTAAATGTATAACTTTCTTCTAGTTGATCTTTACTAAGTAGGTGCATATCTCTCCTATAATACAAGAAACATACACTCACCAAGTTCTAGCAACCTAAGGTAAAGTTGTTCATCATCAGTAAGAGGCCTAGAACTTGCAGCTAACAACTAATCTCAATTAGCCTAAGCATATACACAAGCATCACATAAGACAAACAACTACAATTGACTTAGTCATTTCTAGCTGTAAATAGAAGCTACTTATTTTGGATATATTTGAAGTTCTACTCAACCAAATACCATGATCTTAGACTTTCTAGAAAGCATATAAAATTTCCTACAACTTTCATTTAATCCCCAAAAGGTGATTCAACCATTATCCTAGTCAAAATAGGTAACCTTTCTAGGTCTATCCAGAAATTTCTAGAGAATAAGCATTTCTGGAGACCAACTTCTAACAGTTATAACTCTCAAACCATTTAGCCTAATGCCATGAAAATTTAACACAAGTAATATAAGTAAGTTATCTACCATTTTGTTATTGACAATATTCATAGCAAACATCGTTTTACCCATGCAATTTACTTCACAACCAAAACTATCCAAACAATCACTAAAATCAAATTATAGAGCAATTAATATTTCACTTCATGCAAGCAATCAAATTTGGGCACAACCAATTATACCAATAGTTCATAGGCATCATACACACTCTAAAAAACATGATGGTGAAGCTCAAATAATTTCTTTAAATGCATTTATTAATTTGTTTGGACACCAAGGTGAAATAAGGAAAATATATCTAATGTGCACCATAATTTCTGAGAAAATTACAGTAGCCTACTTATGACCCCAAAATTTCATGTCATTTGAATAAGTATAGAGATCTATACAAAAATGACTAGTTGCATAGGCTCATTTTAGCAAAAATAGTTTAGCCTAGTGAAAAGTGTCAAACAACATATTTCATATTTTCCTTACATGCATCCTAGTACCATAACACTCTATAAAAATTTGCATGATCATTAGTTATGTATTTTTGCCCTATTTATTTTCACTAGAAACTAGCAATTATTTAAGATTAAATATGAAGATCATATTCCAAGTATGCTCACTATAGGTTTAGTATTTTTATTAGCTAGAGCATGTCAACACAAGATCAGAAAAATTGGAATCACAATTTTATCACTTTCCTTACTTAAGTTATGCATTTTACAAGATTGAAAACATTTAAAAAGCATTTATCTAGCTCCAACTTATTCTCCCAAAAAAATACTAGAAATAGTGCATTTCATATTTTAGCAAATACTACACTTCTTGAGTAATCCAACAAAATTTGGTTCACCAAAATTGGACATCTACAACTCTATTTATGAATTTTCAAAGTTTGCTAATATTTCTGAAAAAGAATAAATTCAAATCCATACTGCAGCCACTGACACGTGGGACCTGCTGGTCAGTGGGACCCGCTGGTCAGTGACACTGAAGTAGGGGAGGTGCTTCGGCCAGCCCTATCTCACCAGCGGAGAGATCACCGGCGACGAGGGTGACACCAACGTGTTCCCCTCATCAAGCCGCATCGGTTGGTGGTGAAGACGTGACCTAGGTTTCACCGGAGATAACTCGACGGCGGCAATGGTGGACGGCGAAGGTAGCGCCGCAGTACACCAGCATTCTCCGGCTATCACGTGCTCGGTGAGGTGCGCTACGGCTTTGTGGAATCCTAGCGATGGTATCTAGGGTGGATAGGGTTCCGGTGAGGCGACGGTGAGCTCTAACCGCGTGCATGTCCACGCCGGCGCATGGAGCACGGCGGTGCTCCCACCATTCCAGCTAGCCGGTGGCGAGAGGCAAGTCTCCGTCATGCTACATGCTAGGTCTAGGGTTACTCAACCTAAGGCACATGAGAGAGGATGGAGGCGATGGGCCAGCTCGGCAATGGCGAGCTCGAGGGCAACGGCGGCCATGGCAGCCGCGCTTAGAACGGCGACGCGTTCTGGTGCAACCAAGAGGTAGCGTCTAAATGGATGATGGGTTTAGGTGCTAGGACCTATGGCAAAGACCAAATGAGGGGAGAGAGAGAGTGGAGGTGCATGTGTTGTAGCTGGCCACGGCGAGCCGAGCGCACAGCGACGCTCCGGTGATGGCGCGGTGGTAGTGAGGCAAAATGGGGCCTTACCAAGGCACGATGTGAGGTAGTAGTGGTTCGGGGAGGTAAAGGTGGAGGTGGCAGAGCTATTGGCATGAGGAATTGAGCTATGGAGCTGCGATGGTGGCGAGCGGGCATGGTGGAGCGATGGTGATGGCACGGTGGCGCAGTGCTCCGCTTTGCTCTCGCGTGCGTGAGAGATAGCGGGGTGCGAGAGCGAAATGGGGTGAGCAGCAGAGGCACACACCTCTTCTCCCCACACTGGCCTGACCTGCCAGGCTGGTGCCGGTGTACGGCCACCACGTAGTGCGCCTGGCTGCCCCCGGTCAGCCACTGACAGCGGCGTCGAAATGGCATCAGACCCTGATGAACGCGACTGATAGTGCAAGTTCATCCACCTCTATCTCCTAATCCGTTTGTTATTTGCAAAAACTTCATTAATAAGAATTGTAGAGCTCCACAAGATCTACAACTTTGATTTAGAATGCTTCCTCTAATTCTCCATAGTTCTCAAATAGCAAAGCTTCAAAGTAGGGTACATTGAAACTAAAAATCATTTCATGACAGTAATTTTTTCTAAGTTGAAATCGGTATTTTATTGATTCTTGTGAACCCTATTTGACCATGTTAGGCACTGAATTAGCTCTTGACCC
The DNA here is from genome assembly GCA_904845875.1 of Miscanthus lutarioriparius. Taxonomy (NCBI): domain Eukaryota; kingdom Viridiplantae; phylum Streptophyta; class Magnoliopsida; order Poales; family Poaceae; genus Miscanthus; species Miscanthus lutarioriparius. Next base: position 91,553,992 of record CAJGYO010000010.1, on the reverse strand, counting down.
AAAAACAAAAGTTGTTACTCTAGTTAAGTACAACAAGTTTTCTTAAGGATGCACAGCCATGCAAAGTCTCTACTGTATAGTTCAACTTAGGTCAAACATGCAACTTGAAAATGGTAGATTACACTATAACCATGACTTAGAGGCCAATTGGGTCCAAGTCATGAATACCAAATGTTGGGGACCAATACCAGGGTACCTGAAGAGGAGGAGCTAATAACCATCAATGTTAATTCATCTGAGCGGTCAAGGGCGCGACTACAGCTCTTGTTGACCCCCAGGTACGCAAGCTCTGCCTTGCCTGGCCTCTGAGGGCTGGTTCCGCCTTGCCTGACCTTCGAGGGCTGGCTTCGCCTTGCCCGACCTCTGAGGGTAGGGCTCTACCTCGCTCGACCTTTGGGTCTACGCTCTACCTCACCCGACCCTCGGGTCCAAGCTCCGCCTCACCCAACCCTTAGGTCCGCGCTCTGCCTCACCCAACCTCCGACAGTCGGTTCTGCCTCACCTAACCTCTCAGGGCTGGCTTTGCCTCGCCTAACCTCTAAGGGTAGGGCTCTGTTTTGCCTGACCCTTGGGTCCATGCTCCGCCTTGCCCGACCCTTGGGTCCACGCTCTACCTCACTGGACACTTGTGTTTGAGCTTCGCCTCGCCCGAGCCTTGGGATTGCGCTCTGCCTCGCCCGGCCTCTGGCGAGGAACTCCACCTTGCTCGACCCCAAGGCCGGAGGCTCCATCTCACCCGATGAAGAACCATACCGCCAACAACCACTCCAGGTCCAAGCATATGGGTCTGGGTCAAAGCTCTGATGCTAGGGAAGTGACCGACATGCCCTAATATAACCCGTGGCCATGATGGGCCATACCTAGGGAATCACATCAGGGACAGCGTCAGGCATACCGGTACTGTTCTGCCTAACCCTCATATGAACACTGATAGACGTGTCAATTCACCATGACATCTGCCTAGATGGAGTGGAGCGCCACAACGGGGAGACGATGCCTGCACATGGCACCAGTGATGGACAGGGCCACGACGTGGAGCTGTCCCTGTTGATTTCTACTGGGTCGGTGGGACCCACATGAAGGACAAGAAGGACCCGTCGATCCTAGAGGACTTCTCGTCCTTCTCATTCCCCTCTTTTCCCTTTGCTATAACCCCTGCTTTCCCTTGGACTATAAAAGGGAAAATAGGGCATCCCATTAAGGCGACCGATCAGACGATCGATCCCGCATCCGAACACATCCAAGCGCGACTCTTTCAGTGCTAGTAACATGAGCAGCAGCAATGAACTAGACGTAGGGACATTCTGCCCAAACCAGTATAAACCTTGTGTCCTCTTAGCACACTATCTGGGCTAGATGCGCAATATTAGAAATTTACTTGTTGGTGGCAACTTGAAACATTGACAGTTGGTATGCTAGATAGGGTCCTTTTGCGCATCTTGACATCCACACCAGGCCTCAGATGGCTAGTCATGACCTTAGCTGGGTCCTAGGCGTGTATGTGCGCTTCGGGGACCTAGACTTCATCATCACGGTGGAGAGAGAGATGGTAATGGTTCCCACCACTGTCCGACCTCTCCACTCCACCAGCCTCGACACAATCACTATGGTGCTTGAGGAGCTATAGCTGCATGCATGGAAGGCCCGTGTCCCTAGAAGCAACTAGCTCCTTGACTTTGACTACGGGAGGTTAGAGTGCTAGCTTGGCACCTTCTTGGGACCTCGGCCATCCCGGGAGGACCTGCGCCACCTAACCTTCTCATTCACCAATGTCATGGCGTACCTTGCCAGAGGAGAGTTGCTCTCTCTAGAATACCACATCCGGAGCACCCCAATAGCGCTCCCGTTCGATCTCCGCAACACCACAGAGACCGATGGCCACCCTGTGGCGCAATACACGCCTTCATCACCCACGAATGATGGGTTCTAGGGATGACAGAATATGTCGCAGAGCTTTTCCATGACCTACTCATGGGAGAATCAGAGTCGCCCTCCAGCTCTGACTCCAGTAGGGGGAGTCATCACCCTCTCGTGAGTGTTTCATGGTAGGTACCCCCGAGGGAAATGTTGAAAGCGCCCATGAAGAGGAGGCTACCCCGATGAACAACCTTGACGATGAGGTTGAGGGGGAGACAGGGGCCCTACCCCGCTTGCAGGTGGAGTAGCTGAAGGCTTGGCACCTAGAGCTTGAGGAAGCATGACTCTAGCTCGAGCAGGAATGCATGGAGCTCTATTGGGAGATTGAGCACCACGGAGATGGTGCGCCCGCGCCATGGCCCGCGATGTGAACTGGAGGATCATTACGGATGATGAAGCCCTCCCACACTTCACCCGGGTGATCCAGAACATCACTACTATGGCAGCCTTGCTTCATGGGCTTCTAGGGCCCACAATGCCCGAGGATCATTGGGCCCACTATGAGATTCACACGCTGCTCGAGCATGTAGTGGCGTAACAGGATGAGAGCTTGCTGTCTCAGTGATGTGAGCTCAATGCAAGCCAGCGCACGCCCTCAGAGTGACCTGACAAGGACTTATTAGTCCACCAGGCACCACAAGGCGGCAGGCAGCGCACTATGGTCCCGGTGCATGAGCATCTTGGCCGTAACCATGATGCACGCGACACCCTCAATGCCCACAGACATACCTATGATGATCCGAGAGAGGGAGCTAGCCATGGCTATCACCCTCGCCGTGCCAAACGCTACGATAGCGGCAAGGACCGAAGCCCGAGCATAGGCCTGCCAAGGCCTCAGGCCTTCAGCCGACATGTCCTCAACGTCGCCTTCCCACCAAGGTACCGACCACCAACCAACATCCCGAAATACTCTAGGGAAATGAACCCCGGACTGTGGCTCGAGGATTATCTGCTTGCCTGCCAAGCCAATGGAGTGGAAAATGATGATTTCATTATCAGCAACCTTTCATTGTTCCTGGCCGATTCAGCTGCGAACATGGTTGGAACAACTTCTGCCCAACAGGATCCAAAGTTGGGCAGACCTAAAAGAGATCTTCGTGGGAAACTTCTAGGGCACATACAAGTGCCTTGGGAACCCATGGGATCTCAAGAACTACCGACAAAAGGCTAGAGAAACCCTTCATGGGTACATCCAATGCTTCTCCTGGCACTGCAATGAGTTGCCTAACGTCACCAACGCCGATGTTATAGGAGCTTTCCTGTCTGGGACCACCTGTGAGTCCCTGGTTCACAAGTTGGGATGTAAGGGCCCGCGAACCACCAAGGAGCTCCTCAACATCACCACCAGCCATGCCTCGGACGAGGAGGTGGTCGGAGCGATCTTCGACCCCTAAATGGCAAGGTAAAATGGGATGAGGACGCTAGCGAAGGCAGCTCCAACTGTTCCATCAAGAAGAATAGCAAGCAGTGGTGTGAGGGCATGCTCATGGCTACCGCCGACTGCAATGGGTTGAAGCCCACGGAGGGCACCCCAAACCACTTTGAGAAGCTACTCGAGGGGCCTTGCCCGAACCTTGTCTTCCCTATCAAGCATTTGTACAAGGACTACGACCTCATGAAGCGGTTCTTGTCCAGAGGTTCCAACAAAGGGGAGCACGGGAAGGACCCTGACCTGACCATAGACGATGCTAAGGGGAAGGACGATGGCTTTTTGATGCCTACTGGCTACCTCATGATCTTTAGAGGGTCGACAGCCTACGACTCCAAGCGCCGTCAGAAGCTCACACACCACGAAGTCTATACGGCCGAGTCGGCCGCGCCTACCTTCGTCCGGTGGTTAGAGTCCGCCATAACCTTTGATTGGACTGACCACCCAGAGAGCATCCTACAACCAGGGAGATACCCTCTCATGGTCGACCCAAGGAACTAATGGATGGAGGCAGCGGCCTCAACATCATGTACGCCGAGACGCTCGATGCTATGGGCATCGATCGAGCGCACGTCCGACCGACCGGAGCACCTTTCCATAGCATCATGCCTGGAAAGCAGGCCATGCCACTTGGGCAGATCAATCTACCCGTCACCTTTGGGAGTCTGTCCAACTATAGGACAGAGACCCTCACCTTCGAAGTGGTTGGGTTCCATGGAACCTACCACGCCATCCTGGGGTGACCATCCTACACGAAGTTCATGGCCATCCCCAACTACACCTACCTAAAGCTAAAGATGCTGGGCCCAGGTGGGGTCATCACCATCGGCACCTCCTTCTAGCACGCCTACGAGTGCGACGTTGAGTGCTACGATCACCCCACGACAATCCTCGCCTCCGGGGGGCTCGCGGCCATTAGGAAGGAGGTCACTGAAGAAACACCCGACCCCAAGTGATTGGATGGGTCTTTCGAGCCAGCGGAGGGCGCCAAGGAGGTCCTCATAGACTCGAACCCCGAGGGCAAAGTGGTGCGAATTGGCACCACGCTTTCCTCCAAATTGGAAAGCGCGCTCGTCGGCTTCCTCCACGCCAACAGGGACATCTTTGCGTGAAAACCCTCGAACATGCCGGACATTCCATGGGAAGTCACCGAGCATGCCTTGAAGATCCGCCTAGGCTCCAAGCCAGTGAAGCAATGCCTACATCGCTTCGACAAGGGGAAACACAGGACCATCGGTGAGGAGATCGTGAAGCTTTTGGTGTTGGGTTCATCAAGGAAGTGTACCACCTCGAGTGGTTAGCCAATCCCGTTCTTGTATGAAAGAAGAGTGGGAAATGGAGGATGTGTGTTGACTACACAGGTCTCAACAAAGCGTGCCCAAAGGATCCATTTCCTCTGCCATGCATAGACCAAATAGTCGACTCTACCTTAGGGTACGAAACCCTTTGCTTCCTTGATGCATACTCCGGGTACCATCAAATCATGATGAAAGAGTCCGACCAGCTCATGACATCTTTCGTCACCCCCTTCGGATCGTTCTGCTACATCACAATGTCGTTTGGAATGAAGAACGTTGGGCCTACATACCAGCATTGTATGCTCAAGTGTTTTGGAGACCTCATCGGGCGAACCATTGAGGCCTACGCGGACAACATCATGGTTAAGTCCAAATGGGATAATCAGCTCATAGCTGACCTTGAGCAGACCTTCACAAAACTTCAAGCAAATGACATTAAGCTCACCCCGAGAAGTGCATTTTTGGGGTCCCGAAGGGGCATGCTATTTGGTTTCATCATCTCCGAGCGTGGCACCGAGGCCAACCCAGAGAAGATCTCAGCCATCACAAGGATGGGCCCAATTCAAAACGTAAAGGGGGTACAGCGAGTTATAGGGTGTCTCACCACGCTCAGCCGCTTCATCTCATGCCTCGGTGAATGAGGTCTCCCCTTTATCAACTTCTAAAGAAGGTCGACCACTTTGATTGGACGTCCGAGGCCTAGGAGGCACTTGACATGGTCAAGCAGCTTCTGACAAAGGCCCCGATCCTAGTTCCTCTGACCGATGGAGAACCCCTTCTGCTCTACATTGTGGCCACCATGCAAGTGGTCAGTGATACCCTGGTAGTGGAGCGGGAAGAAGAGGGACATGCCCTCAAAATACAATGCCCCATGTACTTCATTAGCGAGGTCCTATTCAATTCTAAGACCCGCTACCCCAAATCCAGAAGCTCCTATACGCCATCCTCATCGCTAAGAGGAAGCTACGCCACTACTTCGAGTCACATTGGGTGATGGTCGTGATGTCCTTCCCCCTCGGCAAGGTCATCCAAAACCAGGATGCCATGGGAAGAATCGTTGGGCACTCGAGCTGATGGGTCAGGGCATTACGTATGCCTCCCGGATGGCCATCAAATCCCAGGTGCTGGCTGATTTTGTTGTAGAGTCGACTGAGGTCCAAATGCCACCAGCAGTCATACCGAATATGAGGCCCTCATCAATGGCCTGCGCATCGCCATCGAGTTGGGCATCCGGTGCCTTGATGTCCGGGGTGACTCCTAGCTGGTTATCAACCAAGTAATGAAGGAGTTGAGCTGCCACAACACCAAGATGGCTACATATTGCCAAGAAGTCCGCCAGCTGGAGGACAAGTTCGATGGCCTCGAGCTCAGCCACATTCTGAGGTGTCTCAACGAGGCGGCAGACGCATTGGCAAAAGCAGCATTAGGCGCGAGAGCCGATGCCAATGGGCGTCTTCGCCAGCTGATCAGGATAAGCCCTCAGTTCGCTACAAGGAGCCAAAACAAGCCAGTGATGAGATGTCCACCCAGGGCTCAGGGGCTGACCAACCATTGGCTCCATCCGACCCTAAAGTCATGGAGCTCAAAGAAGACCTAGCGACAAAGCCCAACCCTCTAGTCGACTAGGAGGATGCTCTACCTCAACTACCTCCTTCATGAGACCCAGCGCCAAGTCCTTTGTCCTTGTAGAGGGCGAACTCTACAAGCGAAGCCACACTAGGATCCTATAGCGCTGCATCCCCATCGAATAGGGGAAGCATTTGCTGAGCGATATCCATGGAGGGGTCTGTGGTCACCATGCCACACCTAGAACCCTAGTCGAAAACACATTCCAACAAGGCTTCTACTGGCCAACCATAGTAGCCGACGCCGAGCAGATTGTGCGCACCTATGAAGGGTGTTAGTACTATGCTCAACAGACTCACCTATCGGCCCAAGCACACCAGACGATCCCATAATGTGGCCATTCATGGTCTGGGGGCTCAATCTGGTCGGACCTCTCAAAAGGGTTCCTGGGGGCTACACCCACTTGCTTGTCACCGTAGATAAGTTTACAAAGTGGATAGAGGCTCAGATGATCTCTGCAATCAAGTCTAAGCAAGCCATGATGTTCTTCATCGATAGTGTCCATCGCTTTGGAGTCCCAAACTCCATCATCATGGACAACGGCACGTAATCCACCGGAACGATGTTCCTCTAATTTTGTAATGAATACCACATTAGCTCAATTGGGCCGCCGTGGCGCACCCCACACAAATGGGCAGGTCGAGCGCACTAATGACAAGGTCCTACAGGGCCTCAAGCCTAGGATCTTCAACCAGTTGAACAAGTTTGGTGGATGATGGGTCGCCGAGCTTCCCACGATGCTCTGGAGCCTGGGGACGACCCCTAGCCGGGCCACCGGCTACATGCTATTCTTTATGGTCTAAGGTTCAGGGCATATGATGAACAGGGAGCCAAGGCATCCCTCAAGGATGCCATGAACCAGCTGGATGAGGCATGTGACATTGCCCTCCTCCGCTCAGCCAAGTACTAGTAGGTGTTGCGACGGTTCCACAGCCGATGAGTGCAGGGTCAGGCCTTCAACGTTGGAGACCGGGTCCTCCACCTTGTCCAAAGCAGCAAGGACTGCCACAAGCTCTCCTCGCCCTAGGAGGGACTATACATTGTCATAGAGGTGCTCCGACCAGGCGCCTACAAGCTCAACACCATCGACGGTGAGGTCTTCGCCAATGCCTGGAACATCGAGCAGCTACGTCGTTTTTACCCTTAATGAATGCACACTTTCTCTTATCAGTATCGTTATCGAACCCCCTAAACTTTAGTGACACCCGACCCCAGCAACGGTGGGGGGTCAGGCCTCACTCGGGGGCTAATAAGAGCATATCTATCTGGTAGACAGTCTCTACGTCCGACCCTTTCTCACGATTAAGACCCAAAAGCAAAGTTTTTGGAAACAAATGCTGAGTAAAACTGGTCGGACTGTGAGAAACCTACGCCTCGGTGGCTACGGTGCCTTTGCTCACCAGCGTAATCAGAGTTTTTTTAGCACCCTAGGCTTTTTGTCCTTAGCCACAGAAAGAGTCGGTACATGTTTAAGAGTCTATCCGCCTAGCAAACATTCTCTGTGCCTGACCCCCTATCATGTTAAGCCTAGGAGCTAGGGTTGTGGGAACAGGCTCTGAGTATAACTGGTCGGACTACGAGAGACCTATGCCTCAGCGGCTACGGTGCCTTTGCTCACCAGCGTGATCAGAGTTTGCTCTCTAGCACCCCGAGCTTTACGACCTTAACGATGAAAAGGGTCAGAATGCACTAACCTTTTTATACAAAAAGGGGAAAGGGCTAAAAAGTTGTTTTGCTATAATGAAATTTAAGAGCTTGTCCATTTATTACAAGTTCTCCGCCTGACTTATCTGCCTAACTAAATTCTTGCTTGGGATGTTCGCATCCTCTATCTCCATAGGTAATTCTTGTCTCAGTAGGTAACACAAGTCGATCGGATGTCTTGGCCACTGATGGGAAATGGGTAGGGAGCAGCAGGATGCCCCACACAGGTTATGCCGACCCCATCATGAATGATGGACCCAGATCCCGCTCGATCATATCCGGTAAGAGCTCCCCGAACCCATCACTCTTACCATCGAGGTAAATCCTATGCCTAGGTCGATCGAATGGCTCAAAGCCACTGTCGAGAGATGGGCCACCCTTACTTTACGCACATTAATTTCGCTATGGAGCCTCCGACCCCAGCAATGGCAGGGGATTGGGCATCGCTCGGGGGTTGGCAAGAGTGTCTATTCAGTAGACATTCTCTATGCCTGACCCCTCATGTTAAAAAATTGGAGGCAAGGTATGCGAAGACAAGCACTGAGTAAAGTTGATCAGAATGCGAGACACCTACGCCCCGATGGCTATGGCGTCTTTGCTCACTAGCGTGATCAGAGTATTTGTCCCCACACCCTGAGCTTTAGCCTCCACCTTCTCGAGAAGGGTTTGGAGGGGCCCACTTGCAGAATCTCCATCAAGGAGAGACCAGCAGGTCGCCTAGGTTGGTCGGATGGCTTGGGCCGCTGCCGAGAGATAGGTACAAAAAAGTGGGATGACCCATGCAGGTTACGTCGGCTCCATCACGAACATCAGACCTAGACCCCACACGAACATATTCGGTAAGAGCTCCCAGAACCCGTCACTCGAGCCATCGAGGTAACTTTACTGATTCCTACTTTTTCTTTTCCACTGCATGATCATTCATTCATCCATTTCTCATGCATGCATTCATACATTCATTCATACATTCACTCATTCATCCATTCATCCATACGTTCATCCCATACATCCAAGCATTGCATATGCAATTGCTGCATCACAATGCTTCGCGTCGCGTCTTGAAGCAGTAGTCGTCTTATTCAATATGAGCGGCGACCAACCAAGGTTCGAAGGCCAGCCCATGAAGGGCCCAAGGCCGCCTCGCGTCAAATAGAGCCAGGGGAGAAAAACCAAGATGAGCCCCAATGGCCTTGCCCGACCCCGCTCAAAAGCGGACAGGGACATCTTGACCCTTCTTGTTCGATTATAACCTCGAGCCAATCTCATAGAATCTCCATTGAGGAGAGGCCAATGGGCCACCCGAGCCTATCGAATGGCTCGGGCATCTACTGGGAGGTGGGTTAAGGAGTAGTGGAATGCCACATGAGGGCTCTGCCGACACCGTCAGCAGATGATGGACCCGGATTCCACTCAAACATGCCAATTAGCGAGCTCACCGAGCTCGGCACTCGAGCCATCGAGGCAAGTGTCGTTATCTTAGCCCCTCCTATTGTGGAAACCAAGGATGGAGTGACGCATGAAACACGGCTGACCCCTATCGAGCCCCATGGGTCTTGGGGGCTCATGCCGCCTGACCCTAAATTGGGAGACCGGGGTTCGAAGGCCGCCCACGAAGGGCTGAGGCTGCCTCGCGTCGAATAAGAGCCAGGGGAGAAAACATAGATGAGCCCTAGCGGCCTTTGCCCTACCCACCTAGAAGCGGACAGGGTCATCTAAACCTTCTCGTTCAATCTAACCTCCAGCCGAGCCCACAGAAACCCCATTAAGGGGAGGCCACCAGGCCACCTGAGTAGCCTTCTAGAATGGCTCAAGCATCTATTGAAGGCGGTTTAATGAGCAGTGGGATGCCCCATGTGGGCTTTGCCGACCCTGTCACAAATGATGAATCCGGATTCCACTCGAACATGCCCATTAGCGAGCTCACTGAGCACGTCACTCGAGCCATTGAGGCAAGTGACGTTAGCTCAACCCCTCTGGTTGCTGAAACTGTGGATGGGATAACGATCACAAAGATGAGATGACCCTCGACTACACCCCTGCTATGCATAGGGGCTCGAGGAAAGTTGGACTCGCAAGGAGACCGAACACGTGGTCGCAGAACGATAGCTCAGATCCGACGCAGGGGGTACATGCAAAAACAAGAGACGCTTTCTGCTACTAGTTTCGCTATCCTCTCCTCGATCTTCAATGACACCCGACCCTAGCAATGGCAAGGGATCAGGTCTCACTTGGGGGCTGATAAGGGAATATATACACCCTTTTTGAAATAGTCACCACACCCGACACTCTTCCTCACGTTAAACCTAGTAGCAAGGTCTGCGAAAACGAACGACTGAGCAAGGCTGGTCAGATGGTGAGAAACCTACGCCCCAGTGGCTATGGCACTCTTGCTTACCAGTGTGATCAGAGTTTCCCTCCTACACCTCGAGCTCCATGGTCTTAACAAATGGAAGGGTCGGAACACATGAACCCCTTTTCACACATAAAAAGGGAGGAAAAACAAATTCGGTCAAACAAAACAAAATGAAAAGTTTGTTCAGATAGTACAGAGAGGTCCAAGCTTGTCCGCTTGTTACATGAATAATTTCCTAACCTATCTGGCTAACTAACACCTCCGGGGCAGAACTATGCTTTCTATTCTATCCGCCAGGTCCTGCGAAAGGGGAGCCACTGCTGTATCCATCTCCTCCAGCTCGTGGGCTTCATAGCTAGGCGCGAAGCCGTGGCTCATCATCTTAAGGTCGATGTTGTCCCCATAATGAGAATGTGCAATCATGAAGGATTAATTAACCCTAGTGCGAAGGTGTTCCTCTCAAGCTGGCACACCCATGCCGTGATCTCGATGTTACGGGCCGCAAGCGAACTAGTCCCCTCCGACCACACCACCTCAAGGTCATCGCAGACCACTCCAAGGGCGACGCTTAGGATACCAAGCTCATTGCTCTCCATGTAAAGGTTCCTCCTTGCCTCGGTGAGGTGCGCAGCCAGCCCGACAGAGATGCTCTCGGCCTCTAGCTTCTGGGTCATCACGGTTCTGAGCTCCACATGGAGGGATCCGACCTTCTGCTATGCGTCATTGTGCTCTTGGCAGGCCTAGTCATGCTCTCGGAGGGCCTGACCACGCACCTCGCAGCCACGCCACGCTCCAAGTGGAACCTCTCTATGGTTTGGAGCAGCTCATCCTGCTCCTCGCATAGCCGGGCGACCGCCATGGCATCCAGACCCACCCTCTTCTCTAGAGCTGTGAGCTTCTCCTCGGCCCCTAGCTTTAGCTCCTGTTCCTTCTCAACCTCGGCCAGGAGATCGAGGATCCACTGGTGGGTCTCAGTGTCCTTCTAGAGTAGCTCATCCCGCTCCTTCCTGACCTTGGTGGCCTCCTCGTTGTCCCTCCATGATCTCCCCAATAGGGCCTCGAACGCACTCTTGGCCTCATCAGCATGACGACGGGCCTCGGCCACCCACCACCAAAGATTATCCGCCTCCTCGACAAGGGGAGTCAGCTCAGCCACCCTATGCTAGGCGGCAACAAGCTGAGCGTTCACCTCCCCATGCAGCTGTGCCTCCTCGACAAGGTGGTCCTAGGTTTCCATCTGATCATGAAGAAACCGAGCCTTCCCTCAGCTATGAGCGATAAGGGACTGAAAGGAGACGATGGTCAGAATACAAAAAATACATAGAGGAAGAAAAGGGAGAGAAGCAAGGTCAAGTGAATAAACAGTCAGAGGGAACGACAATGTTGTGCAAGGCACCTTGGCCATGGTCCAGGGCTTCGAGCACGGACGCGATCCCCACATCGAGGATCTCCCGCTCCATGCTCTCTATGGCGTCATCGAGAGTGAAGAGCATTGATGTCAAATCCTCTGGACTTGCCCACTAGAGTAGGGGCTCGCCCCACGTAGGCGAGTCGCTACTCACCGATGTCAGGGCTAGGGATGGCTCCCCACTGGCTCTGATCGCCATCGACCCTTCTCGCCGTGACGTCCCCACCGGGACACTCCTCTCGGCGATGGAAGGGGTCAGCGGTACAGACATTGACTCCTCTTTAAGCACCATGACCTCCAAGGACCCCTCGGCCACATCACCCTCCATTCGGCCCATGCCAGACGCCATCGCCTAGGCCGCCGATGGCTTAGGTCATGCCGGTTCCATAGGCACCACCACGATAGCACCCCGCTGTGGCCCGCCAGTTATAGCCGCCACCACCTCCACCTATGTCGGTGGGGTCTTGACTAGCTATGTCGCGCCTACCATGGTCGGCGCCATGAGCACGATTGGTAGTACTGTCTGCCCCGTCGTCAGAAGCGGTATCGCCACCATCACCGGCTGTTCCGCGACCTCCGAAGGCATCCCTTGAGCCCCCACATCCACCCTTACCACTGAGGGCATGGGCGACACTTGACCGCCCAGCAATGCAGTCACGCTAGTGCCACTCCCGCCCAAAATGGGCATGGCACCAGCCGATGGCTGCCGCCTTGCTCGAAGGGCAACACTCTTCTTTCATGCCAGTGCCAAAGGATTACGCTACCTCCCAATGCTGCAAGAGATGAAAAGCATAAGTCATGACAAAATCCGACCAAAATAGGGAAAACAGAGGAGCTGATGACTCACCTCAGTGTCGTTGGGCGATAGATACGTTAGGGTGGTGAACCCCCGGACCTCAGTTCTGCCTCATCAACATGAGGCCGTTTGAGCCCACCCCCTGCTCCCGGGCAGATGGGCTCACTTCCCTTGGATCATGGGGTGCGACGGAGGAGCCACCCACCTCCTCTAGCACCTTAGGTGCAGCGACAAAGCCACCTACCCCTGCTGACTCTTGGAGCAGGCCGAAGGTATGGCCTACCTCCTCTGGCCCCCGGACTCGCCCTCCCCTCCATGGAATGGGAAGGGTATTGACTCCTGCAAGGATGAGCCGATACCTGTCAGCACATCCTTGTTCTCTAGGTCATCCCACTCGATGTCATTGACTACCTCGCCGTCATCCCCATCACCATCATCATCATCACTATCGGTGTCCTCTAATCGCTCCCACGCCTGCAACTTCCGCTGCTTCTTCATCCTCTTGTCCTCCTTCGCCTTCCTTAGTCACTCGCTGCGTGGTGATTCACCACCCTCATGGATGAATCCCTCGGTAATGGCGCTAGGTGATCCATGAGGATGAGGTCCCTCAACTAGTCCCATCCCTCTCAAAGTCAGTATCAAGAGGTCAGGAAATCAATTTAAGAGGAGGCATGAGGGGAACTTACGAAGATGATGTGGCCTAGTTCCGACCACATCGAAGGATGCCCCAACACTGGGTAAACAAAATCAAGGGGGCACCTGCACCGTCCCATGAGGGTTCCATTGCCTCCTTGATGCATTATGCAATCTCGGAGTTGGGGAGTGCCCCCTCGACGAGCGTCATTCATTCGAACGACGCCTTAGGTGCCATCACGTATAGAGGGAGCGTGCGCGTCATCAATGGCGCCACCCTCCTTGCGTGGTAGGCCCCAATGATGCCTGACCCCTTTAGGCTACTCTCCTTTAGGATGTGGATGGCGGCGATGTGGTCATGGATCTTCTTCTTGTCCTTCTTCTGGGACACCCCACTTCCTCCATGACTCCGAGGCCCCTTCGATCAGGCACCCGGTGAACTCTAGCATGGGGGCGATGGTGGTGTTCTTGAGGTAGAACCATTGTGAATGCCACCCCTCATTGGACGTTGATAGCCATATCGATGGGGACTCGCCGACCTAATTGTTCCAGAGTTGGATGCCGACGCACCCCATCAGCATGTGCAGCTCCTACCTTCCGCACTTCTCCCTCTTTTTTGGAGGGTGATGGTGAAGAAGTGCCTCCACAGATCAAAGTGGGGGCTGATCCCCAGGAATCCCTTGCACAAGGAGATGAAAGCCACCATGTGCTGGATCTCGTTGGGATTAAGGTGCCACAGCTCGATCTTGTAGTAGTGCAGCAGCCCTCGAAGAAATCTGTGAGTGGGGGTCACAAACCTACGCTCATGGAAGTGGGCGAGCGACACTATGTAGCCATCGGTAGCGATGGCAGCTCCTCCTCGCTGGGCAGCAGCCACTCCTCGGCCAAGGTCCGCCCACGGAGAAGACCACGATGGATGAGACCTTCCATGCACTGGAAGGTGATGTCAAAGCGGCACCACGGATCCATTAGAGGTGGGGCGGTTGGATACGGGCTTGATGGCAGCGGGGATGCGGAGACAGGGAACCCTAGGCAATTGGTAGCACCGGTCATGGCTCAAGAGGCAAGGATGCAAGGTATGGAACCCTGGGGGCGAACCCTTTGGTTTTATAGGGGTGATGGATGCGAGGAAACCAACCATCCACCTGGATCTCCGTGCCTGCCATGATATACCACAATGCCTTGCCACGGGAAGTACGCACGCAATCTCTGTCCATCCCCTCGAAAAACTCACCAGACGTTTTGCCTCTCCGACGGGCCACGACTCATCACAAGTAAGAGGAATACGGATCAAAAAACACATTTATGGCCCGCCTTGGCCTTGGAGTTCGAAGGTTGGCCCATCAATGGGTTCAACAACCGCTCCAGGTACCCTTAGGATAAGGGATGGGCCCGCAAGCGGCCAGTGCCCAAGCGCACGAGCGCCACGGGCATCCCAGCCCACAATCGAGTCTTAGCTGGGTACGATCCATGGTTTTTTCCTAAAGAAAGGCAGAGAGCCCTCAGGACTAGTAGAACGGACCCAAGAACTACATGGATTGACTACTGAGAATCCAAAGTCGATCAACAAGCTGGCCCTAGCCGGATCCCCATGAATGGGATGCTAGGACCCCACTCGAACTAGCCAGCTAACAACCCACCAAATCTGACGGCCATACCCACGAAGGGTCCAACCTTGATGAGAGGGAATCACCATCCCCGTGAATGGGATGCTGGGTGACAAAAGAAGGACAGGGCCCTCAGAGTCCTCCCATTCGAAAAATCCTCTGAAGGAGTAGTCTACTCCTCTGTAGGCTCGGGGGCTACTATCGGGGACCAATACTAGGGTACCCAAAGAGGAAGAGCTAATAATCATCAACGTTAATTCATCCAAGTGGTCAAGGGAAAGACTACAGCTCTTGCCAACCCCTAGGTACAAAGCTCTGCCTTGCTCGGCCTCTGAGGGCTGGTTTCGCCTCGCCCGACCTTTTAGGGCAAGCTTCACCTCGCCCGACCTCTGAGGGTAGGGCTCCACCTCACCCAACCCTTGGGTCAAAGCTCTAATGCCAAGAAAGTGACCAACACGCCCCAATATAACCCATGGCCGTGAAGGGCCATACCTGGGGACTCACATCAGGGGCAGCATTGGGCATACCAGTACTATTTTGCCTAACCCTCGTACGAACATTGATAGACATGTCAGTTCACCACGATGTCCGCTAGGATAGAGTGGAGCACCATGATCAGGAGACGATGCCTGAATGTGGTGCTAGTGACGGATAAGGCCGCAATGTGGAGCTATCCTTGTGGACGTATATAGCGTCGACGGGACCAACGTGAATGACAAGAAGAACCCATCTATCCTAGAGGACTTCTCCTCCTTCTCATTCCCCTCTTTTCCCTTCACAGTAACCCCTGCTTTCCCTTGGCCTATAAAAGGGAAAGCATGGCGTCCCATTAAGGCGACCGATCGGATGATTGATCCCGCATCCGAATACATCCGAGCTCGACTCAAATCCAAACCGATCGAAACTCATAGCAACACACCACCAAAGACTTGGGACCCATCCCTCTCTCGACCGTTTATAACCCCTACTATGAACTTTTAGTGCTAGTAACATGAGCAGCAGCAACAAACTGGACGTAGGGACATTCTGCCCGAACCAGTATAAACCTTGTGTCCTCTTAGCACACCATCCGGGCCAAATGCGCAATATTAGAAATTTACTTGTTGGTGGCAACTCGAAACACCAACACCAAAGTTCTTCCATGTGACATTCTAGACATGATAAAGGTACTCCTAGGGTCCCACAAGCATTTCATACATTGGTCACACACAATGGCAAGCATATACATGCATATAGCTATCATCACATGTACAAAAGTAAGGTGATTGAGATGACACTTCATATTCTTATGCTCATATATGAATGAGTGATGATTATGCTCATCCAATGCAAGTGCAAAAGTGCAATCCTAACACTAGGGTGTTACATGGCATCCTAGTTTTGGATGACCTTGCCGAGGGGGAAGGACGTCACAACCATCATCTCGAAGTAGCCCTTTGTCAAAAAGGATGGCGTCTTCAATTTGTGTCTTGGAATTGGATGCCTCCTAGGCCTCGGGGCATCCATTTGAAGTGGCCCTCTTCTTCTTCTTACCACTAGACCCGACCAATTGCGTGGGGGCCATGATGCCTCATTTGGTCAAGGCATGAGATAAAGTTTGTCAAAAGCTGCTTGTGCCCCATGTCAAGGCCTCCTAAACCTCGAGGCATCCATTTGAAGCACCCCTATAACTCGTTGTACCCCTTCGTGTTCTAAATTGGGCCCATCCTTGTGATGGCTAAGATCTTCTCTGGGTTGGCTTTGATGCCATGCTCAAAGACGATGAAACCCAGCAGCATACCCCTCGGGACCCCAAAAATGCACTTCTTAGGGTTGAGCTTAATGTCATTTGCTCAAAGTCTTGTGAAGGTGTGCTCTAGGCCGACTACGACCTGGTCAGCCCGTTTGGACTTGACCACGATGTCAGCCACGTAGGCCTCAATGGTTCGCCCAATGAGGTCTCCGAAACACTTGAGCATACAACGCTGGTACATAGCCCCTATGTTTTTTTTGACCGAACGACATTGTGACATAGCAGAATGATCCGAAGGGGGTGATGAAAGATGTTGCGAGGTGGTCAGACTCTTTCATCGTGATCTGATTATACCCGGAGTACGCATTAAGGAAGCAAAGGGTTTCGCACCATGAGGTAGAGTCGACTACTTGGTCTATGCATGGCAAACGAAATAGATCCTTTGGACACGCTTTGTTGAGACCTATGTAGTCAACACACATTCTCTATTTCCCATTCTTCTTTCATACAAGAATAGGATTGGCTAACCACTTGGGGAGGTAAACTTCCTTGATGAATGTGGCCACCAAAAGCTTCGCAATCTCCTTGCCGATGGCCCTGTGCTTCCCCTCGTTGAAGCGACACAAGCGCTGCTTCACTAGCTTGGAGCTTGGCCTAATCTTCAAGGCATGCTTGGTGACTTCTCTAGGAATGTCAGGCATGTTTGAGGGTTTCCATGCAAAGATGTCTCTGTTGGCTTGGAGAAAGTTGACGAGCGTGCTTTCCTATTTGGAGGAAAGCATGGTGCCAATGCGCACCACTTTTCCATTGGAGACGCTGGGGTCTATGAGGACCTCCGTGGTGCTCTCTACAAGCTCAAAAGACCTGGCCGACCGCTTGGGGTCAGGTGCTTCTTCTGGTGACCTTCTGACTGATGGCTATGAGCTCTTTGGAGGCGATGATTGCTGTGGCGTGTTCGCAACACTCGACCTCGCAATCATAGGCGTGCTGGAAGGAGGTGCCAATGGTGATGACCCCGCACGGTCCTGGCATCTTCAACTTCAGATAGGTGTAGTTGGGGACGGCCATGAACTTTGTGTAGCATGGACGTCCCAGGATGGCGTGGTAGGTTCCGTGGAACCCAACCACCTCAAAGGTAAGGGTCTCCATCCTGTAATTGGTTGGATCCCCAAAGGTGACGGGCAGATTGATCTACCCAAGTGGCACAACCTGCTTTCTAGGCACGATGCTATGGAAAGGCGCTCCGGTCGGTCGGATGCGCGATCGGTCGATGCCCATGGCATCGAGTGTTTTTGCGTACATGATATTGAGGCCATTGCCTCCATCCACTAGTACCTTGGTGAGCCACTTCATGCCGATAATCGGGTCAACCACGAGCAGATACCATCCTCGGCTATGGGACGCATTCCTGGTGGTCGGTCCGATCAAAGGTTATGGTGGACTCCAACCATCGAAGGAAGGTAGGCGTGGCCGGCTCAGCCGTATAGACCTCGCAGCGCACAAGCTTCTAGCGGCGCTTGGAGTCGTAGGCTGTCGACCATTCAAAGATCATGAGGCAGCCATCCAGCATCAGAAAGCCACAATTTTTCTCCTTAGCATCGTCTACGGTCAGCTTGGGGTCCCCCCTATGCTCCCCCTTGTCAGAGCCTCTATACAAGAACAGCTTCATGAGGCCGCAGTCCTTGTAGAGATGCTTGATGGGGAAGGCATGGTTCGGGCATGGCCCTTTGAGCAGCTTCTTAAAGTGGTTCGGGGTACCCTTAGTGGGCTTTCGACCCCCCTTGCGGTTGGTGGTGGCCATGAGTGAGCCCTCATACCGCTGCTTGTTCTTCTTCTTCCTAGGACGGTTGGAGGTGCCTTTGCCGGCGTCCTCATCCCAATTCACCTTGCTCTTGAGGCGGTCGAAGATCACTCTGACCGCCTCCTCGCCTGAGGCGTGGATGGTGGCATTGTCGAGGAGCTCCTTGGTGGTTCATGGGCCCTTACGTCCTAGCTTATGGACTAGGGATTCACAGGTGGTCCCAGACAGGAAAGCTCCTATGACGTTGGTGTCGGCGACGTTAGGCAGCTCGTTGCACTTCTAGGAGAAGCGCCGAATATACCCACGAAGGGTTTCCTCGGCCTTTTATCGGTAGTTTTTGAGTTCCCATGGGTTCCTAGGATGCTTGCATGTGCCCTAGAAGTTTCCCATGAGGATCTCTTTTAGGTCCGCCCAACTTTGGATTCTGTTGGATGGAAGGTGCTCCAACCACATTCGTGCCGAATCGACCATGAACAATGGAACATTGCGGATAATGAAATCATCATTATCCGCTCCACCAGCTTGGCAAGCAAGCCGATAATCCTCGAGCCATAGTTCGGGGTTTGTTTCCCTAGAGTACTTCAAGATGTTGGTCGGCGTTCGGTACAGCGGTGGAAAGGTGGTGTTGAGGATGTGTCGCCCAAAGGCCTGAGGTCCTGGCAAGTCAAGGCTTGGGCTTTGGTCCTCACCGCTGTCGTAGTGTCCACCACGATGAAGGTGGTAGCCATGGCTAGCACCCTCCCACGGATCACTACGAGTACGTCTATGGGCGTCGAGGGTGTCGCGCGCGTCATGGTGGTGGCTGAGACGCTCATGCACAGGGACCGTGGTGCGTGGCCTGCCGCCTTGCGGCACCTAGTGGACTGACGCGTCCTTGTCGGGTCGCTCTAAGGGTGTGCACTGGCTGGTGTTGAGCTCGCATTGTCGGGACAGCGAGCTCTTAGCCTGCTACGTCACCGCACGCTCGAGTAGTGTGCGAATCTCGTGGTGGGTCCAATGGTCCTCGGGCGTTGCGGGCCTCGAAAGCCCTAGGAGCAAGGCCGCCACAGCGGCGATGTTCTGGTTTGCGTGGGCAAAGTGTGGGAGGGCTTCATCATCCTCAATGATCCTCCAGTTCATGTCGCGGGCCATGGCATGCGCACACCCACCGTCTCCATGGCGCTCGATCCCTCGATCGAGCTCCATGTATTCCGGCTCGAGCTGAGTCACGCTTCCTCAAGCTCTTGGTGTCGAGCCTTCAGCTGCTCCATCAGCAAGTGAGGTGGGGCCCTGCCCCCTCGACCATGTCATCGAGGTCATTTGTTGGGGTAGCTTCTGCCTCATGGATGCTTTCGATGTGTCCCTCGGGGGTACCTGCCATGAAACACTAACGAGAGGGGTGATGGCTCCCCTTGCTGGAGTTAGAGCTGGAGGGCGACTTTGATTCTTCTGTGTGGAGATCGTGGAAAGACTCCGTGACATATTTGGTCATCCCCACAAACTCATCGTTCACAGGGAATGGAGGAGTGTGTTGTGGCACAAGGTGGCCAACAGTCTCTACGGCATTGCGCAGACCAAGCGGGAGTGCCGTCGGGGCACTCCGAATGAGGTATTCTGAGAAGAGCGGCTCTCCTCCAGCAAGCTGTGCCATGATGTTGGTGAATGATAAGGTGAGGTGGCGTAGGTCCTCCTAGGACGGTCAGGGTCCCAGGAAGGTGCCGAGCTGGCACTCTAACCACCCGTAGTCGAAGCCAAGGAGCTGGTCGCTCCCGGGGGTGCAGGCCTCTGGTGCGTGCAGCTGCAGTTCCTCAAGCACCTCGGTGGTCGCGTCGAGCCCAGTAGGGTGCAGAGGTTGGATGGTGGAGGGAGCCCGCGCCAACTCTCCCTCCGTCGTGATGATGAAGTCCAGGTCCCCGAAGGGCACGTGCGCACCCGGGACCTAGCTGATGTTGTGACTAGCCATCCAAGGCCTAGTGTGGATGTCGAGACACACAAAAGTCCCTTATCTAGTGCGCCAACTGTCGGTGTTTCGAGTTACCATCAATGAGTAAATTTCTAGTATTGCGCATTTGGCTCAGATGGTGTGCTTAGAGGACATGAGGTTTATACTAGTTCGGGCAGAATGTCCCTACATTCAGTTCATCACTACTACTCATGTTACTAGCACTGAAAGTTTGCAGTAGGGGTTATAAATGGGCGAGAGAGGGACAGATCTCAAGTCTCTGATGGAAGGAATGAATGGGTGCCGAGAGCTTGGTTTCTGCTCAGCCGCGTGCTTGTGTTGTGTTCCGATCGGTTCGAGGTTCGATGGGTTCATGATGGTTCGATCAGGTCTGGCCTCAATTGATCCCCTTCATGGGGCACCCTGCTTTTCCTTTTATAGGAAATGGGAAAGCACGGGTTACAGCAGAGGAAAGGAGAAGAACAAGAGAGAGAGGAAGTCCTTTAGGATCGCTGGGTCTTTCTTATCCTTCATGTGGGTCCCACCAACCCTGTAAATGTCAATAGGGATGGCTTCATGTCAGAACCCTGTCCATCACTGACGCCATGCGCAGGCGTCGTCTACCAGTGATGGGGCTCCACTCCATCCTTGCGGACATCGCGGTGAACTGACACACCTATCATTGTTCGTACAAGGGTTAGGCAGAACAGCACCGGTACGCCCAACGCTATTCCTGATTTGAATCCTTGGGTATGGCCCATCATGGCCGCGGGTTACACCGGCGTGTGCCAATCTCTTCCCTAGTATAAGAGTTTTGACATAGGCCCATACGCCTGGGCCTGAAGTGGTTGGCGGTGGTATGAGACCCCGTCGGGCGAGACAGAGCCCGCACCCAAGGGGTCAGGCGAGTCGGAGCCCACGACCTTAGGGTCGGGCAAGGCGGAGCCGGCGTCCTCGGGGTCGGGCGAGACGGAGCCCGTGTCCTTGGGGTTGAGCAAGGCGGAGTCCGTGGCTTCGGGGTTGGGCGAGGCAGAGACCATGGCCTCGGGGTCAGGCGAGACGGAGCCCGCAACTTCGGTGTCGGGCGAGGCGGAGCCCACCCCCAGAGGTCGGGCGAGGCGGAGCCCGCAACCATGGGGTCGGGCGAGGTGGGACCCATGACCTCGGGGTCAAGCACGGCGGAGCCCATGGCCTTGGTGTTAGGCGAGGCAGAGCCCGCTGCCTCGGGGTCGGGCGAGGCGGAGCCTGCGGCTTCGATGTCGGACGAGGCAGAGCCCTCCCCCAGAGGTCTGGCGAGGCGGAGCCTGCAACCTTGGGGTTGGGCAAGGTGGAACCCGTGGCCTCAGGGTCGGGCGAGGTGGAGCCCGCGGCCTCGGTGTTAGGCAATGCGGAGCCCGCCCCCAAAGGTCGGGCGAGGCAGAGCCCGTGGCCTCGGGGTCGAGCGAGACGGAGCTCACCCCCAGAGTTCGGGCAAGGCGGAGCCCGCAACCTTAGGGTCGGGTGAGGCGAAGCCCGCGGCCTCGGTGTCGGGTGAGGCGAAACCCACCCCTAGGGGCTCCCCAGAGGTCGGTCGAGGCGGAGCCTGTGAACCTGGGGGTCGGTTGGAGCTGTAGTCATGCTCTTGACTGCTCAGATGAACTAATGTTGATGACCATTAGCTCCTCCTCTTCGGGTACCCTAGTATTGGTCCCCAACAGTACCAGCCTATCGGTGCTATCTCTACGGCTTATACTTTGGCGGATCTAGGCTTCTCCAAGTCTACATCTGAGATACCTCTAATAATTGATTTCTGTTTAAAGTAAATTTTGTACTTTTTTGTTCACGGGTTCACAGTTGTTTTGAGTGCTCTAGTCCTTGTTAGATCTCTGGATTAGAGTAGTAATTGTTAGCATAAGCGTGTTGCTTAGGCTATCGGCTACCTATGTTTGCTATCTATTTCTTGGTTGTGTGGTAGCAGCGGGAGGTGACAACCCCGTCTATCATTTGTAGTCCCCACCGAATTGAGCAGGTTCTTAAATTAATAGGACCATAGTCGCATCGGCAGAGTTATCTATTAGCAGTGCTTTACCATCTAAGCGGTGTCCCGAAGTGAAAATTAGAATCATAAGCCTTGCTTTGCATAGGGTCATAACCATAGGAATCCTCTCTACTCATACCTTAAACCTTGATTGCTATCCCTGGACAAACTAGTTGTTAGACAACACACACACGTTTCCCCATGGATACGATACTCGATAATACTCCGGGTGAAAACTACTTTGATACCCGTGCGCTTGTGGATTTTGTCTCTGTGTGCCTCCATAGGTGTTAACAGTGGGGAACACTTGGGAGTGAGGTGTCCGTTCCCTTTGTAATCACTTTCACCGAGATAACAACTACGTGTATGCAAGATGATGTCATCGTCGTCAATGTTCGAGTGGTCATCTCCGCATGGCCGGTAGCGTTCATAGAGAGAAAGGCGTGAAGCCGATGTGTTAATGAGTTCAGTGGCATTGATGGTATGACGCCGACTATTTTCATCAGAGTAATCCGATCTTTCCAGGACGGTGCCACCCTAGCTAAGGTTGTGGATGGTGACTCCGACAAGATTCAAGTCGAAGTTGTCATCGCTGTGATCCCGATCAGTTTGATGTGGGTCTTGCGAATCCTCTGTAAGGGATCTAAAAGGTAGTGTGGTAGCTTGAAGAAGCCGGGTTTGGCGAGTCATCGCCGCAGGTGTTGGTGCTCCCGAGAATCCAGAGTGAATTGGATCGGGTTCCTCATCCGTCGTCGGGGCTGGATCCCTGATCTTGTGAAGGAAAAGATTGGCGTCGAGCCTAGGCTCTCGGCCGGGTTCAGCAAAAAGCTGACCGTCGTGGGTTAGATGATGGGCGATGGCAAGTGGTCCTCCGTCCACAGCCTTGAAAGGATCTAACAATGCCTAGAGGGGGGGGGTGAATAGGCGTATCTAAAAATTTACTGCAAAGGCTAAGTTCAATTACATACCATCATCCGGAAGTCCCGACGTTTGGGTCGGAACTCCGGCGTTGTCGAAGTTCCGCATAAACGTCAAGCCAGTTCCGACGCCTACGTGAACTACAAAAGCAGTGCCAAATTTAACTTTGCGGATAAATGAACTTACAACCTTTCTTCCTAGTAGTTTGGTGAAGATGTTGGGTCACTCTCTTGACGCCGTAATGCCTCCAAACCGTAGATCGAGTCCAAACCCTAAAATGGAAATTTGGGAGAGAGAGAGAGAGACAAACACATACAAGTAATATCTAGCAATCACAACAACAAGCACACGGGACACAAAGATTTATCCCGAGGTTCGGAACCCCACTAAGGAGCTCCTACGTCCTCGTTGTTGAGGTGACCACAAAGGTCGGAGTCTTTTCCACCTCCTTGCCTCTCTCTAAGCGACCACAAAGGTCACTTGAGCTTTCCACTAAGAAATCGAGGGGTAATACAAACTTCCCGAGGATCTTCCACAAGATGGAAGCTCTTGGGCGACGCCTAGCCGGCTAGGGGTAAAACCCCAAGAGTAATAGACGCAAAAATCAACCGGCAGACGAAGAAATCAAGTGCTCAAGCTTTCCAAAGTGATGCTCTCACTTAATCCACTCTCCTTTCAATCAAACCCTAAGGGAATTGAAGATTGGAGCAAAGGGGGAAGGAGAGGGGTGCTTTGGTTGCTTGGGAGCTGTTCAGCACGAAGTGAGTCAACTGTGAAAATGAGTCCGTAACGGTTAGAAGAGAAGAGAGGAGTATTTATACTCCAAGTGAAAATCCAACCGTTCAGATCTACGTCGGAAGTCCCGACGCAGATCCCGGAAGTTCCGACTACAACAGAAAACACTGTTCACAACGAGTCAGAAGTCCACGGGAGAAAGTCAGTGTCGGAACTCCCGGCAAACGTCGGGACTTCCGACGGTCGGAACTCCCGACGATCGTCGGGACTTCCGACGAGCACAGTTAATCAAACAGCCAGCACTGCTGAGGCCGGGACTCCCGGCTCGGGTCAGGTCAGTGTCGGAACTCCCGGCGAACGTCGGGACTTCCGATGGACGGAACTCCCGGCGAACGTCGGGACTTCCGACGTGCACAGACAGCGAGCAGTCAGAAGCACAGGTGCCGGGACTCCTGGCAAAGGTCGGGACTTCCGACTGTCGGGAGTTCCGACTTACGTCGGGACTTCCGACACCGAAAGTCACAGAAAAAATATTCTATGTGCTCGTGAAGTGCTAGAGTGACACACGATTGATTTTATTTAAATGCTTGAGCACTCTATCTTCCTCAGACCAACTAAACTTGCATCCCTCTTTATAGTGCGGCGGATCCTAAACTCAAAGACAAAATTTAAAACCTTTGGAGATCGTTTTGAATTCGTCCGCCTTTACAACTTCAAGAATTGAGGGATACCATTTCATCTTTATCAACTCTTTGAATCTTTCATGGGACTAATAGCTGCAACATATCTCATTAAGATCACATTAGTCCCTAATTTGAATGTCATCAATACACCAAAACCCACATAGGGGGCAAATGCACTTTCAATCTCCCCCTTTTTGGTAATTGATGACAACCAACTTAGGCTTTTATAGAAATGAAAGAATTTAAAGCCTTTTTGAACCCCAAAATTTATGGAGAGCTCCCCCTTGATGTATGCATGAATTTGAATTTCAATTAGAATCATCTATACATGATTTGCATACACCGAGACGAAAGCTCCCCCTAAATTTTGCAATCCGTGGGTTGCAACAAGTGTGTGTGAACAAATAAGTATCGGTGAAAAGAGATGCAATATGACATGTTATTTCACACAACAAGTAAATATGATGGCCAAGATTTCAAAGTAGAAACTTGAAGCAATACATGGCCATACAAAAACATCCATCATGACAAGTAGAGATAAGCACAAGCAAATAAGATAGATTAAAACATTACTTATCCTACAATCATCCATCACACACATATAAATAGATAGTTGTCCATCACACGGTTGCCACCACACGACAAAGTTCATACACGCTAAAGGTTTTAAAGTTCCCAAACATAAAGCCCAACAAACTTATTACAATAAATCAAAGCCTAACACTCCCCCTTTGTCAACAAGTGCCAAAAGGGGTAGGCCGCATGAGAAATCAACTACTCATCGTCGGAGTCATCATCTTCTCCTTGGTCACTTTCCTCACCATCGTCGTCGTCTTCATCATCTTCTTCCTCTTGATATTCCTCATCCTCTTCAGTTGCTTTCCCCTTGCCATGCGGGCGAGAAGAAGCATCATCGTCGTATGCCGCACAAGCCTCATCATATAAAGCCAACGGATCACGAGGAGGCACAAATGGCGGCGGAGGGGAAGACACAATGCCTGCTTGCTGTTCCAACCGATATAGCCTCTCTTGCATGTTGTTCTCACGCTGAGCACTAGCACAACACTGTCCAAACATGTAAGTCATCAGAAACTTGAACTTGTTGGGCTTCTTTCCGGAGGAGGACGAAGAGAGGGGCTCGTCACTAGATGAGCGAGCAGCAGTGGTGGCAGCTCCACGGCGAGAGCGAGAACCCGAAGGACCTTTCCCTTTACCTTTGACTGCCTCAGCTTTTTCTTTTAGTTCTCTAGCAGCAACGATGGAGGTCTTGTTGGATATCTTGAGTAGCTTATGCTCAGAGTCAGAGGGAAACCGGATGCCTGATACATGCTCAATGATATGCATGATGTACGGAGCATAGGGAAGATGCTTTACCGGATCCTCGGTAGCATCATGAATCTTGTTCCAAATGTATCTGCTGATGGAAAATTTCTGGAACTCATCTCCAAACCGCTGAAGCACCTTCTGTGAATCATCTCGAAGGAAGGTGGAGTCACCGACCTTGGGATACAAGATCTGTCTCAAGATGTTGTTCAGAACATAATAGTAGGGCTTCAGAAAGGTGGTCTGTCCATCAGCTCTGTGGCCCTCAAGATACATGTGTTGGTATTCCTCTAAAGCAAGATCCTCATACTCAGTCAACTCAGTGGCAGTCCGGTCGCTGTGACCCAAACCTAGAAGGCGAGAGAAATTGACGAAGTCTACCTTATAGTGCTTGCCTTCAGTGGTCCAATGAATAATGTCCACAAAGACCGATGCGGGTCTCGCTCATGATGATAAGAAGCATAAAAGCCGACAAATCAGCTCGTTGTTCCAATTCTTCCAAACTCTAGCGGTAGGACAGCCCCATTGATTGTATATCCCTAATCATCTGCTGCAGCTCGGGTTCTTTGTACTTGCCAAGAGAATATGCATCAATGCATTTCACCTGAAGGACCGGTGGCTCCTTTTTCTTCAAAAACTTCCGATACAAAATGGAATCATAGAAATCATAATGAAAGGGGTGCCAGAAACGATACTCAAGGCGGAGATCCTTCTCATCCTCAGCATACAAGTTCCTTCCCCTGTGGTACCGGATGTCCTTGACCCGGTGATGATAATCCACAGGAAGGGGAGGAGTCCATCCATCAGCCGGATTTGGAGCCATGGCGGGCTCCCTCATGATTGGCGACACACCGGTGAATGGAACAAGCTGAATTGTCCCTAGCGGACCTCGAGTCGGGGTGCGATGCGGTGGAACAGCAAGGGTGCGTCCGGCACGGTCCAGCGCTTCCTCTTCTTCATCAACCACGGGCTCAGCCCCAACAGGGGCAGGAGCAGGAGGAGGGACAGCAGCCGAGGACCCCTGGACGCCACGGCCACGGGCAACATGGGAAACCACCAAAGACCACGAAGCTTAAAATGCGCCTTGAGTGCGGCCGGTGACTTAGGAACAAAGACCACGATCTTGATTCTTCTTGGACGCTTTTCCCGATGGCGCGAGGGGCGCCACCACCCTCCATGGCTGCGAAGAATACGAAGGGGAACTAAGAAACAATACACGAGACGCGAATCGAGCATTGAGAAGTGAAGAAACATGAATGAAGAGGTCATCCTAGGGTCGGGAGTTCCGGCTAAGGTCGGGACTTCCGACGATCGAAGTCCCGACTGACGTCGAGAACCGCAAGCGTCGGAAACCGCCGACGACCACCGGGACCTCCGACGCCCAAATTGACCATCCCATTCATGAGGCTTCAAAGCACAACACACATCCAAACAAGGGAGATAGAGGAGTAGAGAGGAAGAAAGAATAGAGGCAAAACAAGAGGTACATTGGAGTTAGGGTTCACGCCATACGGTAGTACCTTTGATCGAGAACGGAGGAGACGCAAAAGAACGAAATCGCAGGCTAGGAACCAATCCACAAGCGCAAACACCTCCACCAAGGGAATCTTCTCGACACCAACTTCAAGTCCACAGCCGATCCGAGGAAACACAAGGGCACAGGGCGGTGGAGGAGAGGGGGGGGACTACCGCGGGGAGGACCCGGCGAGGCGAGAGCGGGGAGGAGCGAGGCGATGGTGCGATGGCGGCGGTGCGAGGAGAGATGGCGGCGGTGAAAGAGGGCGACGGGGTGAATGAGAGGATAAGAGACCGGGCCGGGTAAAAAGGAAACGGGCAACCAACAGGCGTGGTCAAAAACGCAGATCTGCTCGGCGTCGGAACTCCCGGCTTACGTCGGGACTTCCGGAGATCGGGACTTCCGGCGTATGTCGGGACTTCCGGCAGGAGAAAGCAGAAAAACCCTCACCGCACTCACACTTTGCTATGTGGGGCAATAAAAACGATGGACACACACATTTTCATAAGGGACTAGATTTCATTCAACCATCACAAAGCAATAGTCACTTATGAAAATTACAAAATAGATTTTGAAAATGACACACAATGTTTTCTAAGTCTTTTCGCCTAACTAGATGAAACAAAATGTGTGTGCAAGGAATCAAGCCACGTTACGAGAATCAATGATATTTAGTTCACTCCTCAAAGCACAAAATCTTGACTCATCTAGAGGCTTGGTGAAGATATCGGCTAATTGTTTTTCGGTGCTCACATGATGAATGACGATATCTCCTTTGGCTTCGTGGTCTCTCAAAAAATGATGACGGATGTCTATGTGCTTTGTTCGAGAGTGGTTTACAGGGTTGTTTGCCAACTTAATGGCACTCTCATTGTCACACAAAAGTGGAATCTTGGTTAACTCACATCCAAAGTCCTTTAGAGTTTGCTTCATCCAAAGTAGTTGGGCACAGCAAGCGCCGGCCGCCACATACTCGGCTTCGGCGGTGGACAAAGCAACGGAATTTTGCTTTTTAGAGCTCCATGATACCAAGGAGCGACCAATAAATTGGCAAGTCCCGGTAGTACTCTTTCGGTTTACTTTGCAACCGGCATAATCCGAATCGGAATAGCCAAGTAACTCAAAAGTGGAGCCCTTAGGATACCACAAGCCAAGGTTAGGAGTGTGCACTAAATACCGAAAAATTCTCTTAACAGCCATCAAATGACATTCTTTCGGATTAGCTTGAAATCTTGCACACATGCACACGCTAAGCATAATATCGGGCCTAGATGCACAAAGGTAAAGGAGTGATCCAATCATGGAGCGATATACCTTTTGATCGACGTCCTTTCCTCCTTGATCAAGATCAAGATGTCCATTGGTTGGCATGGGTGTCTTGATGGGCTTGGCCTTGTCCAAGTTAAACTTGTTCAACATGTCATTTGTGTACTTGGTTTGACTTATGAACGTGCCATCTTTGAGTTGCTTGATTTGAAATCCAAGAAAGAACTTCAACTCTCCCATCATGGACATCTCGAACCTATTTGTCATAATCCTACTAAATTCCTCACAAAAAGCCACATTAGTACTACCAAATATTATGTCATCGACATATATTTGGCAAACAAAGATATCATTATTGACTTTGCGAGTAAATAAAGTAGCATCGGCCTTTCCTATCTCAAAACCTTGTTTGAGTAGGAAATCCTTTAAACAATCATACCAAGCTCTAGGGGCTTGTTTGAGCCCATAGAGTGCCTTGTCGAGCTTGTAGACGTGGTTTGGATACTTGGGGTCTTCAAAGCCCGGTGGTTGCTCTACATACACCAACTCGGATAGGGGGCCGTTGAGAAATGCACTCTTCACGTCCATTTGATATAGCTTGAAGTCATGATGAGCGGCATAGGCAAGTAGAATACGAATTGATTCTAGCCTAGCCACCGGTGCATAGGTCTCCCCAAAATCCAAGCCTTGAATTTGAGTGAATCCTTGAGCCACCAACCTTGCCTTGTTCCTTGTTACCACGCCATGCTCATCTTGCTTGTTGCGGAAGACCCACTTGGTTCCAATCACATTTTGCTTGGGCCTTTCCACCAAGGACCGTACTTCATTCCGAGTGAAGTTATTCAACTCCTCTTGCATAGCTATCATCCAATCCGGATCATCAAGTGCCTCTTCCACCCTACGAGGTTCCAAAGGAGAAACAAACGAGTAATATTCACAAAAACATGCTAAACGAGAACGTGTAGTTACCCCTCGTCGAATGCTCCCCAATATGTTATCAACGGGATGATCCCGTTGAATGGATTGATGCACTCTAGGATGTGGCACTTGTGTTGATCTTTGGATAGGGCCATCATCATCATCATCATCACGGTCATGATCGATTGGAAGATTACAATCATGAGCTAGTGAAGGGTTGACTTCACTTCTTTCTTCATTGTTGAGTTGTGGTTGAGCTCGCTCATTGTTGACACCATCTTCACGAGAATGATCTTGTGCTTCATTTGATCTCCCATCTTGATTATTTCTTGTTGCGGAAGCTTCACCATGTTCATTGGATGAAACATGATGAATGGTTGGATCAAGATCATCATGCATAACATGGTCTTCATCTTCGTCTTCAACGGGCTTTACTTCACCAATAGCAAGCTTCTTGATTGCTTCGTGTGGAGCTTCTTCATTACCTACATTCTCAACATTGACTTGCTCTTTTTGAGAGCCGTCGGTTTCATCAAAAGTCACGTCTACCGCGATTTCAATCAAACCGGTGGTTTTATTGAAAACACGATATCCATGTTCATTAGTACCATAACCAAGCATGAAACCTTCATCAACCTTTGGTGCAAACTTAGAGCTTTTGGATTTCTTGTTAAGTATGAAACACTTGGATCCAAAGACTCTAAAGTAATGCACCTTAGGCTTTTTACCGGTTAGAAGTTCGTAGGCGGTCTTTTCTCTTTTCTTGTGAAGATATAAGCGGTTGATAGCATGGCATGCCGTGTTGACCGCTTCCGCCCAATAGTTGGTAGGAGTCTTGTATTCATCCAACATTGCTCTTGCGGCTTCTATGAGTGTTCGGTTCTTCCTCTCCACAACACCATTTTGTTGTGGAGTGTATGGAACCGAAAACTCATGCTTGATCCCCTTCTTCATCAAGAAACTCTTCAATGTTGGTGTTCTTGAACTCCGTCCCATTGTCACTTCTAACTCTCTTGATTTTGACATCAAACTCATTTTTGGCTCTTCTTGCAAATTTCTTGAAGATACCTTGGACTTCACTCTTTTCACGCAAAAAGAATACCCAAGTGAAACGAGAATAATCATCAACAATTACAAAACCATATTTGTTACCACCAATGCTTATATAAGCGACGGGTCCAAATATATCCATGTGAAGCAACTCTAATGGCCTTTCCGTTGTCACAACATTCTTGACGGGATGTTTAGCTCCAACTTGTTTTCCCGCTTGACATGCGCTACAAATCCTATCTTTCTCAAAAGAAACATTTGTTAGTCCAAGGATGTGTTCACCTTTTTGAAGTTTGGCCAAGTTCCTCATCCCAACATGGGCAAGTCGACGATGCCATAACCAACCCATGCTAGATTTTGCCATTAAACAAGTCTCGGGATTTACCCTATTTGATGTGAAATCAACTAGATAGAGTTTCCCTTTTAAATGACCCGTAAATGCAATAGAGGAATCCTCCCTTCTATAGACTTCCACACCCTTATCCGTAAAAAGACAATTGTAACCCATCTCACAAAGTTGTGAAACGGACAACAAATTGTATTTCAACGAATTCACAAGTAAAACATTGGAAATTAAATTATCATTTGATATAGCAATTTTACCCAAACCTAGGACTTCTCCTTTTCCATTGTCACCAAACACAATGTTTCCACTTTGATCATGACTTGGTTGAAATGATGTGAACATGTCCTTCTCTCCGGTCATATGATTGGTGCATCCGCTATCCAACACCCAACTTGTTCCACCGGAGCAATATTCCTACAAAGACAAATTAGGCTTTTGTTTTAGGTACCCAAAGTGATTTGGGTCCTAGAGGGTTAGTCACATAAAACTTGGGCACCCAAACACTCCTCATTATTTCCTTTCTCTTTTGGGCACCAACATATTTAACCACAATTTTGCCATCCTTGCCCCAACAACACATGTAGTCACTAGCATAGCACCGTGGAAGTGGTGCTTGTGGCTTGGGGACATCGGATTGCTTCGTCTTAATTGTCTTGTTGCTTGTAGGTTGTATCTTTGGGATGTAGATCTTGTTGTTGGCCTTGCTTATTAGCTCATCAAGAGCAACGCCTTGTTGAACTTCACACAAGGCACACCATTTATCATGTTCCTTCCATTGGCCTTTCCATCATACCTATTGTAGCCAATGCCTTCCTTAATTGATGGGTGCCTTGATGACTTGTATATTGTCTTGTTGGATTGCTCTTGACACTTGCACCCATTCTTCAATATTATCTTCAACCTATGGATCTCCTTGTCTTTCTTCTCTATCTCAACAAGGTTAGTTGTATATGCATTCACATCAATTTTATAGCATCTTTTACAACCATCACTAGTGGAGACATTAGAGTCTTTGGTTGCCTTAGGAGAAGTTGAAGTGCTAGCCCAAAGAGTACTATAGTTTAGCTCAAGATTTCGATATTTTTCTTCCAAGCTTGTGAGGCTTTCTTGAGCTATACTCTTTTCATTTTTAGGCTAGCTACTTGATCATTAATCGAAGAATGTTCTTTAGTCAATTTCCCAAATGAGTTATTGGCTAAAGATAATTCAACAGTTAACTTTTCAACCTTCATCTTTTCCTCGGCGATAGATGCTTCAAGAGCAAGATTTTTCTCTTTCTTTTGTGATTATGTCTCCTTGCATCTCTAAGCATCTATCCTCTTCTCTAATTTCTTCATTAGTATTTTTATTTTAGTGAAGGCCTTTTTACCAAATTTCTTTATCATAGTTGCTTCAATTTCTTCTATGTTCTCATCACAACTATCATCATCATCACTAGAGGAAACGGGTGTAGTATGTACCTTCTCCCCTTTTGCCATGAGACAAGTTGGGGTGTAGTAGTCGTTGTCGATGAGGTTGGAGAAGAGCCTCGGTGGTGAAGATAGGTTGGGGAAGAGTTTTGGTGGTGAAGTTGAGTCGGGGAAGATCATGGTCGGTGAAGAAGAGTGGTGGATGGCGATGTTTGCAGTTCCTTCTTCTTCTTCTCATCATCACTTGAGTTACTATCACTTGACTCCCATTCTTCCCCAAGATGAGCTTCACCTCTCTTCTTGCCTTTGTTCTTCTTGTCTTCATCCTTGTCATACTTGTGCTTCTTTTTCTCATTAGGACAATCGGCTATGAAGTGACCGGTTTGACCACATCCATAGCAAAATCTCTTTTGAACCTTCTCTTTCCATCACCATAGGTCTTATGGTTGCTTTTCTTCTTCATAAACTTTCTAAGATTTCTAATCACAAATGCAACCTCCGCATCGGAATCTTCTTCTCCACTTGAGGAATCATCCTTCACTTTCTTCTTCTTTTCTTGACTTGAACATTGAACTTCATGTTGTTGAGTTGCTTTAAGGGCGGCACTTTTGTTGAATCCCATTGCATTAGGATTTTGATTGTGAGCATTGATTGCATCTTCATCTAGACACTCATGATGCTTGAGCTTTGAAAGGACTTCTTGAGGTGTCATCTCATCATAACCGGGCCTTTCCATGATCACGGATGCTAGCATGTTATTCTTGGCTCTATAGGTTCTCAACATCTTTCTAGCAACTTTGTTGTCATCCCATTCGGTGCTTCCAAGAGCTCTTATGCGGTTGACCAATGCCATGAGCCTATCAAACATAGATTGTGTTGTTTCATTTTGCAAGAATACAAATCTTTCCAATTCACCATGAAGTAACTCTATGTTGCCTTTTCTCACACTTTTATCTCCTTCAAATGATACTTTCAAAGTATCCCAAATTTGTTTAGCACTTTCCATTCCATTCACTTTTCTAAACTCATCCGGAGCTAGGCTTGACACAAGCAATGCTACGGCTTGTGCATTTTGATGGAGGTTGTGCACTTCTTCCGGAGTTATCTCTCTATCTTCATCGGTAGGAATCATCACACCAACATCCACAACTTCCCAAAGTCTTGCGGCAATGAGATGCATCTTCATCTTGTATGACCAATCGGTGTATCTTGTTCCATCAAAGTGAGGTGGCTTGCCAATGTTGACGGACGATTGTATGTAGTGTTGAGCCCTTCATGAGTTGTCCATAGTCAAAACTCATGTTTGAATAAACTCCTTTTCCATGAGCATGCTCACTGGCTCCAATATCACTAGCGGCATCTTTGTTTGCTTCATTCTTGTCGCTAGTATCATTCTTGCCACTTATTGCATCTTCTACTTTCTTGCTCAATTCTTCCTTCATTTTGCTCATCTCATCTTGCATCTTTTTCATTTCATCTTGAAAGATCTTGGCTTGAGTACTCATCAATTCTTCACTATTTTTTCTTGGCCATTTCGATGGCAATGGCTTGCATCTTATCGGACTCCGACATTGTTTCTTCTCACGCGGTGAAGCACAAAGAGAAGACCTCGCCTCGATACCAATTGAAAGGATCTAACAATGCCTAGAGGGGGGGTGAATAGGCGTATCTAAAAATTTCTCGCAAAGGCTAAGTTCAATTACATTACCATCGTTGGAAGTCCCGACGTTTGGGTCGGAACTCCGACGTTGTCGAAGTTCCACATAAAAACGTCGGCCAGTTCCGACGCCTACGTGAACTACAAAAGCGATTACCAAATTTAAATTTGCGGATAAATGAACTTACAACCTTTCTTCCTAGTAGTTTGGTGAAGATGTTGGGTCACTCTCTTGACGCCGTAATGCCTCCAAACCGTAGATCGAGTCCAAACCCTAAAATGGAAATTTGGGAGAGAGAGAGACAAACACATACAAGTAATATCTAGCAATCACAACAACAAGCACACGGGACACAAAGATTTATCCCGAGGTTGGAACCCCACTAAGGAGCTCCCTCGTCCTCGTTGTTGAGGTGACCACAAAGGTCGGAGTCTTTTCCACCTCCTTGCCTCTCTCTAAGCGACCACAAAGGTCACTTGAGCTTTCCACTAAGAAATCGAGGGTAATACAAACTTCCCGAGGATCTTCCACAAGATGGAAGCTCTTGGGCGACGCCTAGCCGGCTAGGGGTAAAACCCCAAGAGTAATAGACGCAAAATCAACCGGCTTGACGAAGAAATCAAGTGCTCAAGCTTTCCAAAGTGATGCTCTCACTTAATCCACTCTCCTTTCAATCAAACCCTAAGGGAATTGAAGATTGGAGCAAAGGGGGAAGGAGAGGGGTGCTTTGGTTGCTTGGGAGCTGTTCAAAGACGAAGTGAGTCAAGCTGTGAAAATGAGTCCGTAATTGTTAGAAGAGAAGAGAGGAGTATTTATACTCCAAGTGAAAATCAACCGTTCGGATCTCACGTCCGGAAGTCCCGGCGCAGATCCCGAAGTTCCGACTACAACAGAAAACACTGTTCACAACGAGTCAGAAGTCCACGGGAGAAAGTCAGTGTCGAAACTCCCGGCAAACGTCGGGACTTCCGACGGTCGGAACTCCCGACGATCGTCGGGACTTCCGACGAGCACAGTTAATCAAACAACCCGAAGATCGCTGAGGCCGGACTCCGGCTCGGGTCAAATCGATGTCGGAACTCCCGGCGAACGTCGGGACTTCCGATGGATCGGAACTCCCGCGAACGTCGGGACTTCCGACGATGCCGCAGACAAATGACGATCGAAAGCACAGTGCCGGACTCTGGCAAAGGTCGGGACTTCCGGTATCGGGAGAGTTCCAACTTACGTCGGGACTTCCGACACCGAAAGTCACGAAAAATATTCTATGTGCTCGTGAAGTGCTAGAGTGACACACGATTGATTTTATTTAAATGCTTGAGCACTCTATCTTCCTCAGACCAACTAAACTTGTATCCCTCTTTATAGTGCGGCGGATCCTAAACTCAAAGACAAAATTTAAAACCTTTGGAGATCGTTTTGAATTCGTCCGCCTTTACAACTTCAAGAATTGAGGGATACCATTTCATCTTTATCAACTCTTTGAATCTTTCATGGGACTAATAGCTGCAACATATCTCATTAAGATCACATTAGTCCCTAATTTGAATGTCATCAATACACCAAAACCCACATAGGGGGCAAATGCACTTTCAAGCCTCCTCTAGTATGGCGGCGAAAAGCACGGATCTAGAGAGACTGTTCCTCCTCTTGTTCGGTCGGCTCGGGTTCCTACAAGCGCAGGTCCCCAAACTGGTCGGCGATGAAGTCGAGCTTGTCGAAGATGGTCTTCGTGCCCGGTTGCATCTTCTCCGGTTTGTCGCCGAAGTTGAAGACAGTTCCCATCTGAAACACAAAAATAAATCTGAATGTGAAAGCCCCTACCTGGCGCGCCAACTGTCGGATTGTTTTGCTCCGGCAATATCCAGCAACGTGATCGTATAGACAGAATCAGATGGTAACACATGAGACATAGAGATTTATACTGGTTTGGGGCACGGTGGCGCGCTAAACCCTACTCCAGTGGTGCGGCTGCTCTTGTATTCGTATGCTCAATTACAGGGGCTGTTGCTCCTAGCTACGTAGTAGATTGGAATGGTGGGAGATGGATCCCGAGGCCGAGGTCCCTACCATCCTTTATATAGGTAGGAGATGTAGGGTTACAGAGAGTGCGATCGGGCTAAGAGATTGAGTTCCTAGTTTGTTACACGATATGCACAACAGATTGAACCTAGCTATCGTCAAGATACAACCGCCTTGGTTTGCCTTGACCTCCACGTTGGTTGATCGCTTCAGCCCTTGCGGGCCACCTCCTTGATGGTTGCTGGGCCGATAGCCTGGTGATGTCACATATACGGGCAGTGCAGGTACCCCTGTCCCATATATCTACACTTTCTAACCCTGTGAAAATACGGCCAGGTACTGAACTCAACAAAATGATTGAACAAGTTACATCTTTTGAATTGCTCTGAAGACTTCTATTAAAATATGTGTAATTGTTTAGAAATAGTTAACAGTTATTCTGAACTATTAACACCTGATGATATCATGTTTTTTTTATAAGAGATGATATCATGTTAAGGGTAATACAAAGGAAAACAAGTTAAACACATGCTTGTATAACTTTCATAGAGAACACTACCCAACAAAATGGATTAGATTGTGCCTCCTTTTGTGCCCACAGCAAACATGGCCACCAAATGCAGCACTGGGTTCCAATTTCTAATAAAGTATTGAATTGGTCCAATGCTTGTTTCTAAACCAGTATATACTAAATCAAAATTCAGCAATATGGATAGCATCGAGAGTGTCTATAGTTCACTTACAAAAGTTAAATGTACATAGGAACTGCAAAACTTTGTGAACTTTCTCATCAATCAGTTCACATTTGACTTTTATTGCTTTGAGGTGTTCTAGCATTGTAGTTGATTTGTCCATCGGATAGTACATTCCGATTATTTCCACTTTATGATTTGGCCCCTATAGGAAACAAAAGCATTTCCCAAATAATATGGAAGTGAATAATTACTTCAAAAAGGCACAGGTAATCCATTTAGAAACATACATACCTTGGAATAAGGTTGAAGTGTGAGCTTTCTCTAGAACTGGTGAGTGCTTGAGAATGCAAGTTAGTGCAAGGAAATCGGGAGCCACACACCAGTGATCATCAAGTAGCAGAGTCTTTAAGTAGATAAATGTAGGACACTGTTTCAATTCCCTTTCAAAAATAAACTGGAGGAAATGCAGACAAAAATAAGGATGAAGTAATAATTACTCTCGATGTGAATATGATAAAGTCAATTGCTGAACAACTTTGTGAATGTCCAGAAGTGGATACAGATAGTAGAATAGGAATAACATGGCTCTAATGGAGTAGATACAAAAGTGTAACATATCGTTACTGATTCAGATAGCAGTGCCAAATTATCGGCATTTGATAGACCACCTAGAAGAAACACTTGTTTTCATCTTACCATATTATGACAAGAATAGCAACCATCATTCTCACAATCTGATGAGTAATTAGTCTCGACTGGGAATCTCGCAAATGCCCTTTTCAATGATGGCATTCTCCCAAGAAGTGGAGTCCTCCACAAATGGCTATCTAGGATTAGGTACACCAGACATGGGACAAATATAAAAGTGTGGAACTCCGTGTTAAAATCACAAATTGTCATGCTTAGGAACTTCAGGGACTCCGAAGAGAGTTTCTCGACATTCCTCAAATAGCAGTTGGTCATCACAAGATGCTCCAATGATGGACAGCTCGACAAGTCACAAAAATCATTTTTCAACACAACACCAACAAGCTCTAGCCTGGTCAAGTGCCGTGATACGAGAGGCAGGTCCTCCAGCTCAAAGGGCTCACCCACTACTACAAAAGTTAACTGTAAAGGCGGCTCTAGAGCCTCTGTAGGAGCGGCTGCGCCAGCCGCCCTTCCTAAGATGTTTCTACAGAGGGTGCCTCTATAGGGGCGGTTTCATGACCGCCCCTGCAGTGCCCTCTGTAGAGGCGGCTGGTGTTTTCAGCCGCCTCTATAGTGCCCTCTGTAGGGGTGGCTGATAATATCAGCCGCCCCTGTAGTGGACTTCTATAAGGGCGGCTATATCACCAGCCGCCCCTGCTGTGTGTATTTGTAAGGGCGGTTCAATCAAGAACCGCCCCTACAGTGGATTTTTCAGCAAAACAAAATAATTCAAATTCAAATCTGACCACATATATATATATATATAATTCAAATTCGAATCTGACCGCCACAAATATACATATATACATCCACAAACACAAGACCATTATTTGAAACATCATCACAAGTCATAATTCATAAAAGTCCATCATTACAACATAGTCCATTATGAAGTCCATCCTTATAACATAGTCCATTAAGAAATCCACAAGTCCACATGCAAAACAAAGTCCAAACCGTTCGAAAGTCTGATCCAAACCATACCACAAGTCCACATTGTCATCAACGGCCTAGGGCTAGCCTATCAGTCTCACGAAGGTGTTGGTATAGAGGATTACTACCTAAGTCGGAAAGAAGATGATGGTAAGTGCCTTTATGGTACACAATCTGGTCCATTATGAAGTTGCAAAGGTCGCCGACCATCTCTAAGAGCTCGTCATCCTTGTATGGGTTCCTTCTCGTGTCTTTATTTTTCTCCAACTACAAGAGAACAAGTTTAGGTTTACTATATCACAACATATGCGAACTTTTCATAATACGAGTGAAGAAGTTCAAACTTACTAGATTGGGGTTTCTGTTGTAGCCACCGATGGTACTCATCATAATACATGTGTAGTCTGCAAGAACAAAATAGCAACTAGGGCCTTGTTTAGATTGCAAGTTTTTTCACTCTCTCTCCATCACATCAAATTTTTGAACACATGCATGGAGTATTAAATGTAGATAAAAAAATAACTAATTACACCGTTTGATTGTAAATTACGAGACGAATCTTTTGAGCCTAGTTAGGCCATGATTGGACAATAATTGTCAAATACAAACGAAAGTGCTACAGTGTCAAATACTGATTCCTAACCCCAATATAAATAAGGCCTAGTAATAAGTTGAAAGGTGGATGCATCATTCACACCTTATCTGCAGCTGTGCCAACAGATGCAACACTGCTCCTGTCGATGTTCTGAAGCCCAGAAATAATCTGCACAGTTGAAGAGTCAGTGTACACAGTTGAAGAGTCAGTGGATATCAGCTAATCAGCATTAAGCAAAGATAACTCATCCAAAAAATGTTGTTGGGTGATACTGAACACCTGAACACCACATTACGTCCACAAATTTCTACTCCAAGGAAAGTAGCATGCC
The DNA here is from genome assembly GCA_904845875.1 of Miscanthus lutarioriparius. Classification (NCBI taxonomy): domain Eukaryota; kingdom Viridiplantae; phylum Streptophyta; class Magnoliopsida; order Poales; family Poaceae; genus Miscanthus; species Miscanthus lutarioriparius. Next base: position 91,514,662 of record CAJGYO010000010.1, on the reverse strand, counting down.
AAACTTGATGTAACCTAAAGGCATGCCTGTTTGGAAATTGTGTATGCTGACATAAAAAATAATTTCCTACTGCACAAGGCCGTTGCATATAGTGTAAAAGAGCACACACCATTCTGCTTCAGATAACAAACTTATTTGATAATAAACAACTTTCCAGGTAGACACATACCATCAGCTGCAGCAGGTTACACTTTGAGTAGGTATCTTTTCTGTACTCTCATAACAGAAGCACCATTGCAAATCATAAATTTTCTTTGTTAAGTCGGTGTACAGAAAATATTCAAGATGCTAATTTAGTATGGGTACAGCACATCCGTTGCTATGGTTAACTGCACCTCCTAACAAGGATTTGTCTAAAACTATGCTGGTTTTAATTTGCTTACGTACCATTCAGTATGAGATATTAAAACTATTATTCTGAAACATAAATGTCCACTCCAAGAAAAAAAATTTAAACTGGATCATCGTCCTTATAAAGACTAGTCATATTCCTAGCTGTCTCCAACAAGTATCCTTAGGAAGGCAGGAATACAGCTTTCACAGGCCAGTCATATTCCTTATAAAGACTAGTCATATTTCACACGAAGACTAGTTATATTCCTTATAAAGACTAGTCATATTTCACAGGTTGCTACTACTGGACAGACAACACAAGCAATGGTGACACAGATGAAATCTAATCTCTAAAAAAGATAACTTGTGCAATACTACTGGACAGAGTGTCTTATTACCAGCTAGCAGCCAACACAGATACCTGCAGTCCTGCAAGCATCAAACAACATGTTATCACCAATTAGTCACACTCAGACATCTTCTATCTTTTTTCTCAAATAATATCAGTACATATCAGTACTAAATTCAAGAGAATCATAACAGAAAAGAATATTGTTAATTATGAGCAGCTTGGTAAGATAAATTGCACCAAGTAATGCCTCATTTCTAACAAGCATTGCAGAAAAACAACTAAGAGAATCACACCAAAAGTTGCAGTGTATTAGACCATCAATGGCATATAAACATTGTCAGAATATTTCAGTTTAACTAGATAGTTCAGCCGAGCACTAGACATCCTAGAAATGATAGATTAGTTAGACAAACCTAGGCTATTATATATGGCAGGCATGTAAGCTTCCTGTTGGCTCCTGCTCTGCCTGGAAAATGGAAGAATGCATTTGTTTTAGTTTAGGATAGTCACACACATACATAAATTATCAGCCAATTTCATGGACATAAACTTAGCCAATGTAATGCACAGTTTAGGATCTGTTTGCATCAGTTCAAGACAATGACTCAATGCAAGGAAGAGTGCATCAACAGACTGATTATACAATATTTAAAGATGCATCAACATACTGAATATCACACATTTAAAGACTATATACCTATAGATCGAAATAAAACAACAATGTTGATCCTTCAATTTCTGGAGAAAATAAAATATCAAAATATTGCCAGGATGTCTCAGTTCAGACCAAATATGTTAGCATGCCTAGGTTCAGACATCCTCACAACTAGCTCAAGAAAGGCACCTACTGGCATTTTTTTTGAGTTAAAAACATCCATCTTCAAAACTTCCCGTAGTTGCTTAAAAAATGAATACACAATTTCAGATCTGATAACTAAACATTTAGTTGCTGCTTAAAAATGAATACATAATTTCAGATCTGATGACTGAATCATGAAAACAATTGAGCATATGACTCCCTCTTGCTCAACCTCATTTGGTGACTGATTCTTCCCTTTGCAAGAAAGTTCTTAAATTAGTACCACTATTTTTCCTCTTCATACTTGAGACCTAAAATGAAATCAAGAAACTAGGCTAAGTAATTTAGGGACAAATTTCTATGCCTAACAAATTGAATAGGAAATTCGAAACCTGAATCTCAACTTACAGGAACAGTCCTCGCTGCCTCATTTGGTCGGGTGGTCGGTCATTTCTCCTTTCTTTGCGTCTCACGTCTCTTGGCGTTCTTTGCCGCCGCCCGGTGCTGCCGTGCTGGCCGTGGTGTGTCTCTGCCGCCACTTTGCCGGCAACAGCGTGCTTCCGCTTGCGGGCACCGGATGTCAGCGTCTTCTTGTCGGCCTGCCCACCGGCCTGAGGAGGCTGAGCCGGCCATGCGCGATGGCGCGGTGCGCCCGTGCCGCCGCTGCCGCCCGCCAAGGTGTCGCGCCGCCGCCACTCGAAGCTAGGCTAGGGTTCCTGAGGGAGCAGAGGAGGCCACTGCCCCGGGTGGAAGCAGAGAGAGGAGAGGGCGGCGGGCTCCTCAGGGAGCCAGCGGCAGGTGACGCCAACAGCGAGGGAGGGCCAGGCAGGGCAGGGGCGGCCGGCGCAAGGGAGATGGCGACCGGCTGAGATGCGTCGTGAGGGAGACAGGAGGGGGAGGCGGTTTTGCGGCGTGCACTTGTGCGCGCAGGCACTGGGGGAGATCTAATTATTTGCCACTCTTACGGTGGCTGCCTCTCTGTTTGCCAACTTTATCATGCCAATTACAAAATTGCCCGAGAAAACAGTAACCAGAGTAATATTTTACCATTTTCGCTGACGTGTCATACCAGATCAGCGTGCCAGTGTGGAAGTTAACGCCTCCGTCTCCGCTGACCAACGGCGCCCGCAACTGTTCGTCAGCTCCCCCTCGTCCTGCTAATGGATGGTCGCGGCTGCCTCGGGGCTCCTGGCGGCGCACGAGCGGGGTTCTTGGGGATGGCAGCGAACGCCAGCAACGAGTCGGTGGCATTGGGAGGGTTCGAGAGCGACGACGGGATGGAGCAGGACGAGGAGGAGGACAAGGAGGAGAAGCGGAGGAGGACGAGGAGGATGACCAAATTAAAATCAAAACTACTAAAATAATTTTGAGACAACAAATGATCTCAAATGAAAATTTGATAAACATCAAAGTTGTAGAGGTCATGAAGATCTATAACTTTTATTTTGGTCATCTTGTCATTTGACAAAATTTGAACCTTTCAAAATTGAAATTTTAAAAAATGACAAGTTTGACACAAAATTTGAGACCCAAAATGATTTCAACATAAAAAGTGATGAATACCAAAGTTGTTCAACTCATTAATATATACAACTTTTATTTTAGTCATCTTGTCATTTGACAAAATTTGAACCTTTCAAATTTGAAATTTTGAAAAATGACAAGTTCGAACCAAAATTTGAGACCCAAATTGATTTCAACATAAAAAGTGATGAATACCAAAGTTGTTCAACTCGTGAATATATACAACTTTTATTTTGGTCATTTCTTCATTTGACAAATTCTTAGCACACATTGTTCACTAATCTTACACATGTCTCATAGTTTATAAAACCTTATGAGAGATGTGTCATATTTATGAACAATGTCATTACCACTTTGTCATATGAAGAAATGACCAATACAAAAGTTGTAGATCTTGATGAGTTATTCAACTTTGGTATTTATCACTTTTTCAACTGAAATCATTTGGGGTACCAAAATCTTGTCTAAAGTTGTATTTTTTTGAAATTCAAATTTAAATTGCTCAAACTTTTCATATGTATATATTGACAAAACCAACAAAATAAATTGATAGAGAATGATTTTAGAAAATTTTAGGAAAAAATCATCAGATTTGGAGTTAGTATGAGAAAGAAAAACTAGTTACAAAGTTGACCCACAGATTAAAAAAAGAAATCACACTGTTCACTATGATCATGTAAGGATCATCTAGAACGAGTCCGAATTGGAAGAGGAGGAGCAGGAGGTGGAGGACAGGATCGGTGATGTAGTTAGCAGTGATTCGGATGATTCAGATGATGACCAGGGAGGTAGACATGCTATGCCCACACCGGTTCATGCCATGCCAATACATGTTCGTGGTATGCCATTACTAGTACCAACTGAGGTTTTGCATGCTATCCAAGCTTAGGGTAGATTAGTCATCGATTTGCTAGCAGATGATACCCCCTATGATTCATGGGGCAGAATTAGCAAAGCGTAGCAGTATGTTCCACCACCACCTTACATAGCGATGGAGCTTGAGCAACTAAGGTCGATGAACCTACCTTTCAGGGGCATTCCGAACTATAGGGATGTCAGCATGACAAATATGGCAGTTTGTGACACCGGTCTCTAGATGTGTAGGAAATCATTGTACGACCATGAGAAAGAAATCCTTAGTAAGGGGATGATATTCAATACAATGTCAGAGATGAAGCTCTTCCTTCAGGACTATGCTGTGTATCACCATAGGTCGTACAACATCACTCATTCGGACTAGGAGTTGAGGTACCACTTGATATGCAAAAACGGTTGTATGTGGAGGTTAAATGCACGAAAGAGACAAAGTGATGGCAAGTGGAGGATAATTAAAGTGGTCGAACCCCACACTTACCTAACAAATAGGGAGAAGGAAAATCATCAGCAACTCACTGCACGTTACCTTGCATGTCGTATATTGGTGCTCGTTGATGACAATAATGACATTTAGGTTTCTTCGTTACAATAGTTCATATTTGGATTCGTTAAGTATGATGTGAAGTACGGAAAGGCTTGGCGTGCTAAGCAAATTGCCCTGGCGATTCATTGGGGTAGTTAGGAGGAAGCGTACAACAGGGTGCCCCACATCTTATGTGCAATGCATTACTACAACCCTAGCTTGAAATGGTTTGTGGACACCAGAGGGATGTATTTTCGAGACCCGTTGAGGCATGTCCTCTATCGTGTGTTCTGGTCGTTTGCGCAAATGGAACATGCATTCTAGTTTTGTCGATCAGTCATACTTGTTGATGGTACTTTCCTGACAAGAAAGTACAGGGACACCTTGATGATGGCTGCTGCTGTTGATCCTGAGGACCCGATACTACCCATGGCTTTTGCTTTGGCAGAAGGAGAGAACAATGAATCATGGTCATGGTTCATGCGACTTCTACGTGTCCAAGTGCCTGGCCCCATCTCGCACTATATGTTTGATCTCGGACCATCACCCAGGGCTTCTTAATGCTGCAGCTAAGCATATAGATGGGTTCTCACCTCTAGTGCACAGATGGTGCATGCGACACTTTGCTGCTAATTTCTGGCGGCGTCAGAGGAAGGAGGTATGTGACAAGGTAAAGGCTCTATGTTGTGTACGTACAGAGCACCAGTTCAAGGAGATAAAGAGAGAACTAGATAAGATGCTAAATGAAGCGAAAAAAAGGCCTAGTTAGAGGCGCAGATGCAATAGAAGGCTAAGTTCATCCACAACTGGCACAGTCGATAAAGTGTCCTGATCATCGAGATACCGCCGCACGACCAACGCAACTTCGACCGCTACCTCTAATGGTTGCATAGGAGTACCCACACACATATGTAGGCCCCCTACACTAACAAGCCAATTGATGAGGATGAAGATGAGGATGACATCGCTGATGTGTACGATGAGGCGACAAGGATGGAGACACAGCTTCAGAGAGCCCCGCTACAGAGATACGTGGTAAGAAATTTGAATGTCAATACAACTACACGTCGGCATTCCTATGAATTGTAGTGATATGAACTTAGCTCGCTTGTGTATGAGTGTGGTGTTGTGCAACATGTCTCTTGACTTTGTGGTGTGAAGGTGTAGAGCACTGAGATGGTCGATGGCAATGGAGAAGGTTAACCAAGCTCGTGCCGATGGACTGGGAGCGGTGAAGTACGGAAGTGGAGGCTTGGATCAGGGGATCGAGGGCCAGAGGACTGGTCGTGGGTGGTTGACACTTGGGGATATTGACAAGCAAGGGTATAGTGGAGGAGTAGACCATGTTAACCTATTCAAGTAGATGCGCGAAGGACTTGGTGATTGTTGGTGGTCACTATCGACAAATTCCAACCCCAACTTAAGTCCAAAACAGCAGAAATAAACATACTTTTGACACATATGCCTTTACTATTAGCATAGTTCCACTTGGATTGGAGAAAACATGTTTTGCAGGACTCATATTTGAATACAAGTGGAAAACCAAGCAAAAGGCGCAAAACAGAAAGCGTAAACCAGAAATGCGTGAAGAGAATAAATGGAAAAGCCCACCTACACGCCAAACTTGGGCCAAGCACCACCGTGGGAAAGGCGGTGTCTAGGCGAGCCAGCCAGGGTGCGGCCGCACCCTGGGTGTGCCCGCACCCCAGGCGGCATGGCCTGGGCCCATCTTCCTACGGCGGTTGCATGCCGCCATGCTAACTCGGTTTTGGCTGGTTTCCTAATTTTCCTACGCCAAACCGACCATGCTTCACTATATAAGAAGAGGAGGAGCTCATTCTCAAAGGCACACACCATTTGGAGCTACTCACCTCACCTCTCTCTACTTGTACTCTTTAGCTTTTGGTAGTAGTTTGGAGCTAGCAAAGCTATCAAGGAGGGCTTAGCTCCTTGGAAGAAGAGATACATCTTGGTATGAATACTATGAAGATTTCTTCCAAAGTCATGCTCTCATATCTTCAATATAGTAGTGCATATGAACTAGAGTATAGTTGTCTTGTTATAATCATGATATATGAACTATCATATAGTTTGTGTGTTATGATCTTAACATATTCAACTTTATGCTTAACCATTCATATGACTTATATGAGTAGAAGTAGAGCTAGGTTGAGGTGGCAATTCATTGTTTCTTCAGGTTTGCCCATGTCCTATGCTTGTCGATCCGTAGGGTCGGAGTCCCGGGGGATATGGGTAGTTTCCTTGTACACGGGCTTGGTGCTTGGGTATATAGGAACCTTCGGAAATGACGGTGCCCCACGGATGAGGGGTAGGCGGCAGGTGGTGACAGCTCTATCTGTCCTTTGTAATCCCCCATGTTCGGGTACTGTGTAGGAGTCTTGAAGTCTTCATAGCTTGCTAGTAGACCAGTGCTCGAGATCTCCCTGTTCATCTTAAACTTAGTTCTAACTCTAGTCATATAACTTGTATTTGTATGGCTATATTAGAACATGTCGACTCCATGTAGGAACATTCTTTTATTCATTATTTCCTTTTGTCCTTGAGGTTGCTCAGATCTGTGTCCACTATCCTTAAATTATTGTTTTTACCCCTGTCATGAACTATGGTCCACTATGCAAGTATGTAATCTTGTTCATGCTCATGCTAGACTCTTGATGCCTTTCCCTCCTTTGGGAAAATATAAATAACGATACCCTGAATACTTCCGGGTGAAATGCTACAACGATAGATCCATGTGCTTGTGGATATTTTCTGTAATCGTTAAGAACTATCATACTTGGTGTCTCTTGGCGGCGTCGCTAAGGTTGATTCAATCTTAGTGATATTGCTAAGAAATACCAACAGGCATTTTTGGCGCCGTTACCGAGGATAGACTTAAAACCTCCACACTTGGTGATTGCGCTAAGAAATGCCAACAAGCATTTCTAGCGCCATTGCCGGAAGGGAATAGGTGAAAAGAATCTAGTAGGACATGATCATGAGCACATGCATGTAATGGTAGCCATAGTTTATGCAGGCTAATTCTGCTTGTTTTCTTCCTGCTGTGGATGAAAATAGGATAGTGTATGAGTGGTTTGGATCTGCTAAACAATTACACCAATAATACGGAGGCACTCCTAAGGAAGAGCTGGTCTCATACAGCTTCTTCTGCTACTCCGCCGGCAGTTGAACCAGTCACCCCCGTACTATCCACTACTACCGCTATGGCCAAGTCACTCCGTGACTACTCCACCCCTGCTGTTGCCAACGTGCCCGTTGGGCCCACTATCAACACGGTACTAGAAACTTTGAGCTGCACACTGGCCTCATTACGATGGTACAGGCAAACCAATTTTGTGGTTTGCCAAGCGAGGACGCAAACGCACACCTACAACACTTCCTGGAGCTGTGCAACACCATCGTCATCAAAGACGTCGCACAAGCTAGCATCAAGCTCCGTCTGTTTCCCTTCTCCCTCATGAGGAAGGCAAAGCAGTGGTTCTATAAAGAGAAGGAAGCTGTCAACACGTGGGACAAATGTTCCACGGTGTTTCTCGTGAAATTTTTCCCCAAGGGCAAAACCAATGCCCTACGGGGGAAAATTTCAAACTTCTAGCAGACTTCACTGGAATCCATCCGCGTGGCGTGGGAGAGGCTTCAGGATGACATCCAAGCCTGCCCGCACCATGGAATGGAAAACTAGCTCATGCTCCAGAACTTCTATGAAGGGCTTACGCCCATGTCAAAGGGGCATGTAGATGCCGCTGCTGGAGGAGCATTTCTCTCCCTCACCATCAATAATGCCATAGCTCTTATCGAGAAGATGGTGGCCAATCAAAGCTGGGGGGAGGAACGAAAACAATAAAAAGACATGCATACCGTGAAGGAGATGGATATCCTTGCCACAAAAATAGATTTGTTACTATCAAGACTGAATGAAAGAGCCCATGAGAAAGAAGCTATGAAGGCCACCGTTCAGGCCACGGACTCGCAAATGACTTGCGAAGTCTGTGGTGAAGTCGGACATTCAGGGAACAACTGCCCCAAAACCCGTGAAGACGCCGCATATATCAACAATGGGTTCCGACAAGGTAACAATAACGGGTGGAACAATTAGTCCTGCCCGCAAGGTGGTAATTCGAACTTCAATTCAAATTTCAATTCGAATCAACCTACCTTGAAAGACCTAGTTCTAGGTCAAGCTAAAATAAACGAAAATATCACTAAAAAGATTTCATATAATAATAAATTGATTGAAAATATTAATTCAAAAATTGAAAATTTATCCTCCTGAGCGAAAAACTAACTAAGTTTTAATAAAATGATCAAAACACAAATTGCTCAAATTGCTGCCGCTATACCTGTCAACCATTCGGGGAAAATCCCGGGCCAACCCGAGAATTCGCCCTTGTTTGTTCATGTAGTTGCAGAGCAATAATGGAGGAGAAGTCTTGCCGACGGACTATACATGTCGAGCCCATATCGAAGGTAAATCGGTAGTTATCTTTTAAAATTTCAAAATTTTTAAAATTCAAAATTTGCTTCAAAATAAACTTTTCAGAAAAATAAAATAAAAATCATTTTGTGATAGTATAGATTTTTTTCCGTTATCATTTCTCATTTTTAAAAATATTTATGAAAATTCAAAATATAATAAAAGTTTTGTGGAAAATCAATTTCGGGAGCAAAGTTTTAAAACCGAGGGAAGCACCAATGGCTCCATTTTGAAAACGACCGTTGGGAGCTACCGGCCAAAGGGAGGCCGAGCGGGCCCACCTTGGGTACGGGCGCAATAGAGGTGCAGCCGCACCCTGCCTGGCGCCGCTGCGGTTGCTGCAGCTCCAATGGCTAGGAGTCGTTGCTCCCACCCTCTCTCGGTCGGTGCCCGACGTTATAAATCCCGAGAGCTCGGGTGTGAGCCTTCACTCACTCTCCACTCTCCATTTTCACTCCCTCTCACTCTCACTTGCTCCACCACTTGCAAAAACTATTTTTTCCACAAAGCTCAAGAACAAGGAAACTCTGCAAAAAATTCCTAAGCTCATCACCACAAAGCCAAGCTCACGGGTTGTCCGATTTGTTTTCACTAACGTAACCCCGCTTGCAAGTTTGTGTTGTTGTCTCTTTCGCCATGGGCTAGTTTGGGAGGAAGCTCGCCAACGCTTTCAAGAAGGCCATGGGAGCGAGCTCAAGTCGCTCCCGCGAAAGCTCAAGCGCGCACTACACCGAACCCGAAGAGAGTCCGATGCTTGAAGACGAAGAAATGGTGCCAATGAAGAAGAAGAGCAAGAGCAAGAGCAACCGATGGGGGAAGGCGACGATGATCCACACCTTGATTTGGAGGGAGACTGGGAGACGCAAGCATACAACCTCATCAAGAATCGCGAGTTCGTCCATATGCCGGCATATGTAACACCCAAAAATTTGCATTCTTTCAAAATAGTTAAATTTGATATATTTGTGCAATTATGTGAGCATTCAAATGTAGGAAATAATAATTTTGGTGAAATTAAAATCAATAATAAGGAATAGATACAAGTTGATGCATACATGCCACTGCACATTTGTTTTTGTAATGATTAGTTTTCACTAAAATTTGAATTGAATTCAAATTCAACTTGAAAATGAGTTTGGAAATTTTATTTGGAAAAAGAAAAGGAATTTCTTTCTTTTCCCTCTCCCTTCCTCACTTTTGGCCCAGCTGGCCTTTTTCCTTCCCCGCGGCCGCTCGCCCTCCCCTCTTTCCTTCCGGGGCCGGCCCAGCACCGCTCGGGCAACCGCCGCCGCTCCCTTGGCCCAGCTCGGGCGCAACCGTTGTCGCGCCGTCCTCCTTCTCTCATCCAGGCCAGCCCAGCCCAGCTGCACTACCTTCCTCAACCGCCGCCCACGCCTCAGCCGCTGACGACCCAGGCCCGCCTATCGGCGCCGTCCCCCACCTCCGCGCCTCGCGCCCGGTCAAGCCAGTCAAGCAGCAACCGCCGCCGTGCCACTTGGGTCATGGGAGTGTCCTCCCACCCCCCCGCGCCCGGCCTCTACAAAAGGGAGCCGAGACCCTCCGCCGCACCCCCTGCTGCCTCCCCGCTCCATTTCGTGTTCGCCCATGCACGAGGAGGCCGCAACCGTCGCACGGAGAAGCACCGAGGTCCGCCGTCCGCCCCTCCGCACGGTCCACCATCCCCGAGCCATCTCCGTCCTCGTTTTCCCCCGCGGTGAGAACCCCCTTGCTCCCCTCTTTCTCCCCGTGCCGTTACTTTTGATTTTCATGGCTTCTTGAGGCCTAGCTGCATGCGCCTGAGAGCTCCGCATCGCCGGCCATGGCGACCACCGCCTCGGCCATGACCTCTGGCCACAATATCGGCCTGGACGAGGTCACGTGCACCCCTCTTCCCTGGTGCCCTCGGTTCTTCGAACCGTGGCCCATAGACCCCAACCCGCGTGCGCTGATGACCTCCTTGCCGCCGGCCATGGTGCCCCACCGCCCGAAGCACTATTCCCGGCCGCCGGCCTCCTTTCCCTCTCCCCCATCTCTTTTCTCTACCGTCCATCGCATGATCAACGGCTCTGAGGGGCCGATACCCCTTCGTCGTGGCAAAATTACTAAAGAGGCCCTTGGTTTTTAGCAAATTATGCCCACCATCCCTCAGTTGATTAAATTTGAATATCCTTTTTATTTATTTTAAATCCGAAAATAGTTCATACTAATTACAGAAATGCCACTGGATTTGTTTTGCTCATAAAAACTTCGTTTTAGATCCAAATCGACCTGTTCAAATTGCGTTAGTTTCATAATTTCATAATCTACATGTTAGTACCACTGTCAACCATGTTTGCAACTTTTAAATTTCATGGTTAGGTTTAATTAAATAAATTTCTATAGGAAACCCCGTTTAATTCATAACTTTCGCATTTTAGCTCCGTTTTTCGTGAACTTAACGTTGACGTGATCATAGCGAGACGTAGATTCTTTTCATAAACATTTTATCTTGTTTTCTATACTGTTGGTGTATTGTTCTAACCATAGGATTGTTTGCTTTGCATGAATGTTCCTAGAATGTTGTATGTTGCCGTGTTGGTCGTGTTCAGACGGTGAGGAGAACGTTGGAGACCAAGAGTTATTTGACGACCAGCAGGACCAGCAGGAGTTTGCTAACCAAGGCAAGTATAGCATGGGATCTACCTTGATGTCCTATTCACCTTTATTAATTACTCATTTGCATGTGTCTAATTTTGATACCCATAAGGACATCCTAGTGATTGATTATCCCGTTCCATGTTCTCCTACGGGTTATATGCATATGGGTAGTTTGCTAGCGCTCAATGTAACTATACATGATTTACATAATGAATAATGGTTCTATGGAACGAAAAGGTAAAATTTGCTTTTAAACAACTGAATTATAGGGTGAAGGAGCAAATGACTTTCGATCATGATGCTCTCGGCCCTCCATAAGGACTTATCTATCGGCAAAAGCTGGGACTGACAGTGCAACCATGAGGGTCACATGGCTCTGACTTTAGCTCAGTAATAGGACCTTTTCTAGCTTGTTAGAGGTTACCTTTATGGCGCAAAAGGGGCTTGCCACATTGGGTATAGGACTGCATCTGTTCCTATGTGTATAGCCATGATGGATGTGTGCCATAGGAAAGGGGGGTTCCAACATCTGCCTGCCGAGTGTAACACCCTCTGTGTTACATTGTATTATTCCTGGTAAACATTTCATAAGCATCTGAATTATGTGCATATGTGTATGACATGAATTATAATTCGATGTTCGGCACTTGAAACATTCACACGAAACATGAGACCATGGTTACGTTTCATATAATACTATTCTAATCGAATTGTTCTTGAAACAAAAAGGCTAAAGAACGTTTTGTGAATGGCAATAGTTAGCTAGTCGAGGGCAAGGATAGTTAGATAGTGTGTTCATAGGTCAAAATGGGGATTCGATGTGAAATCGTTCGGGGCGACATCGTTTCGCGTAGGTTTACAACTGGGTCGACGAAGCCACCTTTGGTGATGGCTGTAGAGCGATCGGCTTAGGATGTGGTATGATATCTTTGCTCCGTTAGATAGCCCAATGTACCCCCTTGTGCATCGAATAGTTAGTTCGGCTTTTGGAGCATCGTGTACAAGTTTTCTGCCTGCTTTAAAAAGCGTGCACGACACTTGAGTTAGCGCCGGGCGCGGTCACCACTGGCTTAGCACGCTGCTGGCTTGCCAGCGCACTACCGCACCGGCCGCGTTCCACTGCCGCGCTGGTCGCATCCCAGAGATGCGCCTGGGCGTGTGCGCCCGCGCACGGCACTTGTGCTGCGAGTCTTGGCCGCCTGCCACCTCGCTATCCGCGACCACCGCCACTGCCCGGCCTGTTGTCGCTGCTGACTCGCCCAGCACATTGAAGCGCCATTGCGTCCTCGCTGCCGCCCATGAATGCACCGCGCGTAGGTCCTGGCTGCCTACTGATCCTCATGGCGCGCGGGTCACCTCGTCGGCTAACGCGCTGTGCCCAGGACATCGACCGTACGTGTCGTGCCATGCCCTGTTCTGCACTGCCTTGGCCGGGAACATGCCGGGCCTGCGCTACACGCCGCTCGTCGCCACGCCGGTACTGCGCCTGTTGACATCGCTTTGGCTGCTCGTGCGCAGGGCGACAGCCTGCCCCGCCGTCACCTCGGTGTCACAATCGCACTGTGTCCCTTGTCGGACGCTGCCCGCTGCGTCGCCGTGTCATTGCCTCGTCGGCTTGCAGCCGCGCCGTGCTGACTGGCGCCTGGAGCCATGTCCTGCTGCTCCCCCATAGTTGTGCACGCTAGTAATTGCGTTGACATCTACATTAGGTCCGAGCCAAGCCGCGCCAGAGCCCCGGTCCTCGCTGTAACCACGACCGGCGGGATCTCTTTCCCCCAATTCGCCGCAACCGCAGCACTCTAACCTAATTGATCACGTCCTCAAACCCGTTAGGTATCCGACCACCAAACCTATTCCACCGCGCTGCCGTTCTCGCCTCATTGTGCCTTAATTTCAAATCGCCGCGCCACCGGGTCCATAAGACCGGACGGACGCCCCCCGACGGCAAGCCAGCCACTCCGAGCATCTTGTAGCAATTCAGTGCATCCCTAGCCCGACCTTACCCTCCTGAGCACCCCGTGCACCGCAGTCGTGACTTTACAGCAGGCCAGCCACCACCACCGTAGCCGTGTCATCACCGAGCGCCGTCGTAGCGTCGGTGTGCACACGGCCGGCTCTGCTCGGGCCACTTCCGGCCATACCATCAACGCGCAGGTACCCTTGGGTAGTCCCCGGAGCTCGCTAGCTTCGTCCCTTGCTCCGTATTCGCTGTCACTCACGGGAACACATTCGCCATTGCAGGAGAGGGACCACAGCCAGGGAGGGGGCTTGGCATGGCGCCTTTCTTCGCTGTGAAGCCTTCGGTCGCTGTGTTTTGCCCCCAAGGTATTCACCGCCCTCTTAGTTAGGTAGTAGGGGTTCGGGTGACGCCATTGTGACCACCCGGAGCTGCGCCATCGCGCATGTGCGCGCACAGGTGCCGGGAGGGACTTCGCCGCGGGGAAGGAGGAGAAAGGGGAGGGTACAGCTATATAACTTTAGACTGGTGGAATAGTGTCCGAGGGCTCACTGGGATTACGTAGTGCTTCGGGGGTGCCCGTGCATATTTGCCTTCGCGCGCAGGCCTCCCCTCAACGCGGGCCGTTGCCAGGCTGGGCCGCGCGCGCGTTGGCCGCGCTGCTCTGGCATGAGCGTCGCGCCAGGGCGGGCCAGGCCGCGCGAGTTGGGCCGAAGTGGAGATTCTGTTTCCTCAATTCCAGTAGATTAGAATTGTTTATTCATTTTGGTTATAAACTGAACTTCAATAATTCGTAGTAAATTGCGTAGTTGTCCAAAAATAGTGAAACTAATTTTGTTAGGTTCGCAAAAATACCATCTATCTATTAGTGTAGTTAGTTCATAGTTAGCTGTTATGATCATGGGTTTATAAATTCTAATTTGACAGCTTAGTATTAGGTAGATGGGTATTTGTAGGAATTCTTGTGGCAAATCAGTAATAGTGTTAGCTTTGAAAATTTTACAGTAGGTTCCCGAGGATGTTACGTGCTTGCTGTAATTTTTAGCATTAGAGGTGTTGTTGAAATAAAGTAGCTATTACCCTTGTTCATTGGAATATAGCATAAATCGGCGTTAGGAGTAAAAATACCGATAGTTGCTGGAATAACGATGAATGCTTTACTTGCTACTTGTTGTCGATAGCAATAGATGATTTAGCACCGTGGTCGATAGCCCTAGCTTAGTAGTAAATCGATGTACTCCTATTTTAAGAGTTGCTATTGTTATATTATTAAACATTGCATCATCATTTCATGTAGATCTCGAACCGGTAGACTTCGTGCCCGTCGGCGAGTCGGAGTACGACGAGGTTATCGAGGAATACGAGGAGAGATCTTCGCATAGGAGGAAGCCCAGGAGCCTGTTGGAACTAACCTTGCTGACCCGGCACCTGCCCAAGGCAAGCCCCGGTGCATAACCCATATTTTTATGATCACTGAATATATATATGTGATGTGCATTTAAGTTATAGGCATTTTATGGAAACTACATGCATAAATATATCTACCCATGAGTCCTACTAGTACAGGTCGAGTAGCTGCTATGCTCAGGATATCGGTAGCGTGAGTAACCTGCCGTTACTCGCAAATAGGTAATAAAATATGAACACTCATGATAAAATGATGGAAAGGTAAATGGTGACCGGGTAGGGAAATGGTTTGGGTCTTGGTGGGTGTAAAGGGGTGTGTCCTACGGCCAACAGGGCATAGCTCGGTTACACTTTTTCCCAATCTGCGTCGATTAAGGACCGGTCGTTGCATAAGGCATCATGGGCAAGTCACAGATTTATTGTCCCGAGCGCATACTTGGGTATGGGCGCAGGGAAGACTTGTTGCTCTCTTGTCGCGGATCCGGCTCTTTCTGGACCGACTGATGGGAAGAGGAGGTGGTGGAGGTCCTTGCACCACACTGAGTTCGGGACTCAGGATGTGGGGGCTTGGAGTCCAAGTTTGGACGGGGACCTGGACACCCGGGACAGGAGGGTGATGGGTTAGTCCTGCTTGTGCCTGGGATACAAGCGGGGCATGTGTTTTCGGGGCACCCAGTTGGGCATATTGATTCACGAATCGCCGGGAGATCCGGTACGGCTTGTCTCGTGTTTAGCACCGTAGTAAGAACTGAAAGTTGAAAGGAGAAGAAATGGAACTGATTGTTCAACTTTTGCTTGAAAGTAGAATAGGTGCTTATATAGACTGGCTAGATGATAACTTAATACGGTTGATAATAGTAATACATAAATAAGGACTCATTGTTAGTATTGCTTTCTGCCAAAACAAACCAGCAAGCCATAAAGCTTATCATATTCCTTGGAGTCAGGAAATTATTCCCACTAGTCGGATAAGTCTTGCGAGTACATTGTGTACTCAGGGTTTATTTACCCCTGTTATAGGTGATGCTTGAAGAGTACCTTGTGTGGAGGATCCTTCTGGTGGGCTCAGACGGATTCCTCGCCCCCTTATCGCTAGATGTTATTTTTAAATTCCGCTGTTTATCATTCCGCACTCTAGTATTTGGTATTGTAATAATGTACTTTTTGAGAAACTCCTATGTATGAAATGGACTTGTATTGTAACTCGTTCTCATTATTGGATCCTTGGGAAAAATGTGGATCTTTTGGGTTCTCCCTCGAGGTGTGCCCGACGGACACCACTCGTTGTAGCTTGCTTTCGGGGTGCTTAGTGTCTGGTGGAAGACGGGTGCCTCCGTAAGTACGCTATTTCGGGCGATTCTACCACAGTTGGTACCAGAGCCAATAATGGTTACGAGTTTCATCACTCTTTTTCAAAACTTAAAAAGTTGACCAACAAAAGTTTTGCAAAAAGTAGGATGCGATTATATTAGGTAAATAAGTATAAGCCCTAGCAATATGGTTTATCTAGGATAGCGGCACGAGTTTTATCTAATCAGGTTTCTGTGGGTACACTGACTTACGTTGCGTATGAAATCGCTTAGTATACGGAAAGTGAGTGTGCGATGTGCCGAAAATTCTACGAATGCCGCTATATTCCGGCTTAAGTGAACGTATAGGTCGAAGCATGCATCATGATAATAGCATCTTACTTGAACTAAAATCCCCCCTTCACGTATAAGAATTAGTAAATTGGTAGGACTAACTAAATGAATGCTTTAATAATTGTGCTGTCATCTCTCAAATCCTTGGATTCTGATCGGAAGGGTGTTCTAATGGATGGTTCCTATCTCTTACAAATGAACCTAAGGTCTGGACATGGGAGTACCAGTTCTGGAGCGGCTAACAAGGGCCAGGGTGATAGTGGCCGGGCCGTTGAGCACGGCAGCGGGGGAGGTTAGGGGGTCCCACCTCTGGTTCCTCATCCTTTCCCGCCGCCGCCACCGCCTCCACCGATGACCCCCGTCGAGATAATTGCAGAGCTGTTGGCTGCTCACCGGGAGTCGCTTCTGCTCACCAGGAGACAACTCGTGCCATGGAGATTATGGCACAGGCCGTCGCGGGCCTTGCCCGCGGAGGCCCCGGGGGCAACGGGGGGAACGGGGGTGGTGCCCACCGTCCTGAGGGGTAGTCCTCTTACAAGGACTTCCTCAAGACTCACCCACCCATGTTCACGCCGTCTGACGAGCCCATGGAGGTGGAGCACTGGCTTCGCACTATGGAGCAGAAGTTTCGACTGCTCGGAGTGATCGACGAGCACAAGGTGCACTTTGCGGCCCAACAGCTTTTGGGGTCCGCAGGTGCCTGGTGGGAAACTTTCCAGGCCATAGAGCTACCAGATCATCCGGCAACATGGCAGGAGTTCTCCACCACCTTCGAGAGTTCTTTATCCCTGCTGGTGTTATCAACCAGAAGGTGACCGAGTTCCTGGAGCTACGTCCGGGAAACAGGACAGTGATGGAATATGTGAACAAGTTCAATCACTTGGCTCAGTATGCTGGCAGTTAGGTGGATACTGATGACAAGAAGAAGGACCGCTTCTTTCGTGCTCTCACTCCCACCCTTTCAGGAGAAACTGTATCTGGGGAACTATCAGACCTTCGGGGCTCTAATGAACGCCACCATTGCCATTGAAGGTTTTCAGTGGGCGTCCCAAGCTGATTGGAAGAGGAAGCGGGGGGACGCAGGGTCTTCTAGCCACCCCCACACACAGAAGATTTAGATTGTCCGGCGGGGGCCCTATCAACCATCCGGCGGGCCTTTGTTCCGGCAACCTCAGCAGACATCACAGACTTCCTCTACTCAATACCATGCACCTCCACTGTAGGTGTAGCCGTAGCAGTCTCAGGGACAGCAGGTCCCATCTCATCAGGGGTTTGGGAACAGGCTAGGAGCTTGCTTCAAATGTGGCAAAGATGGCCACTATGCCCGGGCCTGCCCCCAAAACCAGCCAGCTCAGTTAGCTCAACCGTCCTCAAATTCTAGGCTTATCAAGAGGACCATCATCAAGAAGAAAGTGCCCAGTAGGTCTAGCCAGGTGAACTTCACAAATGCTCAGCAGGTTGTGGAGTAGGAGACAGTTATGGCTGGTATGTTTACCATCGACTCCCATCCAGCTTTGGTGTTGTTCGATTCTGGTGCATCAAATTCTTTCATGAGCATGGGGTTTGTAGAGCGGCACAACTTATCACTTATGGCTATACCATATGTCTATAAGATCCATTCTGCGGGTTCACAGATGTTCATCAATACCCACACGGATACAGTAAGTTTGGTATTAGCCACCCACATTTACCGTCTATAGTTCATGATAATGCCTGGGCAAGGCATTGATGCTATTCTTGGAATGAACTAGTTGCGGGTGTATGGGGTAGTATTGGATATGAAGAGGTGAAGTGTGGAGTTACGGCTTCCTTCTTTTGAGGATAGGATGTCCCTTATTATACCCTCTTGAACCAGTCTTACCTGTTGCTGCCCATGCTGAGGCCGTTCCTAATCTTACCTCCATTCCGATAGTATGTGAGTTCCCAGATGTTTTCCCTGAAGATCTTCCTGGTTTGCCACCAGACCGTGAGGTAGAATTTTCCATTGAGCTTGAGCCTGGTACTGCCCCCATCTCCAGATGTCCATACCGCATGGCTCCAAGAGAACTAGCAGAAATGAAGAAGCAGCTGGAGGAATTGATGGACAAAGGTTTCATCCGCCCGAGTTCCTCACCATGGGGTTGCCCACTATTTTCGTGAAGAAGGATGGTACCTTGCGGATGTGTGTGGATTACCACCCCCTTAATGCGGTAACAGTTAAGAACAAGTATCCCTTGCCCCACATAGATACGTTGTTTGACCAATTGGCTGGTGCTAAGGTGTTCTCGAAGATTGATCTCAGATTGGGCTATCATCAGATCAAGATCAGGCCATAGGATATACCAAAGACAGCTTTCTCTACTAGGTATGGGCTATATGAGTACCTGGTGATGTCTTTTGGTCTTATCAATGCTCCCGCCTTCTTCATGTACCTGATGATTTCAGTTTTTATGCCGGAGCTGGATAAGTTCGTGGTGGTTTTCATTGATGACATCCTGATTTATTCCAAGAATGATGAAGAGCATGCCCGACACCTCCGGATAGTACTAACTCGATTAAGGGAGCACAAGCTGTATGCCAAATTCAGCAAGTGCGAGTTTTGGTTAGATCGAGTGCAGTTTTTGGGGCATGTGTTGACACCTGAAGGCGTTTCTATAGATCCCAGCAAGGTGCAAGATGTATTGGGTTAGAAGTCCCCCAAGTCTCTGCATCAGATCCGCCAGTTCCTTGGTCTAGCTGGATACTACCGGCGCTTCATTCCTGATTTCTCCAAGATAGCCCAGCCCATGACCAAGCTGCTCTAGAAAGAAGCTAAGTTTGACTGGAGCCCAACGTGTGAAGAAGCTTTTCAGTCTCTGAAGACTTTTTTGACCACTGCCCCTGTGTTGGCCCAACCAGATATTGAGAGGCCCTTTGATGTATATTGTGATGCCTCGAAGATGGGGTTGGGGTGTGTGCTGATGCAAGATGGGCGTGCGATAGCTTATGCTTCGCACCAACTGAAGAAGCACGAGGTGAACTACCCCACTCATGACTTAGAGCTGGCTGCTGTTGTCTATGCTCTGAAGATTTGGAGGCATTATCTATTGGACAACAAAGTACATATTTTCACTGATCACAAGAGCCTCAAATATATTTTCACTCAGTCTGAGCTAAACATGAGGCAGAGGAGATGGTTAGAATTAATAAAGGATTATAATTTAGAAGTCCATTATCATCCAGGAAAGGCCAATGTTGTAGCAGATGCTTTGAGCCATAAGCCACATCAGGTTGAGGAAATACCCTTGTCTCTCAACCACATAGGTGTTAGCTCATATTGCATTAACCTCCGAGTTGCTAGAGCAGATTATTCGGGAGCAGAAGGAAGACCCCAAAGAGATTCCTCACATCAGGAAGTTGATGGTTGAAGGGCGTGGCCCTCATTTTAGCATTGATGAGCAGGGGGTCATGAGACACAAGGATAGACTGGTGGTTCCATCCAATGAAGAGCTAAAAAGAAAAATTTTGAATGAAGCTCACCATTCTAAGTTGTCTATTCATCCTGGCAGTAACAAGATATATCATGATCTACGCCACTTGTACTGGTGGTCTAACATGAAGCAGGACATCACCCGGCACGTCGAGGAGTGTTACACTTGTGGCAGGGTTAAAGCAGATCATATGCATACCCCAGGATATTTGCAGCCCTTGCCCATTCCAGTTTGGAAATGGGAGGATATTTCCATGGATTTCATTGTGGGTTTACCCCGCACGTCTGCAGGTTATAACTCTATCTGGGTCATTGTGGACCGCCTCACCAAATCGGCTCATTTTATTCCGGTGAAGACTGCATATACTGCCGGGAAGTATGCGGAGATATACTTTGAGCGGATTGTGACCCTACATGGAGTTCCCCTGACTATCATCTCTGATAGGGGATCGGTATTTATGTCTCGTTTCTAGGAGCGACTCCATGAGTGCCTTGGGACAAGTCTCCTCCGTAGTTCAGCTTATCACCCCCAGACTAATGGTCAAACAGAAAGGGTGAACCAGGTGCTTGAAGACATGTTGCGAGCTTATACCATTTCTTTTCCTGAGAAGTGGGATGACTGCCTGAAGTTAGCTGAATTCTCTTACAACAATAGCTATCAGGAAAGCATCCGCATGGCACCATTTGAAGCTCTATACGGAAGGAAGTGTAGGACGCCACTCAACTGGGTTGAAGTGGGAGACCACGGATACTTTGGGCCTGAGTTCATCCAAATGGCTCGGGATCAAGTGAGCATCATTCGAGTCACTTGAAGGCAGCTCAAAGCTGACAGAAAACTTATGCTGATAAGAGGAGAAGGCCCTTGGAGTTTGCAGCTGGAGATCATGTATATCTCAAGGTGTCTCCTATGAGAGGGGTGCATCGGTTTGGCATTCATGGCAAGCTAGCCCCTCGATATGTGGGTCCATATCGGGTGTTGGAGAAATGTGGTCCAGTGGCTTACCGTCTACAACTTCCAGATATTCTATCTGTAGTACACAATGTGTTTCATGTATCACAACTGAAGAAGTGTTTGCAGGTTCCTGATGAAGCGGTGGAAATAAAAGGACTTCCCCTCTAGCCAGATTTAACTTATGTGGAGCAACCTATTAAAATCTTGGATGAGAAGGAGAGAGTGACCAGGAACAGAGTGATAAAATTCTACAAGGTGCAATGGCAAAATCATTCAGAAGATGAAGCCACATGGGAACAGGAGAGCTACATATTAGAGCATTACCCCCACCTTCTCGCCGGCTCGGATTGTTAGTTGCTATGCCAAAAATGTACTCCCTATCTCTTTCTCGCACTAGGCACATGAAATCTTGGGTCGATATTTTGTTTTAGGGGGTAGATTTGTCACACCCTCTGTGTTACATTGTATTATTCCTACTAAACATTTCATAAGCATCTGAATTATGTGCATATGTGTATGACATGAATTATAATTCGATGTTCGGCACTTGAAACATTCATATGAAACATGAGACCATGGTTACGTTTCATATAATACTGTTCTAATCGAATTGTTCTTGAAACAAAAAGGCTAAAGAACGTTTTGTGAACGGCGATATATAGCTAGTCGAGGGCAAGGATAAGTTAGATAGAGTGTTCATAGGTCGAAATGGGGATTCGACGTGTAATCGTTCGGGGCGACGTCGTTTCGCGTAGGTTTACAACTAGGTCGACGAAGCCACCTTTGGCGATGGTTGTAGAGCGATCGGCTTAGGATGTGGTACGATATCTTGGCTCTGTTAGATAGCCCAACGTACCCCCTTGTGCATTGAATAGTTAGTTCGGCTTTTGGAGCATCGTGTACAAGTTTTCTACCTGCTTTAAAAAGCGTGCACGGCACTTGAGTTGGCGCCGGGCGCGGTCACCTCTGGCTTAGCACGCTGCTGGCTTGCCAGCGCACTACCGCACCGGCCGCGTTCCACTACTGCGCTGGTCGCGTCCCAGTGATGCGCCTGGGCGTGTGCACGCGCGCACGGCACTTGTGCTGCGAGTCTTGGCCACCTGCCACCGCGCTGTCCGTGACCACCACCACTGCCCGGCCTGCCGTCGCTACTGACTCACCCAACGCACCGGAGCGTCGTTGCGTCCTCACTGCCGCCCGTGAACGCACCGCGCATAGGTCCTGGCTGCCTACTGCTCCTCGTGGCGCTTGGGTCACCTCACCGGCTGACGCGCTGCGCCCGGGACGTCGACCGTGCCTGCCGCGCCATGCCCTGCTCTGCACTACCTTGGTCGGGAGCGCGCCGGGCCCACGCTACACGCCGCCCATCGCCACGCCGGTACTGCGCCAATTGACATCGCTTTGGCTGCTCGTGCGCAGGGCGACAGCCTGCCCCGCCATCACCTCGGTGTCACAATCGCACTATGTCCCTTGTCGGACGCTGCCCGCTACGTCGCCATGTCGTTGCCTCGCCGGCTTGCAGCCGCACCGTGCTGACTGGCGCCGGGAGCCACGTCCTGCTGCTCCCCCATAGTTGTGCATGCTAGTAATTGCGTTGACATCTATAGCAGGTCCGAGCCAAGCCGCTAGAGCCCCGGTCCTCGCTAGTAGCCACGAATGGCGGGACCTCTTTCCCCCAATTCACCGCAACCGCAGCGCTCTAACCTAATTGATCACGTCCTCAGACCCGTTAGGTATCCGGCCACCCAACCTATTCCACCGCGCTGCTGTTCTTGCCTCACTATGCCTTAATTTCAAATCGCCACGCCACCGGGTCCATAAGATCGGACGGACGTCCCCCGACGACAAGCCAGCCACTCCGAGCATCTTGTAGCAATTCAGTGCACCCCTAGCCCGACCTTACCCTCCTGAGCACCCCACGCACCGCAATCGTGACTTTACAGCAGGCCAGCCACCACCGCCGCAGTCGTGCCATCACCGGGCGCCGTCGCAGCGTCGGTGTGCACGCGGCCGGCTCTACTCGGGCCACTTCCGGCTGTACCGTCAACGCGCAGGTACCCTCGGGTAGTCCCCGAAGCTTGCTAGCTTCATCCCTTGCTCCGTATTCACTGTCACTCACGGGAACGCGTTCGCCATTGCAGGAGAGGGACCACCGCCGGGGAGGGGGCTCGGCACGGTGCCTTTGTTCGCCGTGAAGCCTCCGGTCGCTGCGTTTTGCCCCCAAGGTATTCACCGGCCTCTTAGTTAGGTAGTAGGGGTTCGGGTGACGCCGTCGTGACCACCCGGTGCCGTGCCGTCGCGCCTGTGCGCGCACAGGTGCCGGGAGGGACTTCGCCGCGGTGAAGGAGGAGAAAGGGGAGGGTATAACTGTAAAACTTTAGACTGGTGGAATAGTGTCCGAGGGCTCGCTAGCATTACGTAGTGCTTCGGGGGTGCCCGTGCATATTTGCTCATGCTGGCCTCCCCTCATCATCAGCCGTCGTTGGCGGTTTGGCCACAACTCATGCGTCGGCATGTTTGCTCAACATGCGCGTGCGTGCGGCGGCCAGGTGCAGTTGAGTTGGGTCGAAGTGGAGATTCGGTTTCCTCAATTCCAGTAGATTAGAATTGTTTATTTATTTTGGTTATGAACTGAACTTCGATAATTCATAGTAAATTGTGTGGTTGTCCAAAAATAGTGAAACTAATTTTGTTAGGTTTGCAAAAATACCATCTATCTGTTAGTGTAGTTAGTTCACAGTTAGCTGTTATGATCATGGGTTCATAAATTCTAATTTGACAGCTTAGTATTAGGTAGATTGGTATTTGTAGGAATTCTTGTGGCAAATCAGTAATAGTGTTAGCTTTGAAAATTTTACAGTAGGTTCCCGAGGATGTTACGTGCTCGCTGTAATTTTTAGCATTAGAGGTGTTGTTGAAATAAAGTAGCTATTACCCTTGTTCATTGGAATATAGCGTAAATCGGCGTTAGGAGTAAAAATACCGATAGTTGCTAGAATAACGATGAATGCTTTACTTGCTACTTGTTGTCGATAGCAATAGATGATTTAGCACCGTGGTCGATAGCCCTATTTTAAGAGTTGTTGTTGTTATATTATTAAACATTGCATCATCATTTCATGTAGATCATGAACCGGTAGACTTCGTGCCCGTCGGCGAGCCGGAGTACGATGAGGTTATCGAGGAATATGAGGAGGAGATCTTCGCACGGGAGGAAGCCCAGGAGCCTATTAGAACTGACCTTGCTGACCCGGCACCTGCCCAAGGCAAGCCCCGGTGCATAACCCATATTTTTATGGTCACTGAATATATATATGTGATGTGCATTTAAGTTATAGGCATTTTATGGAAACTACATGCATAAATATATCTACCCATGAGTCCTACTAGTATAGGTCGAGTAGCTGCTATGCTCAGGATATCGGTAGCGTGAGTAACATGCCGTTACTCACAAATAGGTAATAAAATATGAACACTCATTATAAAATGATGGAAAGGTAAATGGTGACCGGGTAGGGATATGGTTTGGGTCTTGGTGGGTGTAAAGGGGTGTGTCCTGGGGCCAACAGGGAATAGCTCGGTTACACTTTTTTCCTGTCTGTGTCGATTAAGGACCGGTCGTTGCATAAGGCATCGTGGGCAAGTCACAGATTTATTGTCCCAAGCGCATACTTGGGTATGGGCGCAGGGAAGACTTGTTGCTCTCTTGTCGCGGATCCGGCTCTTTCCGGACCGACTGATGGGAAGAGGAGGTGGTGGAGGTCCTTGCACCACACTGAGTTCGGGACTCAGGATGTGGGGGCTTAGAGTCCAAGTTTGGACGGGGACCTGGACACCCGGGATAGGAGGGTGATGGGTTAGTCCTGCTTGTGCCTGGGGTACAAGCGGGGCGTGTGTTTTCGGGGCACCCAGCTGGGCATATTGATTCACGAATCGCCGGGAGATCCGATACGGCTTGTCTCGTGTTTAGCACCGTAGTAAGAACTGAAAGTTGAAAGGAGAAGAAATGGAACTGATTGTTCAACTTTTGCTTGAAAGTAGAATAGGTGCTTATATAGACTGGCTAGATGATAACTTAATATGGCTGATAATAGTAATGCATAAATAAGGACTCACTGTTAGTATTGCTTTCTGCCAAAACAAACCAGCAAGCCATAAAGCTTATCATATTCCTTAGAGTCGGGAAATTATTCCCACTAGTCGGATAAGTCTTGCGAGTACATTGTGTACTCAGGGTTTATTTACCCCAGTTGCAGGTGACGCTTGAAGAGTACCTTGTGTGGAGGATCCTTCTGGTGGGCTCAGACGGATTCCTCGCCCCCTTATCGCTAGATGTTATTTTTAAATTCCGCTGTTTATCATTCCGCACTCTGGTATTTGGTATTGTAATAATGTACTTTTTGAGAAACTCTTATGTATGAAATGGACTTGTATTGTAACTCCCTCGGGTTCTCCCTCGGGGTGTGCCCGACGGACATCGCTCGTTGTAGCTTGCTTTCGGGGTGCTTAGTGTCTGGTGGAAGACGGGTGCCTCCGTAAGTACGCTATTTCGGGCGGTTCTGCCACACCGAGGAAACCTAGCGGGCCTAACTTGTTAGAGAAACCTATGAAATAGCTTCATAGTGTACCCTGCCCGCTCACCTTGGCAGTGATATGGGAGTAATTAACCTGGACATATGGGAATCATGACTCACGGTGAATGTGCACAACCTCTATAGAGGGTTACAAACTGTTATAACAGCCGTGCTCACAGTCACGAGAGGCTCGGAAAACTCACAGAATAAATGGTTAATTATTGTTGTTCATTTATGATGTTATACGATGATAATATGATCCAAATGATTCTGATATCTGATTATGTGGGTTTAAAAGGGAGCTTAAGCATAACTTGATAATACTTGATAATAAAATCTTGACTTACTAAAAGTGCTAACTGCAGTAAACCAGTGTCATCCTTTTGAGCTTTTATAACCCCATGTTGTCTTGTTAAGTACGGGAAGTACTTACGCTTATTTACTTTCTATATTTGGATAAAAATCCCGGATGGGTAACTGATGTCAACGAGTATGAGGAGTTTCCTGAGGACTTTTAGGCTTGTGGTCAACCAGTTGACCGTCCCTGTGTTGGAGCTTCCATGAGAGAGCTTTCTTTTATTTTCCGCTGTGTTGTGTAAGACTATGTTATGGTAATATTCGTGATGTAAGAAACACCGTGATGATACTTTATGTAATTTGTCAACTTATGTGTGTGACTGATCCCTGGGCACACATGAGCTTTATGCATTCAATTTTATCCTTAAAATTGGGTGTGACAGCATATGACCCCAATTTCCTCCAAAAGATAGGTATGAACACCGAATTCGCCACCATCTGGAAAGCCGTTGGATGGGAGAACGTTGCTCCCGTCGATGAGCTTCGTTCTCGCCTCTTAACAATTCAATTGTTATGCTCTTTGCGAGAAGTTGAGGGTGGGATTACTTTCTGTCTTTTTGAGAAAGAATACTATCTTACATGGAGAAATCTCAGCTCTCACTTAGGCTTTAGTACAAAATGCTCAATTTACTTAGATCATGCTCTCAAAGGTTTTAATCGCCATGAATTTTGGAGAATGATTTCTAGTCAAAACGTACTTGGCAAGTTTCAACCTCGTAATATGAATATTCATCATCCTTAGGAACATTTCCACAAAATTTGAGCTCAATCAGACTTCATTTGAATGGTTTTCACCTTTTTGGAGTTTGGTTTCGGGCTACTCAAACTGCCATAGTGTGCCAGGCCGACCTAGCTAGCATCCCGACTAGCCCAAGTTTGCCTGGGCAGGGGACCTCTCCGAGGTGATTTTGAGTTCCAAGTGTTTGTTCTTTGATCCGCTTCTTCCATGAGGTTTCCGAGGTGTCAAGGAAGGTTTTGAAATCATCAAGTCACTGGTTGGCTTGTGTGATTTCACCTTGAGCACTTGCTTGGGTTGAGTGGTGCTTAAGAGCTTTTCGTTTGCATTTTGGTGCGCCTTTCGTTCCGGTTCTTGGTTTTTCGCTTTGGTGTGTGTTCCGCTGTATTTTCTGGTTATCCTGGAGGACATCTAGTTACCTGTTGACTAAAGGGCATCTCACTTGTTGGTCTTGGTGTGTTTGGAGGGTTGTTTGGGACAACGACCATTTTGGAAGAAATTTTGTTTAGCTTTCATTCACCCCCTCTGGTCGCTTTTCTCGTTGCTTCAGAGAAATTAAAGAGGCCCAGTTAAGAAATTTTGGCATGACCTACGTAACTGGTGACGTTGGGTAAAAATATTTTTACTTATGTTTTAGGACTTGTGTCGTTTTCGGGTAAGAAAAGGTGCGGAAGTTTGAAACTAAAGAAGAAAAGCACTCTGCTTTATCACACAAAGAAAAGCACTCTGCTTACTTAGCTAGGGCCATGTTTAGATTGAAAGTTTTTTCAACCTGATGAATAGTACCACTTTCGTCTTATTTGGTAAATATTGTCCAATCATGGACTAACTAGGCTCAAAAGATTCATCTCGTGATTTTCCAACTAAACTGTGTAATTAGTTTTTTTTACCTACATTTAATACTCCATGCAAGCGGCAAAAAATTGATGTGATGAAGAGAGTGAAAAAACTTGGAATTTTGAAGGGAACTAAATAAGGCCTAGAGGGACAAAAACTACATGGAATTTTCATGGAAAGCATGCTCATAAGTCATAAAGCCGTCGTCATACCTGATAGCTCAGACGGGAAATGACTCGGCCCTTGCTGATGTCCATCTATAAAACAGTACGAGGAGACTGCATTGCTGAATCGGCAGTAGGATACCAGACGATAAGCAAGCTAGCGTTCAAGGAGAACCATCCCTTTGGTAGAGGAAATGGCCGGCAGCAGCGAGGAAAAGGTGGTGCCCATTAATTTGTCTGGAAAAACAATCCTGTGTCCTTACATAGGTGCGTCGGGCATTTATAGACCAAGCCTGGCCGCCTGGAAAATTACATTGGGGGCCGTACTCAGACGGCGCATTTGGATAAACTCCTACCCTGAGCTAACCACTCCTGCGACCAGCTGTCGGCGGGCCAGCCTCCATGCCAGAACGTGCGAGGGTCCCCGCGCCTCTCGAGAGGGTGCGCCGCCCTGAAGACTCCTTTCCACGCCTCTCTCCGGATCCGCGGACCTTCGCGTCCCTCGCGTCGGTGGAGGCGGCGGCGCCCGCTTCAGGGTTCGCCGCGCCGAACCTCACTCGGAGTATATTGGGCTATACATAAAAAGCAGTGCGGGAAGCAAGTAGTAAACAGAAAAAAGCAACATGCATGCAGGTACGTTTGCTGACATCATCAATATGCAACAGCGTTTGAAAGTTTAAAAAGTTGTATTTCCTAAACCGAATCTCAAAATTAAATTCCGATTGTACCATTCTATTTCTTACTATAAATCCTTCAAAACAAGATCCCACATGGATATATTTAGAAAAAACAAAGTATTATATAATATTTTTCTCAGAAAGATAGAACTTTTTTTTGAGAAAAGATAGAACATTTTTTATTGAGCAGATATGGTGTTCAAAGTCCCTCTAAATTTTTTTCTAAATTTAAAAATATATATTTCAGACATAAAAATACATTATATAAAAAAAATTATTTTGTTAAATCCCACACAAAAGATAATCATAGAAATCTCATTAATACAGTGTGATCGTAACAAAATACATTATAATACATCACGTATATATACTAAATTAGCATCACAACAAAAAAGATAAGAAAACACAAAATAATAAAAAGAACATCACATATATACTATATGAACATCATATAACACATCATAAAACATCACATGTATACTACATAAACATCATAAAATATATCATAGAACATCACATACTATGTGAACATTATAAAATACATCATAAACATGACATATATACTATGTGAATATCATAAAATATATGCTAGAACATCACATGTATACTACGCTAAAATCACCTCTCAATAAAATACAAAAATTAAAAGAGTAAAAACAACCTAAGACTACCTACAGTGTATTGTTTTGCCGATGCTTCAAACCTCATTTTTCCTTTGAGCCTCGATGCCACACACTCCAGGGTGGAATTGAAGCATCGGAAAAATCAAGCATCGGGGAAAGTTCAAGCATCGATGCTTGTCTTGTGAGAAAAAACATGGCCCCACTTGTAGGTGACCTGAGGAGATGAGACATGCTACTAGATAAGTGAATTAATTGCTTCTGACATGCAGTTCTCTGCGATGCTTGCCACTGCAGCTCTTTATGAAAATGGAGCACCGGTGTTGACTCAAATATTTGAGCATCGGAACACTGTGGCTAGTCTAATAGGAAAACAAACAAGGAATAAAATAATAGAAGAAAAAATTAAATATAAAAATAAACTATCTAGTGTGAGTGTGGGCCACCATCTACAGTCAGACACACCATGGACTAACTATATAGCCTATATCTAGTAACCCATCAACGAGCAAGTAAAACATAAAATAAAAAATAGAGTAAAAGAAAAGAAATATAAGAAATATTAGAAAATAAACAGAGGGAAACAACCACCCGAGGTATAGAAAAATAAAATAAATAAATAACTTAGATAAAGAAGACAAAAAATAAAAAATCACTTATATACTACACGAACATGATATATATCTTATCTAAAAAATTAAAAATAAAAAGATAAAACTAATTCATAGAGTAAATTAAAGAAAGAAACGTAAACAAAAAAGAAAAAGAATAAATAGAAATAGAAATAAAAGAAAAACAAAAAAATGAAAATAATTAATTAGAGTAAAGTAAATAGAAATAAACAAAAGTTTAAAGAATAAATAAAATGAAGAGAAGAATTAAAGACCATAGAAAAAATATAAAAGGAAAAAGAAAAAGAAACAAAGCTAGAAAAGAAAACCAAAAAAATATTAAATATAAATATAAAAGGGAAAATAATAAATAGAATAAACAGATACTAAAAGGAAATAAATATATAGAAAAAATAGAAAAAGCTAACGTCATGGAAGCCACTCCATAAGCTAGCGTACCTGTACGTCCTGCGCGTCGGCAGAGTCTGCTTCGCTATGTGATGTGATATGTGCCTGGTGCACTTCGATTCTCGGCCCAAAAATAATAATCTGCAAAGGTAGTCGACGCCACGACTTGCATCCGACTGATCCGACGGGAAGATTTGCGGTGGTGCACACTGCCGCACCGGCACATAAATTGGCCTAAGGATTTGGTCCGAGATGACCGAATTCCAGTGAAAATCACCTATTTCGGTGAGTCCTGAAATAATATTATACTGGTAAAAAACTTTCGGCTAAATTCATAATTTTAGTCAAGTCTAGAGTTAACAGGGGTACGGGTGCAGTTGTACATTGAATTTCCAGTCGAGTCCAGAGTCCTCTTCCGCACAAGCAAAGAAAAGGGTGAACAAACAGGTCCTGTTCCTGGCGTCATGGATTACGTGTGCTCAGAAGACCGTCGTCATGCATGAGCATGACTTCTCACATGGGAAATGACTCTGGCGCACCGGCTGATGTGCGCCCCGTCTATAAAACTGTATGAGGAGGAGCGCATGCTGCATCGGCAGTAGCATACCAGACCATCAGCAGCAAGCTAAAGCGTTCTACTACAGAAACGAGCCATCTCTTTTATTCTTTCGCAGACAGAGGAAATGACCGGCAGCGGGGAGGAGGCAACGGCGGCGGCGGTGGTGCAGAACAAGAAGGTGGTGCTGAGGAGGCACGTCATCGGGTTCCCCACCGAAGACGACTTGGAGATCACGGTGGACACTACCAAGCTGCGTGTGCCGGCGGGGCTGACCGCTGTGCTGATCAAGAACCTCTACCTGTCCTGCGACCCATGGATGCGTTTCCGCATGAGTAAACCCGAGGATGGTGGCCTGCCGCCGGAGTTTGTCATTGGAGAGGTAGGAAAAATCATAATCTGATCCACTGTTGATTTGCTTGAGGTGAAGAAATTTGCTTGATATTGATCCATCAGGCCTTGCTCAATTTCACTGTGGGCAAAGTGGTGGACTCAACGCACCCGGAGTTCAACGCTGGCGACCTCGTCTGGGGTATGAGTGCATGGGAGGAGTACACCCTCGTCACCCAGCCGGAGTCCCTTCACAAGATCAAGCATACCGAACTGCCGCCCTCCTACTACACGGGCGTTCTTGGTCAGCGATATATCTATCTTGCAATACTTTCCATGTTTCTCTCCGGTTTGCTCGTCATTGACGCAATGACGCTAATCCAATGTTAACCACCATCCAGGCATGCCCGGGCTCACTGCATACGCCTGTTTTTTCGAGGTCGGGAAGCCGAAGAAGGGCGACTTCGTGTTCGTCTCGGCGGCGTCAGGCGCCGTCGGCCAGATAGTCGGGCAGCTGGCAAAGATCGCCGGCTGCTACGTGGTCGGCAGCGCCGGCTCCGACGAGAAGGTCAGCCTCCTGAAGACCAAGTTCGGCTTCGACGACGCCTTCAACTACAAGTCCGAGACCGACCTCGGCGCCGCGCTCAAGCGGTGCCTCCCCGGCGGCATCGACATCTACTTCGACAACGTCGGCGGCCCGACGCTGGACGCCGTGCTGCTGCAGATGCGCCATGGCGGCAGGGTCGCCGTCTGCGGGATGATCTCGCAGTACAATTTGGTGGAGCCGTACGGCCTGCGCAACCTGTTCTGCATCATGCCCAAGGCCATCAGGGTGGAGGGGTTCTACTTTACTTTCTACATGCATGTGTACCCGAGGTTCGAGGAGGAGATGGCTGGCTACATCAAGGACGGGAAGGTCACCGTCGTTGAGGACGTCGTGGAGGGCATTGATAGCGCACCGGCAGCTCTAATCGGGTTGTTCTCGGGCAAAAATGTAGGGAAGCAGTTGGTTGCCATTGCAAGGGCATGAGTTGAAGCAGGAACTCCGTAGTGGTGACGAGCTGAGCAAAAACAAGTCTTGTGCTACTTGTGTGTGATGCCTCTCCTACCGGTCCTTGTTTAAATAAGAGGGCACTGTTATTGTATTGGAATAAAAAAAGATATTTATAATTTGCATTTCATCGGTACATTCTCACCTAAATGAATGCTAATTCGCTTTTATTTGAAAATTTCAATATGATTACTAGGTAACGTTACTGTGTGTGTACTGTGGAGATGTAAAGAGTAGTTTAAGATAAATTATCTATATCTTGTACTAAAAACTTGAGAGAATAATAGAAAATCAAACCTAGACAACACATAAATTGGAGAAGAATGATAGGATCAGTACCATGGAATTCACAGATTTAGGCGGAGCGCAAATTGGAGGAGTGATTGTATCTTTTAACACACATGGCATATATTTAAGAGTGTTATTGTTAGACCTGAGAATAGGGATGGCCACACACGTGGAAAGCTTCTTTTCCTTGCAGGCTCACCATGATAATTGTAAAAAATTTACTCAAGTTTCAATGCGAACACCTTGATCAACAGATACACCTAAAATAAATTAAGAAAGGCTAAGATACCTTTTGTTGTTGGACTTTCATGCGCATTGCCATAGAAACAATGTTTAAAAAATATCAAATGATATGTCGTCACATTGCCAATTAAAAAAAATCTGTATAATCTGCACTAGTACAGCAATCATTTTTGCAAACGATCAAAAGCAATCTTCAACGTCGGTTTAAAAAAAACCGCTACTATGCTACACATTATAAAAAATATGTGATTTTTAGAGGAGGTTTTAAAACCGTTCCTCGAAATTAATTTGAAAAAATATTTTTAATATCAACGTAAGCCTAGCTCACGAGATTTAATTTTCACTAGTTCTGAAAAAGTGCAACCACCACGATTCATGTGTTCTGTCCCCTACCATCGCACCACACAATCACTTGCCTTTGCTCTTATGAGTATTTGTACTAATATATTTGAATCTTGTAATCAATATTTTGACTCATAAATGATCTTAAAAGAAAACATTTTCAACTATAAACTTTTAGATCTCATCGAGCACTATAACTTTGATATAGAGCATGTCTCTATCAAAGGTCATTTGAAAAATTCAAAAATTTGAAATTCAAAATCTAAGAAATTAATTTATATATGTGTAACCCTAAATTATCTCAAACAAAAATTTTATCAACTACAAAGTTTTAGATCTCATCGAGTTCTTCAATTTTGATATAAATTTTGTCTTCATCCGACTTTATTTGAAAAATATATGAATTTATTTGAGCTATTTTTAAGGATGGTTGACTTAGTCAACCGCCCTTGAAAATCGATTTTTAGGGACTTCGGACTTAACAAAACCGCCCCTAGAAATTACCTATTTTCAGAGACAATTGACATAAGAATCCGTCCTTGAAAATCTTATTTTCAGGGACGGTTCTTTTAAGCCGACCGTCCCTAAAAATAGGTATAGTTTCAATGACGGTTTACACTACTACAAAAAAGCATTTCTAGGGGCGGCTGGTAACCCTTTGTAGGGGCGGTTTGTCCAGCCGCCCCTACGCAAGGGTCTCTACAAATCATGTATTTATAGGGGGCGGTTCCCAAGCCGTCCCTACAAATCGATTTGTAGGGGCGGCTGTAGTACCAGCCGCCCTTACAAACAGGTATTTGTAGGGGCGGTTCAATCTAAAACCGCTCCTACAGTACGTTTTTCCGCTAAAAAAAATCAAATTTACAAATCAAAATCGCGTTGCCGAACGTCCTACGACAACATTCCGAACCACGTTCGCGTTGCCGAACGCCCCGTGACCAACGTTCTGAACCGCGTTCGCGTTGCTGAGCGCCCCACGACCGCGATTACAGGCACAAGAGTATTCTATACACTACAATAACAAGTCCAATTCACAAGAATACATACAATCCATCGTTAAATATACAAATTCCATATACATTATTATCAACGTCTTAGAGCTAGCCTTTTAGTCTCACGAAGGTGTTGGTACTGAGGATTTGTACCTAACTCAGACTCTCGGTCACGGTAGGCGCCTCTGACGTGTATAATCTGGTCTAATATGAAGTTGCAAAGGTCGCCGACGAGCTCTAAGAGTTGGTCATCCTTGTATGGGTCTCTTTTCATTCCTTTCTCTTCTCTCCACTACAAGAGACAAGTTTCGGTTTAGTATTTCATATCATTTACGAAGTTTTTATACTATGGGTGAAGAGGTTCAAACTTACCCTTAAGGGGTGTCTCCTGTAGGCATCGGTGTTACTCATTATAGAACATATATAGTATCCACAATGTACACTCACAGGCTTCTGTTTGGGGCATTGTGTGTTTTGCATATGAAAATGTTAAGTAATGCTTTTGACAACCATGTAACGGAGTACTGAAGAAGTAAGTTACACTTACCGCACATAGTGTTTTTATAGCCAGCTTTTTCTTTCTTGCTGGATCATGCCTTCCATGATGATTAGTGACATAGAACCTAAATGCTCTGTTCGAATTATTTTAGCAAATACAACTTGTTAGTCTCCAAAAGTGAACGTTACAAGTATGTATACAAACATATAAGTTAATGAGGATTGTCGATATGTATACGTCTTGAGAATCGATATGAAGTCTTTGTATGTCACCGTGTCCTTATCTAATGAATCAAAGACCCATGCCATGCTCCTCCCGACATTGACGGCTATACAAATCTAGTGGTTGCTGCATGGATTTAATCATAGAACTAGATAAGCTCTTTTGCATCGAATAAAATATATCGAACAAAGCTTTAAGTATAGAGTTGAGCTTACTCGAAGTTGTATGGTAGCCATATAGTAGAGTGTTGTTGGAGATTTTTGAAAGCTAGGGCAATGTATGTCCCTTAGTTTCGCCGTATGGATGTGCTCTTTCTCCCAAAGAGTCTTTGCAGCAGCTAGCTCTTTGACATCCAGTGTCCACCGTTTAGGGTAATTGAAATTTGTTTGGGCTATAGCTTGAGGGTCTGTCGGTGCGGGACCTACGGGATATCCCGCAAGAGAGAGAGAAGATCTAGTCTAACTAGGATTCTTTCCATGTAATCTTAGTAGTAGTATTACTTTGTAATCCTACTAGGAACTCCCATTGTAAACCGACTAGGACTCTGACCTCCTAACTATATAAAGGAGGGTGGGGTTCCTAGCGAGGGGACTTGGACAACTGTAACAACTCCAGACAATCAATCCAACGCAAGGGCTAATGCCGACTAGGACGTAGGGCTATTACTCGATCAGCGATCGAGGGTCCGAACTAGGATAAATCGACTGTCTCTTGCGTTCACCATCGAGTTCCGCATATGCTAAAGCCCGAACATACTGCCTCGGGGACCCCCATGGCAGGCTATCGGTGGTCAAACATCGATAGCTGACATGCCAGGTGTCCCAAGAGAGTTGGCTGAGCACATAATTGATATCAATGAAGGCTCCAAGCCCATGAAGCAATTAAAAAGGAAATCACAAAAGCTAATGTCAGCCAGATTCATCAGAGAAATCCTTTATCTAGATTAACTAGCAAACCCAGTTCTAGTATAGAAAAAGAACACGGACGAATGGCGCATGTGTGTCGACTACATAGATCTCAATAAACACTGCCCGAAAGATCCATTCGGGCTACCACGCATCGATCAGATAATTGATTCAACAGCAGGATCTGCCATATTATCCTTCCTTGATTGCTATTCAGGATATCACCAGATCGCATTAAAAGAACAAGACCATAGCAAGACATCTTTCATCACTCTGTTTGGTGCCTACTGCTACAAGACCATGTCGTTTGGACTCAAGAATGCGGGTGTCACTTACCAAAGAGCTATCCAAACGTGCCTTGGTGATCAGATCGGTGAAAATGTAGAAGCATACGTGGATGACGTGGTAGTAAAAATAAAGAACCCAGATACACTGATTGAAGACTTAAAGCAAACCTTCAAAAACCTGAAAAGGTGGAGGTGGAAATTGAACCCAAACAAGTGTGTATTCGGAGTTCCTTCAGGACAATTACTCGGATTCTTGGCCATTCATCGCGGAATCGAAGAAAGCGCCAAGCAAATTCGAGCCATAACAGAGATGGGCCCTCCTTGAAGTGTCAAAGATGTGCAGAAACTAATAGGCTGCATGGCGGCCCTCAATCATTTCATATCAAGACTCGGTGAAAAAGGGTTACCTTTCTTTAAACTATTAAAGAAGACAGACAAGTTCGAGTGGACGGAAGAGGCCAATGAAGCTTTCAAGAAACTCAAGGCATACCTCACCTCCTCGCCAGTTCTCACACCTCCAAAGAAAGACGAAGACATGATGCTATACATTGCAGCAACTTCTACCATGATCAGCACGACGATAGTCGTAGAAAGAGAAGAAGAAGGGTGCATGTATAAATTACAATGCCCCGTATACTACATCAGCGAAGTACTGTCAGAATCAAAGATCCGGTACCCGCATGTACAAAAACTACTCTACGCCCTACTGATCACTTCACACAAGCTTTGCCACTACTTTGAAAGCAACAAGATTATCATGGTGACAGATTTCCCACTAGGAGACATCTTACACAACAAAGATGCAATGGGGCGTATATCTAAGTGGGCAGTTGAACTTGGTGCTCTCAGTATCGATTTCACCCCACGGAAGGCAATCAAATCTTAAGCCCTTGCCGATTTTGTTGCCGAGTGGATAGAGATTCAACAACCTATGTCAAATACCATCTTTGACCACTGGAAGATGTACTTTGATGGATCACTCAAACTAGGCGGAGCCGGTGCAGGCGTTCTCCTCATTTCTCTAGATGGAAAATAACTCAAGTATGTCCTTCAAATATTATGGCAAGCTACAAACAATGAAGTAGAATACGAAGCCCTCATCCACGGGCTTCGAGTGGCAATTACCCTCGGAATCAAGCGGATACTCGTATACGGCGATTCGGCAGTGGTCATCAACCAAGTCAATAAAGATTGGGATTGCACCAAAGAAAACATGGGTGCTTACTGTGCTAAAATACGAAAACTCGAGAAACATTTCCAAGGATTAGAAATTCTACATGTCCTACGCGATTACAACATTGCAGCACATGTCCTCGCCAAGCTCGGATCAGATAGGGCAAAGGTCCCACCCGGCGTATTCATAGAAGAGTTATCAACTCCCTCTATCAAACAACCTAGAGAGATAGCCCCTAAACTCCTAGACAAAGGCACCCAGATTATGGTAATCAACACCTCATGGACCCAGGTTTTTATTGATTATATCAAAGAGAATAAGTTACCAGCAGATAGAGAGGAGGCTACCCGAGTTGTTCGCAAAAGCAAGAACTATGTCATAGTGGGGGACAAGCTTTATAGAAGAGCCGCATCATCAGGAGTACTCCTAAAATGTGTCTCATTTGAAGAAGGCAAAGAGATCCTAGACGAAATACACTCAGGTTGCTGTGGAAATCATGCCGCTTCAAGAACACTAGTTGGCAAGGCATTTCACACCGGATTCTACTGGCCAACCGCTTTGAAAGACATAGAAGAACTAGAAGAACTTGTCAGAAAATGCAAAGGTTGTCAAATGTTCGCAAGCCAAGCTTATGTGCCAGCTCACAATCTCATCTGCATCCCACCCGCTTGGCCTTTCTCTTGCTGGGGGCTGGATCAAGTAGGACCTCCCAAGAAAGCAAAGGGCGGTTTTGAGTACATCTTCGTAGCAATTGACAAGTTCACCAAGTGGATTGAATACAAACCACTCACAAAATACAGCACAGCCAAAGCAGTCGAGTTCATCCAAGACATTATGCACCGCTTCGGCATGCCCAATTGAATCATCATAGATGTGGGTTCTCCCTTCACAGCTACAGAATTTCAAAGTTGGGCACAGGATTGCGGTTTCAGCAAAGATTACGCATCAGTCGCACATCCAGAAGCCAACGGACAGGTAGAAAGGGCTAATGGACTCATACTTGCTGGATTAAAACCAAGATTGTATGAAGAACTAGTGGACTATGGATCCAAGTGGATTGAAGAATTACCTAAAGTAGTATGGGGGCTACAAACTCAAATAAGCAGAGCCACCGGATACTAACATTTCTTCCTAGTTTATGGGTCAGAAGCTGTACTACCTACCGATTTGATCTGGACGTCACCAAGGATAGAACAGTATGACGAAGGAGAAGCAGAACACACCAGAAGATTAGAAATCGACAGTATAGAAGAAGTCAGAGTAAACGCTACCCTTCAATCAGCAAGATACCTCCAAGGATTAAGGCGCCACTACAACAAGAATACACAGCCTCGATCACTACAAGTCAGAGACCTGGTACTAAGAAGAATACAAAAATCTGATGGACGCCATAAACTACTCAGTCCATGGGAAGGTCCTTTTATTATCGCAAAGGTCACAGGACCAGGCACGTACAAATTGATAAATGAAGATGGAAAAGAAGTCAACAATACATGGCACATCAACCAGCTAAGAAGATTCTACGCATAAAAACAACTCAAGGAAGAATATATATACAAGCCACAAGAGATCAATGTTCATGGTCAATAAAGATGGTGTTCCTCGACAACATATGTATTATTATGGCTCATCAACGTTCATGATCAATAAAGAGGGTTTCTCGACAACATATGACTTATTATGGCTATCACCGAGTTGTTTCCTAAGAGCAAAATGGCTAAAAATATGCCTGAGCATACCGGCCAAGAGCAAAAGAGCTGAAAAGATGCTTGAGCTCACCGATGAGGGTAGCTAACAAGCAAACACCCGAAACAAAAAGCAAAATGGCTGAAAATACGTCTGAGCATCCCGGCCGAGAGCAAAATAGGTGAAAAGATGCTTGAGCTCGCCGATGAGGGTAGCTAACAAGCTAACACCCGAAACAAAAAGCAAAATGGCTAAAAATACGCCTGAGCATCCCAGTCGAGAGCAAAATAGCTGAAAAGATGCTTGAGCCCGCCGATGAGGGTAGCTAACAAGCTAACACCTAAAACAAAAAGCAAAATGGCTGAAAATACGCCTGAGCATCCCGACCGAGAGCAAAATAGCTGAAAAGTTGCTTGAGCTCTCCGATGAGGGTAGCTAACAAGCTAACATCCGAAACAAAAAGCAAAATGGCTAAAAATACGCCTGAGCATCCTAGCCGAGAGCAAAATAGCGAAAAAGATGCTTGAGCCCGCTGATGAGGGTAGCTAACAAGCTAACACCCAAAACAAAAAGCAAAATGGTCTAAAAATATGCTCCTAGCATCCCTACGAGAGCAAAATAGTTGAAAAGATGCTTGAGCCCACCGATGAGGGTAGCTAACAAGCTAACACCCAAAACAAAAAAGCAAAATGGTGAAAATACGCTCGAGCATCCCGGCCGAGAGCAAAATAGCATCCCGTCGATGAGGTAGCTAAAAAGCTAACACCAAAGCAAAATAAATTGAAAATATGCTTGAGCCTCCCGCCAAGAGCAAAATAGGAAAAGATGCTTGAGCTAAAGAGCTAACTAACACCAAACAAAAAGCAAAATGGCTGAAAATACGCCTGAGCATACCGACCGAGAGCAAAAGAGCTGAAAAGATGCTTGAGCTCGTCGATGAGGGTAGCTAATAAGCTAACACCCGAACCAAAAAAGTAAAACGACTGAAACTAAGCCTGAAGCATAAATCAGAGCAATTTTATGACAAGACCCTCCAGCTCCTTGTTCCAAAAAGCAAGAGGCTCGGGGGCTACACTCATATGGATGTACTTTTTCTTCAGAAAAGCACAAACCACTCGAAGACCCCAAGAAGCGCTACACGGTTTCGCTCAACAAAGCACTCAGATGACGCTTGTACCTCTCGGCAGGACCTGAAGGAGCAAGATGAGGCTTCCAGAACTCAACCATGAAGGGCTCGGGGGCTTACCAATCCTAAGAAGTTTTTTGCGACTAGGGAAAGAGACAGATACTGGACACAGCTTGAGTTAAGCGAAAAAGCTGAAAAGAAGAAGCTGAAGATACTCGAGATCGCCGGTCCTAAGTCCTTTCAGTACCAACAAGAGCCCAAAGTTCGTCAAGACAATGTTCTATACCGAGTTGTTTACACGGCGCAGGCGAAAGCCAGACAAGCACTTGACGGATCAAGAAAGATTGTCAAGACAACGATCTATATCGAGTTGTTTATATGGCGCAGACGAAAGCCAGACAAGCACTCGATGGTTCAAGAAAGTCTGCAAAGAAGAGCACTCAACATCTACATACCCCGAGTGATTTGCGCAAACGAAAGCCAGAACAAACAACTACTCGATCACTTGGACAACTCATTCAAAGAATAAGCAAGGCAAAGACATCTAGGCAAAGGAGACATGAACAAAAGTAAAGAGTTTTCATTCAAAAACAAGTATAATATCTTATTACAGAAGTTGGAGAACAAAGGTCAATTACATCAAGCATCATCATCAGGAGAAGGAATATCAAAATCAAGATTATCCACAACCTTCCTAGCTAAGTCTTCAACCTCAAGGCATCTAGATATTCTTGACTCTCAGCTTCCTTTGCAATCTTGGACAAAGGAAACTCTAGAGAAAGAACTCGGACCTGGGCAAGGATGTTCCTGGTACACAGTTGGGCGCACCTCTTCACGAGCTCTTAGAAGCGGGTTGGAACTCGGGGAATAAACTAAGACCAAGATTGACCATCATCGGTCGGAGTCCGGAGAAGGTCGGCTACTGACCAAAAAGATTTCCACAAGACATTCCAATTCTCAGTAGCCGTCGCCAACTTGCCAGTCAAGACTTCAATGGTTCTTTGGGCCTGCACAAGATCTCTGTCAGCTCCACGCCGAATCAACTTAGCAAGCGTGGGTTCTTCTTTAGCTCGAGTAATTACCTCCTCAGCCCTATTGTGGATAGTGCGGACGAGTGTCTTCATCTCCTCGATACCCTCCGAGAGCTTCTGCTTTTCAACTCAGAGAGCTAGGCCAGGCAACAAAAACAAGTCAGCGAAAAGGAAAATCAGAGTACAAAAGAAAAACAATTCAGCAGAAAGGGAAGTCAGAATACAAAAGGAAACAAAAAGAACCTGCAATACATTTGCACTCGTTCTTCAAGGACTCCACCGTAGCATCTTTCTGCTTCTCTGCCTCTACCACCCGGGCACAAAGAGCCTTCTCCTCCTTTTGGTGTGTTTGGCGCTCAGTCTCCATCTCGGCTCGGCAGAGATCAAACTCTGCCTTCAGGGCGCTTACCTCAGAAGACAACTTTTTCTCGTTTTCAGACGAGAAAAAGAAGCTAGTACGATCCCGAGAAAAAGACTGAACAAAAAGAGAGGGAGAGAAAAGGCATAAGAAGAAAACAAAGACGAACATCCAAAGAAAGAACTACAGAAAAACTTACCTGAAGCTTTTCACCAAAGGAAGTCGAAAGGGCCCCCCAAGTAGCAGTCAACTCTGACAAACAATGAGTGGCATCCAACTGCAGCAACACATCATCGTCCAAGCACTGACTGCTGGTTCCAAGGCGAGCAATGGGAGAAGCCGGCGCAGGCAAAGAGGGCAAAACCAGGGCCGTATCCTAGGAAGCCCTGGCTACCTCCTCAGAAGTACCCACCACCGTGGCCACGATCACCTCCGGAGCAATAGGATCAGCGATAGCAGGGCATCCAGCTTCCCTCACAGCCAACTCGCCGACCAAGCATCCCAAGTCCCGAGACTCAGCGCATAGAGGCAGGTCAGCAGACTGAGAAGAAGTCTGCGAAGGGTTAAGGGAAGGCAAGGGTCTGCAAGATGATAAGAAAAATTGACGATAAGAATATGAGTCAGGGAAAAACGAAAAAAGAAGCAAAGAAGCATAACAAGGAATCACTTACTCAGCTATCTTCTTCTTCATATGACCAAAAGAAGACCTTATAGGAGGAACTATGGCAGCAAAAACGTCACTGCCACTCTACGGCAGGAGCGGCGTAGCCGGTACCGGAGCCCCAGAAGAACTCGGTACCAGAGCCCTAGAAGAACTCGGCACCGAAGCCCCAGAAGAACTCAGTGCCGGAGCACCGGAAGAACTGGTACCCGACGACCGCTTACTACAAGAGAACAAGACCAAAGTCAAAACAAAAAGAGGGGTTCAACAACGGAAAAATAAGAAAACAACTCACCGACGAGTAACAAGGGCGACATCATCATCTTCTTCTTCCTCACTCTCAACCAAGGCCGCCATAGCACCAGCTGAAAAAGGACAAAAGTACTCGGTTATAGACAAAAACAAACAACAAAAGGACAGAGCGTATTAATATGCTCACCTAAGAGCATGCTAGCTACAACTGGAGTACCTGGACGAGCACTCGACTGGCGAGACTTCTTGGTAACGGACAAACCAGAAGAAGAACCTTCAGCTTGCCCCCTCTTTCCAACACTATGAGGGCCTCGAGGAACTAGACGAGGAATATACTCCACATATACATCAGAAACCGTGGAAGAAACACCAGGAAACATTGTGGTGGTTTGAAACTTACTGGTTAAAGAAGCCCCAGCAAGATTCTCCCCAGTATTCATCACGACAGGGAGATCATCAAGGGGAATCGGATCAGCAAAGTTACACCCCAATTCCTATAAAAGAGTAAAACAACAAGACAAGGCAGATTAAGCAAAAAGTGGATACAGCAAAGGAAATACAAAAAGTACCCGCATAAGAAAAAAACAATTTACAGCAGGAGGCGGGTTCTTAGCACTGTACTCAAGGACAGCAAGCGGGACATCACTTACTCCTTTTAGCATCTTCTGAAGATGCTTGAGCACCTCCTCATCAGTCAACTCAAGGGCATGGACCATACGAGAAGGGTCCTCCGCCCCAAAGTACTCAAAACCGTAGTTTTCTCGCTCCTTCAGAGGTTGAACTCAGCGGCAAAGAAAACTAGAGATAATCCCAAAGCTGGTCAAGCCTTGCTGTTTCAGAGTACAAATCCTCTCAAGAAATGGCTTGATTGCCTGGACCTCAGCCGTCGTCATAGGGTTCATATCCCAGCGGTCATTAACCAAGGGACCAGATCCAGAATGAACAGCAAGAGGAGGAATCA
Organism: Miscanthus lutarioriparius; assembly: GCA_904845875.1. NCBI lineage: Eukaryota > Viridiplantae > Streptophyta > Magnoliopsida > Poales > Poaceae > Miscanthus > Miscanthus lutarioriparius. The sequence continues at coordinate 91,471,768 of CAJGYO010000010.1, read as the reverse complement.
AATTGGCGGTGTAAAACCAGTCGGCACGCCAATCCCTACAGAATCAACCAGGTCATAGTCAAATAATTTGCTCTTAAGACCCTGGCAAAACTGAATCCCGCAGCCACCAAGAACGCTGGTGTCATCACGGCGGGGTTGTAGCTTCAGATGAAAGAAGTAACGAAAAAGAGAAAGAGAAGGAGGAATTCTAAGGAAAGTTTCACAAAGATGAACAAAGACAGAAAGATGAAGGACGACATTGGGAGCAAGATGGTTCAAGCTAACCCCAAAATAACCGAGAAATTGATGAAGGAAGGTGGAAGCAGGAAGGCAAAGTCCAGCATGGATAAAAGAGACGAAAAGAATTATCTCACCAGGACCTGGAGCAGGGACCCGATGCTCGCCTGGAGCTCTCCATTCAACAATGTCCTTGCTCTAGATCAGACCATCGCTAACAAGCTCACAAAGTTGGTCTTCAGTCATTGTCGGAGCCGGCCAAACCTTCTGGGCAGCCCTCATGGCCACGAACTCTTGGTTCTCGATCAAGGAAAGTGATGACTCCTCATCCATGAAGGCTGCCTGGGACTTGCTCGTGGCTTTCTTCCTACCCATGTGCTAGCGGAAGCAATGAAGCACTAGGGAAAGACGAGGCTAAGACGGCGGCTCTCAGATGATGGCGATAATGGCGGCGGCGGATCTCTGAAAACTAGGGTTTCAAGACAAAAGCGGAGCAGTAAAAGAAGAAGACGAAAGGCCTTTAAATAGATTTTACAGCAGTAAAATGCAGCCCACCGGGCCCGTTAAAACACGGTGTGAGAATGCAATGGTCCATTTACTGACACAGCTAAAATGACGGAAGGCACAAATCCACACAACGGTATAGTTCAACGGGCAGATTTTAGACTTATCCATCCAGCAAAATGGCAGAGTTACCATATTGCTACAAAAAGAACTCATCAGCCATGAAGTAACGGAAGGTTACCTCACAAGGAACATAACAACCCGGACCTTACAGAAAGAACTCGGGAATCTCATAGACAACCGGGACATTAGCAGAATAAAGAATGACAACTTAGAAGACAAGATTCTTTCTATTACAAATGACTTTAAAAAATAGAAGATTACACATCTTACAAGACCCAACGAACTCAGTACTACGACAAGCAAGGTAGCAAAGAGGAACTCGAACACAACTAGGCTCTGGAATGACCGCGTGTTCCAAATTGCTACTCGGTAGAACAAACCGCACTCGGTGACACTGTTTTCTTCAAAGGACGGATGCAGTGCATCCAAGGCGGAAATTAACAGCACAGCGGGACAACATAGACTAGGGGAAGCCGGCAGGCATCTGTCTACCCAAGTCCGATGTGATACAAGATATGGTGTTGATCTGCACCGGACAGTCTCAAGACAGGTGGCGAAGATCAACCCAGAACTGCTGGATGAAGGAACGCATCCTACATCACAAGACTTCCTCCAACTACAGCCACATACTTCCAAGTACAATACCGCTGCAAGATTAGTCTACCTCTAATCCCTATTATAAGACTTCCTCCAGCTACGACAAGATATACAAGAACTACAGAATACGCTCGGGGGCTGCTCTACTTTACAAACTATCATATTCATGGCTACGGAGATTTCAAGACCACGCAACAAAATGCTCGACGAATCAAAACAGCACACTAGGAGGGTATTTATAGACCAAAGAAGCGGTGCACATGGACCAGGAGCATCAACAGAGCAAAACTAACAAAGTACACAGTGAAAAGACAGAATTCAATGAAAGAAGACTCAGGCGTGAAGGAGCAGTACTCAAGAACGAGCATATTCGAAAGAATATACCAACACTGTACAACTTATGAACCAACAGCATTTACTCTCAACCACCATTATACAACTACGTCTGACAACAACAGACTACCAGAGAATATGCCAAGATCTTGTATCCAAGTTCTTTTCAAATAAAAGAACCCGGGTATATGCTCAGGGGCTACAATAGGAAAGGCTTTCAGTCCTTTGAACAACTCAGATTCAAGATGGGGCCGCAACAGAAGAGCTTGAACAACTTAGAATCAAGACCCTCCAACTCTTTGTTCCAAATAGCAAGAGGCTCGGGGGCTACACTCAGTGAGTGCACTTTTTCTTCAAAAAAGCACACATCACTCAGAAGACTTCCCCAAGACAGTAGTTTTCAAACAACATAAGATTCAAGACCCTCCAACTTTTTGTTCCAAATAGCAAGAGGCTCGGGGGCTACACTCAGTGAGTGCACTTTTTCTCCGAAAAAGCGCACATCATCAAAAAGACTTCTTCAAGACAAATCACTTCAAGACCTCACGACAAAAGAACCCGGACCCAGCTATATCCAAGCTCTTTTTGATAAAGAACTCGGGTATATGCTCAGGAACCCTTCAACAAAGAATCAGAGTGAATTCAAAAGAAGACCCTCCAGCTCCTTGTTCCAAAAAGCAAGAGACTTGGGGGCTACACCCAAATGGGAGTACTTTTTTCAAAAAGGTACATATCACGTGATGATCTCACGAAGCGCTATATGGTTTCGCTCAAGAAAGCACCCGGACGACGCTTGTTCCTGCTCGGCAAGACCTGAAGGAACAAGATGAGGCTTCCAGAGCTCATCCATGAAGTGCTCGGGGGCTTGTCCGTGCGGGACCTATGGGATACCCCACAAGAGAGAGAGAAGATCTAGTCTAACTAGGATTCTTTCCATGTAATCTTAGTAGTAGTATTACTCTGTAATCCTACTAGGAACTCCCATTGTAAACCGACTAGGACTCTGACCTCCTAACTATATAAAAGAGGGCGGGGTTCCTAGCGAGGGGGACTTGGACAAATGTAACAACTCTAGACAATCAATCCAATGCAAGGGCTAAGACGTAGGGCTATTACTCGATTAGCGATCGAGGGTCCGAACCAGGATAAATCGACTGTCTCTTGACGTTCACCATCGAGTTCCGCATAGGCTGAAGCCCGAACATACTGCCCCGGGGACCCCCATGGCAGGCTATCGGTGATCAAACATCAACAGGGTCCACATACCCGGCTTTCACACTTGGCATTTGTTTGACAATGTGCACTTGCATTCTACAAATCACGGCGTGGGTTAGTTACAACAAAATTCAAAGATTACATTCATATCATATCGGGAGGACAAGGACTTACAGGCACCACGTGCGAATTAGATTCATCTCCATTTCTCCCAGGTGAAAGCATGTTTGCATGTCATTGAAGTCAAAGACAATTTTCCTGGTTGGGCTTCCAAATGTGCCGGTGGGGAAGCATGCTTGTATGATATCTATGCTCGTTGGGAGAACACGCAAGTACCAATCATGGAACCTTCTCATTCCAAGTGGTAGGCGTTGGATGTCCCAGTTTGGTAGGAAGGGCTTGCCTCTTTCATATGTTTTTGGGCAATCCTTTGACCATTTGATAGCATCAACATTTGGATACTGCTTTGCAATTTGGTGGAGTTTGCTAGTGACGGCCTCCTCAGAACCCCGTGATGGGACTTTTTTCACTTGGTTCTTAGGCTTGAATTGGTCATGGGAATACCACTTGGACACCGACGAGACGTCTTTGATCGGAACATAAACTGGCCTTAAGGTGATTGGATGCTTCTTTTGAAGTTCCCATTCAGGCATGTTCTCATCTTCTTGTGCTACAACTTCTTCAGGAGGCAATCGTTGTTCATGTATCGGATGTGCTTGTTGAGAAGACTGTGGTATCTCATGATGCACTTGCTCGGTATGAGCTAGAGAAGGTTGTGGCATCTCATCAGGCACATGCTCGCTAGGAGGCGGGGAAGAATGTGGCATCTCAGGAATGTGGGGGTCACGAGACAGTGAAATTATCTCCCCGACCTCAACAACTCGCTCCAAATTTGGTATAGGGGGAGGCGGCGAAGAAGCAGTCAATATAATGTCCCGTTTGTGCCAGAGGATGAACTGCCCCATAACGTCTCCGAGTAACACCAGCCCCTCGGGAGTTGCGTAGTCTATCCTCCACTGCATGAACTCGGGCTTCACTGTATGCACCTCGACCCTAGTGTAGTCCGGCGGTATCTTATTATTGTGGTGTAAGCCACCGAGAGGATGTGCCACACTCATTGCCACCTCCATCACAGTGTTCTACCGGCTACTGAGAAACACCAAGGTGCAACTAGTTGGTTCCCGTATGCGATCGATTGGGGTTGTGGCTGTAGTGGAACCTTGGCTGCTAGGAACTTTTGGAGGGCTGCCAACTAATGCCAGTTCTCCCGGCGGCATCACTAATATCTGTGGCTCCGTAGACAGTCCTTGCTCCTCCAGCGCCTTCGCAACTAGAGCCTTCACTTGGAGCTCAAGACTAGTCTCCCGGTCTCAGCCATGTTTCTTATACATGTGCCTGTCCTCTTCGAATCCTTGCTTCCAGGTCGTCCTTTTCCCTAGCCCCCTAGTGCGGCCTGTGTGCTCCTTGTTTCCCAAGCCAAGGCTAAGCTCGTCCCTCTCTCTGGAAGGATTGAATGAGCCCTTCTCCTTGTCTTCAGCATATTTCAGTATCCTTGATACCGCCTCTTGGGTCTCTGACTGATCAAACTTAAGATTACTGTCGGATGATTCTGTACTCCTCGCATATATCTAGTTCCTTGAGCGTACCTTCAAATTCATCACATCGATATTCCCAGCAGCTGCGGCCTCCTCGTCCATCTTCCTAAACTGATCTTCCTTGGCATAGTAGCCACCGGGGCCTAGATGATGGCAGTGTTTGTTCCTCTTCACCAGCTCGGTGTTACGGGCACTGAGCTCCAATGCCTTCGGTGAAGTCTTCTGAGCCACGAGCTCCTCCCATTGACTAGGAGTTATTTTGCCGAACTCGTTGAAGGGAGTTAACCCCTTTTGGATATACTTCATGTTGAACTCCGACCTCCAACGTCAGAATGACTCTCCCATCATCCTGATAGCTTTTTTTTACCAATTCATGCTTACCCTCCGGAAATCTAAAATTGATCTTCAGTTGCCTATCCCATAGTGCATTCTTTGTGTTCTCTGGTACCTCTTTCTAGTTAGGGATTGCTGGGTTCAATTTATCTCTTACTAGGGCCCTGATCGCATTACAGAATTTTCCTCTTAATTCCTTCAGCTCAAGGATCTCCCCTACTGGCCCGACCTCCATTATCACATAGCCTGCCTTATCTGGATATAGATTTCCTTTTCTATCCCCTCGTTTCCTCTTAGGCTTGGTAGTCATGGTTGTGTCTTGAGTTTGTGGAGCAGAGGCATCGTGATCCATCTCTGTGGCTATTGCCTCTGCTCTCCTTTCCTCTACTCCGCTTGTCCAGCGAGATGCCGCGGACGTCGATGTCGTCTTTTTCAAGTTTTAGGAGGGACCTGTATATACAACAGGTCAAAGTGTTAGTAGAGGTAACATAGCCAAAGCTTTAGCAAAATTTACAAGCTAAGGCTTTTTCCCTACCTCCTTGTTCGGGTCAAAATCCTTGTCCAAATCTTCCTCCGTTGGCCTCCTTCTGGCTTCACATGGGAAAGGATCCTCGAGACTTTCATATCCCTCTTCTGAGTCATCATCATCATCATCCTCTTCTTCTTCGCCTTCAGCAGCCTCTCCTTCGGGGCTTTCCTCCTCGTCACACTGCTCCTGAGTAAGCATCACTTCTAGATCCTTTTCTACCTCATTATCGAACTATTCCTAAGTAAGATGGTCCTTTAGTGTTGCTCCTCAAGGGGTGGCTGCTCATCAGGCTCGGGGCATCGGGTTGCATTGTCTAGTGTCCGTGACATTATTTCGCGCTTTGTTCTAATAGATGCAAGAAAGTGTGCTTTAGAAACATGTCAAAAAAAGTCCTATAAAACAACAATATATAAAAAAACTAGTAGTAGCAGTAGTAGAGGCCTCAGAAACATGTCAATCATCATTTGATCATGAACTTGGAGCATCAAGGCATCATAACATAGAAGAGAGGAGAAGGTAATATAGGGCGGTGCTAATGATGCCAAGTTCCTCACAAGTTCTTGATCATCAGCTCATATTCCATATAATGTATGGACTTGGACAATTTCATCATCGGCAAAACAAAGGAGATGAGAGGAGAGGGGAGATTTGGGGAAAAAAAAAGCAACAAAACTTAACAAACATAGTCAAAGCGGTGATGGCAAAAAACACAGACAACAAGTCCTGGGCGAGTCCTAGGAGATTTGGCAAAAAAAGCAACAGCAGCCAACAGTTAGTAGCTAGAAGTAGCAAGTAGTAGTAGTAAGTAGAAAGTAGTAGAGTAGAGTAAGTGTAGCAGTGGAGTGGTAGTAGTAGAGTAAGAGCAGCAGCCACTTAGGAGTAGCAAGTAGTAAGAGTAGTAAGAGGAGTAGTAGTAGGAGTAGTAAGAGGAGTAGAAGTAGGAGTAGTAAGAGGAGGAGGAGTAGGAGTAGTAAGAGAGGTGAGGAGAAGAGAGAAGAGAGGTCTGCACATTATTTAAATCAGAATAGGAGCAACTGCTGCCGCCAAACAAGAGAGAAGAGAGGAGAATAGAGAAGAGAGGTGAGTAGAAGGGAGAAGAGAGAAGAGAGGTCTGCATATCATTTAACTCAACAAAGGAGCAGCTACTACTTCCAAACAAGAGAGAAGAGAGGAGAAGATAGAAGAGAGGAGAAGAGATGTGAGAGAAGAGACAATGATAACTTAACTGAAAAAAGATCCATTCCATTCCATGGCATCAGTCAAAAAAAAGTAGTAGTGTAGCTATTGCCAAAAAAAAGTAGCTTAGACAGCTAGTGCACTTAACCTATTTGGTTCATGGCCATGGCCTGCCTCAGGTTTCACAGAGCACCACCTGGCAAGAATACTTGTAACTAATAAACAAGTCCTTATGGCATGTTTGCATCATTTTGAGAAGTGAAAACATAGGAACAAGATCAATATATGTTGAAAATCAATGACATGTGGTGTACTGGTGTGGGCATTTATCTTCTTTGGTGCAATAGTTTTAAGTTTTAACTACAGAACAGTACACCTCGTTTTTGAGCAACAAGGAACTACTGTGGATAACATAGTATAATGAAGCAAGCAACAGTTTGTATTAGGAAAGCATGACCTCCACCAAGACTTGAATTTTTCAATAAAAAAGGCATATCTAACAGCAAGATTAAATATTAACATGAGACACTAACAAGAAAATAGTGAATAATGAAGCAACAGTTTGTATTTTTGAAACAAATAAAAGCAGTTTTGTAACCAGATATAAAGATAAACAATTTCATTCCCTTCAGTGGTACATCTAACAGTAGCATGTACCATTTTCTAGTGTGACTAACTTAGTGGGAGTTTCCTCAGTGGCTGGTCCTTTGAGCCCAACTGTACGAATTACATATTGAGAAGTGAAAACATGTTCAGGACCACCAGTGGTTTACTACTCAATCTTACGACAAGTCTGATGGCGAAGGCATAGAATTTCATAAGCAATATAATTAAGAAGAGCAAATAAAATCAGTTCTGGACTTATATGCCCAGCATTGAGGCTCATTATAACACAATTCCATGGACACAATCACACGATATAGAAAGTTTTTTTTTTTTTGACAAAAGATTTTGATGAGTAAAACAAGTAAAAATTATGTGTTAAATTGTCCTATCTAGAACTACTTTAAATCTTTCAGAAAACACATCATCTAATTCTGTATCACATATGTTGTAGTCATGAGTTTCACCTTTAAGCATTTCATTGTTCAAAACACTTATGCTGTATGTTATTAGCCCATTAATTTAATAATAATCTAATCAGTCTTCTTAAAACAACACTCTGGAACAGCTTGCCACGATGCCTTCCAAAAATCTAATCCAGATTTTAGCAAGTATGTAAAAAAGAAAGAACTATGGCATCTTTCTCATAATTGAAGATTTAACTTCGTAAAAATGATGTGATAGGCCTTCATACATTTTGTCGATCTAGATTTTCTAATGTTCTGTTTGTAAAAAGAGATAAATAAGGTATTCCTAAGATGAACAATTCCATGCCGCAAGATGACCTGATGTGTTACGGTTACGGTAACTAGCTGTCCACTGATAATAGCCTCCAAAACAGAAAACTTCTATCAATCATAAAACCATTGTCATATTTTATCCAACAGCTAGGACGTCTATAAATCTCAGCAGCTGAGCAAATTCTGCGCTCCGAAAGTGTTCTCAAATACAACTTCGCACTAAAAAAACCACACAAAAACACTGACAGCCCAAATTGCATACAGTGAACTCAATTGCCCGCAAAACTACTAACCATCCGCCCCCACTTCACCCTGATCGCCAAAATCGAAGCCTTACTATGTTCAAAACACAGACAAGGGGGACAAGCTGGGATCAGGGGATGGGAATCCTAGCATAGGATTCTTCAGCCTCTGTTCAAGATGGGGAGGACAGCAGAGAAAGGGAGAGGAGGAACATACATGTGTCGTCGTCGGTGCTGGGGGGGGGCAGGCCTTGGCGCCGGGCGCGTCTTGTCATCGGCATCGCGGGGGCGGGGACTGGGGCTGGGTGCGCAGGCGCCGGGGCCTGGTCATCGGCGTCTCATGGGGGACGCCCTTGGGCGGCATCGGGGGCCGGGTGCGGGCGTGGGACCGGCGGCGTGGTCGGCGGCGGAAACCCTAGGAGCTCGGGGGCGGGCGCCGGGGGCCGGGTGCGGGACGCCGGGGGCCGGGTGTGGGCGGGCGCGGGCGCGGGACCGGGCGTGGCTGGCGGCGGAAACCCTAGGCGCGCGGGGCAGCCTGACGACGTTGGAGGAAGAAGACAGCGCCCAGATAGTCTGACTCCCGTGCGCCCTCTTATTTATACTTGGTTGTAGGGGTGGTTTCTGATCTAGCCACCCCTACAAATGCATTTGTAGGGGCGGTTCCTAATCCAACCGCCCCTACAAATAGTTTCTATTTTTTAAATTATAAATCCTATATTTTTTATATCATAAAAACACAAAGTAATATAAAAAAATTGTGTATATGCACAAATATAATATTTTTTATTATTCCATATATGAATAAATATATATATATATATAAACAATTGTAGTCAAAACAATATAGAAAATAAAAAAATAAAAATCAAAAATTTGAATTTTAAAACTTCGATTACAATTTTATGACATTAAATGAAATAAAATAAAAATGTTGTAAACATAAAAGTTGTATAACTCATCGACATGTACAACTTTTATTTTGATCATCTTGTCATGTGACTTTGTTTGAATGATTCAAATTTTGAAATTCAAATAATTTCAACTTGAAACAATATTTTAAAAGAGTAAATGATTTCAGATGAAAAACTCATGAATACCAAAGTTGTAGAACTTATCAATATGTACAACTTTTATTTTGATCATATTTTCATTTGACCAAATTTGAATAGTTGAAATTTTAAATTTCACTAAATGACAACTTCAAACATGATTTTGAAATCTTAAATGATTTCAACAATAAAAGTCATGAACATAAAAGTTGTTGAACTCCTCCATGTCTACAACTTTTATTTTGGTCACTTCTTCATGTGACAAAGGATTAGTAAACATTGTTCATAAATTCACATATAACTTATAGTTTCATGAACTATACGAGAAACATGTTGATTTGTGAACAATGTTTACTATCACTTTGTTAGATAAAGAAATGATCAAAATAAAAGTTGTAGATCTTAATGAGTTATACAACTTTGGTATTCATCACTTTTTCATCTGAAATCATTTAATGGTTGAAAATCTCGTTCGAACTTGTCATTTTTTTAAATTTGAAAATTTGAAGTGCTCAAACTTTGTCAAATGAAAAGAATGACCAAATCAACACACTAACTTGATAGGGCAAGATTTTAGAAAATTTTAGGAAAAAAATTATCACATTTGGAGTTAGTATGAGGGAGAAAAACTAGTTACAATAGTTGTGATTTCTCTTTTTAATCTGTGGCTGAAACTTGTAACTAGTCTTTCTCCCTCATACTAACTCCAAATGTGATGGTTTTTTCCCTAAAATTTTCTAAAATCATGCTCTATCATTTAAGTCTAGTCATCTATCTTTGTCGTTAATTTTAAACAATTCAAATTTTAAATTTCAAAAAATGACAGTTTCAAACATGGTTTTCAAGCACTAAATGATTTCAACTGTAAAGGTGATGAATATAAGAGTTGTATAACTCATCAAGATCTACTACTTTTGTTTTGGTCATTTTTTCATTTCATAAAGTGTTAAGTGATTTCATAAAGTTTTAGTAGTAATAGAGTGGATGTTCAAATAGAGTCATCTAGATGTTGCAAAGGGTAGTCTCACACACATGCATAAAATGTAGTCTCACACACATATAAAAATATGTAGTCTTACACACGTACATAAATATATAGTCTCGCACGCATGCATAAATGAAGTCTTACAAACACACACTTACACAAACACTCCACATTCAACAACTAGCTAGCCCGTTGTAACGACTTTCCCTTTGACACCTTTTCGTTCCCATGTCATTATGTCTTTGGGGAGGTTCTTTTCGACAACACTGATCTTCTTAGGAAAGTCTATGAATAGCGGCATGTCATCGTAGTTATTGTAAGCTTTAACATCGTACACGCTATCAACTCCAATAATGTGTTGTTTCCCGGAGGCAACCACATGCTTTGTCTTCTTCTTCTGGGGGAGGTTACTTTGTGGGTCAGACATATAGAAAACTTGTGTGACATGTGAACCGAGCACCCAAGGGTCATCTTAGTAGCCTAGATTCTCAAGGTCCAGGACTCCCAATCCGATCTCATTCAGTTGGTGTTGTTTGATCCAGTAGCATCGAAACAGGGCCACCGTTATATCCCTTCCATAGTCAAGTTCCCATATCTCTTCAATGATGCCAAAGTATTGGATCTTTCGCCCTAATCCATCGAGAGCCTCTATTCGAACGCCGCTGTTTTGGTTCACATATTTACTATCCTTTGCGTGGGTATAGTACGTATACCCATTGATGTCATAAGCATTCCAAGATGTCACTTGTCTCGATGGACCCTCCGCCACCCTACTGATGGTAATAGAGTCTATGGTTTCTCCAAGCGGTATGTTTTGGTCCTTCAACCATGTAGTTAGTCGTTGCTTGTGTTGTTTCATGACCCAATCATCCGAATGGCTATTTTTCTCCACCATAATGATAGCCAAGTGTTCATCAATATACGGTTGCATCAGTTGTGTACTCTGCAAGATACTTTAAAGCGCCCGACTCACCTCTTTGTAATTATGGTCGATGAACACTTTTCTACCACTGGTGCCCTTCCCAGCCAGTCTACCCTTGTGATGAGAATCGGGTTTACCAATCTCTATCTATACTTTTAGGTACTCTTGACAGCACTCAACGACTTCTTTAGTACTGTAACCCTCTATCATGGAGCCCTCTAGGTATGCTCGATTATGCACGTATCGACTTAGAACCGACATGAACCGCTTGTAGGACCACATTTCATGCAAGTAACAAGGGCCAAGCGCCTATATCTGATGAACCATGTGAATCATGATATGTGGCATTATATCAAAAAAAGCAGGAGGTAAACACATCTCCAGTTGGTTTTGTGTCTCCACCATAAATTCATGTAGGTCACACAGCTCTTTCTTGCCAATCGTCTTCTGTGAGATCTTTGAAAAGAAGTAGCACATGCGGGTGATGGCCATTTTCAAGAACTCTAGCTTTATAGCCCTGATTGCAATAGGTAGAAACACTGTCAGCATCACATGGAAATCGTGAGCCTTGCAGTGTGTTATTGACAAGTCCTTCATCGACACTAGCTTCTTCACATTTGCTGAAAACCCAGTCGGGACTTTGATCCCCCTCAGAAAAGTGCATATAGCTCTCTTCTCGTCTGGTGTTAGGTTGAAGCACGCCACGGGCAGAGTGTATTTTCCATTAGCCTCAGGTACCGGGTGAAGCTGTGGCATCACGTTTAGCTGCACAATGTCTTTCCATGCTTTTAGACCATCCTTTGACTTGCATGTGTCCATCAAGGTAGTAATGAGACTCTCAAAGACATTCTTCTGCACGTGCATAGCATCAATGGCATGGGGGACCTCCAAGTCTGGCCAATAAGGTAGATACTGAAAGAAGATCGATTGTTTCTTGTAAGGTATGCCTTCGACAGGAGGTGTGCTTCTATCTCTGTTCGTCCCATCCAGATTCTTCTTTCCATAGACGACGCATATGTTTTTCACCATTCTGTACACGTGTTCTCTGTTATGACGTCTCTTCGGAGGGGGTTCAATCTCTGGGGCGTTGTCATAAAATCTAAAGAACAATTGCTGCGGTACTTGTGACTTGTCTTTAAGAAGCGTCGATTCCTTAGGTAAACTATCTTCTTGGATGCATCTAGGTACACCCATGTAGTACCATCCAAGCAAACCAAGCATCCCGTCTTCCCTTTGATCTGTCTAGACAAAGCAAACTGTGCGGGGTAATCATTGGTAGTAACAAATATTATTGCTCTACATATGAAGTCCTCCTTTCGGAACGCATCATACTTCTGCTCCCCATGCCTCCACAGCCTCTCCATTTCTTGCATCAAGGGCTCGAGGAACACGTCTATATCAATGCCTGGTTGTTTAGGGCCAGAAATAAGAATAGTGAGGAGAAGGTACTTTCTCTTTTGACACAACCATGTTGGGATGTTGTACATGGTCAAGATCACTGGCCATGTGTTGTGGTCACTCATACTCTCATTGAAGGGATTCATTCCATCGATGCTCAAGCCAAACCGTATATTCCTTGGGTCATCACTGAATTCTTTGTGCTTCTCATCAAACCTTTGCCACTGACTACAATCAGCTGGGTGTGCAATCTTATCATCATCCACCTTGTGCTCATCATCCCACCATGCCATGAGTGTGGCTTCTTTAGGGTTTAGGAAGATACGTCTCAAGCGGTCGGTCACTGGCAGGTACCACATTACCAGGGCAGGAATTCTTCTCTGCTTTGCATCGTTGCCTAATGGAGTGTCCTCTGGGGGCTGAGATTCTTGTACCACCTTTTTTGTACCCTTCTTATTTCTCTTTTTCTCCGTGGAGGGTTCGTCCCCACCGTAAAGGTCATTGTTCTTGTACCGGCTGGCCCCACACCAGGGACATTTATCTAGTGACTTGAATGTTTCGCCACGAAAAAGTATACAGTGGTTGGGGCATGCATCGATTTTTTCAACCCCCATTGTCAATGGACTTATGACCTTCTTCGCTTGGTATGTGTTGGCGGGAACTGAGTTTGGTTGTGGCAGCACCCATGACAGGAGATGTAATAGATCATTGAAACTACAGTCTGACCAGCCATACTTAGCCTTCAGGATGAGCAGCTCAAGCACAAAACGTAGCAGTGTCCAATGTGTCGGACAGCCCTTTTCAACACCATATATAGTCTCCTTCGACGCTTTTGTCACCCTTTCCAAATTTTCTAGACCTTTAGAGCTATTTAGTAAAATCTCTGGTCCAAGGGCTCGAATCATGTCCTCCAAATCATCTTCATCCCCGACACGTGCTCCACTATCATTATTGGCACCACCTTCGTCGTTACCATCCCAACCACCAGCATCACCACCTTGTTCATTACCAAACTCGAAATCCATTCGTGCATCAAGCTCTGCTGAATATTGGGACAGGAATTATATGGTTTCGTCGTCGTATTCCTCCTCATCCTCGTCGTTAACAATAACCGTTTCACCATGATGAATCCACACTGTGTAGTCCTCAACAAATCCTCGCATAATCAAATGTGATCTAATGATAGTCACATCTGTCCATGCCATACGGTTCTTGCAATCTTTACAGGGGCAAATAATTGTATCCTTATTCTCTTTCAATGTCGTTGCATGCTTCTTTGGGGTTTCAATAAATTTATCCACCTCTTCACGGAAACCTACCTTGAACCTTAACGAACCATACATCCAAGAGTTCTTGTACTCCATCTTTTACAACAACAACAAAACAAACATTAAAGGACTACTTATTCAGATATATATAAAAATGAATCAAAGTAATAATTACTTGAGAATAATTGTATATACTTTAGATATATATGAATATAAATCTAATATAATTACAAACACACCATGGTAGAGGAAAATTAATTAATGGCCCATTTATCCATAAATAATTAAAATACATATTTCATCAATTTACAAAAACAAATTAATAAAAAAATCAAACCCTAGATCTAGATCCACATGCACATGAAACATCCATAAAACTAACTAATTGTTCACTAAAATCAAGAAACATGGACCAAATAAAGGTATGATCTTGTTCCCCTCCTTAATTTACCCTAGTACATTTAAAACTTGGGTCTAATTTGCTTCATAAGTAGCTCAAGCACCATAGAAGAGAGAGAAAACAAAACTCTAATTACTCACTAACCAACCATTAAAACTTCAAAAAAAGTGTGGAATAGCATTTTCTTACCTTCTACAACCTCTCCACCAAAGGATTTGAGACCAAAACCTTCCCCTTAGTAGAGCAATTTTTGGGAGGTGCCCAAGGCCTCCCCACCTTTCTTTCATGGGTTGGAGTGAGTGACCCGAGGAGGAGGAAGGTTCTGCAGCCTTTTTATATGTGGGTCATTTGTAGGGGCGGCTGGTGATTGAGCCGCCCCTACAAATTGGAGCTATGTATATGGGGGTCATTTGTAGGGGCGGCTCAATCACCAGCCGCCCCTACAAATATAAACGTCAGGGGCGGCTGGTGATTGAGCCGCCCCTACAAATCAGACCCCATTTATAGGGGCGGCTTGTATCACCAGCCGCCCCTGCTGTTCCATTTGTAGGGGCGGCTGGTGTCTGGGCACCCGAGCACGCCATTGTAGGGGCGGCTCCATCACCAGCCGCCCCTACAAAAAAATCGAACTGTTGCTAAAAATTGTTTTTTACATAGTGTTACTTAATAGAACCACCCTTGAATATGTTTTTCCAGCAACGGTTCATTAGCTATAGTGCTCCTCGCCAAGGTTACGAGCGGTTTCTTAAGTTGTCCGTCTCTATTAGAAATAGGAATCGTCTGTAAAAATTATTTCTGAACTAGTGCTACCATAGGCCAAACTAAACTTGAGTATCCAACATATAGATGATAGGATAATTGACAATCCTTCTTCACTTAAAATTCATGTAGACACTTGTTAATGGAGAGAGAGAGAGGAGCAATATCTTCAAGAGACAAAAGTGAGGCTTGCAATTGGCACCTTGCAAGCAGGCACATGGAAGAGCAGCTGTAGAGTTGCACATACATATATCTTTAGGGTGGCAATGAATGAAGGGAGAAGGAGGGTGCTGCGTCTCTTTGACTTCCATGACTCATCAAGATATGATGAAGAGATTGAATCTGTAGATGACTCTTCCTAAAGGTAACATAAGAGGATGCAGAGCGGTGTATTGCACTACGTGTGGTGGAAGGGGATTAGAGGAGGCCAGAATAAATCTTCATAACATGGCTTCACGTGGTTTGAGCTTTATAGGAACTAGCAAATGTGCCCATGCGTTGCATTGCGACGGAGCCTAAAACATCTTAAGATCGACTATGTATCATCGCTAGACGCAAGTTGTTCGAACTCGAGTTACAATCATATAGTGACATGAAGGACACAAGAACATTCTAAGAAGGAAAAAAATGACCGAAGAATCTGAAATATCGATACAATTTTTTATACATTTAGTTAAGCTTACCATATAAGAGCATATCCAAGAGTACCCAATCCTTGTTTTTTTGGCAAGATTGGAAAACCCCCTCTCCAATAGTTCTCAATCCATCCTCCCAAACTTTTGGCACTTGGAATAATTCCTCCCCCAGCGTGGAAAAATGCACGTGAAGAGCCACACGCAAATCCTCTCCATGGCACGCTTCTCCCCGGCGTTTCTTCCTTCCCGCGGTTCTTCTTCCTCGCCATCGAGTCTAGGAAGCCAATCAACATCGTTGCCGACCTAGACATGCATTGGCCATCCCCAGCCTTGGGCACCGGCCGCAGCCGCCGCCCAGAGGGCCATGGCCATCGCTGGCCATGCCTGACAGTAGGTGATGCAGTCACGTGGTCCCAGGTCCAAAGTAGAAGAAAAGCAAAAGACTAGCCGAGTAGGCAGCCAGTCCCCGGGCAAAGCCCTAAAATGAGAAACACAAATTCACCGCAAGGTGAAGTGTGCCCACTTAGTCCCCGAGCCTGATAGTAGGTGATGTGGTCACATGGTGCTAGGGTCAGAAACAACAGTAACCAGAAGAAAGTCCCCCAGTGTGGTGGGAAAGCAAATCATAATGATGACATAGTCCTCGAGCCACAAGTGAAAATCTTAGAGAAATCAAATCGTGGAGAAAAAAACCGACGTAATGGCTGTACAGTAGGAGTTACTGAGCCTTAATGATATTGCGGAGAAGTCGGCGAATATTCGGTGTGCAATTCTAAGTTGCGGCGAAAAACGGGATATATGGGCTGCAGTTGTGCGGAAGCCCAGGTAATAGCCCCCCACACCGCTTTGGGGAATTCTGAGAGGCGCAAATTGTGGTGTGGTTTCCCAAAAACCCTTGAATGCGAAAAGTGGAGAGGGTGCCTTTATAACTGCGCCACCGCACTCCGCGCTCCCACCTTTGCCACTTCGCCACTTCATCTTCCTCCTCAACCTTTGCGCTCCCCATCCGCATTCACACGCGCTTCCGTCGCCAATCCCAGTCTAGATCTGAGAGATGGCACCAAAGAGGGGAGGTGGTAACCCGAAGAAGGCGGCCGCTGGGATGAGCCATGACAAAGGGTGGGTACTATCCTTGATGGGGGAGACGAGCTCAACAAAATGGTGGCGATGGGCGTTCTCCCTGAGCGAGTCACCACCGGATGGCGTTCGACCGACGGGTGAGCCCCATCCAATGCTGCACATCAACGAAGTCGTAGTATTTGAAGATTATTTCTAGTGCGGGTTAGGAATTCCTATTCATCCTTTCTTATGCGGTCTGTTGGAGTATTGGGGAATAAGCCTATGCAATCTGCATCCGAATATAATCTTGCATATTGCCATCTTCATCCACTTCTGCGAGGCGTATCTCGGCATTCTTCCCCACTTCAACCTCTTCCGACATCTATTCTGGCTGAAGAAGAAGGGCGGTGGTGGTTCCAAGGTGGTCGGTGGCATGTATCTGCAGCTCCATGATGGGATGGAGGGCGAGTACATTATGGTGCCGCTAAATACATCACTGAAGGGGTGGAATGCCAGGTGGTTCTACATGAAGTAGAGTCATCAAGCCATCAGATGTGACGTCGACTAGGTTCTAGAGAACTAGAGGAGCTGGTCAGAGAAGCCGACCAGTGCTGACATGGATCAGGTGAAGGAGCTCCTAGAGTTAATAAAGGGCATGAAGATGAATGGCGTGGCGGTGGTGGTGAGCTTCATAGTGCACCGCACCCAGCCTTGCAAGGAGAGGGCCCACATGGGCTTTGACTTCAAGGGGGATACCGATGGCACCCGGGAGAGGGCGGAGAGGCTATCGAAGGATGACGTTCTATAGTGGGACATAGAGCTATTTGCTCCAAACACACCATTCAGCGTGCCAGGGAAGCCGAGAGCCTTCAACTGCACTAACCCACCTCCTCATGTAAAAATCTCAACTATTGTTCCTGGTGGTTCTTATCATGTGTGGTGCCGAGCAGTGAATTGATTCACATGTGGAAAGGTCTATTTGCAGGAACAGGCGGTGTACTTCTCGGGCATGCTGAGGAGCGACTGGCTGAAGGCAGTGGACACCCGGCCAAACGCTCACCGGAGGAAGGTGCCATCAGCGCCTCATCAGAGTCTGAAGGTGAAAGTGCTGGCTGGAAGGAGAGTCCCCCTCGGTGTTGGAGAAAGTCTAGGGGAAAAGGGCGACGAGAGATGAGCCGGCCTGAAAGAAGAGGAAAGACGGCGGGTGTAGCTCCCTGCAAGCCGGGCGGCATCTCACTTGGCGATGATCAGACCACTCGGACACATAGAGTGCGGCGGTGTCCAAGTGGCCGGATGATGATGGCGCTATAGTAGTTCCTTCTCCGAGCACTGAGGCGCCACCATGCAACACGCGCGTAGAGGTGCAATCAGAGGGAGGGGAAGGAGTTCTCGAGCAAGAGGCGAAGAAGATGTTGAGGGCGGTGGTCGTAGGACCTGCAGCCTAGGACACACTGGTTGACCCAAGAGTGGTGCCTAGGTGCTTAGGGAGAAAGCGCCGGTTCAGGACCGTCTACCGGGAAGCTCATGTGTAAGCATTTTTGCCTTGGGATCATTTGCTATCCGATCTTTATAGTTATGGTGATTAATAAACTGATCTGATGCAGAATGAGGCACGTGGAGGATCTTAATCCTTCAGGCTAGACTAGTGAGTAGACGGGGGCTGGCCCCAGCGTGGAGGCAATGCCGACAGACCCTGTCCTAGAGTCCCCGGGTGCTCGGCAACCTGCGGAGGAGTCGACCACCACGGCGACGACAGCGGCCGATGCAACAGAGACACTAGGAGCGACGACGGGACCACCAAACCTTCTGAGGCGGGAGCAGGTGCTGCCGATGTCGTCATGCCGGACTCTGGGGCGTAGAGGCCGGCGGTGTCGGAGGAGCAAATAGCGTGCTCTGAGATGTCGTAGGGCGTGGTCGGATGCTCCGTGCGGCCATCGAGCCCCTAGGAAGGGCCACCCACAGCAGAGAAAGAGGATGATGTTGAGGAAATTGAGCGTGAAGAATCACGACCTCAAGACGTCCGGATCCTCCGCAAGCGGTGGGATGAAGTGGTGGTCGTGGAGGAAGAGGACACCACCAGGGAAGTGAAGAGGCTACGGTCCGTAGTCTTCAGAGTTATGAAGCAAATTAAGGTTAGTATTGTGTCATCGATGTCCATCTTTGGTGTTGGAGAGTGGAGTTCCTCATAATCTTGGTGCTTTGCAGGGTATAGCGCAAACTGCCGCACAACACGAATGAGATCTTGCCGAATCCAACGCTAGGGACCTAGAGTACCAAAAGGGGGCCTTATCCGAGCAGCTAAGGTGCACATCCGAGCAACTACAAAGCGTCTCTGAGTTGAAGAAAGGTATTGTAGATCAATGAGTTTTGTTCTGCATTGCCAAATAGTCTTGACGTTCTTATCGATTATTACTTTTGTAGAGCAAGATGCGGTGCTTGGCCAGCTACACCAAAACATCAACCAACTCCTGGAGGATAAGGAGAAGGCGTCTGGGCGAGTAGAGAAAACTTTGATGCCATGGTGGCTGGAGTCAAGCCTATGCTTGACTGCATCGACGTGGAGGTGGCCCCTTAGCCCGACGACAGGCACTTGATGAATCCCTTTGATGTCTACAAAGCACCGTCGGAGGGCCGAGGTGTAGTTTGGCGTGCTGGAGCAGGAGGCACAAACACAGAGGAGAAAACTTGATGCCGTGGTGGCCGGAGTCAAGCCTGTGCTTCACTGCATCGACGTGGAGGTGGCCCCTTAGCCCGACGATAGGCCGCCATGGCGGACACCATCATCGATAGGTGCAAGGCAACGTGGGAGAACGTCAAGAGCTTTAACTGAGACGCCACTACCCCGCCGTGACCCATGCCCTGGCAGTGGTCCGATCTCATTACCCTACCATCGATCTTCGAGCGATAGGGGCGGATTCGCCAGAGGGACGGGTGCGACAATGCAGCAGCAGCTGGAAGATGAGGTGGAGGACGTGGCGAAGGGGCTGGCCGGTGATGTCGATCTGTTCGGCGAGGCGGACAGTGAGGGCCAAGCAAAATAACCTGCTTAAAGAGTAACCTATATGTAATAGCTATAGAGGAGCGTTAAACATGCGAGGGCATAAACAAGCATTTATGTATGTGTATAAATGTTGTAAAGTGACATGTGCATGTTTATGCAGTTTGCCAGCACTTTCGGTGAAAAAAACTTGTTGTTAACCCTAATGCAATTATACTTGGTATAAGTAACGTCCGAGTAGTTAGCTCGTTACTAAGCCCTTGGCCTTAGCTAGCCCGTATTCCATAATGTCGAGCGCGGAGCTCGTGCACGTGTAGGAGGAATAGACGTGACCAAGGAACCACAGCCGACCACCCATAACGCAGAGCGCGGAGCCCATAGCACGTGTAGGGAGAGATTAGAGATTGGGTTTTCTCCAAAGAACATAGAGCGGAGCGTGTGCTGCTCGACGATTGGTGAAATATCTTAGAGATATTTTAGTATGGAGAAACATGACAAAGGATATATGGAGATCACATAAAATTGCCGGAGTTTATTAAGGCATAGCTTAGAGCTTGCGACCGCAAATGGAGATTAAACTAGAGTGGAGAAATAATGGAGACAAATTATGGCGATAAAAACTTCATTCATCATGGAGTGGAGAGTACGTATATAGGGGTTTCAAGGATAGAAACATATAAGGTGCTCGATGTGCCACAAATTGGGGATATTGACTCCTTCCATGTCATATAGCCGGTAAGACCCTGGTCGGGTAACCTCTTTGACCATGTAAGGCCCTTCCCAGGGGGAGGAGAGCTTGTGTATCCCTTTGGTTTTCAGCTTTCCATGGAGAATGAGGTCGCCAACCACAAATGAACGACCTTTGATATTGTGATTGTAGTATCTTCGCAAGCCTTCTAGGTATTTGGCTATGCGGATGCTGGTGATCAGGCGTTCTTCTTCGGCCCTGTCGACGTCCTCTGTCCAAATAGCTGTGGCTTGCTCTTCATTATAATGATCCACTCTGGGTGCTCGGAAAGCAATGTCCACGAGGAGTATGACCTCTGAGTCATAAACCAAAAAATATGGAGATACACCGATGTTGCGACTAGCCTAAGTGCGCAGTCCCCAGACCACAGCTGGAAGCTCTTTGAGCCATCTGCCCGGATGCTTTTCCTCTTTCTAGTATAGCCTCCTTTTGAGGGCATCAAGGATCATGCCGTTCACCCGCTCGACCTGGCCATTGGCTCTGGGATGGGCAATAGAGACGTATTTGATAGAGATGCATCGGTCTTCGTAGAAGTCCCAAAAATGGTGACTAGTGAATGTAGTTCTGAGGTCGGTGAAAATGCTGCTCGGGAGACCGAATGTGTGGATGATATCTTCGAAGATCTCAACTGCCTTCTTTGCAGTAGCCGAAACAAGTGGCTTGTATTCAATCCACTTGGAGAACTTGTCGATGGTGATGTATACGGACCGAAAACCACCTGGCGTAGGCTTGAAAGGCCCAATCATGTCCAGTCCCCAGCATGCAAAAGGCCAAGAAGCTAGGATGGTCTACAACTCCTGCGCCGGCACGTGTATTTTCTTGGCAAAAAATTGACATCCCTCACAACGTCGGACGAGGTCTTCTACGTCGGTGATGGCCATGGGCTAGTAAAAACTAGCTCGAAAAGCTTTGCCGACCAGATTTCTTGAGGCCACGTGATTGCCACAAGAACCAAAGTGAATTTCGAGAAGTAGTTTCACTCCTTCTTGGGTGATGCATTTCTGTAGTATCCCTTCCTTGGCACTTTTCCTCATCAAGTTTTCGTCCACCAGCACGTAATGCTTGCTGCGGCGAATGAGGCATTTAGTTTCGATCTTGTCGGTGGTACATCGGCACTTGATGAACTATTCCTTCAATCGGCGACCAGGGCGAAGGTACTGCAAGTACTAGCTGCTCGGCAGGGGGGGTTGCTTGAACTTCCTTCTCTTCCTTAATAGACGGCGCAAAGAGGTCTTGAACGAAAACCCCAAGCGGAATCATGGCGCGAGAAGATCCTATCTTGGATAGTTGGTCGGCAAGCTGCTTTTGATCTCGTACCACGTGGTGGTACTCCATACCGTAGAACTTCCCTTCGCGTTTCCTGATCTCGGCGCAGTACGCGTCCATCTTCTCAATGGAACAAGACCAATCTTTGTTGACCTAGTTGATGACTAGCATAGAGTCTCCGTATACCACAAGGCGTTTGACACCGAGCACGATGGCTATACGGAGTTCGTGGAGACATGCTTCATACTCCGTGGCATTGTTGGAGGCTAGAAAATGAATTCAGAGGACGTATCGGAGCTTGTCCTTGGTCGGAGTAATGAATAAAATGCCAGCACCAGCACCATTGATGTTGAGGGCGCCATCGAAGTACATCACCTAGTGCTCGAGGCAAGTAGCGGGGATGGGCTCTTGGATCTTGGTCCACTCAGCGACGAAGTCAGCGAGCGCCTAGGACTTGATGGTAGGCCTACTTCTGAATTCGATGGAGTAAGTGCCAAGCTCGACAGCCCACTTGATCATGCGGCCATTGGCCTCTTTGTTGTGGAGGTTGTCCCCTAGAGGGATTCGGTGACCACGACGATCTTGTAGTATTCAAAGTAATGGCGAAGCTTGCACGACATGACTAGTATGGCATATAGCAACTTTTGAACCCGAGGGTAACGAGTTTTGGACTCATTAAGAACCTCGCTAATGAAGTAGACCGGACATTGTACCTTATAGGCATGTCCGGCTTCCTCGCGCTCAATGACGATAGCTGTGCTAACGGCACGCGAGAAGTGGCGGCGATGTAGATCAAAAGGTTTTCATCTGGTTGAGGCGCCGTCATGATCAGAGGCTTCGTGAGAAACAACTTGAGCTGCTCGAAAGTTGTATTAGCCTCCTCCGACCAGGAGAAGCGCTGAGGCCTTGAGTAGTTTGAAGAATGGTAGTCCCTTTTCACCGAGGCGCGATATAAAGCGACTAAGAGCAGCCATGCACCCTGTGAGTTTCTGTATATCCTTTACGTAGGTTGGCCGTTTCATGTTGGTGATGGCGGAGACCTTGTTGGGGTTCGGTTCGATACCGTGGACGCTGACGATGTAGCCCAAGAGTATGCTGGATGGAACTGCAAAGATGCACTTTGAAGGGTTCAACTTCCATCTGTATCTTCTCAGGATGGCGAACATTTCTTTGAGGTCGGCGATAAGATTGTCGGTGGTTTTAGACTTGACGACCACATTGTTGATGTAAGCTTCAACGTTGCGGCCTATCCATTGATCAAGGCACATCTGGATGGCCCTTTGGTAGGTCGCCCCGACGTTCTTAAGTCTGAAGGACATGGTGATATAGCAATACGCACCAAAAGGCGTGATGAATGACGTCTTGATCTAGTCCTCCTCTTTGAGAGATATCTAGTTATAGCTGGAGTAATAGTCGTGGAAGGAGAGCAATTCATAGCCGGACGGTGGAGTCTACAACCTCATCTATCTAAGGCAGACCAAAAATATCTTTAGGGCAGTGTTTCTTGAGATCAGTGTAATCAACGCACATTCTCCATTCTTTATTCTTTTTTTGAACAAGAATAGGGTTTGCGAGCCATTCAGGATGATACACTTCCTTAATAAATCCGGTAGCTAGGAACTGTTTTATTTCTACCCTCATAGCCTCCTTCTTGTCTAGCGCAAATCATCGGAGTTTCTGCTTGATCGGTCTAGCGGTCGGCGAGACATTTAAGGAGTGCTTGATCTTCTCTCGTGGTACCCCCGGCATGTCTGCAGGTTTCCAAGCAAACACGTCGGCATTAGCATGTAGGAAGGAGACGAGCGTGCTTTTCTATTTGGGGTCGAGGTGAGCCCCAATCTTGATGGTCTTGGAGGGGTCGTTGAGGCCGAGGCCGACCTCCTTTGTTTCCTTGGACTTGGCGGAGGCGCGAGGAGGCTCTAGCACTGGGATCTCCCGGTCATCGGCGGGTACTGTCTTGGCATCTGTTACCACGCTAGGCATCTGGATGGAGAGGTCGGTGGCTTTGGCGAGGGTGAGACTCTCTGTCTCGCAAGTGTAGGCGATGGAGAGGTTGGCCCGTAGGGCCAGAACTCCTACAGGCGAAGGCACCTTCAACACCAGATAGGCGTAGTGTGGTATGGCCATGAACTTGGCCAGAGCTAGCCAACCAAGTATGGAGTTGTAGGCGGTGTTGAAGTCGGTGACGTAGAAGTTGATGTGCTCGACATGGTAGTTGCTAGCCATGCCAAATTGTACCGAGAGGGCGACCTCTCCAAGCGGCTTGGATGCCCTGCTGGGTACCACACCCCAGAAGGAGGAGTCGGAGGGTGTGAGGTCTTCTATTCCAAGGCCTAGCTCCTTTAGGGCTCCGACGAAGAGGAGGTTCAGACCGCTTCCGCCGTCGATGAGCACTTTCCTGAACAGTACTTTCCTAACGGTTGCATCAACGATGAGGGAGAAACACCCTGTGTAAGGGATGTCTACCCACTGATCGGCCCTACTGAAGGTGATGGGGACCTCAGACCAGGGGCGATAGCTAGGGTTGGGGATGGCATCTTCTGTGCTGACGGTGAGCACCCGATGGGCGGTGAGTTTTCGATCTCTTCTGCTTTCGATGGTGGTGAGGCCCCCGAAGATAGTGGCAACCACATTGTCATGATCCTAGAAGGCGTTGTTGTTGTCCCTAGGTGGTCGGCGACCTCTGGCTCTGTCATCATCGTCGCCTGGAACTCCTTAGCCAAGCCAAGACAGTCCTTCATCTTGTGCTTGCTATTCTTGTGGAGAGGGCATGGCCCTTCGAGGATCTTCTTGTACTGCTCATCGTAGTTGCGCTTGGCACGAGATTCATCAACAGTGGCGACAATGTGGTCTAGTCGTTGGCGGTGATATTGACCAGATTTGGACCCTTCCGGCCGATCACGGCCACTGTCCAAATGGCGGCCGCGGTCGTCGTAGCGGCGATCACTGTGACGTCAGTCATTGAGGCGCTCGTCGTTTCGGCGAGTTGGGCGGTGAGTGCCTACATCCTCATTGAAGCATACTTTGGCTTCTTCGGCATCAGCGTACTGATCGGCGGTCGTGATCATCTCGCCAATCCCCTTTGGCGGCTTGTGATTGAACTTGGAGAGGAGGTCACGGTGATGGAGTCCTCGGACGAAAGCGGTGATGACTTCCACTTCCATGATGTTGGGAATAGAATTCCTCATCTTAGAAAAATGCCTAATGTAGCTACGGAGGGGCTCGAACGGCTTCTGGTAGATGTGGTTCAGATCATGCTTGGTGCCTGGCCGAGTACACATAGCCATGTAGTTGTCGGTGAAGACCTTCTTCAGCTGTTCCTAGGATCCGATGGAATCCGGGGAGAGGCACGTGAGCTAGTTCATCATGGTTGGAGTGAGCATGATGGGAAGATAGTTCGCCATGATGTTGGTATCTCCCCTAGTGGCGTGCACGGCGGTGGCATCAGCTTGTAGCCACTATGTGGGGTTCATCCATCCCTCGTACGGCTCGACCCTGATGATCTTAAAACCACGAGACCACTGGAGTGTTCAGAGTGCCCTTGTGAATGCTTGGGCCCTTTAGGATCATCACCGTCGTGATCTGCGGCGTTGCTGGCGTTGGGTGGCTAGAGGGCTGTGTCCGGATTACCAAACTCTTGCTTGTATTCTTAACGTTGGCGTACTTCCTCTTCATGGAAGGAGAAACGGCACCCATCGATTTGATTTCGCACATCCCGGAGGTTGTTGAGGTGCGCTCAGACTTCTTGGTTGACTTCTTGATCATGTTGGTGAGGGTAGTCGATGTAGTTCCCCCAGCTCCCCCCTGGAGGGGTTGTCCATCATCTCGATGCTAGTTGGCAAAATGGCTTCTGCTAGGGCGGCGATTGGATCTTGGCATGGCGGATCGGTGAACCGTGCTTGTCGAGTAGGAAGGTATCTGATCTTGGTAGATCTCGTCGATCTGGCAGTGCGCCGCTTTGAGCATTGTGGCGACCTCTGGTGTTTGCTCGCGCCGGGAGAGCTCATTAGCAGCCACGGCCAAGTTGGCGCTTGGGGTCTTTGTAGACGTCGTGGCCGTCGACATGGATGAACTCGTCGTCGAGGTTGCATTGGAGTGGGCGTGGCCTTCCTTGCGAGTCGAGTTGTTCGTTGCAAGCAGCCTCGGCTAGCACAAGGGAAGCCTCATTTGCTCTGCGCTGCACGTGGTTGGCATTCCTGTTGACATGAGCGGCGCAGTCCTCATCGGTTTCTACATCCTATGGGGGGCTGTTGATGCTAACATTAAAAATTCTGCCTCCTCGGAAGGGTGGGAAAGGAGGTTGTATGGCGGTGGTTTCGGCTACAGTCTCCATTGAGCCCTGGGACTAGGAGTCTGGATCCTCCAGGATGGTTTGGAGGGATGTTTTGGGGCGCCGGTCGATCTGCAACATGTTGATAGTCGGTGAGAGGATAGACGTCTCCCACCTAGTCGATAAATTTGCCCCTTAGGGCATCTTGATAGGTGGCGGTGATGCTAGTGAGCCCAAAGGGTAGGACCATAATCCCTGAAGTTTCCTGATCGACCTTCAATGGATCTGAATCGGAAGGTAGTCGGCGCTGAACCAAAGTGGTCAGAGCCAATTCTACGATGGAGAGGCAATCGGCGAGCTTCTGGCCAACCTAATCGATGGATGCGATCAGATCATCGTTGTCGATCTGCTTCCTCTGGTAGCGGGGGAGCAGGCGGTGAGTTGTTGATGAAGATGACCTCAGAGGCGGTTCCAACATCTGATCTGCTATTGCAGGTGTTGGGGTGCTCGGCGTAGAATCGATCTGCACCGGCTCGACGAGCTCTCCATCTCCGTCAGCGTTGATGACCTAGGAGATCGATCCGACCGTAAAGTTCTAGCCGGGTTTGGGGAAGGACGAAGAGCCTACAAAACGTACCATTTTGTTCGACATGGAAACAGCACGCACACCCCTACCTAGCGCGCCAACTGTTGACAGAATATCGTCGGCAGTCCTCTGAGGAGTATCCCACGAAGGTAGATTGATTGACAGAGATGCGTGTAATCGAGAACAAGAAGGCAACAGAGACACAAGAGTTAGACAGGTTCAGGCCGTCAGTGCGACGTAATACCCTTCTCCTGTGGTATGTTGGATTGTATTGGCGATTGTATGATGTTGCTTGTGTTTTGAGGGAGTCCCTGCCCGCCTTATATAGTCTGGGGGACAGGGTTACAAGTCGGTTAGATCTAGGAGATAACCGGAAAGTAATAACAGATTACATGAATCATGGGATCGAACGTATCCTAACAGATCTCATAGTATCTTCAGGATACCGCCCTTGATGTCTTGCGGTGCACGCCAAGCAGTGTCGTGCACCGTGAGTCTTCATCTTGTGGGCTGGACCGCCCCTGGGAGCACAACCCATGTAGTCTTCCGTGGGTATTTGGGGTCGTACCCCCCACACTAGGTTAGTACTAAGGATTTGATCAATTCACCAAAACCAAACTAGAGCTTTCAATAAGGGGTCACCCTGTCTAACCCCTCTCCTACAGTGGAACAGTTTCCCTAGGGTCCCATTTAAGAGTATTGAAGAGGTACCTGAGTCAAGGATAGCCTCCATTCAATTAATCCATCTTTGCCCAAAACCCTTTGCTCTTAGGATATCTATCACTGCCCCATGCTCTATCTTGTCAAAGGCCTTTTCAAAGTCCAATTTCAGAATGATGAGTTCGCTTTTGGACTTGTGACAAATGTGAATGTATTCTAGGGCCCAAGCTAGGCAATCTTGAATAGTTCTAGATTTGATGAAGCCATACTGGTTTTGATGGATGATGTTCTTGATTGGTTTTTGCAATCCGTTGGCTAGAATCTTGGTTAACAGCTTGATGGAAGAGTTGAGCAATGAGATTGGTCTGTAATCAGACACCCCTAGAGGGCCATCTTTCTTTGGAATTTGCACAATATGGGAATTGTTGATGCTTCTCAAGCAAGTTTGTCCACTGTAAAAACCTTCACACAACTTGAAGAAATCATCTAAGATCAATGACCAGCACCCTTTTATGAATTCATTACTAAAACCATCAGGCCCTGGGGATTTGTTATTGGGTAGGTTAATTACAACTCCTTCAATTTCTTCCTTTGCAAAAAGGATTTCCAACCTTTCCAGGTTTTCACCAGGCTGCAATAACTGACCAAGGTCAAAGTACATTTGGGTGAACTCAGTTTTTCCCATTCTATCTTTAAAAACTGTCCACAAGATTTTAGCTTTAGCCTCATGACTATAAACCTCAATGCCCATTTTATTTATCAGACATGTGATGCTATTTTTCCTATGCCTTATTGTTGCATGGGTGTAAAAGAATTTTGTACCTACATCCCCTTCTTTAACCCATCTTATTTTTCCCCTCTGTTTCCAGTATGTTCTTTGTTGTTTTAGTAACAGGATCAATTTTTCAAAGATTAGATTCTTGAAGTTCCACCCAGGCAGGGATAAGTCTCTATAAAGTTCCACAGTCTCGAGCACTTGCAACACCAATTTGATATTTTCAATGGTCCTCTTCAAACCTGGTAGCTGCTCTTTCCAACTCCTCAGCTCTTTCCTTAAGTTCTTGAACTTTGCTGTTATTCTCTTGGCTGGGTCAATTACATGATCAGGAGCTGACCACCCATTTACTGCCACTTGAGGAAACTCTTCATGACTTAGACAATAATTTTCAAATCTAAAAATGCTTGATTGGGGAATTGTTGTGCTGATCTCAACCACACAGGACCAATGGTAAGATGTTTCCATGACAAGGGTTTTGACCAGGGAATTTGGATATTTAGATGTCCATGAGTTGGAGGTGAAAAACCAGTCCAGCCTTTCTAGTAGTGGGGGGGAACTGTTTGTTTGTCTAGGTGAAGTGCCTGCCATATAGAGGTAGTTATATCAATCCAAGCTTGTTGATGGCTTCGTTAAACGTAAACATTTCATTTGGGTCAGCTCCCTCTCTATTTCTATCTTCTCGCCTTCTGATTAGGTTGAAATCCCCCACCACTAACCAATCTATGTCAGGTGGCATATCAATGTCCCCAAACCATTCTAGGAACTCTAATTTACCAAAGGGGGTGCACGGACCATAGATGGTGGTTAGGATCCATGTATCATTGCTGAGCTTGGAGGTGAACTCAATGGAGAGGACATAGCTGTTGCTGAAGATAGATCAGGTTGCCAGAGAAGGCAAAGGTCTTCTAGGCTACAAGAATTCCACCTGAGGCTCCAATGGAGGGAAGGTACTAAAAGGCATCAAAGTCATGGGGACAGAAGTTTTTGATGTAGTTGTTGTCAAAGCTCTCTCTTTTAGTTTCCTGGAGGCAAATGATCTCACTTTTACTCTCTGCAATCTTGTCTCTGATGGAATTCCATTTCTTGTCGGAGTTGACTCCTCTGATATTCCAATTCTTGTTGTGAATCATTTGAAACAAGTAAAATCTGAAAGAAGGGGCGCAGGAAGTTTAATGATCTTCATTCTTGTCATTATTCTTGTCATCATTCCTATCCTTCTTGCTGTCCTTTCCCTCTTTGCTCTTCTTCATTTTCTTGCCCACTTGCTCAAGCTTGTTCTTGTTCATGACAGTACCTTCCAACTGGTTAACCTGCAGGTTACAAAGGGTAGTTCCTATCTCCCTGAGAGAGCACAGTGACAAGGTTGGCAGTGGGGTATTGCAACCAAGGCAGTTTTTGACTTTGCAAATGTCAGTTTTGAAACAATTGCTGCTTGCTCTGACCCTGTTGCTTCGTCTGGCAGCAGAATCAACAATAGGGGTTGCTGCCTTGGGCTTTCTTCCTCTCTTCTTGTTAGGTGATTGTTCCTCCACTGGAGCCTCATCAATGGCTTCTTCTATCTCCTTTGCAAGCATCAATTCAGAGCCGAGCAGCCCACACGAGTCAGTTTCAGATGGTTTGCAGTTGATAGCCAGAGGAGGGCAGGTGTCTCCATCCAGGTGTAACAGCCTAGGCAGGCCAGACTCAAGCAAAGTTTTGGCCCACTTGTGATGGGCCGGGGCCTGCAGGATAGCCTGGAAGAAGCCCAACCAGGCTGAAGGGACCTCTATGACTGTTTTGCTCTTTGAACTGGCACCCTCCCCCAGCTTTGGTGCCAAATCAGGTACAGAGGTGAAAAAAGTTCTAACCATTCCCAACTGAATATTGTTCTGAAAGACTGGGCCATCCACCCTAGCAGGCTGAGTCTGGATATCATCCTTGCCTTGGACTGCATTGGCCAGTTTAATTTCCTCAGACTGAACCTGGACAGCATCCTGGGCAGCATTCTGATCTTGTGCATCATTCAACTGATTGATTTCTTCCATGTCCATTAGGTCTTCTTCCTAAATTTCAAAATGAGTTTTCCATGGGTGCCTGCAATACAGGTAACTCAACATTCATCTGAGGTTCAGGCTGGGGTTGCTGCTCTTGCAGTTGCTGTTGCGCTTCTACTGGCTGTGGCACCAACTCTTGCTCATCAATCTGGTCATTTTCCTGCGCAGGATGTATAATCATCTCCTGTGGGTCCTCCACCATGGGGACCTCATTCAGATCTTGCTGGATCACAACGGGCTGCTGTATCAGAGGTCAAAGGTTGAGTTGTAAAAGCTGCTCACCATTCTGCTACTGTGCAGGCAATTCTTCTGGCTATTTCTGGCCAATCCTCCTGCCCACCCTGATTCTCCTGAATGTCTCCTGCTCCAACCTACCCCCCTGGACTTCTAGTGCCTGCTAGTCAGCATGAGCAGCGATTGGCGACAGAACCTGCTATCCCAAGCCAAAGAAATCAAAAGGGGGGTCCATGATCATTAGGCATTGGAAGAACAACCTCTTCTTCTGGTGGCCCAACTACCAAGTTTTCATGCTGCAAGATTTCAATTTGTACTGTCCAGGACTGCCCATCATAGTTTGGTGAATCAGAAAACACAGAAAAGTGGGGGATTGATTCAAGGTCAACCACCTAAGCTCAAACAATCAGTCTTGCTAGATGATCCATATCATTATCCCAGCTAACAGCTCAAGAAAAGGGGCCCAAGACCGTATCAATGAATTCTTGCTCCCAATAATCCTCAGGGAGGCCCATTAGCATAAGCCAGCAGTCTTGATTGAAAATGAGCCTTCTCCAATTCCTACCCTGGTTATGCCTAACAAAAGAGAAGTTGACGTCCCCATAAGGGTGCGGCCTCTCAAGAACGAACCTATCTCTGTCATGATCATACTCGGACCTTACAAAAGCTTGACCTAGGTGAGTGGGCTGCACATCCTTAATTTGAGTTCTCCTATGAGCCATGAACTCTCTGACAACTTCTTCAATGATGGGGAAATGAAGCACATTACCCGGCAGAGGAGAAATCGTGACGATTGCCAAGTCCTCGTTGCATGGCCTCGGTCTTCTCGGAGCCACCGTTCGGACCATCATGGGCCGATTGGGGATGTTCTCAATGTGCATCCCCCTTGGCTTAAAAGGTGAGGGGTCGGCACGCTGGTATGCCATGGCAGTGCAAGCTTGTGCAGCAGCTGGAGCTTGGTTGGGTGGCAATGGCGCTTGATTATCTCCATCTTGGTGGGGTTTTCTTCAGTTGGGGGAGCGACAGTGTTAACCAGCGGGGGGTGGCATTAACTGTGGAAGACGGAGGGCCAGCACGGTCCAGTTGCACCTTGCCAAGGCAGAGATCAGTCTCTGACAAGCCGGGATCAATCCTTTTAGACCCACTTGCCAGGGTGAAAAGAGTAGTTGGCCAAGAAATTGTTACTGGAGCCAGCGGTGGCGTGGCTTGCGAGGTGGACGCTCTGGTCCTGGCCCAAGCCGAGAACGACTCGAAGATAGGTGGGCTCTGCCAAAGCAGCCCAGTGGCCAGTTCCCTTTCCCCCGCGCAAGGCCCAATCTTCTTTCCATTACTCATCGCAGTAACTTCGCTAGCTTTACCCCCTAAATCACTCTGTTGACCTGTCCAATTACTCCCATTCTGACGAAAGAGGGCAATATGTCCCCTGCGCGTGCATGCAAAGCATTTGATAGCGGATTTGCACGCTTCTCTAACATGTCCCCCTTCCCGGCAGCGCGAGCAAATCCTGGGCTTCAGAGCTCTTGTAAGATCTCTTGCAGAAAAGCTTTGACTCATCTCTGGGACAGAGTTTAAATTCAAATTCGGGCGGGTGGCGGTGGGACCTGCATGACCATCCTGACCAATCGACGACCCCCTATTGCCCATGGTCAGGTTTGAGGCATTCTGAAAATCCAAACGCTTGAAAACACTTGTTCTTGGCTGACGAACTGCGATCGGAACTTTGTTAGTTCCAGTAAGCGGAGGTGCTCTTACAACATCAGCAAAAGAGACATTGGGACGGCGATCAGGGCTGCTACTTCCAACTGTAGTCCACTTAGCCTCTTCTTCCACTCAGAAGCTTTTCCATTCTTGAAACCAATTCGGACCACCATTACCCCAAAGGTGAAAGAAAATTTTAAACGAAGAAACCTCGAAAGAACGAAGCTTAAGAATGTGAAACCCCACAAGACTCGAAGAAACCGAAAAACGAAAGACTCTGTCAGCAAGAGCAAGAACATCGAAATCTGCCATGGATCCCCCAAGCGTGGCTTGGAGAACAGCACCCACAGCAGCCGGCGAAAGTCTGAACTTACAGCGACCGAAGGAGGCGACCAGGAAGAAAGCTCGATCACCAGCAGAGGGCGAGACAGAGCAGCCAAACTTGTTCCTGATCACCGACTGGACCCAGATTCCAGGCCGAGAGCTAAGGCCAAGAAGATCCATTGTAGAGTCGGGGGTGTCGCCGGAGTCGAGGGAGTCACTAGCAGGGGCTAGCAGCAGCAGTCCAACCAAAAAGCAGGAGCCCACCCGTCGGCGGCATTACTGACGGCCGAGGATCCAAGGCGGAGGCAGGCGAAGCTTTCACCCCGCGCTGAGGGGGCGAGGAGCGTGGCGGCAAACGAGCGAGAGGGACGGCGGGGCCAAGGTGGCCGCCGGCGGGAGGGGGGGGGCTGGCCAGAGCGATGCGTGTGCCGCTAGCGCGACACGGCTGTACTATTTTGTAAATAGATAGTAGAGCATAGTCCTTCTGTCGTAAATTGTAAGTCGTTTTCACTTTCTACGTGCAACTATGCATCTAGAAATGACAAAAAAACTTGCAATTTGGAGTGGAGGCATGTTCCTCTGTTTACTTAATAAATACTAGATAGTTGTATACATCAGTGACAGAGCTGAAATGTACAGAGCAGTTTTATAGATCGAACGGTATTGAGTGGACTATTGTGACGCTTAGGTTGACTCAACAGAAATGGCTCCAATACACTAACAGTAAAAGATGAGCTTGGTAAGGTAACTAAAGATTGAGGTTACATGATAATGGTATTAGGGCTGTAAGATGTATACGACAGAAAAAACCAAGTCAAATCAGGGATATCTTACTCACCGTTGAAATCATTTGACCCGAGGTTAATGGTCTTTAGGGAATGAAGACCTGAAAAGGAGGGAGGGATTGCGCCAGTGAGGTTGCAACCCCCAAAGCTAAGGTCCTCAAGACGTGTCAGCTTCTCAAAACCAGACGCTGGAAGGTGGGAGCCGCAGAAGTTGCTGCCGTCAAGGATGAGGTGTTTGAGAGAGGTGAGGCTGAAGAGGGCAGCGTGGAGGCTGCTGCCATTGATACCCAGTGACCGGAACGAGAGGTCAAGCCCAGTGACACTGCCGGCAACGCATTCAGCTGGAGTAGTGCCGAAGCGTGCTCGGGGCGGCAACGACGCACTGGAACCTCCAAGCTGCTGCCGCCGGTGGCGCCGCTGTCGCTGGGACTGCTGCTATTTCTGTTTGCCCACAATGCACTGGAGCGATGTGCCAGGGTCTCAGCGAGGAGGAGAGCTAGCAGTAGTGCAAAGAACCACGAGGTGGTGTGATGGTCGTGGATGCTGCAAGCCATTGCCGCAGCTTGGAAAATTGTCACGCGCTGGGCGGATGGGAGATGGAGTGATAATAATGACACGAAGGCAGTCACGTAGTACTGAACAATGATGCCGACAATATACTGAACAATGTTTGGATCCAACTAGGAAGAATGAGCTGAAGTCAAGTCAAGTCATCTACGTACATAGGTACGGTTTGAATTTGAACACGGTGCAATTATAATAATGTCGGAGTCATGTCACAGTCAGATAACAGTTCCATAACTATTGACTTGTCTGATCTAATAGTAGAGCAAGTATCAGCGTGTTTGGTTCGCTTCGCTGGTGAACGGAGCCTGGCTCGCATCTTGTGGGAACCAGATTCTCGTTTGACAGGCCATGGAGATGCAAGATGTTGTTTGGTTGTCTGTATGTATAGAGTCTGACTAAGAAACGACTGTCTGGTTGGCTGCATGAAGCTATATCGTATGAAACAAAAATAGAAAACAAGTAGTCCCTATTTTACTTTTAATGTCTTAATCTAATATCCCTTAATACATCTTACCAAGTCAAGTCAAGCAAAATACATGCAGCCAAAATAAAACGGGGAAGAATGAAGAGCTACGCCATACTCGTGGTGGGCTCTGGGAACAAGACAGGTTCAGAGTCTCAAAGACCAGCAGACAACTCAATAGCTATGCATGCATGCATGTAGCCGCTGTTGTTACTGCTGACTTCGTAATAATTACACCGTGTAAAAACCGGCCATCTGTAGTAAAAACACATGGATCCATCATTCCATCTGCAGCTGTTCATTCCCTTGTTGTCAGCATTTATTAATTTGCTTGACTTGCGATCTCATGAGATGTGCCTATATATACTCATGTATAATACGGATAAGCAACAGCGTTCGTTCATGTCATTATCACTCTGCCCGGCCATCCCTGCTAGTTTTCCAAGCTGCAAATGGCTTCCCTCTTCAAGAATCACGCCACCTCATGGTTCTCGGTGCTAATAACACTAGCTCTCCTTCCGCATCGGTCCAACGCATCATGGACAAACAGCAGCACGCTTGGCTTCGGTGGTGGCGGCAGCAGCAGCTTGCAGCACTACTGAATTCAATTCAGGTTCTTTGCCGAGTGCCTGAGGCATTCGGCAAAGGCCAAATTACATTGGCAAAGCCTTTACCGAGTACGACACTCGGCAAAGAACACACGGCAAAAATTTGATCGGCAAAGCCCTCTTTGCCGAGTGTCTTTTATCAGGCACTCGGCAAAGGTTTTGTCGAGTGCCCCGGGGACACTCGGCAAAGAAAAACGACCGTCACGGCGCCGGTCCCGTTGACGGTCACTTTGCCGAATGCCAACCCTGCAGGCACTCGGCAAAGATTTTTTTATTTTTTTTTAAAAATTTCTTTGCCGAGTGCCAACCCATGAGGCACTCAGCAAAGAGGTTTTATTTTTTTTTGAAAATTTTCTTTGCCGAGTGCCAACCCGACAGGCACTCGGCAAAGATTTTTTATTTTTTTTTAAAAAAATTCTTTGCCGAGTGCCTACCCGTGAGATACTCGGCAAAGAGCTTTTATTTTTTTTGAAAATTTTCTTTGCCGAGTGCCAACCCTCCAGGCACTCAACAAAGATTTTTTATTTTTTTTTGAAAATTTTCTTTGCCGAGTGTTATAGTCACAGCACTCGGCAAAGCTGGAAAATATGTTTTCTGGTCGTCCATTTTTCCAGCTTTGCCGAGTGTTGTGACCATTGCACTCGACAAAGGGGTCCTTGCCGAGTGTACCCTTTGCCGAGTGCAACACTCGGCAAAGTGACCCAAAACGACAAATTTTTTTTTGCATTCGATCATAACAAATACATTCATACAAACATATATCACATATATATCTCATCCATCACATATATATCTCATCCATCGCATATATATCTCATCCATCACATATATATCTCATCCATCCACACATCCATACGCCCATATCACATCCATCACAATATATAATAATAAGTGCTCAAGTCCATCCAAATAAGTCCACAAGTCCATCAAAGTCCACAAGTGCATCACAAGTATATCACAAGTCCATCACCAAGTGAACAACAAATGTAAAAAATACAACATGCACTCATCTCGGCCACTGCGACTGTGGTGAAGGCTCAGATGCATCATTCGTAGGTGCATGAGGTGGATTATTCGAACCACCATCAGATGGAGACCGCACAAAGGAGAAAAGATTGCATGTGAGACAAGATTAATTTGATAGCTAATCTAGGACGATAGAGGCCATACAAGCAAAGCACAAGCGAAAGTAAAACTTTGATACTCACAGGAGTAGCTGCAGCTGCAGGACGCGGAGGCAGAGGTGGAACCAACAGCCCAGGTGGCAGAGACAAGCCCATACGTTGCCCAAGCCCTTGTAGGAAATCCGTAATGTCCATCAGCCTCTGTGCTTGGGCCTGCCGCTCGGCCCGCTCGACCTCCAGCTGGGCCCCCAGCTCCTGACGTTCCTTCATTTCTTGTTCTAGCCGGGCCTACAATATTTCACTCCAATGTTTCAGTAATGCAAAGCTAATTAAGGTGTGTAAAGATCAATGTATGACGAGTAAAACAGGAATAACCTCGAGTGTGTCGACCCGGTGTTGTGCAGCGGTCGGTCGTGTGCGAATGGCTAGGCTCTCGCTCGTGCTCCGTGCTCGAATCTGGGAGAGAGAGGGAGTAGAGGCCGTGTCGATGACGCCGTCGCCAAGCCAGAACCGCCCATGCTTCTTGCCTTGCCCCGCCCTCATGACGGCCTCTCCATCGAAGTCCTGGGTGCTCGGATCGTGTCTGACCCATGGAGCGACCTCGCCACCTCAGTGTACTCACTGATGCGGGAGTGGACGCTCGGGTTCATGTATGCCTCGGGTGGGTCCTCCAGGTTGAAGGAGACATCGGACATCGTCTTGCCCTTGTGGGCCATACACCATGCCTGGAAGTTCGAGTAAGCTTGGCCACTATGTGACGCCAACTGCGAGAAAGACAGCACGATGATTAGAAATCAGGCAGAACTGAGCGTGACAATAGATAAATCAATTCGTGTACCCATGCTTGTTTATATCCGGTGAGGTTGCGGTTGCCTTGATGGTGTGCTGGACCTTGCATCAGCAAACGACGGTCCCGGGCATCCCTGTGCATCTTGAGGTACTCCTCCGTGAACCACCTGTCCACCATCATCGCCCAGCACTCGGGATACGCTTGGCACCACCAGGGAATCATCTACACGTCATCAAGTATTGGACATATAAGAAGATCAAATTAAACCAACTTAATCTCAAAACGAATCAATATTGAGGTTCTTCATTTACCTCAAGGTACTGCTCCCGGGTCAGCTGCATCTCTCTTGCGTCTTTCTTGGTTTTCCTCACTCCAAGCTTCGACCCGTAGTAGGTTACGATGGCCTGGATGCGCACCTCATGATGTATGTCGGTGATGAGTTTTTTACAGGCTTTGGTAGTCGCCTGCTCCGCCCTGGCCTCAAATCCGTCCTCGCATCTATAATAAGTCTGCATACAAAAGCGATGTATCCATTCATTATTTCAAGAAAAGTCCAATGAATGCGACGTATTGAGCAATGTTGTGCGAGGGAGACTTACCCAAAACTCTGCCTTCACCCGCGCTGCCTTGTTGGGGTACTCCGCATCGGAAGCGACGACGTATTAGTCGAAAGAGTAGGCCGGCTCCGTCTTCGATGCGTACGTGACAATGCCGGGGAAGTGTTGCCTGCACAGAAGACCAAGGATGACGTTGACTAGCCGTGCGCTACCACCCGACACAACCACCTAGTTCCTGCACAAGTGATTAAGAAAAATTATTAGTTTTTTTCATCATATCATATGAAGTAATGGTGATAACATATACAGTTACTTACTTTTGTCCTTTAGGGCGAATCACTGGGCGTTGGTGAGGAAGCAAAACCTGTGGGAGGCTCGCGGGACCTCGTAAGTAGACACTTGAAGAGGAGTTGGAGGAAGCGGAACCCGTGCCTGCCGCCTCCCCCCCTCCTCCTCCTCCTCCTTCGACTGCCAAACCAGCTCCTCGTCTGACTCATCCACGGGCGCCACCTCCTCCTGCGGCTGGCGGTCCTCCTCACGTGGCGTGAGAGGAGACGGCCCCCTCCTGCGGCTAGCGGTCCTCCTCCTCCTGTTCGATCCCTCTGCCGCCCCCTCTGCCCCCTCCTACGACCGGCGTGGTCTTTGGTAAATCGAATTCATAGACCTATGACGGTCGCCTGCCATCTTTGTTCAATCACCTGCAATAAAAAAGAAAAACAAGACATAATTAGAAATAGGTGCAAAAATGAACAAAACATAATTACAAAAAACATAGTAATACATGTATTAGAAATATATGCAAAAATGAACAAAACATAATTACAAAAAACATAGTATTACATGTGTTAGAAATAATCTTCATGATTGAAATTAGCTGGATCATAGGTCTCGTCATCACTATCAACATTGTCCAACTCATCAACACTATCTGAAGAAGGAATGTTGTCTTCATTGTCATTGCCCAAATATAATCGCTCAAGCATTTGTATGTCCTTCAGATTTCGCACCTCGTCTCCAGCGTCCTCGTCATCATCCCTTTCATTGTCTACTTCCATTCCTATCTCTTCGGTTAAGTCTATGCCAAACCTCCCTTGTAGCCCCTCTTCTTGATAGAACTCTCCATCATATGTGTTTGGGTTGAACTTGTAATCTTCATCGTTTGGGACAGGTAGTTTACCGTGTGGCGATACCTTGTGCACAATAGACCAACCCTTAAGATGCTCGGCGTCTTTGCACGCGTATGACGTATAATAAACCTGGACGGCCTGTTGAGCCACAATGTTGAAAGCTCTAGTTTGGTTTTGGTGAATTGATGAAACCCTAAGTGCTAACCTAGTTTATCAAGATGATTATGAGATAGGTAGCACTACTCCAAGTGATGAAGCAATGACGAAGATCATGATAATGGTGATAGCATGGTGATGATCAAATACTTGAACTTGGAAAAGAAGAAAGAGAAAAACAAAAGGCTCAAGGCAAAGGTATAAAATGTAGGAGCCATTTTGTTTTAGTGATCAAGACACTTAGTGAGTGTGATCACATTTAGGATAGATAGCCGTACTATTAAGAGGAGTGTAACTCGTATCGAAATGCGGTTATCAAAGTGCCACTAGATGCTCTAACTCATTGCATATGCATTTAGGATCTAGTGGAATGCTAACACCCTTGAAAATATTTGTGAAAATATGCTAACACATGTGCACAAGGTGTTTGCAGGGTTGAGATGGGTTTGGGTCCCTCTCTCCCTCCCGCCGAGCTTGCGAGGCGGGATTCGGCGCTTTTGGAAAAATGAAATGTCTATTTTCTATTGCGCCGGATACAAAATTCTTGGTGGTTGGCACATTTGAGCAAGGGTGAGGAAGTTAGAGTTGAAATGGAGTTGGTCGAAATAATGCTGGCGTCGGTCCTGTGACCGGACGCTGAATCCAGAAGCACCGGACGCTGACTGCCTGCGTCCGGTCGCGCTGACTCGGCGGCACAGTAGGAAGGGTTGAGCACCGGACGCTGGTCTGCGTCCGGTCAAGGTGGACCGGACGCGTCCGGTCGAAGAAACATGCCTCGGGGAGCTTACTGGAAACGACCGGACGCTGAGGCTTCAGCGTCCGGTCAGTTCGAAGGAGCAGCGTCCGGTCGAGGCTGATGACCGTTGAGTCTGGACACGTGGCTGACATCGAGCAACCGGACGCTGAGAGCCAGCGTCCGGTCAGTCTGACCGGAGCGTCCGGTCAGAACGCGTTTTGCCCAGTAAAGGGGTATAACGGCTCTATTTGATGGGGGCTCTATTTATAGCCCCATGGCCGGCTCAAGGGATAACTCTTGCACATTTTCATTGACATAGCAAGCTTGTGAGCCTAGCCAAAGGACTCCCACTCATCTACATCATTGATTAATCATCATAGTGAGATTGGGAGTGATCCAAGTGCATTGCTTGAGTGATTGCATCTAGAGGCACTTGGTGATTGTGTTTCGCTGCGGATTTCGCTTGTTACTCTTGGTGGTTGCCGCCACCTAGACGGCTTGGAGCAGCAAGGATCGTTGAGTGGAGGAGGTGATTGTCTCCGACTCCGATCGTGGTGATTGTGAAGGGTTCTTGACCTTTCCCCGGCGGAGCGCCAAAAGGTACTCTAGTAAATTGCTTGTGGCTTGTGTGATCCTCATCTTGTGTTGGTTGTGCGGCACCCTATTGAGGGTTTGGCGAGTGATGCCAATTAGCGCGTGAACCTCCAAGTGAGTGAATCGCCAAAAACGAGGACTAGCTTGCTTGGCAAGCAAGCAAGTGAACCTCGGTAAAAATCATTGTGTTCATCATTTGATTCCGAGGTGATTGGTCATCATTGTTATTCATCTTCTTGATTGATTGGTTCATTCATCTACACGGCGGTATAACCCTCTTGATCACTCTCTTTACTTTTACATAAACTAGTTGACAAGCTCTTTAGTGTAGCTAGTTGTGAGAGCTTGCATGCTTGGTTGGTGTGGCTCTTTAGTTAGCCTTTGAGAGCACACTAACATAGGGTAGTGTCATTGCTCTTGTGTGAATTGACACTATCTAAACTAGAATTGTGGTAGGTGGCTTGCATTTTTGAGTAGGCTAGCGCAACACTCGCTTCATCCTCATAATTGTCTAACCATTTGGTTAAGTGTTGTTGTAGAAATTTTATTAGGCTATTCACCCCCCTCTAGCCATTAGGACCTTTCAAGTGGTATCGAGCCGAGGTCACCGTTAATTTGAGGCTTAACAACCTTCGGTGTAAAATGGCTCAAATCAACAACACCAAGAAGCCACCCCAATTTGATGGCTCAAATTATTCATATTGGAAGTCAAAGATGACTACACACATCAAGTCAATCAATAGAAAGGTGTGGAAGGTGGTAGAAACTAAAATTGAGATTGATGATCCGGAGAATCCCACCGCCGCCGAAGAAGTACTTCTCAAAACAATGATATTGCTCTAAGTGCCATTCATGATGCAATTGATGCAAGAACTTTTGAGCAAATCAAGAATATTGAGATGGCACATGAGGCTTGGAAGAAGTTGGAAGAATCTTTTGAGGGTACTCAAGCCGTGAAGGGTGCAAAAGCTTATATTCTCAAAGAGAAGTTTGCGAGCTTCAAAATGAAGGAAGATGAGAGTGTGCCGGACATGTTCCACCGGATGGAAGTGATTGTCAATGATCTCAAGGCACTCGGTGAGAACATAGAGGACAAAGACTTCTCAAATAAGTTCTTGAGATGTTTGCCCGCAAGATTCAAGATATTGGTCACCTTGCTAGTAAGGAGTGGTTTGAACACAATGACACCAAACCAAGTCTTGGGAGATATCATGACCGATGATGCCTATAGAGATGATGATGAGAAGGAAGAAAAGAAAGAAAAGAAAGATGAGAAGAAGGATGACAAGAAGAAGAGCGTGGCTTTCAAGGCCACATCATCCAAGGGCAAAACCAAGCAAGAAACATCAAGTGAGGATGATGATTCATGGGATGATGATGATGATGAGAGAATGGCTCTTTTTGTCAAGAGGTTTGGCAAGTTCATGGTAAAGAAGGGCTATCGAGCTAGAAGAAAGAAGTATTCATCCAAGAGCAAGGAAGAGGCAAGGAGATGCTTCAATTGTGGAAGCAAAGATCATCTTATTAGCAAATGTCCATACAATAGTGAGAAAGATGATGACAACAAGAACAAGAAGAAGGAGTGGAAAGAAAAAAAAGATAAGAAGGACAAGATGTCCTTCAAAAAGAAAAAGGGTGGTTCATATGTAGTCACTTGGGATAGTGATGCTTCCACAAGTGATGATGATGATAGTGATGACAACAAGACCACCAAGAAGAAGGCACTTGCAAGCATAGCAATCAATGAGAAGCCTTCTCTCTTCGACTCTCCATCATGCTTCATGGCTAAGGCCACCAAGGTACAAACTTATGATGATGAAAGTGAGAGTGAACATGATAGTGATAGTGATAATGATGATGATGAACCCACTAAAGATGAATTAATTGACATGCTAGAAGATGCTAGAGAACACTTTAACATGTCAAGAAGGGAATGCAAAAGCTTGCGTAAGGAAATAAAAGCCCTTAAGCAAGCATTTGATGAGCTCAATGCATCTCATGAGAGGCAAGAGGATGCCCATGAGAAGCTTGGCAAGGCTCACAAAAAGCTTGAAAAAGCTCATTCCACTTTGCTTAATGAACAAGATAAAAGGAAGCATGTTGAAACTTGTGATGTAGGTTTAACTTGTGATTTAATTGATACATCACTATCTATGCCTATCATTGTTCCTCCAACTAACCCTTCTTGTAGCACTACTACTTCCATCTCATCTAGTAGTAATGTTCACACTTGTGATACCACACTAGTGGTTGAAAATGAGAACCTCAAGAAGGAAGTAACTAAGCTCACTCACACCTTGGCTAAGGCTTATGGTGGTGAGGACCGCTTGCTTATGTGCTTGGGTAGCCAAAGAGCTTCTCTCTACAAAGAGGGATTGGGCTATACCCCCAAGAAAGGCAAGGCGGCCTTTGCTCCTCACAAGACTAGTTTTGTGAAGAACAATGGTCGGTTTTGCACTAGTTGCAAGCAAGTTGGTCACAAAGAGCATGAATGCACCAACAAAAGCAAAAATGCTAATGTATCCTTTATTAAGCTAGATTCATGTTATATGCTTAGAAAAGGTGCAAATGGTGTTCATGCTAAGTTCATTGGTAAACCATGGATGGGCTCAAAGAAGAAAGCCATTTGGGTGCCAAAGAGCTTGGTTACTAACCTTCAAGGACCCAAGCAAGTTTGGGTACCTAAAAAGAATTGATCTTCTTTTATAGGTCAATTACAAAGCCGGAGGAAGGCATTGGGTTCTTGATAGTGGGTGCACTCAACACATGACCGGAGATGCAAGAATGTTCAACTCAATCAACACCAATGGCAATGATGGGTATGATAGTATCACATTTGGTGACAATGGCAAAGGCAAAGTCAAAGGGCTTGGTAAGATTGCAATATCCAATGACTTGAGCATATCCAATGTATTGCTAGTAGAGAGCTTGAACTTCAATTTGCTATCCGTGGGCTCAATTGTGTGATCTTGGATTCAAATGCATATTTGGGGTAGATGATGTAGAAATCATAAGTGTAGATGGCTCTAACTTGATCTTCAAAGGCTTTAGATATGAGAATCTATACTTGGTTGATTTCAAGGCTAGTGAAGCTCAATTATCCACATGCTTATTCACTAAGTCAAGTATGGGATGGTTATGGCATAGAAGGCTTGGTCATGTTGGAATGAAACAATTAAATAGATTGGTTAAGCATGATTTGGTTAGAGGCTTGAAAGATGTAGTTTTTGAAAAGGATAAGCTATGTAGCTCTTGTCAAGCCGGCAAACAAGTTGGAAACACCCATCCTAAGAAAAGCATGATGAGCACTAGTAAAGCATTTGAGTTATTGCACATGGATTTGTTTGGGCCAACACAATACACTAGTATCGGTGGAAATAAATATGGATTTGTGATAGTGGATGACTACACTAGATACACATGGGTATTCTTTATAGTGGACAAAAGTGATGTGTTTGCAACATTCAAATCTTTTGTCAAGGGCATTCACAATGAGTTTGAAACAACCATCAAGAGAGTTAGAAGTGACAATGGTAGTGAGTTTAAGAACACTAGAATTGATGAGTTATGTGATGAATTTGGAATTAGACATCAATTCTCGGCCAAGTACACACCTCAATCAAATGGCCTTGTTGAGAGAAAGAATAGAACACTCATTGATATGGCAAGGTCTATGCTTAGTGAGTACAATGTGAGTCAATCTTTTTGGGCCGAGGCTATCAACACGGCTTGCTATTGTAGCAACCGCCTCTATTGTCACCGATTGAAAGAGAAGACACCATATGAGCTCTTGAATGGTAGAAAGCCCAACATTGCATATTTTCGGGTCTTTGGTTGCAAATGCTATATCTTGAAGAAAGGCACAAGATTGGGCAAGTTTGATAAGAAATGTGATGAAGGATTCCTACTTGGTTATTCCACCACAAGCAAAGCATATAGAGTTTGGAATTTGGATAGTGGTACTCTTGAGGAAGTTCATGATGTTGAATTTGATGAAACCAAGGGTTCACAAGTAGAGAATGAGAACTTGGAAGATGTTAGAGGCATTCAACTTTCAAATGCCATGAAGAACATGGATATTGGTGAATTGAGGCCTAGGCAAGTGATTGATGATGAAGATGATCAAGTGCAAGTGCTCTCCAACTCTGATGTGCAAGATGATACAAATCAAGCTAGTGCAAGTGACTCTCATGATATTGATCAAGATCAAATGGTTAGTACATCATCTCAACCAAATGATCAAGCAAGTGCAAGCAATCAAGTTCCAATTCTTCAAGCAACAAGTATTGCAAGAGATCATCCTTTGGATACAATCATTGGAGATATTTCAAGAGGTGTACAAACAAGATCAAGATTGGCATCATTTTGTGAACACTTCTCTTTTGTGTCATCCATTGAACCAAAGAAGATAGATGAAGCTTTGAAGGATGTTGATTGGG
Organism: Miscanthus lutarioriparius; assembly: GCA_904845875.1. NCBI lineage: Eukaryota > Viridiplantae > Streptophyta > Magnoliopsida > Poales > Poaceae > Miscanthus > Miscanthus lutarioriparius. Next base: position 91,427,546 of record CAJGYO010000010.1, on the reverse strand, counting down.
TGAATGCTATGCATGAAGAATTGAACAACTTCACAAGAAATCAAGTATGGGAATTGGTAGAAAGACCAAAGGGACACAATGTGATTGGAACCAAATGGGTCTTTAGAAACAAGCAAGATCAAGATGGGATAGTTGTAAGGAACAAAGCAAGATTGGTAGCACAAGGCTATACACAAGTTGAAGGTCTTGACTTTGGAGAAACTTATGCCCCAGGTTGCTAGATTGGAAGCAATTAGAATCTTGCTAGCCTATGCTTGTGCCCACAACATCAAGCTCTATCAAATGGATGTTAAGAGTGCATTTCTCAATGGTTACATCAATGAAGAAGTATATGTTGAGCAACCTCCCGGTTTTGAAGATGACAAGAAGCCCAACCATGTGTATAAGTTGAAGAAGGCATTGTATGGCTTGAAGCAAGCACCTAGAGCATGGTATGAGAGATTGAGGGACTTCCTACTCTCTAAAGGGTTCACAATGGGCAAGGTTGATACTACTCTTTTCATCAAGAAGATTGGAAAAGATCTATTTGTATTGCAAATCTATGTTGATGATATCATATTTGGATCAACCAATCAAGATTTTTGTGATGAGTTTGGAAAGATGATGGCTAATGAGTTTGAGATGTCCATGATTGGAGAGTTGAGTTACTTCCTTGGTCTTCAAATCAAGCAATTGAAGAATGGTACTTTTGTGAGTCAAGGGAAGTACATTAAGGACATGATCAAGAAGTTTGGCATGAGTGATAGCAAAGTCATTAGCACACCTATGGGAACAAATGGTAACTTAGATAGTGATGCAAGTGGAAATATGGTGGATCAAAAGTTGTATCGGTCTATGATTGGAAGCCTACTCTATGTGACCGCATCAAGGCCGGATGTCATGTTTAGTGTATGCATGTGTGCAAGATTTCAAGCCTCACCAAGAGAAAGCCATTTGAAGGCTACAAAGAGGATATTGAGGTACTTGAAGCATACACCAAATGTTGGTTTGTGGTATCCCAAAGGAGCAAAGTTTGAGCTAGTTGGTTACTCCGACTCGGATTATGCGGGATGCAAGGTTGAAAGGAAGAGCACATCGGGCACATGTCAATTGTTGGGAAGATCACTTGTTTCATGGTCATCAAAGAAGCAAAATAGTGTTGCATTATCAACCGCCGAAGCCGAATACATATCCGCCGGTAGTTGTTGTGCACAAATACTTTGGATGAAGGCCACTTTGAGTGATTTTGGAATCAAGTTCAAGAAAGTGCCATTGCTATGTGACAATGAGAGTGCAATCAAGCTAACCAACAATCCGGTGCAACATGCAAGAACAAAGCACATTGATGTCCGCCACCATTTCATAAGAGATCACCAACAAAAAGGGAACATTTGCATTGAGAGTGTAGGCACCGAAGATCAACTTGCCGATATATTCACCAAGCCATTTGATGAGAAAAGGTTTTGCAAGCTAAGGAATGAGTTGAACATATTGGATTTCTCAAATATGTGTTGATGCAACCCCCACTCATATGACATGCCTCTCCTTCGAGCAATCTAAGGTAAAAGTTGATTGGCATGACATACATTCTTGCTAAGGACATGATTAGTGCATCTAGTCATATTTTCAATCTCATTAGGACCTTGCAAGTGGTTCTATCTTATTAGGCTCATTCATGAAAATCAAATGAATTTCGATGTCAATATGGTATCACTATTGCTTCTATGCTTGACTTGATCTAGTGATGGCATATGACATGTTTGTGGGCTTGTAAACCTAGTGTTTAATCTAGAAAATGAACTATAAGTGTTTAACTCAACATGGTACAAGATAACCCTTATTTGGAGGTGTGAAGAAGCTTGTCCTTGGATCAAACCGAGTTGAATATCTTTGGCAAATATTCTAGTTTGAACCAAATTTTCAAAATGATCCTCACCCCATTGATTGACATTGATAATCCCAACCTATCTATAATTTAAGTATTTGTGGTCATTGATGACAAAGGGGGAGAGAAACAAAGATATGAGTGATAGGGGAGTACTTAACATAGGGGGAGAGATATGATAAAGGAATGGGATCAATTAAAACCTAATATTTTGAGCACACAAGTAGGGGGAGCAAGCTCATGAACTTGTATGGTGCATTTGAATGTGCATTACATATGTTTGCTTGCATGGCACAAGTGTTAAATTTTAATATCCATGCTTGTGTGATGTATGCTAGTTGTAGATTTGAATGATGAAATGCAAACTAGCATGCATAGGATATCTAGTGATTTCACTTCCAAATATTTCTAAGTGGTATTGAGCTAACCATGGTGCTAAGGATGGTATATTGGTGCACTCCGATTGGTATCACGCTTCAAAGGTCAATCTTTTATACCTTAGCATCATATGATAGACATTGACTCCTACATTTCCTATCTAAGCATATGTGCAAGCTTCAATCCAAACTCTTAGCACATATGTAGGGGGAGCAATTGCTATCACTTAGGGTTCATGAAACTTGTCCATATCTTTTTACACATGGTAAATATGCTTGGACAAGCAACATGGATTCAATTGAATTTTAATTCATAACTTTATATAAGGGTTGTCATCAATTACCAAAAAGGGGGAGATTGAAAGCTCTAGTTTGGTTTTGGTGAATTGATGAAACCCTAAGTGCTAACCTAGTTTATCAAGATGATTATGAGATAGGTAGCACTACTCCAAGTGATGAAGCAATGACGAAGATCATGATAATGGTGATAGCATGGTGATGATCAAATACTTGAACTTGGAAAAGAAGAAAGAGAAAACAAAAGGCTCAAGGCAAAGGTATAAAATGTAGGAGCCATTTTGTTTTAGTGATCAAGACACTTAGTGAGTGTGATCACATTTAGGATAGATAGCCGTACTATTAAGAGGAGTGTAACTCAGTGTCGAAATGCGGTTATCAAAGTGCCACTAGATGCTCTAACTCATTGCATATGCATTTAGGATCTAGTGGAATGCTAACACCCTTGAAAATATTTGTGAAAATATGCTAACACATGTGCACAAGGTGTTTGCGGGGTTGAGATGGGTTTGGGTCCTTCTCTCCCTCCCGCCGAGCTTATGAGGCGTGGATTCAACGCTTTGGAAAAATGAAATGTCTATTTTCTATTGCGCCGGATGCAAAATTCTTGGTGGTTGGCACATTTGAGCAAGGGTGAGGAAGTTAGAGTTGAAATGGAGTTGGTCGAAATAATGCTGGCGTCGGTCCTGTGACCGGACGCTGAATCCAGAAGCACCGGACGCTGACTGCCTGCGTCCGGTCGCGCTGACTCGGCGGCACAGCAGGAAGGGTTGAGCACCGGACGCTGGTCTGCGTCCGGTCAAGGTGGACCGGACGCGTCCGGTCGAAGAAACATGCCTCGGGAGCTTATCGAACGACCGGACGCTGAGGCTTCAGCGTCCGGTCAGTTCGAAGGAGCAGCGTCCGGTCGAGGCTGATGACCGTTGAGTCTGGACACGTGGCTGACATCGAGCAACCGGACGCTGAGAGCCAGCGTCCGGTCAGTCTGACCGGAGCGTCCGGTCAGAACGCGTTTTGCCCAGTAAAGGGGTATAACGGCTCTATTTGATGGGGGCTCTATTTATAGCCCCATGGCCGGCTCAAGGGATAACTCTTGCACATTTTCATTGACATAGCAAGCTTGTGAGCCTAGCCAAAGGACTCCCACTCATCTACATCATTGATTAATCATCATAGTGAGATTGGGAGTGATCCAAGTGCATTGCTTGAGTGATTGCATCTAGAGGCACTTGGTGATTGTGTTTCGCTGCGGATTTCGCTTGTTACTCTTGGTGGTTGCCGCCACCTAGACGGCTTGGAGCAGCAAGGATCGTTGAGTGGAGGAGGTGATTGTCTCCGACTCCGATCGTGGTGATTGTGAAGGGTTCTTGACCTTTCCCCGGCGGAGCGCCAAAAGGTACTCTAGTAAATTGCTTGTGGCTTGTGTGATCCTCATCTTGTGTTGGTTGTGCGGCACCCTATTGAGGGTTTGGCGAGTGATGCCAATTAGCGCGTGAACCTCCAAGTGAGTGAATCGCCACAACGAGGACTAGCTTGCCGGCAAGCAAGTGAACCTCGGTAAAAATCATTGTGTTCATCATTTGATTCCGAGGTGATTGGTCATCATTGTTATTCATCTTCTTGATTGATTGGTTCATTCATCTACACGGCGGTATAACCCTCTTGATCACTCTCTTTACTTTACCGCAAACTAGTTGACAAGCTCTTTAGTGTAGCTAGTTGTGAGAGCTTGCATGCTTGGTTGGTGTGGCTCTTTAGTTAGCCTTTGAGAGCACACTAACATAGGGTAGTGTCATTGCTCTTGTGTGAATTGACACTATCTAAACTAGAATTGTGGTAGGTGGCTTGCATTTTTGAGTAGGCTAGCGCAACACTCGCTTCGCCTCATAATTGTCTAACCATTTGGTTAAGTGTTGTTGTAGAAATTTTATTAGGCTATTCACCCCCCTCTAGCCATTAGGACCTTTCAAATGTAGACATCTTTTCCTGGATAGACGTAATCCTGTCGAATCTCGACTAGCCCAAGCTTAGGGGTCTGTCTCGTTACACCAGGATGAAACCAGTGGCATTTGAATATGACAGGAGTAAGAGGTTTGGAACCATAAAATGATCGTTCGTAGATTTTTTCAATTCTTCCATAATAGTCGAGTCCATCAGTGCCGGGCGTAACAACTCCGCTGTTTGTGGTTTGTCGATTGGGCTGACTCTACTCGTAGCTTGCTGTGTGAAAACGATATCCATTCATGTCATAACCGGTAAATGACTTGACCCTAACGGCACAGCCGTTTGCAACCTGTCTCAACTCATCACTTATAGGCGTATCAGTTTGGGCTTTTTGTTTGAACCAACAAATGAAATCGGGGCTCCCTGGTCCCGCACCCCGTGAAAGAAGGGTATCATTTTCTTGCGGGGTAGGTTGCCTTGATCCATGCCAGGATTGACGAAGAAATTCCCTGTACCAACGAGAAACAAGGGGGTTGGACGACGAAACATGGACATACGACGAAATGAAACAAGTTTGTTCAGAACTTACCGAATGAACGGTTGCACCTCGACAAGGTTGGTCAACACATATAGCATGATACTGCGCCACTCTTCATTTTTCAATTGCTTAGTGGTCGATGCACTTGCGCTTCTGAGTTGCCCTTGGAAAAGGCTGAGGTTCGATTCATTTTTGCCAGCATTGTAACGAGGGGGTGGATTATGAACGTTAGGAAGTTTCTCAGTGTAGTATTTCTCTGTGAAGTTCGACACCTCATCTAGAATGTATGCCTCTGCATTGGAAGCCTCAATTCTGGCTTTATTTCTACATTTTTGCGAAGAGTCTTCAGACATCTCTCGATTGGATAGTACCAACGGTTCTGCACGGCCCCCCATCTGTGCCTCATACGGGAGGTGCACAATCAAATGCTGCATCGACAAGAAGCAGGCGGGTGGAAAGATCTTCTCCAACTTACAGAGCAACATGGGTGCCGCTTTTTCCAAGTCATCAATGACGGTCCGAGAGAGCTCCTTGGCACAAAGCTGGCGGAATAAGTAGCTCAACTCTGCTAGCACTTGCCAGACATGCTCTGGGACATAGCCTCGAACCATCGCCGGAAGAAGTCGCTCAATCCATATGTGGTAGTCATGACTCTTCATCCCATTGACTCGCAGAGTGCCTAAGTTAACTCCCCTCTTTAGATTCGCTGCATACCCATCAGGGAACATTAGCTTCTTGATCCATTCAAGTACTTCCCTCCTTTGGTCCTTTTTCAAGACGAAATTGGCCTTAGGCCTTCTCCAGGTCATGTCACGACTAGGAGGTTGCATCTCTTGATTTGGTCTATCGCACAACGTTGCCAGGTCTACTCTAGCCTTTGGGTTGTCCTTAGACTTTTCGGTGTCCATGAGTGTTGCCCAAAGTGCTTCGGCGACATTCTTTTCAGTGTGCATTACATCAATGTTATGTGGTAGAAGACGGTCATCGAAATAGGGGAGCCTCGTCATGCCCGAGATATGAGTCCACATATGCTTCTCACCATATCCCACAAAACCACCTTCTTCATTGGGCACGAGAGCACCTATCTGAGCGTGAACCTCGACACCATTCATCATCCGCGGTGTAGGGTTTGTCACTTTGACACCTTTCGTAAAGTTCTTGATGTCTTGTCTGAATGGATGGTCAAGAGGTAGGAATTGACGATGTCTGTCGAATGACGAATACTTGCCACCCTTCTGCAACCAAATAAACCTCACACCTTCCTTGCATATTGGGCATGGGAACTTCCCGTGAACACACCAGACGCAGAATATCCCATACGCCAGGAAGTCATGCAAGGAGTAGTGGTACCAAACGTGCATTTTGAAGGTTGTCTTTGTAGCTCGATCGTATGTCCATACCCCTTCATCTGAAGCACGGACCAATTCATCAAACACGGGCTCCATGAACACACCCATATTACTCCCTGGGTGTCCAGGAATTATCAATGACAAGAATACGTTATGTCGTTGAAAGGAGACACCAGGGGGGAGATTAAGGGGGATAACAAAGACTGGCCAACATGTGTATGGGGCAGCCATCATTCCATAAGGATTGAACCCATCTGTTGCCAACGCGACACGTACATTACGAGCCTCATCTACTTTGTCACGATGTTTGTCATTAAAGCGGATCCAAGCTTCACCATCGAATGGATGTACCATCTTGTCATTGTACCATTTGCCATTTTTGTGCCATGTCATCTGTTTCGTGGATTCCTCGGTCATGTGTAGCCGTTGGATCCTCGGTAGGAACGGAAGGTACCGTAGGATTTTCATGGGGATCATAAGTTGCCTCTTCTGGCCATCATCAGAGTCTACCTCCAGGTACCTGGAGGATTTACACTTTGGACAGAACTTTGCATGCTCGTGTTCTTTCCTATAGGACGCACCCTTTCGGACAAGCATATATCTGCTCATACGGCATCTTAAGTGCTCGAAGGAGTTTCTGTGACTCGTACATGCTCTTTGGCAGAATGTGGCCCTCCGGAAGCAAGGTGCCAATCACGGCCAACATCTTATCGAAGCCAGGTCGACTCAAGTTTAACTCGGACTTCAACCCCATTAAGCGTCCAATGGCATCTAGTTGAGACACCGTTGACCGATCGTGAAGGGGTTTCTGTGCCGAGTCCATCATATCGTAGAACGCCTGTGCGGCTGCCTCCATCTCCTCCTTCTCACGCCCTTCATCGAACTGTCCTTGGTGAAAGTCATCTAACATGTCTGCTACCCCGGCATCAGCATCAAAAGCCTCCACCCGTGGTCTCACCACCTCCTCTCTCATACGATGGGCTTCACCATGGTGGACCCACCGGGTGTAGTCCGGCGTAAATCCATTCTTCAAAAGATGTTTATCCATTTCCACCTTGTTTACCCTTCTCCTATTTCCACATTTGATGCAGGGACATAAAACTAGGCAATGTCCTTTAGCAGCGTTGCCAAATGCACTATTCAAGAAAGCATCGGTCTTGTTCATCCATTCCGTGGTGTAATCACTCTGACTTCTCTAGCCAGTGTACATCCACTGACGGTCATCCATTCTCTAACATATGTATCAGCGAGTAATGTAACCATCAATTGCATCTACATGGTGTTCCTACTGTCTAATAGGTGAGAATAGGTCCTAATCCCACGCGCAGATGTGTAGATGAGGTTAGTTTCCATGCTCTACTCCTATCCGAGACAGAATTTCAGCAGCACCTCCCCGCTGTTCTCCAAATACACGTCCTGCCAAAGAAGAGTGTGTATCCGAAGAACACCAGGGAGGTGATGCCGAAACTCTGTCTCAGACCAGAGCAGAACATGGGAACTAACCCATCTACGCATCCATGGGCTGTCCAAAAAGCTTGGACAATCCGAAATAGATACGGTCATAGATATGCAAAGATCTGCATACCTCCAATCGTATCTCTTTTGAACGGGAGACGCCTAACTGGGTTACGCGATCTACGACAATGATACGAAAAGAGGGGTTATACCTAGGGTGGCGGCGGAGTCAGGCTAGCGGGGCCGTGGCGGGTCGGTGCAGTGGCGAGACGACGCGGTGCAGGCAGACCGGCACGGTGGCGAGAACACCGACTCAACTCCGACGGGCTCTTCTCTACAAAAATGGAACAAAATACTGTCATTTACAACAAATTTCGGTAGAACCTCCCCTACACGGTGAGGTTTCCAAAACCTACAAAAAACAACGGCACAATGGCCGACTAGCACATATGGCTCAACAAAAGCCATGTAGTTTGGATATCAATCCATGTAGAAGAATATATCCAAGTAGTACCACTACTTGTACTACTACTTTCACTATTGCTACTACTACTACCATTGGTTCTACTACTACTACCACTATTGCTACAACTACTACCATTACTTGTACTACTACTACCACTACTTCTACTACTACTACCACTAATTCTACTACTAATACTACCACTAGTTGTACTACTACTACCACTAGTACAACTAATACTACTACAACTACCACTACCTCGACAATAATAAGTGAGAAGGCATACCTAACGGGCGATGGGGTAGGGGCGGGCGGCGTCGGGATCGGGCGGAGTCGGGGACGGGGTCGAACACGGACGACGGCGTCGGGTGGGCGGTCCACCAGGCGCGTCCGAAGGTGGTGCGGCCGTGTAAGGTATCGGGCGGGGCGGCAAAAGCCGGGAAGGGTCGCCAGGCAGGATGGCGCGCCGACCACGCAGAAGCGCAGGGCAGCAGCGACGACGCGGTGGCAGGGGAAGGGCAGTGGGGCACGACACGGCACGGCTGACAGGCATGCAGCAAACATGAGCGGTGCTGGCCGGGAAGGAGCCGGCGGCGGGGGGGGGGGCTTACCGAGGCACACGACACGGTGGGCGGCGGGCGCATGCGTCTGGGCAGGTGTGGGCCTGCTGGCGCGCCGGCGGCGGGCGGCAAAGGCGGCACGGGCTGGCTGGCTCACCGCCCGCCTGCCGCCAAAAATGACTAAGTCCGCCCACTTCTTTGCCGAAAACCGGATCGGGGATGCACTCGACAAAGATTTGATTTTTAAAAAAATTCTTTGCCGAGTGCCCCAGATCTGGCACTCGGCAAAGATTTAATTTTTTTTTAAATTCTTTGCCGAGCGTCTCACATCTGGCGCTCGGCAAAGAAATTTTTTAAAAAAAAAATACTTTGCCGAGTGCCCCTGGGACGGCACTCGGCAAATATTTAATTTTTTTTTATTATTTCTTTGACGAGTGCTCCTGTGCATGCACTCGGCAAAGAGGAAATTTTTTTAAAAAATTTAAAACACTCTTTGTCGAGTAAATTATTCTGGTGGCACTTTCGGCAAAGACACCTTTTGCCGAAAGTGCCATGCTTGACACTTTCGGCAAAGTTTTTTTTGTTTTTTTGTTTTTGGCCTCCAATTTTTTTGCAGCCCTTTTAAAACACCAGGAACTCCTAGTTACAATTTGGGGATTTTTTGTGGCTTTTTGATATATTTAGTTACTTTATTTCTTTTACTTGAATTTTTCCGGAAATTAGTAATTTGAACTGCACGTGGTACGAATAATGGAGTTTAATTATTCGAAAATTGATAGTCATGTTAGTGAGTGTTGTGAGAGGCCGTATTCAGGAACGAACCCAAAATTTCGGACATCTTGTTCACGAAACATGTCCGCGAAATTGAGTGTGAATTGTTTTTAAATTCTATAAAAAGCAAACGAAGTCCGAAAATCATGAAACTTGTTGAGATGTTATGATATCATATGTGGAGGCTATGATAAAAATTTTAGAAGATTTCGTGCACGTACGATGCTTATAAATCAGGACATCTCTACTGCATATGATATCCTGATTTGTAAGCATTGAACATGACAACGTGCACGAAATCTTCTGAAATTTTTATCATAGCCTCCACATATGATATCCCGACATCTCAACAAGTTTCATGATTTTCGAACTTCGTTTGCTTTTTATAGAATTTAAAAACACTTCACACGCAATTTCACGGACATGTTTCGTGAACAAGATGTCCGAAATTTCGGGTCCGTTCCTAGATACGGCCTCTCACAACACTCACTAACTATCAATTTTCGAATCATTAAACTCCATTATTCGTACGCAGTTCAAATTTCTAATTTCCAGAAAAATTCAAGTAAACGAAATAAAGTAACTAAATATATCAAAAAGCCACAAAAAATCCCCAAATGGTAACTAGGAGTTCCTGGTGCTTTAAAAGGGCTGCACAAAAAAATTGGAGGCCAAAAACAAAAAAACAAAAAAAACTTTGCCGAGTGCCGGGGCATGGCACTCAGCAAAGGGTGTCTTTGCCGAATGCCAGCCGTAAGGCACTCGGCAAAGAGTGTTTTAAATTTTTTTAAAATCCTCTTTGCCGAGTGCATCCACAGGAGCACTTGGCAAAGAAATAATAAAAAAAATTAAATCTTTGCCGTGTGCCGTCCCAGGGGCACTCGGCAAAGTATTTTTTTTTAAAAAAAATTCTTTACCGAGCGTCAGATCTGAGACGCTCGGCAAAGAATTTTTAAAAAAAATAAATCTTTGCCGAGTGCTAGATCTGAGGCACTCGGCAAAAAATTTTAAAAAAAATCAAATCTTTGTCAAGTGCCTAACAGCAAGCGCTCGGCAAAGAAGGCCGTGACCGAATGCCGTTTCGCGGGCAGCCTATGCCGAGTGTAGAGATTTTACCGAGAGCCGAGTGCCCGTGTTTGCCGAGTGCAATTCTTTGCTGAGTGCAGCGCTCGGCAAAGAAGGTCTTTGCCGAGTGCTCGATTTTTGACACTCGGCAAAGAATTTTGCACTCGGCAAAGTCTCTATTTCCAGTAGTGCAGGTTCCGGCGCGTTGCTGCCCCGAGCACGCTGCGGCACTACTCCAGCTGAAGCGGTCGTCCTTCACCTTCACCGCATCCTCCAACGGCTGCCCGTATTATTCGGCCAATACAACGCTGTCGTGATGGATCGTGGGCAACGACTGCTGCCGCTGGGAGGGCGTGGCCTGCGAAGGTGGCTCCGGGTGCGTCACTGGACTTGACCTTTCGTTCCGGTCACTGGGTATCAATGGCAGCTGTCTCCACCCTGCCCTCTTCAGCCTCACCTCGCTCAAACACCTCGTCCTGGACGGCAACCACTTCTGCGGCTCCCACCTTCCAGCGTCTGGTTTTGAGAGGCTAACACGTCTTGAGGAGCTCAGCTTACGTTACTGCGACATCTCTAGGTCAATTCCTCCCTCCTTTGCAGGTCTCCGTTCCCTAATGACCATTAGCCTCGCGTCAAATAATTTTAGCGGTGAGATCAGATCCCTGATTGACATCTCGTATACTATTCCACTCTTGGAACGAGTCATTTGATTTTATATTCACTTTGGTTTTAATTTGTTCGCTGGATCAACCTTCCCTCTCTGGATCACTCGCCTAAAACAACTCAAGGTTGTAGATTTGCAACGCATGGGTCTCTCTGGTACAATCCCTACTTCCCTAGCTCCATTGGGAATCTCTCCTTGTTGACAGAGTTATTGCTCAGTGCGAACGACTTCTCAGGAGGGCTTCCTTCATCACTTAGCAGTTTGACATACTTATCACGACTGGATTGTTCAGCATGTGGTTTATCTGGCCAAGTTCCCTCTCTCAAGAACTTATCAAGGCTGGAATCTATAGACCTCTCCGATAATAACCTCCAAGGTAAACCATTGCTTTCATTTGTTTGTGACTTGCCCAGCCTTCTATCTTATTGTTTTTCCTTTGCCCTCTCCTCTGTGCTAGGGAATACATAAGAAGAGTAGATCTCACAAAAACCGCCACCTTTTTTCTGTCCTATATATCTTACAGCCCTAGTACCATTATCAAATAATCTCAATCTTTAGTTCTTTTGTTCTTGAAACTAACCTCAATATTTAGAGAATCTCCAGCAACAGCACCTACTTGACACCCTACTACTTCAAATTTGGGCAGTGGAGGTCAAAAAAACCAACTCCAACAGACCCCCTACCAGCACGGCGTCTCCTTGGCACGCCGTTTCACCGGCACGGAGCAGTAGGATGTGGTGGCTCTGCCCAGCACAGCAGTCTCGGCCCTCCCCGCCACCCCGGCACCCTCCCCACCGCTCCCGGTGCGGCCAGCCGTCCCTTGCCTCCCCACGTGCCGTGATGAGCTGCCTCCCGCCGCCGGTCTCCTCCGTCTAGCACCTCCCGTCAAGAGATAGCTGCTAGAGAGAAGAGAGATGATGACTAATGGGGCCCACATGTCATTCTCTCCGAGAATAGATTTGAGTGGCCTGTTTTAGGTAGTGTTGCTGGAGACAACATAAAATAAGAGTAGTATAAAAATGGATGGCTACCTAAATAGATAAGTAGGGGGTCTGATTTGGGCAGGATTGATGGAGATGCTCTTAGTTACCTTACCAAGCTCATCTTTTACTGTTAGTGTATCGGAGCCACTTTTGCAGAGTCAACTAAACGTTCACACTAGTTCAGTCAATACCGGAAGATCTCTAAAACACACGGTTGGGTATGCCCATTCGTTGTGGCCAAGTTGACTTTGGAAAACTGCTCCATTTTAGCTCTCTAACACACTGATCTATACAACTATCTAGTATTTATTCAATATTACAGAAAATATTTTTACTGATGGACAAAAATGATCTTTAGAGCCGGTTTAAAAAACCAATATTTTCAGGAGAGGTTCTAAAACCGTCTCTAGAAAGTAATTTTCAGGGGCGGTTTTCTTAAGACGACCGCACCTAAAAATCTATTTTCAGGGTTGGTTGACTTAGGTCAACTGTTCATAAAATTAGTTTTCAGATTTAAAAAAATCATTTAGAAGCCGTAAAAATAAAAAAAATATTGTGGCGACAAGCCTAGAGGACCAACCATCCACTCCTAGGATTTAATTTTCGATACTGTGTAGCTACCAAGACTCAAACCCACGACCTCTCGCCTTGTGTGTTGTCCCCTATCACTACACCACACAGTCATGCTATCTATTTGTACTGATATGTATGGATCTTGTAATCAATATTTTTACTCGTAAAAAATCTTTTTTTGAACTTTAAATACAGCAGGGAGACCCCCACTGTAAGGATTTTATTACTCGTAAACAATCTTAAATGAGAAAATTTTCAACGACAAAGTTTTAGATCTCGTCGAACGCTACAACTTTGATATAGAACATGTCTTCATCTAAGGTCATTTGAAAAAATCAAAAAAAAAAATCTGAGAACTTAATATATATATTTGGACCCATAAACAATCTTGGATAAAAATTTCATCAACTAGAAAGTTTTAGATCTCACCAAGATCTATAATTTTGATATAAATTTGTCTTCAACCGACTTCATTTGAAAAAATTATGAATTTACTTGTGCTGGAACTATTTTTAAGGGCAGTTGACTTAGTCAACTATCTTTAAAAATCGATTTCTAGGGACGGTTCCATGAAATCATATTTTTAGAGGCCATTGATATAAGCAACCGTCTTTGAAAATCATATTTTCAGGAGCGGTGCTCTTAAGTCGACCGTCCTTGAAAATAGAACTATTTTTAGTGATGGATTACTTAACAGAATCATCCCTAAAAATATATTTCTAGGGACGGTTGATAACCTACAGTGCTCCTGGAACTAGTTATAAAGGGTTTGCTATGTAAACCGTCTTTGCACGAAATTATAGGAGGCGTCCTAAAAAAATCTTTTCTATACTAGTGTCGGTAAGTATAGGAACCTGTCTCCACTCCAAATTATAAGTCGTTTTGCTGTTCCTAGATGCATAGTTATACCTAGAAATTTCAATTTTAGAACGGAAGGAGTAGGTTCTACTGTTTACCAGTAGTAGTTGATCGATACTAGGGCTCAAAAGTGTCTCAAGGAGGATTACGGGCATCACCAACACACATATGTCACAAATGTGGTAGTTCCATGAATATTAGGACAAGAAAGTAGCTTTTTCAAAGTGTTGATATATCGACTACAATAATATTTTGTTTTGCTAGCTCCTATGTGAATTTAATAGGTTAATGATTTTTTCGTTTTCTGGGGAAACAGAAAATTATCTGACCATGCCTGTTTGTACAGGGAATATTCCTCTGAGCGATGGAAATGTGCTCCGTAACCTCCAGTGCACATTAGTCGTAATTCATTCAGCGGTGCAATACAAGCATCCATATTCACCCAGCCAGCGTTACAGTTTTTGGACCTGAGCTATAACTGTCTTTCCGGTCATATTGAAGAGTTCCAGAATTCAATTGTGACGTTAGTTGAAGTATATTTTCTTGTCTAACAATAAGCTCACTGGCCCAATTCCAACCTCATTCTCCCAGATCAGGGGTTCTCACTTACCTAGAGCTCGACTCAAACAATTTCACGGGTACGCTGGATCTGTACCCTTACTTGATGCTAAGGAACCTCTCTAGCATAAGAGCCTCCAATAACCCCTTGCTATCAGTTTCCGCGGACGATCGTGGCAATAGTACTAATAATAGTAGTATTACTGAACTACATTTTGCATCTTGCAGCCTAACCAGGGTACCCATTGTGCTAAAATATCTACCTAAACTAGACTATCTCGATCTCTCCAACAATAGCATTCATGGCAACATACCAGACTGGATTTGGAGAAACATGAGTTCCTTGCACCTGCACCACAATCTATTCAGTACAGTTGGTCAATTCCCTGCCTACACATCCATACATGACCTGGATCTCAGCTTCAATAAACTCAGGGGTTCTGTGCCGTTCCCTTCCAAAGTTCGTACTCTAGATTATTCCAACAACAAATTCTCCTCCATACCATCCCTTGATTTCATCAGAATGTTCAGGACCGCTTGGACAATCAACCTGGCAAACAACGAATTTAGCGGCCCTATCCCATACATGGAATGTCAGCAGGATGATAATATAAGAATACTCGACCTATCTGGTAACCAAAGCGGGCCAGTCCCACCTTATCTCCTGAAAGGCTGCAGTAATTTGCTACGACTGCTAAATCTGAGGGGCAATAACCTCAGTGGAATATTCCCTGATGAGATGGGAGAGTCATGTTCTCTTCAAGTCATAGATTTGCATGGAAATCAGATCCAAGGGCGTCTTCCAAGGTCACTTGCTAGCTGCAAACCATTGCTACACCTTGATGTTGGCGGGAACAAATTTGTGGATGTTTTTCCTTCATGGCTTGGAAACCTTCCAGACCTTTGGTTACTGGTCTTGAGATCCAACCAATTTTTTGGCCCTTGAACTATGCCAGTTGGGAATAATCACTCAGTGGTGAACAGTTCTTTTCTAGTCTACAAATTATTGACCTCGCAGGAAATGGCTTCAACGGAGCCCTTCCTTGGGAACTCTTCAATTGTTTCAAGTCTATGATTCGGCCCCAGATGAACCCTGATAATATCGAAATCGACATGGGAGATAATTCATCTTCATTTAATGGTGGCTTACTCTATCCAGTGCCAGTCAAGGTGGTCATGAAACAGCTATACCTTAGTATGATTAAAATCCCATTTGATATGGTGTTGATTGACTTATGCGACAATAGATTTAGTGGCTATATCCCCAAGTCTATCGGCAACTTGGCGGCCCTCCATGTCCTAAACATGTCGCGTAACACCTTGTCTGGGAACATCCCGGGCGAGCTTTGCCGCCTGTCCAAGGTTGAATCACTTGACCTCTCGTGGAATAATCTCACAGGGAGCATCCCACAGGCCATGGCCTCCTTGACGAACCTCGAGGTCCTGAACCTCTCCTACAACGAACTCAGCGGCAGCATACCATCGGGTGGGCAGTTCTCCACTTTCACCATCAGCTCCTTTCAGGGGGGGAACCAGGGTCTGTATGGATGCCCGCTCCCTGTGCGGTGCAACCTGACGCAACCCCCGTCGTCTGGTGAAAGTGTTCCACCACAGGGCGGAGCATCGGCTTCGGCTACAAATCACAGCTTTGAAGCTGTCATTCTGTGGCTCTTTGTTGGTTCAGGCTATGGGGTCGGCATCGCGGTGTCGATTGTGTTGCAGATGACATGATGTGCCAGGCATATGAACAAGGCACTTGAAAAGACAGCCAGCTGCATTGCCTAGTTGCCAACTCTGGCACTAATTTGAGGAGGCTACTATATATGTACCTTTTGTGTTTTAAGGCACCTATATCTATGTAAACAAGATACATTCGGATAGTACATTGTACTCAAGTTACGGTCGAATAGTTATAAGTAAATTGCTTTTTTTAATCTTACAAAAATAAACATACTGAGGTTTTGCATTTATGGACCAAAAAATTCTCAATATATTTATATGCACAACATTCAGCTGGGCTTTCTTCATATCATGAATGCTCACACTGTATAGCCAGTTTTGTGGACCTTGACTTCAGTCAGTCTGTAATGCAGATGCAAATTGACTTTAGGCAAAATATTTTGCGCGTCAGATGCCAGCCAGAAGATAGCTGAGATTCCTGCTGATTAGTCCAGCTTCTTTACAGTAATTTTGTTGTCACAATCTAATTTTAGTTGGGCTAAGAATCTTCTATCTGTCATCTGAAGCCTAATATTTATTTACTATACTTGAGGCTTTTTTATCAAAAACAAAAGCCAGAAGTAGTAAATAAATATTTAGTGTGGCAGGTATATGAACAAGGCACTTGAAAACATAGCGAGCTTCATCGCCTAGTTGTCAGCTCATGGAGTAATTTGAACAGGCCACTATGTATTGCTCCTCGTTCCAATCAAAGCTGGCCTTAGCTTTACCCTAAGTCTAACTTTTACTAAGTTTTTATAAAAAAATAATATTAACATCTACAAGTTTAAATAAATACACTATCAAAACAAAAAACTTTTTAGTACAAAGTCATACGAAGAACACGAGCGAGAGAGAGAGAGAGGGGGCAAAGGGAGTGGGAGAGATTAACTCAATCCCCAGCTGAATTTCACATTAACCAAGTGTTTAGGCTTTATAGCCGACTCTCCACAAATCACTATCTGACTAACAAATCCAAATTATCTAACAAATTCAAATCTGAGATCCTAGACTTCAGGAACCGAAGCCGCCGTGAGCGCGGTCACCACGCGGAGCTGTGCGTGCCGTGCGCGTCACCTGTTGGGCCTTCTCAGCCACGGCTTCGCTTGCGGCGCTGGTAGACGTGGCCCACCATAACATTGAGTCACTTGACCTCTCATGGAATCATCTCACGGGGAGCATTCCACCGGCCATGACGTCCTTGACGAACCTCGAGGTCATCACCGTCTCCTAAACGACCTGAGCGGTAGCATACCTTCGGGTAGGCAGTTCTCCACGTTCCCCAGAAGCTCCTTCCAGGGTGGGAACCAGGGGCTGTACGGATGCCGCTTCCTGTGCGATGCAACCTGACGCAATCCCCGTCAGGTCGTACAAGCGCTCCAGCACCGCCAGCATTGGCTACGGCTACAAACCACACCTTTGAAGCTGTCATTCTGTGGCTCTTTGCTGGTTCAGGCTGATAGAGAGAGCAATGGAGCCAACAACACAATCTGTATTGATCTCAGTGTATTTGTACAAGCTACAAGGCAGGCAACTGCCAGCGCGAGGTGCGACTGCAGCCGAGCGCACCGCGACGTGGGCGACGTCGTGGGCTGACCCGCGCGGTTGCATGGGCTAAGCAGCGCGGGAAAAACCTCAGCTAAGCAATGAACTACAAAATACAAATTACATTTTATCACCCCCCGCAGTCTGAAGCTTCAAAGGTCTTCGCCAGAGGCCCTTGGTCATGATGTCGGCGTACTGCTCGCCGGTCGGCACATGGAGGACGCGGAGCTCGCTGGCTTGCACCCGTTCCCGAACGAAGTGGATGTCGAGTTCGATGTGCTTCGTTCTCTTGTGATGGACCAGATTCACACAACATGTAGACAGCCGAGACGTTGTCGCAGAACGCCACCGTAGCTTTGAGTATGGGGGTGTGAAGCTCGCGGAGGAGCTGTCGCAGCCATATGCATTCGGCTGCGGCATTAGCGACAGCGCGGTACTCTTCCTCGGCGCTCAACCGTGACACCGTGAGTTGTCGCTTGGAAGACCATGACACGAGGGACTCACCAAGAAACACGCAGAAGCCAGAAGTCGATCGACGAGTGTCTGGGCAGCCGGCCCAGTCTGCATCGGAGTAGACCGTGACGTCGAGCCGTGGCGAGGCACGCAACAGTAGACCGTGCGACATCGTGCCACGTACGTAGCGCAGGATCCATTTCAATTGCGCCGAATGTTGCTGTCGTGGATCATGCATGTAGAGGCATGCTTGTTGGACAGCGAAGGCGAGGTCCGGGCGGCTGATAGTCCGAGGAAAGCTTTCCTTTGCCATCGATCGGTGTCGAAGCTGGCTTACAGTTCAACATGCCCGCATGCTACAGTATCTCCTCGGCGTACCGGCTCTGGGAGAGGTAGAAGTCGTCTGTCGTGCGCTGGACGTCGATGCCGAGGAAGAATCGAAGGTCGCCCATGTCCTTGATGGCGAACTCAGAGCGCAAGTCGGTGACGACGCGCTGAAGCAGTGTCGAGCTCAAGGCAGTGAGGACCATGTCGTCGACGTAGAGGAGATAGGCCATGTCAGCTCCCCGGCGAAGAACAAAGATGGAGGAGTGTGACCTGATGGCCTTGAACCCAAGCTTGGTGATGAACGTGGAGAAGCGCGTGAACCAGGCGCGCGGCGCTTGCCATAGTCCGTACAAGGACTTGTCGAGGCGGCAGACAGCCTGAGGGTGATCAGGGTCGACGAACCCAATCAGCTGTTGACACAGGACACACTCTTCGAGGTTGCCATGGAGGAATGCGTTGGAGACATCAAGCTGTCTTGTAGGCCACTGCTTGGACGTAGCAATGGTGAGCAGGATTCGTATGGTCGCCGGCTTGACCACCGGCATGAATGTTACCTTGAAATCCACCCAAGCACGTTGTGTGAATCCACGCACCACCCACCGAGCCTCGTAGCGCTCGAGTGATCCATCAGGATGAAGCTTGTGCTTGAAAACCCATTTCCCCAAAATCATGTGAGCGCCGGCTGGCTTGTCGACAAGACGCCAGGTGCGGTTCGCCTGTAGGGCCTTGAATTCAGCAACCATGGCTTGCTTCCAGTTTGGATCGCGCAATGCTGCCCAAGCTGATGACGGAATAGGCGAGATGGTGGTGGATGCGTTGATGTGGCCATGGCATAGCGGGAGTTGGGTTTGAACACGCCAGCGCACGCACGAGTGACCATGGTATGGATGGGGGCGGTGTCAGCGTGGCGTGCGCGGGCACCGGTGATGCTTGTGTGGGAGCTGGTGATGCATGTGGATTGGAGCTGGGAGCAGGCACGTCAGGCAATGGCATGGGCGTGGCCACAGTCGCAGGCGTCAGTATGGGCATGGGCGTGACCACTAGGGAAGGTATGCCAGGGCTGGCACTGGGCGACGGCGCAGCAACGCGACGACGCTTGGGTGCTGTGTCCGAGAGGATGAGAGGATCATTGTCAATGGCGGCAGGGAGCGCACGCGTTGGCGACGTAGTGGTAGAAGATGGTGTTCGGAACGGGAAGACGGATTTGTCGAACACCACATGGCGCGACGTGATGACGCGACGGGTGTCGAGGTCAAAGCACCGATAACCACGATGATCAGTGGGGTAACCCAGGAGGACACAAGCACTAGATGGGCACAGAGTTTGTGAGCGGTGGTGTCTGTCTGGTTGGGGAAGCACAAGCAGCCAAACACCCGGAGGTGAGTGTAGTTCGGTGGAGCACCCAGGAGCCGTTGGAACGGTGTCACCAGCGCCGTGGCGTGGCATGGGCGCCAGTTGAGAAGGTGAGTGGCAGTGGAAAGCGCTTCAGCCCAAAAGGAAAATGGCATGCCAGCGTGCAAAAGTAGCCTACGCACACAATCATTCAGGGTGCGGATGATGCGCTCTACCTTGCCGTTCCGAGCAGAGGTATATGGACAGGAAAGGTGAAAGGAGATGCCATGCGCGGCAAAGTGCTGATGAACTACAGTGTTGTCAAACTCCTTGCCGGTGTTGGTTTGAAAAGAAATGAGGGGTAACTGAAATTGCGTCAGAACATAAGCATGAAAGAAGATCAAACATTCAGCAACTTCAGATTTAGCGCGCATTGGAAAGGTCCAAATAAAATGAGTACAAGCATCAATGAGGACTAGATAATATTTGAAACCAGAGTTGCTGGGAACAGGTGATGTCCAGACATCGCCATGTACAAGCTGAAAGGGAACATAACAGACAGAAGAAGAATGGGAGAATGGAACACGAACATGCTTGCCTAATTGACATGACTGGCAATTATGAGCTATGGCTTTTGTACAGGTGAAATCAAACTGATCAAGAGTGCATTTGAGGGAATCACGGCCGGGGTGCCCAAGGCGTTGATGCCACAGATCAGCCGAAGAAGAGGAACTGGACAGCAGCGCCTGAGCAGATGAAGGCCAGAGGGGATACAACTCGCCGTCACTGTTACATCAGAGCATCTCCGTCCGGGTGGGAAGATCCTTGATAGAGAAACCGAAAGGATCAAATTCGACTGAAACATTGTTATCTCGAGTGAAAGTACGAACTGAAATCAAATTCTTGACAAGATCAGGAGAGATAAGAATCTGATTGAGATGAAAGGGAGTTCCAGGAAGGGTAGAGGAGGCAGTATGAGTGACTGGCATGGATGCACCATTACCAACACTGATTGGTGCTGAGAAGGGTAGGGCGCGAGCAGAAGAGAGATTACCAGAGCCAGACACCATGTGCGAAGTGGCGCCAGTGTCGAAGAACCACTCCGACGTTTGAGGCTCGGCGGGTGGAACACTAGCTGTTGCTAGAGCGGCGAGGAGGGCCTGCTGGTTCCACACGTTGTTGGAGGATGAGGGCAGAGAAGGTGTTGGTGTAGGTGCGCTGGCGAAGTAGGCCTGCTGTGGTGGACCGGGTCGTGGGCCGAGGATGCCAACGCTAGGAGGGCGGAACGGCATGGGCCATGCCTGAACCATGCCGGTCCACGGGTTGAAGCCCGAAAGCCACGAGGAAGATGGTGGGCGGCTACCAACAGATGCGCCCTGGGAAGGAGGCGCGCCGCCACTGCTGCCGCCGGGGAAGTTGTTGCCGTGGCCACGACGCTTCTTGTTGCCGTGGTTGTCAAAACGCGTGTTGGCACCCGCGGTCGGCTGGCTGGATCGAGGAACGCCGGTGGTGCCGCAACCGCTCGCAGGAGCAGCAGGTCGAGAACTACTGGCAGCGAGTAGGGCGTGCTAGGCAGCGGATTTGGCGTGTTCCTTATCGTACTGCTCCTCCAGCAGCAGATAGGAACGCGAGGATAGGAAGGTATGTGGAGGGTTCTTGGCAGTGATCACCAGAACAGTGTGCCGGTACTTGGGGGAGAGGCCGTGGAGCATGTTCAGCACCTGAGACGTCTCGCGCACCGGTTGCCTGACGTCGCGCAGAGCGTCGGCGAGACGTTTGAGACGGCCGCTGTATGCCGTGATGTCCATGTCACCCTGGACCAAGCTGTGGAACTCGGCCTCAAGGTAGATGGCTCGATGAAGCTCGTTGTCGCGGAACTGGTCGTGGATCGCGTGCCAGATGGTGTACGCCGTCGCCTTGGGAACACGCACGATAGCGCGAACGTCCTTGGACACGGTGTTGTAAAGCTAGCTCAGGATGCACTGGTCGACCATGACCCAGTCCGGATCACGGCAGTTGGTGCCGGTGGGAGAAGAAGTGAGGTGGGAGCTGAGACTGAACTTGTCGATGAAGGCGTCGAAGAAGCATCGCCACTCGGTGTAGTTCGATTTGGTGAGATCGAGCTCGACGGGAACGTGGTTTTTTATGTTCACCGTCTGTAGCACAGTGGAGGAAGGAGGCTGGACGACGGTTTCGGTGAAGGAGACACGGCCAACGGAAGAAGTGGAGGAAGAAGACTCGCCATCAGAGAGATCGGCATCATGCAGGGGTTTAGTATCCATGGAAACAGCGGAAGGCGAGCGTGCGGCAACACCGATCGCTGCGGCGGCGGTTGCTGGAAGGAAAGCGAACACACAGCAACCCAGATCGCGGCGGGGAGGGCAGCACAGGGGAATAGACCTAAGCGAATGATACCATGATAGAGAGAGCAATGGAGCCAACAACACAATCTGTATTGATCTCAGTGTATTTGTACAAGCTAGAAGGCAGGCAACTGCCAGCGCAAGGTGCGACTGCAGCTGAGCGCACCGCGACGTGGGCGACGTCGTGGGCTGACCAGCGCGGTTGCATGGGCTAAGCAGCACGGGAAAAACCTCAGCTAAGCTATGAACTACAAAATACAAATTACACTTTATCACAGGCTATGGGGTCGGCATCGCGGTATCAATTATGTTGCAGATGATAACCTGCTGTGGCAGGCATATGAACAAGGCACTTGAAAACATAGCAAGCTGCATTGCCTAGTTGCCACATCTTGAGCTAATTTGAAGAGGCTACTATGCACTGTTGTGTTTCAATGCATCTATACTTATGTACACAGGATGTATTCGGATGCTTGTATCGAGTTACGCTCAAACACTTTTTACATGAATTGCTTTCCTTTATTTTACCTTGCACAAATAAATAAATATATTTAGATTTTTCATTTGTTGACAAAAAGTCTCAATATATTTATATGTGCAACGTTCAGCTGGGATTTCTTCATATCATGAATGCTCACACTCTAGAGCCAGTTTTGGGGTGAATGGACTTCAACCAATTTACAATGCAGATGCAAATTCACTTTAGGCAAAATATTTTGCTCGTGAGATGCCAGTCAGAAGATATATAACTGAGGTCCTGCTGAGTAGTCCAACTTATTTATAGTAATTTTGTTGCCACAATCTAATTTTAGTTGGGCTAAGGATATTCTATCTGTCATCTAAAGCCTGGGATTTTCTAAGTGAAAGTCACGACCATATTCAGTTCTGCTAGCCACAAGTAGTAAATATATATATGAACAAGGCACTTGAAAACATAGCGAGCTTCATCGCCTAGTTGTCAACTCATGGAGTAATTTGAATAGGCCACTATGTATTGTTCCTCGTTCCAAATGAAAGCTGGCCTTTGCTTTACCCTAAGTCTAACTTTTCTAACTTTTACTGAGTTTTTATAAAAAAATAATATTAACATCTACAAGTTTAAATAAATACACTATCAAAACAAAAAACTAGTACAAACTGAATTTATACTAAAGTTGAGTTCAACAAGATCTATAACTTTTTAGTCAATAACTTTTTTATTTTAGATGGTTTAGACATTCAAATATTTAATATATGATCTCAGACCTATTAAATTATTCCAGATAGAAACAAAATCAGTAAAAAAGTTGTAGTACTCGACGATATCTACAACTTTATAGTTTATTTCTTTTCATTTGAGACCGCTTGGAGTTTCGAATATGCAATACAAGATTCACAAATGTGAGCTTAGAATAATAGTGTCGGCTCTATAGTCACAAGTTACTATGTAGCTAAGATAGTAAAAATACCATTTGTCATCGGTTCCATTCCCTGTGAGATGGCTAGTTTGAAACCGGTAATGATAAATACTTGTTAAATTAATGGATGCTCTAACAGGAAACAACACTTTTTAAAGTAATGGATGTTGGCTGGAAACTTCGCAAAGGATGTGAGATGGCTAGTTTGAAACCGGTAATGATAAATACTTTTTAAAGTAATGGATGCTCTAACAGGAAACGACACTCACTTTTTTAAAGTAATGGATGTTCTAACAGCTGGAAACTTCACAAAGGATGTGAGATGGCTAGTTTGAAACCGGTAATGATAAATGTACTTTTTAAAGCAATGGATGCTCTAACAGGAAACAACACTTTTTTTAAAGTTCTAATAGATGCTCTAACAGCTGGAAACTTCGCAAAGGATTTGTTCCTTGCTGAGAAAGCCTGATTACTCAAAAGGAATCCTCTCTGACTGGAACTAATTAAGGCTGGATGTATTCCATGACGGCGAGAACAAATCCTGATTCCTGCCGTCACAGCTACTCAATCAAAGTGCCAAAAATAATAGAAGGGCGTACTCGATCGACAAAGCTAGAGATTGGAGCGTGCAGTGCTGGTGGGTGCATAAATATCCATGCTCACCGCTTCAGAAATTATATACTCCAGATGATCCCCTCCAAATTAGGTAAAGGATAGATAGCGAGAGATGATGAGCCTGCCAATGGAGAGTAAATAATTAAGCTAAGGCGACCCAATCATCATCAAGAAAAGCAAGGCAATTAAGCCAAAGGATGGCAGAGGCCATCGTGGGGTCGATGCTGTGGAAGCTGCAGTAGGTGGCGAGCAGGGAGGCGTGGACGCTGGTGGTTGTGAACGAGGACATCCGGAGCCTCCGTGACAAGCTCATGTGTGACACCCCAAAATTTCTGATTTTGTGTTGTGCAGAGAAAACACTAAATAAAATAAAAGATTTTAATATTTGGATAAAATTTATTAAGTTTAGTTTGTGCTAGTGCAAATTTAGTTATAGAAAAAATGTGAATTTTTAAAGTTTTCTAATTTTGACGGGCGTTTGGACGATGCGATGTTCTGCTTGTTGCTTGACTTGAAGTTATGAGTGAGTAGAATTTTTCAAGTCGTTTATCTATCTCTGGCTCGTCTCTGTCGTTTCCGATAATCAAATTCTTGCTTTCTCGATCTTAATCTTTTCATTCAGAGTTTCTGAAGATCCTCTTCTCCTCCTCCAAATCTTCCTTTGACTTCATCATCCATCAATCAATCTCTACAAACTTCTCGGGAATTTTTTCAGCTTTTTCTATAACTTGTTCCTACTTGTCTATGAGCATAATTTAATTTTTAGATGCTCCAAATTATCTTATCACAAGTTCCAAATACTTTATTTTGGTTCCTCATGTTCCATAATGTCTCTGTGAATTTTCTCCGAATTTTCAGAGCTTTCGAAGTATTTTTCATGGTTTAATTAATAATTCTAGATTTTTCTAGAATTATTTTTATCCATGAAATTAATTAATTCCGAAAATAATAAATCTCTCATTTTTTTCAACGCTCAAAGCTCATGCGCAATAATCCTAATAAATCCTAAAGACACATGTCTTTATTCACTAATGGGCTTTAATAATTAATTAGACCTATTAGTAAAGATGGATGATGCAAGATCAATTAATACCATATTACTAATTAATGTAGATGTGGAGAGTTCTCCTCTCTATATATATACGTACCAATCTCTTGGGCAAAGCACACTAAAACTACCATAAGGGAAGTCCCTAGTTTTGAAATTCACTCGTTTAGTAAATTAGATTTTTCTCCTCCTTGTCTTGCCGCCGTCGTCGAGCGCTCGTCCTAGTTGCCTTCGGCGTTCGGCAACCTGACATACCGTGCGTGGTGCCCTGCTTTGCCCAGATGATTCCGATCGATCCGCTGCATCCGCGTACTACGAACCTCAGCAGATCGTCGCCCTTCTGGCCGCTTCAAGCCGCCGTCATCGATCTTCGGTTCTCATCTAGTTGAGTACACCTATCATCTGTCAACGCCGTCTGCAGCTGACTACTGGTGAGCACCTGCATGTCCACGTCCCTATCTCCTCTATCGTCTATATCATGCCCTAAGCCATGTACGCTATCTGTTTCCCTAACGTGCCCTGCATCCTACCGATCTCCAGCTGGGAGCCTCGAACCATGGTATGAAGCTACTCATCCTCTCAATTGTTTGTCTAGCGTCATCTACAAGTTCATCAACTAGAGCTGTTGTGCCCGACGCTGCCCATTGGTGGCCAGCGGACCAGGGCCATGAAGATCGTGAATACGTGCAGACTGTCCAGAGGCCCTGCCGGCTGCAGCGGGACCGCTGACGGAGGGGCACGACCAGGCGAAGCTCTCACCACTGGCTCTTCTCATCGTCTGAGGTGAGCATGCTGTCATGTGTGCCTGTTCGTTCGTCTTCAGCCATGGTGAGAATCTCCATGTATCCCTGCACGATCTGTTCTCTGCAACACCGTCACTAGCTTTTGCACCTATACGTATCTTCAGTAAATGATCGCATCTGTGCCCTTTAGTTCAAGCAAAGCAAGCAGCTGCCTCCTGCCTGTTCTGCGAACTGTCCTGTTTGCCATCACCAGCAGCAATCAGAGGCCAAACCGGCTGTCAGCTAAGCAAATAGCACTTCCCTGCAAGCACGTGACCGGCCAAAGGAACAACTGATATGTCCAAGCACAGTGAGTTATACTTTTCTTCGAATCCTCTGCTCTCCTTGATAACCCTTTCTAAAGCTAATTCCGTCAAAAACAATCCTTCATCGTTTGTTCGTTTTAGCTCAGAATTTGTATGTTACGCTCTTGTCAATATAATCTACATGTTAGTTTTTGACATTTATCATTCTACATATTTATATGTTTATGATTAAATGTTAATTTGGTTAATATGTATGCAGCTAGTTTTATAATTAAAAGCAACACAATAAACATTGATCTTTTGCAAATAAACACTAATTTGATTCATGATAACTTGTATGTTTCTAATTATTATAACTTGGTTAGTTTAAACTTGTTTCATATACAAAGCTGATCACATGTTTTCTCTTTTATATTGTTATAAAGTTTAAATGGATTAAATAATATATGCATGTTCATAATTAAAATTTGATTAGTTTAACTTGGCTTTTAAAATAAATGTGATTTATATGCTTCATATGATTTTGCTCAATTAAAATGAATCAAGCATGTAGGCTTCTCTTTTATAATATATGAAATTCTGGTAAACGTTTCTTTCTAACGGTAGTTTCGTTTTCGGCGTTTCTTGTGTTCCCGTGACCGTAGCAATGAGCCATCTCTTTAGAACCCTTTTTATTATGATGGGTGTACTGTGCTTAGTTAGTTATGTTTGTTTGCTTGTATGTTTCTGTGTGCTTGGTGTTTGCTACGAGTAAAAGAGAACCGTACGTAAGCGTTGGAAACCAGAAGCTGCAGAATGGAAGAGAAAGTTGAGGCTTCTCTAAGCAAGTTGCTTTGGGTGTAAAGCAAGTTTATGGCAAGTATAGCATCGGATCATCCTTGATACGTACTCACTTATAATCATTAAATTCATACTGCATGTGTGTACCTTGTTTCTTATAAGGATTTCCTAGCACTTGAACTTGTACCTTGAAACCTTGGGTTTGTGCATTGGGTAGTATGATGCTAGTGCTCAATTAAAGACTACGATCTTGTAACTTGACTAATGGAATATGCAATAAATAGTAAAAGATGCTTTTTAGCAACAAGAAACTAAGGGGCTAGAGCATAGTTTTTGTGATGCTCTAGATTCCTCTCCTTAAGGACTTATCTATAAGTGGTCACCGGGACTTACAATACAACCATGAGTTCCACATGGCTCTAGCTTTAGTGAAGTATAAGGACCTTTTCCAGCTTGTTAGTGGTTACCTTTATGGCGCAAGAGGGGCTTGACGAATCGGGTATAGTGCGGCCTCTGTCCTTATGTGTATAGCCTGCGCGGAATGTGCCATTTGGAAAGGGAGCTCTAAATCTGTTTGCCAATTGGAATCCTAGCGGCCCTAACTTGTTAGACGAACCTTTGAAAGGCTTCATAGTGAACCCTGCCAACCTTCCTTGGAAGTGGGTCAAGAGATTAGCTACCTCGGGCGAAAGGGTAAATAATGACTCATGGTGAAAGTGTACAACCTTTGCAGAGTATAAAACTAGTATATCAGTCATGCGCATGGTCACAAGCGGCCTTGGAACTCTTACGGAATGGATGATTATTAATGGATAATTAATTGTTTATACTATTCATTATTCATGTTTACCTGATCATGTGTTTATATGGGCTTACAATAAATTTGGTGCTACTCAATTGTTAAAACTATGACTCACTAAAAGCTAATCGCAGTAAACCAGTGTCATCCTTTTGAGCCTCATGAATCCCATGTTATATTTGCTGAGTACGATATGTGCTCACCCTTGCTATTTTCCCCACACCTCAGTCTGTAGTAAAAGTTTCTCAGAAGATTGAGGACATGAGTTCTTAGAAGATTGATAGAAGTGCTAGACGTATGTTACCCCTAGTCAGCCGTCCCTATGAAGAATGGAGCCTAAAGATTAGTTACCATTTCGCGATACTCTGATGTAAGTGTTAATATAGCTATGTATACTCTATTTAGTAACATTGTTTCTGATATTTTCCATTCTATTGTTGTATGTGTGGACTTCCTAGGCACACATATGGCGAGCCTAGTTTTGTTCTTAAAACTGGGTGTGACAAAGACTGGAAGAATCATATGAAGGCACCGGGGTGGTCAAGAGTGCCAAGCTCTATATCCTCAAAGAGAAGCTAGCAAGTTTCAAGATGCAAGACAATGAGAGCATACCAGAGATGTTTCACCGGTTACAAATAATTGTGAATGACTTGAAGAGCTTGGGTGAGAAAGTAGAGGACAAGGACTTTTCTCATAAGTTCTTGAGATGCTTGCCATCAAGGTTTGACACTTTGGTCACTATTCTTGTGAGAGATGGCTTGGAGAATATGACCCCAAACCAAGTACTAGGTGATGTGGTCACTCAAGACACATACCATGTGGAAAGGGATGGGGGCATACAAGAGGATGAGAAGAAGAAGAGTAGTGTTGCATTCAAGGTTGGGTCATCATCCAAGAGCAAGCGCAAAGCTAAGAATGAGGAATCAAGTGAAGATGAAAAAGAAAGCTCAATGGATGAAGATGAAGAAATGTTTCTATTTGTGCGTCGGTTTGGCAAGTTCATGAAGAAGAAAGGCTATGGTGCAAGGAAGAGAAGGGACAAGTCCAAGGGCAAGGAAGAACCAAGAAGGTGCTACAAGTGCAACAGCAAGGATCATCTCATTGTAGATTGCCCATACAATAGTGACAATGATGATGATGAGAAGAAAGACAAGAAGAAGGAAAAGAAAGAAAAGAAGGAGAAGAAGATGACCTTTAAGAAGAAGAAGAAGGGTCAATCATATTGTGTCACATGGGATAGTGATGCCTCATCAAGTGATAATGATGATGATAGTGACGATGAGAGGAAGACCACCAAGAAGAAGGCCTTTGCAAGCATTGCTATTCAAAACAAGCCTTCTCTATTTGATGCTCCATCAACATGCTTCATGGCTAAGACCACCAAGGTACAATCCTATGATGAGAGCGATAGTGAGAGTGAGGATGAGGAGGAGCCCTCCAAGGAGGAACTCTTTGCTATGTTAGAAGATGCTCATTCTTATATGGAGAAGAAGAGAAAGGAGTACAAAGAATTGCACAAGAAGAATCAAGCTCTTGAGCAATCCTTTGGGGAGCTAAAGGCAACTTATGAGAGGCTAGTGGAAGCCCATGAGGAGCTTGGAAATGCTCACACCAAGCTTAATGAAGCTTACTCCACTCTTGTTAGCCAAGATAAGAAGGAACATATTCAAACATGCAACGTAGGCATAACTAGTGATATTCTTGATGAATCTTTCTACAAGCCTATTGTTGTTGCTCCTACTAACCCCTCATGTAGCTCATCCACTACTACTTCACCTATGAGTGATGGTTTCACTTGTGATGCCTCACTTATGGTTGAGAATGAGACCTTGAAAAAGGAGGTCAATGAGCTCACTCATGCTTTAGGCAAGGCCTATGGTGGTGAGGCCCGCTTGCTTAAGTGCTTGGGTAGCCAAAGATTTTCTCTCAACAAAGAGGGATCGGGCTATACCTCCAAGAATGGCAAGGTGGCTTTTGCTACTCACAAGACTAGTTTTGTACTATATGCAAGCAAAATGGGCACCTAGAGCAATATTGCAAGAACAAGAACAAGAACAATGCTAATGTATCCTCAATTCAATTTGATTCATGTTATTTGCTTACCAAGTGTAGCAATGGTGTACAAGCTAAGTTCATTGGTGCACCAATTGTGGGCTCAAAGAAGAAAGCCATTTGGGTACCAAAGTCCTTAGTCACTAACCTTGGAGGACCCAAAAAGGTTTGGGTACCTAAAAAGAATTGATTTACTTTTGTAGGTTAATTATAAAGTCAAAGGAAGGCATTGGGTGCTTGATAGTGGGTGTACTCAATAGATGACCGGTGATTGAAGAATGTTTAATTCAATCAACACAAGTGGCAATGAAGGATTTGATAGTACCACTTTTGGTGACAATGGCAAAGGAAAGGTTAAGGGGCTTGGTAAGATTGCTATATCCAATGACATGAGCATATCCAATGTGTTGCTAGTTGAGAGCTTGAACTTCAATCTATTGTCGGTAGCTCAACTTTGTGATCTTGGTTTCAAATGCATCTTTGGAGTAGATGATGTAGAGATCATAAGTATAGATGGCTCAAACTTGATATTCAAAGGATTTAGATATGAGAATCTCTACTTGGTTGATTTTAATGTTAGTGAAGCTCAATTGTCAACATGCTTATTCACTAAGTCTAGCATGGGTTGGTTATGGCATAGAAGGCTTGGTCATGTTGGGATGAAACAATTGAATAGATTGATTAAGCATGACTTGGTTAAGGGCTTGAAGGATGTGGTATTTGAAAAGGATACACTATGTAGCTGTTGTCAAGCCGGGAAACAAGTTGAAAACACTCATCCAAAGAAGAGCATAATGAGCACAAGTAGAGAGTTTGAGGTATTGCATATGGATTTATTTGGACCAACAACATACACTAGTATTGGTGGAAACAAGTATGGCTTCGTGATAGTGGATGATTACACAAGGTATACATGGGTCTTCTTTCTTGTTGACAAAAGTGAAGTGTTCGATATATTCAAATCTTTTGTCAAGAGATGCTAAAATGAGTTTGAAATCACAATCAAGAAAGTAAGAAGTGACAATGGAAGTCAATTCAAGAACACAAGAATTGATGAGTTGTGTGATGATTTTGGAATTAGGTATCAATTCCCATCCAAGTACACTCCTCAATCAAATGGCCTTGTTGAGAGGAAGAATAGAACACTTATTGATATGGCAAGATCTATGCTTAGTGAGTACAATGTTAATGATTCATTTTGGGCTAAAGCAATCAACACGGCTTGCTATTGTCGCAACTGCCTCTATTGTCATCCATTGATGGAGAAGACACCATATGAGCTATTGAATAGAAGAAACCCCGACATTGCATACTTTGGAGTGTTTGGTTGCAAATGCTATATCCTCAAGAGAGGCACAAGATTGAGCAAGTTTGAGAAGAAATGTGATGAATGGTTCTTACTTGGTTACTCCACTACAAGCAAAGCATATAGAGTTTGGAATAATACCACCAAGATAGTGGAAGAAGTGCATGATGTTGAATTTGATGAAACCAAGGGCTCTCGATATGAAGATGAAAATCTAGATGATGTGAGAGACACTCAATTGGTGAATGTAATGAAGAACATGGATATTCATGACACAAGGCCTAGAGAGGTGATAGATGTGGAAGATGAAAAAGATCAAGTGCTCCCTCCTCCCAATGTACAAGCAAATGAAAATCAAGCTAGTACAAGTGGTACTCATGATGAAGCTCAAGTCCAACAAGTGGAAGATCAACAAGCTAGTTCATCTCAAGCTAATCAAGCAAACGATCAATCTCAAGTTCTTCAACCTACACATATTGCAAGAGATTATCCTTTGGATCAAATAGTTGGGGACATATGAAGTGGTGTACAAACAAGATCAAGATTGACATCCTTTTGTGAGCATTATTCATTTGTGTCATCATTTGAACCAACCAAGATAGAAGATGCATTGATGGATGTTGATTGGGTTAATGCTATGCATGAAGAGCTAAACAACTTCACAAGGAACCAAGTTTGGGAATTGGTTGAAAGGCCAAAGAATTACAATGTGATTGGTACCAAGTGGGTATTTAAAAATAAGAAAGATCAAGATGGGATAGTTATAAGGAACAAAGTAAGATTGGTAGCACAAGGCTATACACAAGTTGAAGGTCTTGACTTTGGAGAATCATATGCCTCGGTTGCTAGATTGGAAGCAATTAGGATCTTGTTAGCTTATGCATGTGCCCACAACATCAAGCTTTATCAAATGGATATGAAGAGTGCATTCTTGAATGGGTACAACAATGAGTTGGTTTATGTTGAGCAACCCCCTGGTTTTGATGATGACAAGAAGCCCAACCCTGTTTACAAGTTGAAGAAGGCATTATATGGTTTGAAGCAAGCACCAAGGGCATGTTATGAGAGATTGAGGGACTTCCTACTCTCTCAAGGGTTCAAGATGGGCCAGGTTGACACCACTCTCTTCACCAAGAAGATTGACAAAGACTTGTTTGTGTTGCAAATTTATGTGGATGATATCATATTTGGATCAACCAATCAATATTTTTGTGAGAAGTTTGAAAACATGATGGCTAATGAATTTGAGATGTCCATGATTGGAGTTCTTAGTTACTTCCTTGGTCTTCAAATCAAGCAAATGAAGAATGGCACATTTGTAAGTCAAGGCAAGTACATAAAGGACATGATCAAGA
Organism: Miscanthus lutarioriparius; assembly: GCA_904845875.1. Lineage (NCBI taxonomy): Eukaryota > Viridiplantae > Streptophyta > Magnoliopsida > Poales > Poaceae > Miscanthus > Miscanthus lutarioriparius. Next base: position 91,395,088 of record CAJGYO010000010.1, on the reverse strand, counting down.
AATTTGGATTGGAGGATGCAAAGGCAATTCATACACTAATGTGGACAAATGGTCAGTTGGACTTAGACACTAGTGGCAATATGGTGTATCAAAAGCTATATCGGTCAATGATTGAAAGTCTACTCTATGTCACCGCATCAAGGCTGGATGTCATGTTTAGTGTATGCATGTGTGCAAGATTTCAAGCCTCACCAAGAGAAAGTCATTTGAAGGCAACAAAGAGAATATTGAGATACTTGAAATATACACAAAATGTTGGATTGTGGTATCCCAAGGGGTCTAACTTTGAGTTGATTGGATATTCAGACTCCGATTATGCGGGATGCAAAGTGGATAGCAAGAGCACATTAGGCACATGTCAATTATTGGGAAGGTCACTTGTATCTTGGTCATCATAGAAGCAAAATAGTGTTGGCATTATCTACCGCTAAGGCCAAATACATATCCACCAGTAGTTGTTGTGCTCAATTACTTTGGATGAAGGCTACTTTGGATGATTTTGGAATCAAATACAAATAAGTGCCATTGCTATGTGACAATAAAAGTGTCGTGAAGCTCACTAACAACCCCGTTCAACATTCAAGAACCAAGCACATTGACATTCGCCATCACTTCATAAGAGATGACCACCAAAAGGGCGACATTGCAATTGAGAGTGTGGGCACCGATGATCAACTTGCCGATATTTTCACCAAGTCACTTGATGAGAAGAGATTTTGCAAGCTAAGGAATGAATTGAACATACTTGATTTCTCAAATATGTGTTGATGCAACCCAACATTATATGACATGCCTCTCCTTCGACAAAGCAAAGGTAAAATTGTATGGCATATGCATTCATACTTTGCTAAGGACATGTTTAGTGCATCTAGTCATTCCACTCTTTTATTAGGCTCATTCATGAAAATCAAATGAATTTGATGCTTGTATGGTACCACTATTGCTTCTATGCTTGATATGATCTAGTGATAGCGCATGTTTATGGGCTTGTGAACCTAGTGTTTAATCTAGAAAATGAGCTTCAAGAGTTTAACTCAACATTGACAAAATAACCATTGAAAGATGTGTGAAGAAGCTTGTCATTGGTTCAAACCGAGTTAAATATCTTATGCACATTGTCTAGTTTGAACCATTTGAACTAATGATCCTCCATTTTAAAGCTCATTCACCCCCCTCTAGTAATTGATTTCAAGTTGCATAACTCAACCTACTTAAATTTTGAGCTCACCTTTTGTGGTTTTTGATGACAAAGGGTGAGAAGTGTGACAAAGATATGCAAAGGGGGAGAGAAGATATGCGAAAGGGAAGAGTTAGGGAAGATTTGACATAGGGGGAGACAAGAAATGAGAATAGAAGGGGATCAATTAAAATTTTGAAGCACAAAAGTAGGGGGAGTAAGCTCATGAACTTGATTGTTGCATTTGAATGCGCATTTACATATGATTGCTTGCATTGCACAAGTTTTAAATTAAATATACATGCTTGTGTGGGTATGCTAGTATAGAACATGATTGATGAAATAAAATACTAGCATGCATAGGTGGTAGCTAGATATAGTTTGTGTTTATCAAGTGGTACTAGATCCTTGCTTCTAATGTTGATCTCATGAGGTATCTAGTTGTTTTTTATGTATCTAGCTAACCATGGTGCTAAGGATGGTGTTAAAAGTGCACTCCGATAGGTATCACGCTTCAAAGGTCCACTCTTTACACCTTAGCATCATTTGGTAGTAGTAACTCTCCCACAGCTCCAATACATGCATATGTGCAAGTTTTAAATCCAACACACTAGCACATATGTAGGGGGGCTAATACTACCAAAATCAAACTTGTGGTGATTGTCCAATCTTTATTCATGATCAAATTGCTTGGACAAGCAACTCAAGTTCAAAATTTAATTTATTTCATATCTTTGTATAGGTTGTCATCAATTACCAAAAAGGGGGAGATTGAAAGCCCTAGTTTGGTTTTGGCTAATTGATGAAACCTAGTGTATTAACCTTTGGTTCTAAGTATAATGAAGAGATAGGTTGGTACACCCCAAGTGATGGAGCAAGATAATGGCACTCATGGTGATGGAGATGGCCTAGATGTGATGATCAAGTGCTCTATCTTGGGAAAAGAAGAAAGAGAAAAACAAAATTGATCAAGGCAAAGGTATAAGACCTTAGGATCATTTTGTTTTGGTGATCAAGACACTATAGAGAGTGTGACCACATTTAGGATAGATAGCCATACTATTAAGAGGGGAAAATCATGGTTAAAGCAGTTATCACGTGCCACTAGGTGAAGTGATTCATGCATATGCATTAGGACCTAGTGTGCTAACTCTTAACCCTTGAAAATGCTTTGGAAAATGCTAACACACGTGCACAAGTGGTGGAACACTTTGGTGTTGGCACATGGAAGCAAGGGTTGGAAATATAAGTTGAAAAGAGGAGAAGAGAGAGCTCCAGACCCTAGGGTATGGGTGGTCCGAACCATCATTGATGGGTCCAGAACCTTACCCTAGGTGATCAGTGCTGAGGCACTTGATTCGGACTCCGAGCACGCGGGGGTTTTGGACCAACGGCCCTCGAACCGATTGGAGGCCCTCGGCCACATGGCACAGTGAGAGTTATTAAGGGAGCTTCGGACTTAGTGCTTTGGTCTAGACCGTGGAGTCGGACGGAGTCCGAACGCCAAAACCCTCTCGAGAACCTTACTGGAGTCGTTCAGATGGTGGAGTTAGAAGGTCCAAATACGGCGTTGTTCACGGTCCGGAGCTTGGGTTTGGACGCATGGGAGTTGGCCACTGAGCACATGCAACGGCTTGTTTCAAATGAGAAGACACATTGCTATGTGAGGTTGAATGGTGAAGTGAACCGGACTGAGAGTCTTTGGTCTGGACCAAGCGTGTGCCTCGGTCTGGAGCTCACAGTCCAGAGCTTCCAACGGTTACTAGACACATGTCTGCACGAGATTCAAAGCTACGAGGGTCCGGACCCTGAGCTAATGGTCCGGTAACCCTTTGATAGCTTAACGGCTAGTGGATATTTGGGGCTCTATAAATAGAGCTTGGTCGGCTTGAGCTGACTCTCTAGGACATTTTGATCATCCATACATCCTTGTGGGATAAAGCAAACCTCTCCCACTCAATCTCTTACTTGATTGTGCATCCAAGTGAGTTGGGAGTGATCCAAAGTGCATTTGCTTGAGTGATTGCATCTAGTGGCACTTGGGGATCGTTTTCGTTGTGGTTTTCTTGTTACTCTTGGTGGTTGCCGCCACCTAGATGGTTTGGAGCAGCGGAGGAGTGTTGGCACGAGGTGGAGATTGTTCGTGGCCACACCGGTGATCTTGTGAGGGGTTCTTGTGCCTCCCCATGGGAGATTCGTGAAAGGTGACTAGTAAATTGCTCGTGTCATTGAGTACCCTCATTTGTGTAGGTTCTTGTAGCGCCCTTTGTGGGCTAGACTTGTGTATGCCTATTAGCTCGTGAACCACCAAGTGAGTGGTCGACACAACGGGGACTAGCGTGCCGACAAGCACGTGAACCTCGGGAGAAAAATTGTGTGTCAAATTGTCTCCATTGGATTTCACTTGGTGTTTATCTATATTGATTGATTGTCACTTGCCACGATGGTATAACACTCCCTACCACTCTCTTGCATTTACTTACATATATTCTTGTGGTTGTGGTAGCTTGAGCAGCTAGTGTAGCTTAGTTGTAGTTGGTTAACTAGTTGTTTAGCTAACTCACTAGCTTAGGTAAGTAGAGACATAGACTTGGTGTGCCTAGATATCATAACTAACTAGAATTGTGGATAGGTGGCTTGCCTTTTGAGTAGAGCTAGAGCAAAACACATTTGCGCCATTTGTTGGACTAACTCTTTGCTCTAGTGATTTGTAGAAAATTTTATTAGGCTATTTAGGCCCCCTCTAGCCATTTAGAACCTTTCAAGGTTTCACATAACATGCCTATATGCACTTACCACATCTAGTAAGGTATGAATGCTCAATGCACAATCAATTTTACCTTTTCTGTTGGTCGGAGGAGGGGTTAGTCATATATGGGATGCTCTCTTCACATGTTGGAGAAGTCAAGAATATTCAACTCATTTCTTAGCTTACAAAATCTTGCTTCATCCAATGGCTTTGTGAATATATCCACTAATTGATTATCGGTGCCCACACTCTCAATTTTGATATCCCCTTTGCTTGGTTATCTCTTATGAAGTGATGACGAATATCAATGTGCTTTGTTCTTGAGCGTTGAACCGGGTTGGTGGCAATATTGACGGCACTTTCATTATCACATAGCAATGGCACTTGCTCAAACTTAATTCTAAAGTACAATAGTGTGGCCTTCATCCAAAGTAGTTGTGCACAACAACTTCCCACGGAGATGTATTCCACCTCAGTTGTTGATAATGCAACCGAATTTTGCTTCTTAGAGGACCATGAAACAAGTAACCTTCCAAGCATTTGACATGTGCCTCATGTGTTCTTTCTATCTACCTTGCACCTAGCATAATCCGATTTTGAGTATCCGATTAGCTCAAATTGTGCACCCCTAGGATACCACAATCCAACATTTGGTGTATGCTTCAAGTACCTCAATATTCTTTTCACCGCGGTCAAATGACATTCTTTGGGAGAGGCTTGGAACCTTGCATACATACATACACTAAACATGATGTCCGGTCTTGATGCAGTCAAGTATAGCAAACTTCCAATCATTGACCTATACAACTTTTGATCAACCTGTACTCCTCCTACATCCAAAGCTAGGTGTCCATTTGTGGCCATAGGTGTTCTAATTGCCTTTCAATCTTCCATGTTGAACTTTCTAAGAATATCCTTCAAGTATTTTCCTTGACTAACAAATGTACCATGCTTAAGTTGTTTGATTTGCAATCCAAGAAAATACCTCAACTCTCTAATCATAGACATTTCAAACTCTTTTGCCATCATATTCCCAAACTCTTCACAAAAGTCTTCATTTGTTGACCCAAAAATGATATCATCAACATAAATGTGGCAAACAAACAAATCATTTCCAATTCTTTTGGTGAAGAGGGTAGTGTCAACCTTACCTATTTTGAAACCCTTTGAGAGGAGAAAATCTCTCAACCTCTCATACCATGCTCTAGGTGCTTGCTTCAAACCATACAATGCCTTGCTTAACTTGTACACACGGTTGGGCCTTTTAGCATCTTCAAATCCTAGGGGTTGTTCCACAAAGACAAGTTCATTGATCTTCTCATTCAAGAAGGCACTCTTCACATCCATTTGATATAGCTTTATGTTGTGAGAGCATTCATATGCCAATAAGATTCTAATTGCTTCCAACCTTGCAACCGGAGCATATGTTTCACCAAAATCCAAATTGTACCCTTGTGCTACTAGCCTTGCCTTGTTTCTTACTGCCACACCATCCTCATTTTGCTTGTTCCGGAATACCCAATCACATTGTGGTCTTTGGGTCTCTCCACTAACTCCCAAACTTGATTTCCAGTGAAGTTGTTTAGTTCATGCATAACATTAACCCAATCCGGATCTCTCAAAGCTTCATCTATCTTGGATGGTTCAATTGATGACACAAAAGAGTAATGCTCACAAAATGATGCTATCCTTGATCTTGTTTGCACACTTCTCAAATCTCTAACTATTTGATCGATAGGATGATCTCTTGCAATTGCTTGATTTATTGTTGGAGGGCCCTAGAATTTGATAGTTGAACATTAGCTTGCACCATTGGACTTGGACATGCACTTGTCACTTGATCTTGATCATGAGAGCCACTTGCACTTTGTATGTCTTCTATTTGCACACTTGATGATGGTTTGACTTGGATTGATTCATCAACTTGAATTTGAGCTTCTCTTGGTTTTATGTCTCCATGTGCCATATACTTCATTGCTTCTTCCAACTTGGCTCCTCTTACATCATCTAAGTTTTCATTTCTAGCATGAGAGCCATTGGTTTCATCAAATTCCACATCATGTACTTCCTCAACAATGCCACGTGTCTTGTTGTAAACTCTATATGCCTTGCTATTGGAGGAGTAACCAAGGAGAAATCTCTCATCACATTTCATTTCAAACTTGCTTAGTCTTGTGCCTTTCTTCAAGATATAGCATTTGCAACCAAACACTCTAAAATATGAAATGTTGGGCTTTCTTCCAATCAATAGCTCATATGGTGTCTTCTTTAGCAATCGGTGACAATAGAGCCTATTTGAAGCATGACAAGCCATGTTGATTGCCTCCACTCAAAATGAATCACTCACATTGTACTCAACAGTGTTCGCCTAAACGGATTAAACGACCGTTTAAATGGCCAGTAAACGGTAAACAATGGTAAACTATTTTGTTTAGGGGGTAAACGGAAATTAAACGGTTGACCGTTTAAACGGTCAAAAAACGGGAAAAAACGGCCTAAACAGAACGGAGATAAACATCATTAAATGGGCTAAACAGCTGTTTAAACGACCGTTTAGGCGAACACGAGATAAATCTAGTTCAGTTTTGTATGGATAAATTTGTATACTTAAGTTTATTATATTTATAAATGTGTACACTTGATATGTTACATGCATAAATATCTATATTTGGTTCTTTTCACATGCATAAATATATATACATACAAAAATAATTGATTTTTACTCGGATAAATATGTATAAATGCTAGAATACTTGATTTTTTTACATGCACATATATAATTATATGTATTTTTTTTAAAGTACAAAACCGTTTAGACCGTTTAACTTCGTTTAAACACCGTGTAAACAGCCTAAACGCTAAACGAAGAGCGACCGTGTAAAGACCGTTTATCGTTTAGGAAAACATTGGTACTCAATAAGCATGCCATATCAATTAGTGTCCTATTTTTTGTCTCAACAAGGCCATTTGATTGTGGAGTGTATTTGACCGAGAACTCATGTTTGATTCCCATCTCATCACATAGCTCATCAACTCTTGAGTTCTTAAATTCACTTCCATTGTCACTTCTCACTTTCTTTGACCCTTAGCTCAAACTCATTTTCAACCCTTTTGACAAATGACTTGAATATGTTGAACACTTCACTCTTGTCATTGAGAAAGAACACCCATGTATATCTAGTGAAGTCATCAACTATCACAAATCCATATTTGTTTCCTCCAATACTAATATATGTAGTTGGTCCAAATAAATCCATATGCAACAACTCAAGTGGCATGCTAGTTGACATCATGCTTTTCCTAGGATGTGTGTTTGCTACTTGTTTGCCCGCTTGACATGAACTACACAACCTATCCTTTTCAAATTGCACATTCTTCAAACCATTTACTGAGTCATGCTTGATCAATCTATCCAATTGTTTCGTTCCAAAATGAGCTAATCTTCTATGCCACAACCAACCCATACTTGACTTTGTGAACAAACATGTTGCAAGATTTGTCTCACTAGCACCAAAGTCTACCAAATAGAGGTTCTCATATCTAAATCCTTTGAAGATGAGATTGCTACCATCCACACTTATGATTTCTACAACTTCATTTCCAAATATGCACTTGAACCCCAAATCACATAGTTGAGCAACCAATGGCAAGTTGAAATTCAAGCTTTTACTGGCAACACATTGGATATGGAAAGATAATTTGAGATAGGAATTTTACCAAGGCCCTTCACTTGTCCTTTGCCATTGTCCCCAAAAGTGATACTATCAAAATCATCACAACCATCGGTATCAAGTGAGTTGAACATCTTGTGATCACCAGTCATGTGTTGAGTGCATCCACTATCAAGTACCCACTGTGTAACGACCCGTTGTCATTCCAACTGGACAACCTCTAGAGTGACAACCAACTTAACCCCGAAGTTACTACTATGGAGATCACTGGTGCCTTGTATCGAATCAAGAGCACTTGTTTTACCAATCCAAGCATCACCATCGATGTATTCAAAATAAGGTCAAGACGACTGAAGTTAGTCCCGAGTCAATAATAGGACAAGTATGTTTGCTTACCCCAAAGATTTGATCCGGAAGACTCAAATGGATTACTACCCTCCTGAGGACATCATATATTCGAATTGGATACTGAGATCTAGTTTCAACCTCAAGGTGTCGATCCCTGAATCAAATTCACCAAGACAAAGAGCTGACAGAGCATCCGCCAGATCCTGCGGACCATCCGCTAGTACTTCCAACAGAAACAGTAAGTGCAGCATGAGCTATCCTTCACTTGTATTCCTTGGACCCACATGTCAGCATGAGTGTGGAGACTTCATCAGTGGAACACACTCCACTTCACCCTCTCTCTCACTCCTTGTAACAGAACCGACCAAATTATAAGAACGTAAGTACAAAAACAATCACCGAAGTGATCAAATTCCTGTACTTAAGCTCCCATAATCCCGGTAGTCCGAAAATCACGAAGGATTTCAAATAACTCTCGACATACAAACCAAGACCATAGTGATTCAACACAACACATCATTCATTACAACATTTCACAAGTGGCACCCGGATTACACCCATCAGAGTGCGAATAAAATATTACAAACCAAGTTCAAATTTGCGGAAGCAACATAGTTTAGTACATAACTTCATAGTTTCAAATACATTGCCAGATCTTAGTCATGTCCTACAAAAGCATTATCAGGTACGAGAACTAGGAGAGACCGCGCCCAACGGTCTAGTCTTCATCCCCAGCCGGGAGAAGGCAATACTTGCAGCAACCGAAGTAGAACTGGTCATCTGCAACAGGTGGGAGATAAACCTTGAGTACGAGAAGGTACTCAGCTAGACTTACCTGTCAAAACCAGAAATAAAAGACACCAAGGGTCATGCAAGGCTTATGAGGTGGGCTAGCTTGACACAGTTGCATAAAAGAGCTTATGAATATAGTGACCAATTTAAACTTAGCATCAAGCTTATCATCATTTACCTATCCACTAGATTAGCACCTGTACTAGAGCACTCACTTATTAGGAGCAATCAATATTAACCATAGCAGGTATAATAAGGCTGTCATCATCATATCATCATTTCTGAACCATTATGTTATTTAGTGTATCTACTTTGGAGATAAGCCCATCAAGTTCTCACTAACCGGGAGAGACGGCGACTCGAATCGAATTACAACTCAGCTGAGGGGGTATTATTAACTCTCACCCTGGCATACTTTGCAAGGGTAGCCGTGGGTCACCATTGGGACAACTCAGGAACCAAATTCGCGGGTTCGATCAGCGCCAGCACTCTCAGGGATTACCCTTCTGCCAGGACGATCAGGACTTTTAAATCACCTGCCCTTGGACTCACGCCTACGGCTCCCTTCCGAGGCGCACTTTATACTTATCGACTCTCGGCCTGAGGTGAGCTACTCGGCTTCCTGGTCGGTCTTCAGACACGGCCAACTAAGAGAGAGGCATGCGTTCAACATGAACAGGAAAGACTCCAACATTAGTCCATAAGCGACACAGATGGAGTCACTACAAATCGGCAAGCCTCCACCCGGTCTTAATTTCAAATTAAGACATGTTCTTTTCCACGATAGCAAATATAGCCAACCGTGCCATATGTATATTCCTATATCTCGCAGGTGACAGGAAATCACCTGACTTCTACCGCGTTTAAGCAGGGCTAAGCACTACACGAGCCTGAGCTACATAGGATTCAGGGTATCAATATCTAGACAAGGATTGGATAACCAATGCAGCAAGTGTTTGCATCCAACACCTAAACATAATGCAACAATATATATATGTAACAATAATACTTTAACTGCATTTCGGAAATTAGGAGGCTTAATATGCTCCAGAGCTTGCCTGGGATCCGACACAAGTCAGTTCAGTTAGCTTGCACCATCATGGTGACATCTCTGGTCCTAGCACTTGCTTAGTCCTTCCATCTTCGGGATATATCCACCAAACCAAATCTTCGGGTTTGGCTCCAACATCGCATCCTTCACGTGGTGCATCTAGCGTACCTAGATGAGATGCAATATACAAGTGCATAAATATGAAGAATAGTACCATGAGACGCATCACAAAATAGCAAGCAAGACAAGCATAGTTTACACTAACACACTTAAGTACTTTGCGATGCTTAACTTAAACATCACACCATCTATCATGCTAAGATGGCAAAGAAGACGACCACACCAAACATGACACAAGTTTCCCAAGATCTCAGGTGCTCTAACTCAGTCATCATTCAAGGCATAAGTCACACTTAACAATATACAAGCAAACACTATAATTGGAATCTGCCAATTTTTGGACATGCACACAGCAGCTACAAGATTTAGCTATAACTAGAGTTACACGAATCCAAATGACTTACAAGAAGACATTCTGGAAATCTTATGAAATTATCTACATTTCATCTATAACCATCATAGCATGATTCACAAGTTAAGTAGGTCCAAATTATACATTTACAGAAACTGGTCCACAATTGACAGAGAGCAGCCATTTCTGAAACCCAAATTTCAACATGCATAACTCACAAACCACAAAACCAAATACAACCAAATTTTAACAGCAGCTGGATACATTAATTATCTACAACTTTGTTATTATCACCAAAAGCTCATTCAAACCCTTACTAGATCAAACACTAGCATCTTTCAGATCTGCTAAGAATACAATAAAAACCTGACAGGAGACTTAAAAGTCATGTAACTCCTACACTATCAGGCCTATGGCCTTACAATTTGAACACAAGCAATACCATGGAATTTTCTACAACTTTTGTATTCACTACAACCATATCAAACATCATTTACACCACAAAAATAATTGCACAAGCAAAACTGCAAATGCAACCCAACAGCAGTGGTACAGAAAACTGATAAGAACTTCAGAGAAGCACAACTGGAGTTCTAGACCTCCAACAAACATGAACCATAACTTTTTGAAAGCCTAGGAAGTTACCTACAACTTTCTTATTCTCATATTAAGATGATTCTACAGTTAGAAGGGTCAATTAATCCAATAATTGCATCTCTGTCCAAAACATAGACAGAAAATGACATGCCACTTTAAACAGCTATAACCGAAGTTATACAAGTCCAATAAATGTGGTTCTGGACTTTTTAGAAAGCTTAACAAATTATAAACAACTTTGTTAGAAACACATAAAGCTAATTCTACTATTAAGAAGGCCCCACAATACCAACAAGGTAACCCTGTCAGAGTTTGGGCAGAAACAGCCACTGATATTTAAGCAAGTATAACTCAAGATCTACTTTACTAAAAATCATGATATTTAGCTTTTTGAAAAGCTTAATAAGAGTACTACAACTCATGTATTATCACAAAGTCATGATTCATAACCTAACTAAGCCAATCAATTTAATCTTGCAGACCTATTCAGAATAGGGGTAAGGCAATACAGGTAATTTGTTATTTTTATAGATCTTAAACAATCAATCCTAAAATACTGAAATTTTTACCAGACATCACTAATCACATCAGTAACACTCCATAAAAATTTTACATTTATTTGAGTAAAATAACTGCAGTTATAAAAAATACAAGACATGACTAGCATTAAGAACCTAACTTCCTAAATCTATTTTTACAGCTAAACCTTTAAACTAAAACATGTAATATTATAGATCTAGTGCACAGAGAACTTCACAAGGATTCGAAAAAGTCCTCATTTACTATTTTACGATTTTTGTACAAATTACTACGAATTTTCAAAGTGGAGCATTCAAATCTGTAAAAACCAGTGAAAAAGGAAATTGAAATCTTGCATTGGGGTCCCTTCGGAAAACACAAATTAAACACGAACAAATGGATCCTTTTAGGCACTGTTCAACTGAGTCACTGTTTCTTCAGTTAACCCCTTGGACAACCTTCTATTTGCTCGCACGGTCCTTCTTCTTTCTTCTTCGTCGCACATCGCAGAGGACCGACGGATCGGCCAGCTCCGACGCGGTGGTGCTTCGTCGGTGGCTGCATGCGTGATGGCGAAGGCGAGGGCGTGGCTGACTTGGCAGTGGACTAACCCACGGGCGGCCAAGGAAGGGCCGGTCTGGCCAGCGACTGCCCACGGCAGCCCGAGCACCGGAACAGGGACGTGGCGACGGACGGTGACGGCGCTGCGGGAAAACGAGAGGGCCGACGCGGCTAGGGTTATGGCGGCGCAGGCGGGCCGTGCCTAGGCACCGCAGCGGAGGAGGAGAGCGAGCCATGCCTAAAGCAACAGCGGTAGTGTGAGCTTCGCTCGGTGTCAATGGCGGCCATGGCCAGGACGCCCACGGCAGCAGAGCGGAGGAGGGTGAGGGCGTGCGCGAGGGAGCGCCAGAGAGAGCCAGAGGGAGCTCGGGCGCTTAGCTTTCACTACAGGAGGGCGCCGGGGACACGACAGGGCAGACCACGTGGCAAGCGGTGCGCTGCAATGGCGGGTGCGCTCTGTGCATGGCGGCCACGCCCTGGACACGCGCTGCCCATTGGGGAGTTTTACCGAGCACGTGGCGGGCAGCAGAGTAGGCAAGGTGGGGAGCTGATTTGGGCCGACTCGGGTTCGAATTGGACATTGGGCCAAAAACAAAGTTTGCTCACATTGGCTTGCTCTACATATTTGATTAAGGTTGCATGGTCATTGGAGCAGTAGATTAGCAACTAATGAGCTCCTAAAATGCCACTGTCAACAACATAATAAGGATTAAGCCTTGCTCGGTTAGGACTCCAATTTGTTGGTCAAAACATGATCAAACTTGACCCAACTTTTTACATGCTCTTCTCTAATGAAATACCTCCAACTTCTATTTTTGGCTCAAAGCATGATGCTTAATAAAAACTCAAGAACGTGGCATGCCAATCTAATGACAATGAATTCCAGACTTGGAATAATTCTAAGTGCTGAAAACAACAGCAAATTCGATCTTGTGACCTCGATTTGACTTACTTCCAAGCTGATCTAGCTCTTAGTCCAAAACCAAGTTTGTTCTACATGATATGGACTACAACTTTCATTTAAGGTCCAACCTCAAAACTGGTATAGAACCTATTGTTCTACTTTGACCAAAGTAGGATCACGATGAAGCTTAAATTATCCTTTTTGATCCATTGGAGCATTTTCTGGCCACCTGCTCAACATGAACCCTTCATAACTTTTGTTCATGAGTGCAAGTAGAGTTGTTTGAGCAAGGTACCAAGGTTTGGTTGACTTCATAGGTTTCCATCCACTTGATAAAGCAATTCATGCAAAGATATGACTTATCATTTCATGTGACTTTTTGATTCCAAACTTCATGAAACTTTTCCACGGGTCTAGATGGATGCATGGGGATGTAATGTACATGGAATAAGCATGTTTAACATTACTCTTGCATAATCTTAACAAGGGTCCATATGTAAGCAAATGTGCGTGGCCCAAGTTTAAGTTGGAGCTCCATCATGTAGATTTGATCTTGACACCTTCATTACCACTCGACATGTCATGTTTGAGCTCAAACCCATTGCTTAACTGGTCACAAACACCTGGGGTGTTACAGCCCTCCCCCTTAAAGGAATCGCGTCCCGAGATTCGGTACGAAAGACTTTTATGGGAAGAGAAACTTGTCATCCAGTTTCCAACATCAGTGATAGCATTAGGCTACTTAACATCGAAGTATTAGAGAGGCTAATTTGGTCACGACACTTTCTGATACTTGCTCTTCGTCATAAGTTGTTGTCTGAAGAATTTCTTTCGTTGGCGTCCATAAAGCATTGTTACATTGGAAGGAATCCAAGATAGCACTGTCCTACGTACTTCGTCCATGATGTACGAAGAGTGATACAAGTGTAGACTAAATACTTGTAACATCTACTTCCCTAGTGGATATAGCATAGACCTATAGACTTTGCACTAGATCGCAGTCGGTTGACGTATATTCCTTGCAACGGTGCTATATTTGTTCCCAAGGGTTGAAAAGCAGTTCTCTACTAAAGTGGCTTGAGCACAACTTCTCGTAAAGGATGTGATCATAGACGGGGTAAACATCCTTTGAGGGCATGAGAAGCTAGTTAATCAATATCCAAACTGGTTGTAGCGGTGCACTCACTCATATGTCAACTGATGGAAAGCTACATAATGTTCCATGTGTGCAGTGCTCTTTCTCTGATAACAATACTGTATTACCTGAGTCAGTTGAGTGACTGGTGAATGTGATAGCTGACTCTGTTGACTCAGCGTTTTCGACGACCATTATTTAAGGGAATTCTCATATCCAAACGGCAACAGTTATCTGAGTTGTATCTGAGGCAACCCCTTGGGTAAAACACATGGAAGACACCTTAGGCATGTCAGCATTGGATAACCATTGATGCAGAAGGATGTTAGCGAGGCTTGGAGGGCAACATAAGTTGCAAGTAATCACAAAACTAGGGACTAGTTCATTACCAAGCAGGTTAAGTACAATTTGCCTTCGTGGTGCAGTTGCACAGCAAGTTGGGTTTACTTGCATCGTAGCAAAACCAGCTTTCTTAAACTATATTTGACGTCGAGGCTTCCATTCTTAGGTCAATCAATATCTCAAAAACCATAATCCAAAAATCTATGGTTTGACACCTTTCCAATTACTTTCGAATTGCAAGGGCACAATTTGGCTTCTAGAACACCTTGACTGCTCACGCATTGCTGATCTAAGAGGGCAAAAGCAAGGCACATAGGGGTGCAATTAGTCTCCTCAAGGGTATGGAGGGTTGTCTAATATCAATACACCTACAAGTTGTAATTTCTTGGTATGAATTACAAACACAACTGTCTAATGCAAAGGATGATCGCAGTCACAGCAAAATTGCAGATTCTGTACCCTTTTGTTTTCTATTCATATCTCACAAACTATTGCTCCAATGTGCCCAAATTTTGGTGCGCATGTAGATCCATGGGTCTTCTAACTACTCACCAAAATTCAACTCAACCGGACACCGTTTGACCATCCAAACAATTCATCTACCAAAACTGCTGTGTTCTGAAATGGCAGCAAACCAAGCCGACGAGATATCTCTCAAATTCGAGGTTTTACTCAACCAATACTCAAACCAACTTAAGACATTGAAGGGTCCTAAGCAAGGAATGAGATTACCAAGTTTGGGGTCAATCCAACTTCGTTTGAGTCACTAATCGTTGGCTTGAAGATGTTCAGTTTTGTACCCTAAAATCTGGACAGATTTTCTCGTTCTTCTCTTTCTTTGCTTCACACGTTGTGGTGTGTGTTCGATACTCTCGATCTCTTTGTATAGCAGCAGCATTAGCTCCTTTCTCTAAGGATGTAGACTAAGATTTTCCATATATGATTCTCAGGAAACAACTTAATTCGTTTCATTTAGATAGCAACTTGACTATGCACAAGCATTGGACTTGTGACTATGTTTTTGGAACACAAAGCATACTCTTCATGGAGGGACTGTCCTACAGAGATAAGGGAACATCTCTTATTATCCTTCTATGCCTCATCCAATAGAATCTGGAACAATCCTTTGATAGCACCTTATACATAACGATGCTGACCGAAACTAAGAACATGCTTTCTCTAGCTCTTTACTTAGCTGATATAGCATCCAGCACTATCTGTGTGATTGTCCAAGATGGACTTGACTTGACAACATAGGGCTTGGAGAAGGAAGTAGTACTAGCATCGATGACCGGCTTTGCTATTCGTTTGCTTAACATTGTTTTGTGAGCTCTGGCCTTCATAATTAGCGAAAAGTTATCACCTAGCCGGAGGTTAAGCTTCCTACTAGTAACTAATCAGTTGACTCTCAACACTCAAAGTTCCAAATTCTTACTCTTGACCACAACAATAATTGCAATCGAGGCACAAACAGACGATCGCCATCGAAGTCTGCAGATAAGGAGTCACACTAGAGATGTTGATCTCGACTGTGCAATCAGCATGCACATAATAATCAAGACTTGGATAGCCAGGTAATACTCATAATGTGACGTTCGATTCTTATCTGACTAACAACTTGTCCAACATTAATTGTTGTGTGCCTTTCTGATCCAACAGTGATGACATAAGTTGTTCACTAGGTGACGGACGTCAATACTGGGACAACCAAGTGGAGTCACTTGTCTATCACCTCTTGTAGTCGGTTAATGTTTATGTCGGTGACCAGTTCTTCAAAGGTTATCCTTTTTGTGACTTCAATAGGAAGCTCTAGTACTTTTGGTCTGATATAGGGATCTTCGATAAGATATGGAGAGATAACCAAGGAAGAGCTCACGTGAAAATAACATATCGGTACAGTTCGGCAATGGATCATGACTAGAAACCTCGATACCAGCGCGCACCCAGTAGCACAACCATGCGTCGGCCACCCACAAGGAGGCCCTAGGTTCCGTCGCGGCACCATAGATCACTAATTGTGGCACCATTACTGGACATACAACCAAAGTGAAATTTCCAGTGGCACCAATTAGATTGTAAGAACAAGCATTGTGCCAAAGAGGGATAGCAAACCAGGATAGTCACAAGGTTAGGAATCAACAAGGAGGCGATCAGAAGATCAAAACACAGCGCAAAAGAACATAGCCTAATTGCTGAAGGCAACTAAACAGGAGACTCTTGCTTAATTTCCACAAATGCCTTGTGTCCACCAAAGTGATTTCCAGATAAAGATTTAACATGAGATTTGGTCATGTCGAGCAGCAACAGGAGATCAAGACTGATAAACATCCAGAGACTTGAAGGAGTTGGAGACAAAACAAACGAGATTCAAGGGACAAAGCCATTGCACTGACTAGGGATTCAGTTGATAAAGCAATGACATGATCTGTGAGGAAAAGATTCCAAAGCCAGGGCAGATAACGATTAGCGTTGCACTAGCTCATCAGTAGGAGAAAGAGCAATGAAGTTCGACAAGGATTTTTGAGCAAGGTCCTCCCACATAGGAGCGGGACAACCATGACACATGCAAGTATTCAAGGGAACTAAGCTTGGGCCTAAGGTCAAGCAAAGGCATAGATAAAGTCTTCGTAGCACAACGTTCAAGGCTAGCAACCACATGTACAGGCTTAGGTTCCTAATAGAGAACTTAATTGGAGACGACAACCATGAGATTATCAAAACTTGGACGCTGCTCCAGGATAGCGCTCTTCCACACTCATATGCTTACCATGGACAAAAGGGTGACAACTACGGCACTACCTAGATAACGAACATCCACGCCTACATCATGGTCTTAAGCGAGCATTTCGAAACACTCAATCCAATTAGCTTAAATGGCTATTACGAAGCACAAAGCTCGTACATAACAAGCAGTCACCTACAACAACACCACTACATATATCATGAAAAACATGGTGGTAAGGCACTGTTATCTTTTGTTTCCTTTTTACTGAGTAGGTGGATATCTCTACAAAACAAGTCTTACATTTAGCAATTTAGTCTTCGAAGGGGTGGAGTTTTTGCTAATTAACAACTCATCATCTATTTCCTTTGGAAGCAAACATACAAGACAAAACTAATCACACACTACCGTCAAGCACAGCTATTCAAGCAGCATGGGACAAGGCATTTTGTCTAGCTTCACACAGGGAAGATAGTAACATCACATTGATCACAAGTTACTTAGTATTGGAACAAGGTGAGGGAAGCATATTTATGCACAAGCACAATCATGATGCATACTCATCCTATTCGTCCTCACAAAATTGCCAGCCTAAGGTGGCAATCATGTTCTATGTCGGTGGCATAACACGTACTCTCTCGATATATAGCTAGTCGTCAGCTACATTCAATCTACGCATTTGTGGTTAGCGTACCTGCAGGCAAATTCATTGTAGCCCATCCCCACAAGAGATAAATAAGCACACAATGAAAGCAGTAAACTAAGATACTCTCCATATATGCATCCCTAGATGTATATACTTCGATATCCATAGCTACCCGATAAATATACCCGCAATTAAGTACCTTCATATATACATGCGTGTAACATGTAAATATTCTAGTAACCACAACTAACTCTCCCCTAGACTGACAGTTGGACGGTCATGCTCTCACAACTCCCACTTACCAGAGCGTAGAGGTATTTTGAGCCATACATTACCACCCAAGCGGATGGCATCCATACAATAGCACGCCGTATGGACAACGAAACAGAAACAAGTAGGAACCCCCAAGTTAGTACTTTAATAAGCCACCTAAGAGTCCTTATTTGGGCATAAAGGATATGACCACTGGCAACACTTATTAATTAATTTAGGATTTTCACAAATACTTTTGTTTTAAATACACAAATGACATGTTTAGTGTCGAATCTTGCTCTGGTGCCAGCTGTAACAGAACCGACCAAATTATAAGAACATAAGTACAAAAACAATCACCGAAGTGATCAAATTCCTATACTTAAGCTCCCATAATCCCGGTAGTCCGGAAATCACGAAGGATTTCAAACAACTCTCGACATACAAACCAAGACCGTAGTGATTCAACACAACACATCATTCGTTACAACATTTCACAAGTGGCATCCGGATTACATCCATCAGAGTGCGAATAAAATATTACAAACCAAGTTCAAATTTGCGGAAGCAACATAGTTTAGTACATAACTTCATAGTTTCAAATACATTGCCAGATCTTAGTCATGTCCTACAAAAGTATTATCAGGTACGAGAACTAGAAGAGACCGCGCCCAACGGTCTAGTCTTCATCCCCAGCCGGGAGAAGGCAATACTTGTAGCAATCGAAGTAGAACTGGTCATCTGCAACAGGTGGGAGATAAACCCTGAGTATGAGAAGGTACTCAGCTAGACTTACCCGTCAAAACCAGAAATAAAAGACACCAAGGGTCATGCAAGGCTTATGAAGTGGGCTATCTTGACACAGTTGCATAAAAGAGCTTATGAATATAGTGACCAATTTAAACTTAGCATCAAGCTTATCATCATTTACCTGTCCACTAGATTAGCACCTGTACTAGAGCACTCATTTATTAGGAGCAATCAATATTAACCATAGCAGGTATAATAAGGCTGTCATCATCATATCATCATTTATGAACCATTATGTTATTTAGTGTATCTACTTTGGAGATAAGCCCATCAAGTTCTCACTAACCGGGAGAGACGGCGACTCGAATCGAATTACAACTCAGCTGAGGGGGTATTCCTAACTCTCACCTTGGGGTACTTTGCAAGGGTAGCTGTGGGTCACCTTTGGGACAACTCAGGAACCAAATTCGCGGGTTCGATCAGCGCCAGCACTCTCAGGGATTACCCTTCTGCCAGGACGATCAGGACTTTTAAATCACCTGCCCTTGGACTCACGCCTACGGCTCCCTTCTGAGGCGCACTTTATACTTATCGACTCCCGGCCTGAGGTGAGCTACTCGACTTCGTGGTCGGTCTTCAGACACGGCCAACTAAGAGAGAGGCATGCGTTCAACATGAACAGGAAAGGCTCCAAGATTCAGTCCTTAAGCGACACAGACGGAGTCACTACAAACCGGCAAGCCTCTGCCCGGTCTTTATTTCAAATTAAGACATGTTCTTTTGCACGATAGCAAATATAGCCAACTGTGCCATATGTATATTCCTATATCTCGTAGGTGACAGGAAATCACCTGACTTCTACCGCGTTTAAGTAGGGCTAAGTACTACACGAGCCTGAGCTACATAGGATTCAGGGTATCAATATCTGGACAAGGATTGGATAACCAATGCAGCAAGTATTTGCATCCAACACCTAAACTTAATGCAACAATATATATATGTAACAATAATACTTTAACTGCATTTCAGAAATTAGGAGGCTTAATATGCTCTGGGGCTTGCCTGGGATCCAACACAAGTCAGTTCAGTTAGCTTGCACCGTCATGGTGACATCTCTGGTCCTAGCACTTGCTTAGTCCTTCCATCTTCGGGATATATCCACCAAACCAAATCTTCGGGTTTGGCTCCAACATCGCATCCTTCACATGGTGCATCTAGCGTACCTAGATGAGATGCGATATACAAGTGCATAAATATGAAGAATAGTACCATGAGACGCATCACAAAATAGCAAGCAAGACAAGCATAGTTTACACTAACACACTTAAGTACTTTGCGATGCTTAACTTAAACATCACACCATCTATCATGCTAAGATGGCAAAGAAGACGACCACACCAAGCATGACACAAGTTTCCCAAGATCTCAGGTGCTCTAACTCAGTCATCATTCAAGGCATAAGTCACACTTAACAATATACAAGCAAACACTATAATTGGAATCTGCCAATTTCTGGACATGCACACAGCAGCTACAAGATTTAGCTATAACTAGAGTTACACAAATCCAAATGACTTAAAAGAAGACATTCTGGAAATCTTATGAAATTATCTACATTTCATCTATAACCATCATAGCATGATTCACAAGCTAAGTAGGTCGAAATTATACATTTATAGAAACTAGTCCACAATTGACAGAGAGCAGCCATTTCTGAAACCCAAATTTCAACAGGCATAACTCACAAACCACAAAACCAAATACCACCAACTTTTAACAGCAGCTATATACATTAATTATCTACAACTTTGTTATTATCACCAAAAGCTCATTCAAACCCTTACTAGATCAAACACTAGCATCTTTCAGATCTGCTCAGAATACAATCAAAACCTGACAGGAGACTTAAAAGTCATGTAACTACTACACTATCAGGCCTATGGCCTTACAATTTGAACACAAGCAAGACCATGGAATTTTCTACAACTTTTGTATTCACTACAACCATATCAAACATCATTTACACCATGAAAATAATTACACAAGCAAAACTGAAATGCAACCCAACAGCAGTGGTACAGAAAACTGATAAGAACTTCAGAGAAGCACAACTGGAGTTCTAGACCTTCAACAAACATGAACCATAACTTTTTGAAAATCCTAGGAAGTTACCTACAACTTTCTTATTCTCATATTAAGATGATTCTACAGTTAGAAGGGTCAATTAATCCAATAATTGCATCTCTGTCCAAAACATAGACAGAAAATGACATGCCACTTTAAACAGCTATAACCGAAGTTATACATGTCCAATAAATGTGGTTCTGGACTTTTTAGAAATCTTAACAAATTATAAACAACTTTGTTAGAAACACATAAAGCTAATTCTTCTATTAAGAAGGCCCCACAATACCAACAAGGTAACCCTGTCAGAGTTTGGGCAGAAACAGCCACTGATATTTAAGCAAGTATAACTCAAGCTCTACTTAACCAAAAATCATGATATTTAGCTTTTTGAAAATCTTAATAAGAGTACTACAACTCATGTATTATCACAAAGTCAAGATTCATAACCTAACTAAGCCAATTAATTTAATCTTGCAGACCTATTCAGAATAGGGGTAAGGCAATACAGGTAATTTGTTATTTTTGTACATCTTAAAATATCAAGCCTAAAATACTGAAATTTTTACCAGACATCACTAATCACATCAGTAACACTCCATAAAAATTTTACATTTATTTGAGTAAAATAATTGCAGTTATCAAAAAGACAAGACATGACTAGCATTAAGAACCTAACTGCCTAAATCTATTTTTACAGCTAAACCTTTAAACTAAAACATGTAATATTATAAATCTACTGCACATATAACTTGACAGTGATTCCAAAAAGTCCTCATTTACTATTTTACGATTTTTCTACAAATTACTATGAATTTTCAAAGTGGAGCATTCAAATCTGTAAAAACCAGAGAAAAAGGAAATTGAAATCTTGCATCGGGGTCCCTTCGGAAAACACAAATTAAACATGAACAAATGGATCCTTTTAGGCACTGTTCAACTGAGTCACTATTTCTTCAGTTAACCCCCTGGACAACCTTCTATTTGCTCGTATGGTCCTTCTTCTTTCTTCTTCGTCGCACATCGCAGAGGACCGACGGATCGGCCAGCTCCGGCGCGGTGGTGCTTCGTCGGCGGCTGCATGCGTGATGGCGAAGGCGAGGGCATGGCTGACATGGCAGTGGACTGACCCACGGGCGGCCAAGGAAGGGCCGGTCTGGCCAGCGACTGCCCACGGCAGCCCGAGCACCGAAACAGGGACGTGGCGACGGACGGTGACAGCACTGCGGGAAAACGAGAGGGCCAGCGCGGCTAGGGTTATGGCGGCGCAGGCGGGCCGTGCCTAGGCACCGTAGCGGAGGAGGAGAGGGAGCCATGCCTAAAGCAGCAGCGGCAGCGTGAGCTTCGCTCGGCGTCAATGGCGGCCATGGCCAGGACGCCCACGGCAGCAGAGCGGAGGAGGGTGAGGGCGTGCGCGAGGGAGCGCCAGAGAGAGCCAGAGGGAGCTCGGGCGCTCGGCTTTCACTACAGGAGGGCGCCGGGGACGCGACAGGAAGACCACGTGGCAAGCGGCGCGCTGCAATGGCGGGTGCGCTCTGTGCATGGCGGCCACGCCCTTGTCACGCGCCGCCCATTGGGGCGTTTTACCGAGCATGTGGCGGGCAGCAGAGTAGGCAAGGTGGGGAGCCGATTTGGGCCGGCTCGGGTTCGAATTGGACATTGGGCCAAAAACAAGGTTTGCTCACCTTGGCTTGCTCTACATATTTGATTAAGGTTGCATGGTCATTGGAGTAGTAGATTAGCAGATAATTAGCTCCTAAAATGCCACTGTCAACAACATAATAAGGATTAAGCCTTGCTCGGTTAGGACTCCAATTTGTTGGTCAAAACATGATCAAACTTGACCCAACTTTTTACATGCTCTTCTCTAATGAAATACCTCCAACTTCTATTTTTGGGTCAAAGCATGATGCTTAATAAAAACTCAAGAACGCGGCATGCCAACCTAATGACAATGAATTCCAGACTTGGAATAATTCTAAGTGCTGAAAACAACAGCAAATTCGATCTTGTGACCTCGATTTGACTTACTTCCAAGCTGATCTAGCTCTTAGTCCAAAAACCAAGTTTTTTCTACATGATATGGACTACAACTTTCATTTAAGGTCCAACCTCAAAATTGGTATAGAACCTACTGTTCTACTTTGACCAAAGTAGGATCACGATGAAGCTTAAATTATCCTTTTTGATCCATTGGAGCATTTTCTGGCCACCTGCTCAACATGAACCCTTCATAACTTTTGTTCATGAGTGCAAGTAGAGTTGTTTGAGCAAGGTACCAAGGTTTGGTTGACTTCATAGGTTTCCATCCACTTGATAAAGCAATTCATGCAAAGATATGACTTATCATTTCATGTGACTTTTTGATTCCAAACTTCATGAAACTTTTCCACGGGTCTAGATGGATGCATGGGGATGTAATGTACATGGAATAAGCATGTTTAACATTACTCTTGCATAATCTTAACAAGGGTCCATATGTAAGCAAATGTGCGTGGCCCAAGTTTAAGTTGGAGCTCCATCATGTAGATTTGATCTTGACACCTTCATTACCACTCGACATGTCATGTTTGAGCTCAAACCCATTGCTTAACTGGTCACAAACACCTGGGGTGTTATATTAGCTCATCAACCTCCTTCTTCAATGTCTCATTCTCAACAATGAGAGATGAATCACAAATGAAATCATCACTCATAGGAGAAGTATTCTTGGTACAAGAAGGATTAGTTTCTGCAACAACAATAGGAGTATAAAAGGATTCATCAAGTTGTAACACGCCAGGCCACAACACCCTAGAATGCTACCAATTACACAACCTATGACTGAATTTAACGAGAAAATTCAGCAGCACCTCCTTTGAAAAAGAAGCAACACAAAAGCATAGCATAGATAAAACGTAACAAAGTAACTTGTCGGATTACCCAAAAGTACTAGAAAAGAAGATGATTAAGCTTAACAACTCTAACACACAGTTAAGCAAAGAATAAAAATAACTCCATGAACTATACATTCTTTTTTTATTACAGCACAAGTATGATAAGACAAATTATGATCGGTGCAACGTGCTGCTACTTCCCATTCCCACAGGTAAAGCTTCTAGTACCTGGAAAAAGTAAGCAAGGATGAGATTTAAAAATCTCAGCAAGCAATTTGTTTTGACAAGCTATTTAAATCACAAATTGATTAAGCATTCAGTTATACCCCAACAAAATAGAAACATGCCTCTCTTAAGAAAATTTACACAGCTCATAATTCCATATCCATAGGACATATATTTTCTTCAACTTCACATCCACAAGAGTCACATACTATTATGATGTCTTCTATGAATGCATAAAATATGCAAATGCCATAACTTCTTTTACATCGCACCCCTCCTTAGGCAACGCACGATGTGTACTGGTACAGTCGCATCCATAGGATTGCGATCAACTTCAAGTGCATGTGAAATGCAAAGTGCACTTGACATGATGCAATGTGATAAAGATCATCAACAGTTCAACTTCATCCTCATGTGAAACAAAATACCAAAATAACACAACTAAGTAACATTCCTGAACATGAAGAAACCACCATATTCAGATCATAATTAGAGTATATTAGTTCTGAATTTAAAGTGTAGGTGACGAAAATAACTAGTCACAACAGTAGCACAACCACCGCTACAATTACTTGCCTCCAAAAAGCCGGAGTGACACAAGAAAAGCACTAGGCATGATCCGAAACACCGCCACCTAGTTAGGAAGCATAAACACAGAATGTACACTTGTACAAATAAGTATGAACAGTACATAAAGCGATCCTACGGTCTGTCCCTTCAAAAACTACGCTAAACAGCGAACATTGCTTTTCATCAACAACAGCAGTGCTGCTTCTCTTTTTGCATACTGATATCCACTAACCCAAAAATTTTCAAACTTGGTCAGAACATGGAAGATCCGATTCCCAACAACTTTGGTATAATAATGTTTTTGATTTGAAGCACCTAAAATGAGGTACTAAAGCTCTGAACTTAACTGTATTTTTATGATGGCAAAACATGACAGGGATATTCAAAAATTCATATCTGGAGTTCTACTTGTCCAAAAAAATGCGTACTTTACCAAGATGGTAAGCACGAAAACAATGCTTGAAGTTTTCTTCAGGTTGACCCCACAAATTCGGTCACAAAGACCATCAAAAACAGGTTCAATCTACTACTGTCCTGAATTTCGTTAGATTCTGAAAGCCAACTTCAAAAACTCATAACTCCTAACTCACTTGGCGTAAAAACATAAACTTGGACTTTGTGGAAACCTCTCAGAGTCTACTACAATAGTATAAATTTTATCCTAATTTAACATGCATATAATCAATGGGAAAACTCGAGAGAATGATGACTGTACTCTCTGAAAATTCCTGGTGTCCAGAAAACGATCATTCAACACTCTCCAAAGAAATCTTGCCTCTAATCGCCATCAGGCTACCCTACTACAACCAAAATTACAGGTGCCACAGAATTGTAAGGCCTCACCAGGGTTTCCCTACAGAATTCTCAGAGTGAAGATAGGGGAAAGATGTCACGGCATACCTCTAATTGGTCCACCCCTTCTGTAGCAACCCTAAAAATCCAAACACCAAAATTACTAACTATAATTTTTTTTAAAACAAACCCATGCATGGTGAGTATACATGATAGGAAACCCCCTATAGATGCACAAGTGGATCCCAAGTTATCATGCTTGAGCATATGCATATCATCCACTTGTGAGTTGCATCTTCTTGAGTTTATGTGTTGATAATAAAATCAATTAAACTTTATAAACTAAACTTGGTGTATGTGTGTTGCTAACCCTTGGCTTGGATCCTAGTACCCTAGATGACCCCTAGTGGACCCCACAAGGATGCATACATGCTTGGCAACACATGTATACATGCATAGGAGCTCAAGGTGTAGAATAGAAAATATAAAAGGTTTTAGAAGGAAATGGAGGAAAAGAAATCAACCCAGCCTAGCCAGCCAGCCCGCCGGCCTGCCTGCACCCCGGCCTGCTACTTCACCCATGCCTACGGCCCAAACCACCCCGCCGGCCCAGCGGAGCCACGGCCCAACCACGCATGCGCCCGCGCTCGTTGCGCCCCTCCTCCTCTCACCGCGTGGCCGACAAGTGGGCCCCAAGGGACCCACTTGTCATCCCCCCCATCGCTCCCCCTCCTTTGCTTTTCTAGACGAAGTGGAGCGCCTCGCCGGTGGGAATCCAAGGCAAGGCCTCACATCTCTGCCGCCCGCCCTCGAGCCGTTCGCCACGCGTGCATGGATGCACGCCACATCCATGATCCGTGGCTCGCCCCGCCTACCCCAGTTGGCATCGCGCCACGGTGACGTCGCCACCCCGGCCCGCACAGTGACGCCATGGTGTCCTTCCCTTAACCACCAGCATCCGGTTTGGGGAGCGCCAAATTGCTCGCACACCCCCGCCGAAGCCAAAAACCCTACCCTAGGAGGTCTATCTGCCCTACACGTACCCCCTCTCCCACTCCCTACTGTCCGCCGCCATTGCCATAGTTGCGCCCGGCTATATAAGCCATGCCCCAGAGCCCTAGCCTCTCCACACCACCCTGCCGCCACTCGGTGGCCTCGTCCATTCCATGCCACGTGAGAGGAGGCAAGAAGTAGCAAGGAGAAAGGAGGGAGGGAGGAGAGCCGAGCCTGCCGGAGTTGCCCGTGGTCGCCGAAGACGAGGACGACGCCCTGATCGTCTTCCTCCTCGTCGCGGTTCGACATGGCATAGCTCTGACTCATCACTACTTCAACCCGCCACCACACCGCCATCCTTGCCTCACCACCACCACTAGTGAGCACCCCCATGCCCCTTGTCCATCATCGCCGAGTGCGCACCGTGGCTGCCTCTTCGTCCTCCGCACCAGAGAGGGGCAAGGTCGAACCTTTGGCCACCGCGCTACGTCACACGCACTCACACATGAGCACGAGTCAAGGCACAGCCTTGCCGAGCCTTTGGTGCTCCGAAGCGCCGGTGCCATCGCACCACACCCGTACCCGCTTACCATGGCTGGAGCCAACCATGGCGTGGCCCTATTCCATCAAACCCAAGCCGGTAGAGGTTCGAAGACCCCGCAGCGAGGTTCGCCTCGCCGTGGGACGTGCAAAGCCCCTGCCTTTTAGCCATAGCGAGCCTTGGAGCCACCATTGTTGTTCACCTCGCCAACGTAGCCGCACGCTAAGCATCACCGTGCCATGGGTGTTCCTGCCAATCCCGCCCACCTCGCGTAGTGGGGAGGGGCCGTTGATGATCACCGTCACTCCATGAGCCTAGCCGCCTAGCTGGATGGCCTGAAGGACAACCCTAGCCCCTAGCCACCGTCATTGTGACCTCGTCGAAGCTCCGCCGCATGAACTGCCATCGGGCTAACTCCGCCGTGACAATTGGTCGCCGGTGCCACCTTTCTTAGTACCCTGGCTACCTCAATTGAGTGAAAGCCACCCCTTTTGAGACCCTAGGTGGCTGTTTCACTAGACCATCGTGGCCTTCACCTCAACCGCTGTCTCAGTCGGTGTCGAGGAGCCACAAGCCGCTGCCCTTGCTCCAATCAACCTCACCGGAAATCCCAAGCCACCCAAAGGAATCGCTTCACGTGCTCGTCGCACCACCATCGCACCGCCGAGCATGCCCCATCGCCGAGCATTGTTGCCAGCCCTTGCTGGCATCCAAGGAGCTACCTTTCGTACCCCACCATACCCGTGCTAGCGCCTAGGAGACCTAGGAGGCCGTAGCATCACCGCCGACCAACCACCGACCACCGCCGGGTGACCTTGTCACCGGCATACGCGAGCAGTGGAGGCCGAGCGCCCCGCGGTGCCTCTCCCTACACCCGGAGCGCCGTGAGCCAAGAGAAGGAGAGAGGAGTGGACATGGTCCACCGTGGACCCTGCTTGCAGTTCATGGACCTATGCCTAGCCGTCCACCGTGAACCGCAGCTATAGACGCAAGCCCATAGTAGCCCGCCAGTGCCACATGGATGGCCTAGTCGAGCGACACGTGTTCAGGCCGGCCTGGCCCAGACCGGCCCAACCCAGCCCGTTATTCAGCCCGCTAGGCCTAGTCGGAGCCCGGTCAATGTTGACCATTGACCAATGACTCGGCCCCACCTGTCATTGACTGCAGTCGCCTCATCCAATCAGAGTGCGCCACTTGTCAAGCCCTGGTTTATCCTGTTCTTTTTCTTTTTTTAAAAAGATTTAAACTTAGAAAATTCATGCGACATCAAAAAATAAGAAACCAGTGTCCAAATTTTTCTAAAATTATGCTCTATGTCCTAGGCTTATGTTTGAGTGCATTTGGATCTTTTGTTATTCCATTGTTTCTTGTGATTATCTATAGGAGTTGATTATTGTGGCTGTATGTCTCGTTTGGTAGACCCAGAGGAGCTGCAGACTGAGGAGGACGACCCTGACTACATAGAGGAGCTTGGAGGTGACCTAACCGCAGGTGCCACGTCCCACCCAACCTCGTAGAATCCTATTAGACAAGCATTACTATAGCTGCTAGCGCTTTATTTTATGCAATTGAACTGTGGTAGGTTGCATGGTAGTTGTTGCTTAAAGCCATTACCTTGACATAACCTTTACCCCTGCACACCCACAGATAGGCTAGATGCTTTCTTACTACTTACTGCTTACTTCTACCATGCATTATATCTATGATGTGATGCTTGGTGGAGGATTGTTTGTGAGTGGCTATGATACCTGGTGGCGATAATATGGTAATCTTGGGCAGAGATCTTGGCATGTGTTATGGGTGTGTGGTGAGGGTTGAGTTGACCAGATAGGATTCTATGATGAGTCCTTGGACGAGTTTTGAGGGGGGGGGTGTGACCTAGGCATTCCCCGTGAGAGGTACCTGTGGCGGGTACATGTGAGATGAGAAGGTCCCGGGGAGGAGTGTCTTTGTGGCATGAATCCCTGGGAGGGAGGTGCTATTGAAGCATGGGGTGTTGGTATCCCATCTAAGAAGATGTGTTGTCTGGTCCCCCCTAAGGACTAGTATGTCGAGAGAACCGGGTCATAGGACCCTACGTACGCACCACTCGTTCCTGTATGGATGGGGGACGGGTGACCGACCAACTAGGGCGTTGCCACTACTACTAGGTTGTTAGCGGATAGTGTAGGGAGGTACGGGCGTGAGACCCACACCCTCCTAAGACAGTGTAGTGGCCTTTGGGGGCCTGGTACTATGTCTCATAGTCTCAGCGTGCCGGTGGACTCTGAGGTGGCCTAAGGCTGAGTGGTAGGGTGGCATCGTACTGGTTGGGAGGCAGCCGGAATCAGCCTAGGCGGGGCACCGCCGATGATGGTGATCTTGTGGTTCTAGGTGTACATGCTCTGCAGAGTTGATTGATCTATACGTATAGCCGAGTCATCGAATATGGACATTCCTATGATCTGCGCTTCACTTGATTAGAGAGATGAGTCCTTTCTTCTCTTCCCCCCTGGGTTGTTGTTGGTTTCCGGCTTTGTTCATTGAGGCAAGGCACGAGAGGGAGTTATCCTTGCTGCCTAGATAGTGAGAGTGTGGTGAGATGTGTGTGATGGGATGGGCGAATGTGTGATTGAGATGGGTTAAAATTTGATGAAATATTATTAAAACTTTGTTTACACTCGCATAGGAAACTACAGCCATAAATAGGTCTTTTGCTCTACCCTTGCATACCACTACCACAAAGCAAACACAAATCATTAGGGTGGGAGCCAGTGGCCAGTACAAATCATATTAATAATTGTTTCACAGGTCTCGAGAATGAGTTTGACTTCCAGGGAGACGACTAGGAGGATTAGAGGTCTTGTCCTACGCTCGAGTTTGGTTGAGGAGATGAAGTCTGCGCCCGCTACCATTCTACCTGATGATGTTTCGGATGCTGTGTGCTCTAAGTGATTCTACCAAGTGGCGATGTAATAATGAGTAAACCTTTCTACTTGTACACTGTAAGACAGGTATTCGATGTATGACTTATGATATCGACTATTATCCGATAATGTGATGGAATGATCATCTGGGACTATCACATTATGGTTCGAATCTATGAATTTCCCTTCGTAGAAATTGGGATCGTTTCACATTCTCCCTAACCCGTTTTTCACCTCTTCTCTTGGTTTTCCTTGCTCTCCTCCAAGGATCTCAATCACAGCAGAAAGGAGGATGGGATGGGAGCAGTTTTTCACATGAAAAGTGAAGGGAGGTGGGGAGCCATGCATGAGGATTATTCTGGGAAAGATGGAGGGGTCGACCCTTTCCTCTCCCATGGCATTTTGGGCTGTTGGGCCATAGGAGGGCTGGCTAGTTGAGCTCATAGCCCACGTTAGGTTTTTTTATGTAAATTCTTTCAAGATTCATGGTCTAGATATCATTAAAACATATACATTTATGTATTTTGGTTGTTACACAAGTATATCACAAGTTAATCATACACTTGCTTTTGCAATAGGTTCCTCCTTATGAACAATAAGGGATGAGTGAGATTCCTTAAGCCTCTCATGAGTACGAAGTAGCTCCTCATGAGCGGTCTTTTGCTCCTCTAGGGCTTGCTCAAGAGACTTGCATCTCTTTCACAATTCCTTAAATTCATCCTTCTTCTTCTTCAAAATGGAGTGATCCTATTACAAAAGCTCGATGAATTTCTCTCTTGATAGTTCCTCATCCTTACTTTACTACCATCACTATCATATTGTACCTTTGGGCCTTTGACCAGTAAGCATGATGGAGTGTCAAAGAGGAAAGCCTTCTTGATTGCAACACTAGCAAGCATGGTGGGTGTCTTCTAATCTTCGCTTGATGAAGCATCACTATCCCACTCAATGCAATAGCGTGTCCCTTCTTCTTCTTCTTGAATGACACACTCTTGCCTTCTTTGTCATCCATCTTCTTCTCTTTCTTGTCCTTGTTTGACTTGTCCTTATCATCATTGTATGGACAATCGGCTATGAAGTGGTCCTTCCACACTTGTAGCATCTTCTCTTGGTCTTTGATGATGATTTGCCATGGTACCCCTTCTTCTTCAACATCTTGCCAAACTTTCTCACAAATAATGCCAATGTGTCCTCATCTATGCTCGAGCAAGAGCTTTCATCATCACTTGACTCATCTTTGACTTGCCCTTAGAAGATGTGGCCTTGAGAGCAATGCTTTTCTTCTTTCTTTCTTCTTCCTTCTCATTTTCCAATTTCTCTTGATGAAATGTATCTTGGGCGACAACCTCTCCAAGTGCTTGTGTGCGAGTGAGGTTCTCCAATCTACCTCTCACTATGATGGTCACTAAAGTCTCAAACCAAGATGGCAAACACCTTAGGAACTTATGTGTAAAATGATCGTCATCAACCTTGTGCCCCAAGGCTCTCAACTCATTGACAATCATATTTAGCCTATGAAACATTTCTGGCACACTGTCATCATCTTTCATGGTGAACTTGGCATACTTATCCTTGAAAATGACCAACTTGGCACTTTTTACCGTTGAAGTGCCCTCATATGCTTCTTCTAATCTTGACCAAACTTGGAAAGCGTACTCAAGATCTTTTATACTTTCAAACACCTTTGTCATCTAACATCTCATACAACATGTCAAGGGCTTGGTATTTATTTGCAATAGCTCTTCTTCTCTTGTGGTGGGATTCTTGGGATAAAACACCACAAACTCATTCTCCACCACATCGCAAATCTTTCTACCTCTTGACTTAATATGCCATGAGATCTTTCTCTTCCAATTATCATAACTGATTCCATCAAAGTGTGGAGCACGGCTACTAGAGTTGTGTTGGGTGTCCATCCTTTACACCACAGGTTGTTAGACCATTGAAAAAGTGGTGACTTGGCTTTGATACCACTTGAAAGGATGTATGGATGGCTGGAAGTGGGGTGAATAGCCTAATTAATTTTTCTACAAGCTCACAAGTACTAGGCAAAGGTGTTAGCAATAGAGATGACCCTAATAGCCACTACTTGCCTAGCCTATGCAATACAATGCAAGCCTCCTACACAATTCTAGTTGCAAGAGCAAGAATTAAGCACTACACACAAACAAGCAACTAGAGCTCTACTACACAACTAAAGAGCTAGCATAAAGAGCAACTAGGTTACTCTACTAAACAAGAGAGCTAGCTACAACAACAACTAGAGAGCTAGAGCTAGAGCTACCAAGAAACAACACAAGCACAATATATGAATTGAAATTACAAATGTTGAGAATGCAAACCAATGAGGCAACTGACACAATGAATTTTTCCCTGAGGTTGGGTTGCTTGCTGGCAACCTATGTCCCTGTTGAGGTGGATCCCAAGTTCACCGCTTCACTTAGAATGCTGGTAGAATTCAAGGGACCCCTCCAAACCTTGATTGATTTCACTATAGTTGCTCTTGGCAAATCTCCCGCGAGGATGAGCACAAAGCCCCTCACAATAGCCAAAGACCGGAGACACCAACAATCACAAAGATTTTCTCCATGGTCCACTACAAGCACCAAGCCGGCTAGGTGACGGCAATCACCAAGAGTAACAAGAGTTCCCCAATCACAAAGATTACCTAGTGCCACCAAATGCAAATCTCAAATGCACACACTAGGGTTTCCCCAACCTCTCACAAATGAGCACCAAGCTTAGAGAGGGAGAGGAGAGAGAGGAGGTGTTCCTCAAGCTCTCAAGATCAATACTTAGAGCACTCAAACTCTCTCTTAGAGTTAGCACAAAGCTAGGGAGAGAGAGGAGAGAGGAGAGTTTGTTCTTCAAATTTGGATCTCAAATTGCAACAAATGCCGAGAGAGAGAAAGGAAAGGGGAAAGCTAGGCATAACAGCCGGCCAGCCTTTCCACAGCTAGGCTACATAGGCACAAAGGCCCGCACTAGAATTTCCAGTATGGCCTGCTCCATTTTCCGGGCTAGCCCAAGCAGC
Organism: Miscanthus lutarioriparius; assembly: GCA_904845875.1. Lineage (NCBI taxonomy): Eukaryota > Viridiplantae > Streptophyta > Magnoliopsida > Poales > Poaceae > Miscanthus > Miscanthus lutarioriparius. Next base: position 91,362,339 of record CAJGYO010000010.1, on the reverse strand, counting down.
TACAACGGCTAGGACGCCCAGCACACTCTGACGGGTGGCTCCATGTGCGCCAACGATCGAAACTAGATGGCACAGTCAATTGCACGGTCACACGCATGCATGTGTCCTCACGTGCTCTGTGACATCCGGCCCAGTTTGGAATTTGGCCCATAGTGGCCCATGTGCATGTTATTGAGATATATTGTGGAGGGTTTAGTCCCACCTTGGTTGTTTAGCGTGGGTTAAACTAACATATAAGGCTTCTAGAGTCCATCCCACCATCCCCAGGTTAATCCTTTTACATGAAGTGAGGACAAAAGCATCAGTGGGATGGTGGTAGGTGTGGTTCACTCAGCGTGTAGAGTGGATTAGAGCCATTTGGACATAGGGACGTTACAAATGGTATTAGATCCGATCTTCGTAGGCACAAGTGCGTGCGGGTCAGGAGCGTGGACATGTGGCTCATTGCACGTGTAGGACCTATGGGGTGCACAGCATGGCATATGTGCCGGCACTAGATGCACGGTCACATGTGCTAGGAGGGAACGTTCCTAGTCATTGTTTGCCCAGTTGTGGGTGTGTTGGGCCGACGAGGACGTCGGTGCCTTTGAGGGGGGTGCATGTGACATCCGACCTAGTTTGGAATTTGGCACATAGTGACCTCTGTGCATGTTAATGAGATATATTGTGGAGGGTATAGTCCCACCTTGGTTGCTTAGCATGGGTTAGACTAACGTATAAGGCTTCTAGAGTCCATCCCACCATCCCCGGGTTAATCCTTTTACGCAAAGTGAGGACGAAAGCATAAGTGGGATGGTGGTAGGTGTGGTTCACTTAGCATGTAGAGTGGATCTGAGCCGTTTGGACTCAGGGGCATTACACACTCCCTCTCTCTTCCTGGGTGGGCCTGCGCCAAAACCATCGACCCAGCCAACGGTCAACATGCATGCCCGAAGCCCACTCTAGAATAACTGGTGAGGGCGGGCCCTATTTTTGGGCACCCATGTGCCCCAGTGCTCTCTCATTAGCTAGGCCAGAAATGCTGAAGCGGCCTAGCACTATTTTCGGTTCATGCGTGCGGGCCAGCAGAGGGCCTTTACTCGGCAAAACAAGCCAAGTGAATCGGAAAAACCGATTCGGGGCCGCTCCAGAGAGCCTAAGTTCAGCAAATCTGCCCAGCTGAACCAAAAAATTGGCCTAGGCACTAAAATCAGCTCCTTTAGCTCTTCTATTTTCACCTCTTATTCAACAACCAACTCTTCCGAGTGATCAAACAATTTTACCACTAGAGTTACTTTTTCTCAAACAAATTTTTACGGTTTTCTCATGCATCTCACCTCGTCACTAAGCACAAATGCATATGCAAATGGGACTCACACTTAGTGGCACTAGATGACCATTGCAACTAAAGATTTCCCCTCTTTATAGTACGGCCATCTATCCTAAATCAAACAGTGCACTTTATTGCACCTTGGTTGGCAAAAGCAAAGCCCTATCATATACCTTTGCCTTGTGGCTTTTTTTTTGCTCCATCTTCTCACCATTTGATGAACCATTGCATGTATCTGATCATGATCTCCATCTCCATCACTGTTGACAGTGAAAATGTCATACTTTTACATACTAAAAAACATCGTCAACAGCCTCAGATTAAAGGAAGATAAGCATAACATGAGCACATTTTTATTAAATAACAAGTTCCACATATCCATGAAGTATTTGATGCAGAACTATAGGAAATGGAGGAAATGGAGCTGGTGGGACCCACATGTAAGCATGCAAAGAAGCACACCCATGGTGCATCCTAGCCCTTCAATCTATGGCGGTTTCATCCAAGGGAGGAGAAGGTTGATCACATGGATCCATGGGCCCACTTGAATTAGTATAAATAGAAGGGTACACCCCCCTCTCAAGACATGAAGCAAGGAAGCAAGCTCTCAAGCTTAGAATAGTTCCATCATACTCTTATAGTAGGATAGTTTAGTGTGGGAGTTAGAAGTAGAGTGAGCTCTGCTCAGGTTCCCAAAGCTGGTCTTCTGGTCTCGTATAGCTCTTGTGCCTTTTCCTTTTTGTAAGACTTTTACCTTATTTAATATATTATTATTCCTCTACTTTACTTAGCATTTACTTTGTGTAACATTATACTAGTTATGTTGTTATTGTGGTTAGTCTTAGCATATAGTTGCTACATACTAGAATTGATGATCGAGGACCCACACTTGTATACGATTATCGCCTTTCATTAGGTGCTCCAATTGGCATGTGTGTACACAATTAGAGTAGTGAGAGAAGGAGTAAGCATGGTGCTTATACACTATCTTGCCTTTGGTTGACGCTTGTCGTATAGATTGTTTGTGGTAGCTAGCAAGTGGTTATAGCATTATCTAGTCTTTGTATTCCACCACGTGTTCTTAGGCAAGTTCTTAAAAGGTAAGGCTCCCATAACAAGGTAGCTACTTCGAGTATGAGTTTTGTCTTCTATTGTCTCACCTACCGCCTAGTATACCCATTGTGTGGACTCAATCTATGTGCTACAATTGTGTGATTGAGATAGAACCATAGGAGTAGAATTAGAATCATAGAAACCTATACTCTCTCACTATCCTCCCACCTAGCTATACCTTACTATAGTTATCCTTGAGCTCCTTCGAACTTGTTTCATCACCCTTTCTATCCAATATTTAATTACCCCTCTACACTTTTTGGTACTAAGTTGTGGTGAACATTAAGATCTCTCATTTATTATCATTCCTAACTACCACTTTCCCCTGGGATAGAATAAATAAGGATACCTTGGAATACTCCTGGGTGAAGTGCTACAACGGTATATTCTGTGCGCTTGTGGAATCCTCTGCTTGAGCATAAGAAATACCAACAAGGATTTCTTGCACCGTTGCCGGGGAAAGCATAAGCCTCGGAATTTTAATAAATTTGCATCTTACGTTTGCCATCAAATTAGTTATCAATTAGTTGTAGGGGCTTACCCTTGCCTTTGTTTCTCTTTATTATGAAACAAGGCATTGCATGAGCGGTTTTCAATTGCTGAGCAATTTCATTGAAAATCCTGAAAAGCTTCTAAGGAGTTCTAGACGCCATCTAGTATCCCTCAAAAGTTTATCTCGGATTTGAATCCATTCAAGGATGGAGGCTCCGCACCAACACCAAAGGAGGCTATGGCTCAAAAGACCATCCACGACTTCTCCGCTCCATTGGCTGCCAATGTGGCCACGGGACTGAACGTCAACTTGGGGGATGCCCAATTTGAGCTAAAGCCTACACTTAACAACATGGTTCAATCCAACCCATTCTTTAGAAAGCCCTATGAGGATGCAAACACACACCTTCAACATTTCATGGAGGTGTGTGGCACCTTCACCATCAAAGGTGTAATGTCCAATGTCATCTGCCTTTGTCTGTTCCATTCTCATTGCTCGAGAAGGCGAAGCAATGGTTCTACACCAATCGTGCAGCTGTCACCACCTAGGAGAGCTGCGCCAATGTCTTCCTCAAGAAGTTTTTCCTGATGGGCAAAACCAATGCCATTCATGGAAAGATTTCTGGCTTCCAACAACAAGCGGATGAGATGATTCCCGAAGCATGGGAATGCCTTTAAGAGTACATTTGAGCTTGCCCTCATCATGGGATGGAAGAATGGCTCTTGATCTAAGGTTTCTACCATGGGCTCAGCAACATAGCCTGTAGTCACCTTGATGTTGCCACTGGAGGAGCTTTCTTCTCACTCAATGTGGGAGAAGCTAAGGAGCTCATCGAAAAGATGGTTTACAACCAAAGGTGGAGCGATGAAAGGCTCCAAATCAAGAAGAGAGGGATGCACACCGTCAATGAGGTGGACATGCTCTCTGCAAAGATGGACCCCTTGATGAAGAAGATAGATGAAAGAGCCACTTTCAAGAAGGATCAAGAGGCAATCCAACACTATGCTGTTGCACAAGCCATTGAAGCAGATCCTTGGTGCGAGGTGTGTGGAGGAGATGATCATTCGGGCAACAATTGCCCTGAAACAACGGAAGATGTGAACTTCATCAACAACAACAACAACATGTATTGATCCCAACAATGAAATGGATGGAATTCACGCCCCTTCTATCAAGGTAATGGAGGTAATAATTTCAATAATAATTATAATAATCAGCCTTCATTAAAATATCTTGTCTTAGGCCTATCAAAAATTAATGAAAGTATCAATAAAAAGTTGTTTTCTAATGACATAATCCTTGAAAATTTAAATGCTAAGTTGGACAGCTCTGCTTTTGCCATTAAAAATCAATGGAGTTTTAATAAAATGCTAGAAACCCAATTAGCTCAATTAGCAGCCATTGTCCCATCCTTCGAACAAGGTAAGATCCCTAGGAAGCCTGAGGAACCCATTGAAACTATTGAATTGGTCACAAAAAGGTTTGGTAAGCCTCCGCTTAAATCAAGCTGTGGTCCACACCTTGATCCGCTGTTCGTGACCAAGAAGGGTGATGATGGCCGCCCGATGATCAAGTGCTCCATTGGATCCCAAATCTTCCACGTGTTCTGCGACCTTGGTTCTGGAGTGAACATCATGTTCAAGGTAACATACGATAACCTATTATGTGGTCCATTGTCTGCAACTCGTATTCATGTGCAGCTAGCCAATCAAACCATCCACTTCCCCGAGGGGCTAGCCAAGGATGTCGTGGTAAAACTCCGTGAGGAGTTCATCCCTGCTGATTTTGTGGTGCTTGACATGGGAGATGATGAAGATACACCTCTCATCCTTGGGAGGCCCTTTCTCAACACCACAAATGCCTGCATTTATGTTGGGTTGGGAGAAATTCATTTCCGCATCGCCGAAAAGAAAGAGAATTTTGCCTTTGCCTCTTCCACTCCGTTAAATCATACTAATGAGCAGGCAAAAGCAAATTGGCCCAAGAGGAAGCCAAGATTCACACCCCACAGCAGGAATCAATCCCAACTGGTAAAGAAGAATGAACCCGCGAAGCCACAACCACAACCAAAACCCAAATGGGTCTGGCGGAAGAAGGTGGTGCAACCATCCATGTGTCCATCTCCGGGACCGACCGATGCACCTGAACAATGAACAAGATGGAGAAGTCTGGCTCTAAGGACTTAAAACCAAGAGTCCTCACCGAAAAGTAAATCGGTATGTATCTCATATTTACTTTCCAATTGCATTTTCTTTTACCATTTTCATTTTAAATTTTTCATGTTTGAAATTTCGACCAAACATTTTTCCCATTCTGAATAAAATCTTGAGAGAAAATTTTCACAAAATTTTGAGATATTTTGGGGACAATGGGGGGGGTCGGCCGACCCCCCTATCATGACCACCAGCCATCATTTTGGCATGGCATGATGCTTGGAGCAGAATGGTGAACGTGGGAGACAAAATAAAAAGCAAAGGGGGACTAGGGTAGGTCGGTCGACCACATTACTTCTGCCCCTATCAATTTTGTGTCTCTCATCGTGCTTTGTGAGGCATCCAATGCCTCATGCACTGAAAATTTTCAACAGAAGGGACAATGGGGGGGTCCGCCAACCCCCCTACAGTGCCTCTAGCACTTCACCCTCATTTGGCTATAAGTACCCAGGCATGAGGAGCTCAAATGCATACACAATTCCATCAGAAAAATTTCAAGCTCAAGTATCCATCTCTCTCAAGTTTAGTGCTAAGTGTTTGTCAAGTTTGGTTGATAGTCTAGCCATATAAAGAAAATCCCAAAAATATTTTTCTATTTTTAGTTGCATTTTAAGCACGTCTTTGATCTCAAGTTGCTCTCCCAAGAACGTTTGTGCTGCTTCATATATCCCACAAGAATGGTTTGTGGAGTGTTACTACCCACAAGAACAGTTTGTGGAGGCGACCATGCCCTGCAAGGACTACTAACTTTTGGTGACTAACGACTAATGCTAATGCTAATCCTTTTTGTTCTAGTTGTGTTCTTATGTTTCTTTTGTTACAGGATGAAGAAAGCGCTCAAGAATGTGGTCAAGAAGGCCGAAGATGCTGCGGGTGGGAGCTCATCTAGGCGCTCCCACCATTCTAATGATGGCTCGCAAGGATGAGTGCCATCCCATGACACCGAGGTTCGCCTCTCGGGGTCACAAGGGGAGCAAGGAGAGGCTTCCACTCATCTCTCTGGGGAAACCGAGGAGATAGCAAGTGATGGACAAAGCTATGAGGGGCAACACTATGGTGCGTATGAGCAAGTGCTGCCAAGTGTTGAACAACATTATGGTGGGTATGAGCAAGTGCCACCAAGTGAAGACCAATACCATCATGTATATGCTGCACCTCCGACAAGGGTGATGGACCTTGAGATAGGACTCTGGTTTAATCCACAAGAGTACCACACCTACACCACCCTTCGAACTCGCACCTTCGAGCATACAAAGGTATTTGACCAAAATCTCCTCACAAAAAATGGTATGGATGTGGAGTTTGATTCTATCTTTGCCGCTGTTGGGTGACAAGCTTTTTGGCATCTTGCTTATGATCTAGGGGTTAGGCTTCTCACATTAGAGTTTCTACGCACTTTGCAAACCTCTCATGATGAAGTCTACTTCCGCATGTTCAACAATGAGTATAACATGACTTGGAGTCAATTTAGTGTTGCTCTTGGTTTTTGCTCAAAATTGCTCCCTAGACATAGAACATGCCACCCAAAGGTTCAATAAACTTGAGTTTTGGCATGGAATAACTGGTCTTAATGATTGTGACTACCCATGAACAAATGATATCCACAATCCAACCTTACGCTTTCTTCATCGATGGATACGAATAACCTTGTTTGCCCATGATGATGTAAGAATCCAAAGAAACGATGACTTTATGCTATGGTACACAAAATTCATGTCTCCCCTGTGAAAGCCATGCTTGCACATTGGCAAGGTGCTTCTGAAAGAATTGGACCCATTGAATTTACTTCAATAATTACTAGACTTGGTGACACTTTGTGCTTGCTCAATAGCTCTGTGCAATATATAGACACACCTTGGAGCTTAATTACAGAATAATATTTTAGACAAGCTCACATGTTAAAAAGAGGTCCAAGAGGTTCGATTATCATGATTTATCGCGGCCATACGACTGAAGTCCCACTCCCGTGTGAAAGACTTCAGCTGTGTAGGTTCCGCCAGCTAACGTTTGATTTGGACCAAGTGGCTAGACGCATGAGTTTTGCAGGGACCAATACTACATGATGACGAATTATGACTCAAGTCATGCAATTCAAACAAGGTGGCACATCACGAGGTGCTGGTGATGACGATGACGATGATGAATAGGAAAAACATCGAGCTCTATGTAGATTTCAAGCTCAAGCGGGATGCCTCTGCCGCGACCATCACGCACCCAAAGTGCGTGATTTTCCTTCTCGTCCACACGAGAGAGAGAATATCATGGCTTGCAACAAGACATGAACCATCTCACCAACCAAATGGGTGACATGCGCGTAGAACAAGGGGCCATACGAGGCGGAGTCGACCAAAACTGCCAACTTCTTCAAGCCATACAACAAGAGAATTCTCGTCATTGGATGGCATTCTAGGCACAACAAGGAGTTTACCCACCACCACCAGGATGATGAGAAAGTGACAATCTAGGGAGGCTCCCTCCCCCACTAAGATAAGTTTTAATTTTCCGCATTTGCATTAGTTTATTTTATTTCTTTCTTTTATTGCATTAAAAAAATTTGCATATAAAAAAACTGAATATGATAAAAAGACCAAAAATGATTTCCCTTTTATATATGCTTCATATTTGTTTATCTCTTTCCATCTTGGAAATGATGAATAGTTGCTCTGCTAATATTTCTCTAGTCCCTAGTATACAGCTTGATATTTCTCTAAGTTTGGAATATTTAGCTCATATGAAACCATCATGAACCTAAAACTTTGTGGGATGCAAATGCTTTAACTATGTCTAAGTTGTTGTGAGACTTGAGATAGCAAGACAAGAGCTGCTATAATATTGTTCCAAATGAATATGATTATCGAAGTTTTATCATTTAAAAATAAAGAAAACCTTAGTGTTCCTCAATGGTGATAAATTCCTACCAAAGTCATATATGATCTTATATGATATAAGCTTTCTACATAACCTGCTTACTTTGTGTTGAGTTTTGTCAAGCCTTGTTGACCCTTGTTGAGATACTTATCATGGTCCTAAGATCAAGATCACGTACACACCACACATATATGTGCTGCTTCCACACTGGAAATACGCAAAAACATGACATTCATTTCCACCAAAATAAATGCTCCATGCTCTAAAATTGTGACCTCTCTCTAAATATGTTTTTAGTAGAAGAAACGTAAGGCTATGCAAAAGTTTGAGAAAAGAAAAAAATATGCACACATGAAGGTCCAAAGTATTAAAAAAATATGTGAGTACATGAAGGCTCATCAATAGAAAAAAATGATAGCCGTGTCTCAAAATAATAAGATAGAGAGGGATATCATATCAACTAAAGGAGTATTTTTCGCATACCATGTTCTGCACACATGCACATCTTAATCTAAGAGTATGCCACTTCTCTCCTTGGATCCAAGCTTTGGCTTTACAATATATGCAAGGTAAGTATGCTACATCTTTTATCCTACCTAAAGCTCAACATATGCCATTAGAAGTAGGATGAGAAGGCAACTTCAAAATATGCCTTGGTCAGGAATCATACACCATATGAGCGACATGAGAGTACCATATGAGGAACATTAAGTCTTCTTTTGAAAAATATTGCAAAACCTCCGATATGAAACTTGTGAGGAATGAGAAAAATGGTGCTCAAGTCAAAGTTGTTATGTCTCTCAATCACCCAAGACAAGGGATAAGGCCATATGCCCAATGAAGGACTAAGGTAATATGGATGAGTTTTCAACATTGCTAATTTTTTCCCTCAAGGGAGAATTTGTTTGTTGTACACATGGTACTATTGAAATGTGAAGCATTGTAGCAACTCCTGATCCACCGAGGCTAAGTTTTAATTGTTTGCTCAAGATGAGCAAAGGTTAAGCTTGGGGGATCTTGTTGATGGTAAAAATGTCATACTTTTGCATGCTCAAAAACACCATCAAAAGCCTCGAAGTAAAGGAAGATAAGCATAACATGAGCATATTTTTATCAAATAACATGTTCCACATGTCCATGAAGTATTCGATGCAGAACTATAGGAAATGGAGGAAATGGAGCTGGTGGGACCAACATAGGGGGGTGGCCGATCACCCTTATGGGCCCACCATCCTCCCAAGCTTCCCATGATCCATGTGAAGCACTCCAAAGTGATCCTCAGCCCTTGGATCAACTTGTGTTTTCTCTTAATGGCACATATTCACTTCACAAGGATTGATGGGCCCATAATCAAACAAAACTAACATCAAGTGAGCATACTTCAGCACATACCCAACATGGAGGCTACCTAGAGTGTCCCCACAATGGGGGGAGGGCCCAGTGGCTAAGGAGAGGATCGGCCGACCCCCCACTACTACACAAATGATTTTGTGAGGCACCAGACTTTTATTAACCGAGGCGGGCACGCTGGGCAGCTGCCTCCGTTAATCGGTGGTAGGGCCGCCGGCCGAGCGCCCGCCTGCGTTAATCATTAACGAGGGTGGGCAGCTTTAGGCGTCCTCCTCCATTAATGATGGAGGCGGTCGTCGTAAGGCCACCGCCTCCATTAATGGATTAACTGAGGTGATCGGATGTCTTACCCCGCCTGCCTTAGTTAATCCATTTACAGAGGCGGTTGGGCTAAGGCGACCACCTCCATTAATGTGTGATTAACGAAGGCGGTGGCCCTTATAATGCCTGCCTCCATTAATGAATGGCAATAAATGCACATCCATCCACCACCACCTTCTTCCGTATGAGCTCCATCTCTCTATTTCGGGTTTTAAGCTCCAAAACTCTAAAATTTCACCACTTTCTAGGGGGACAAGTTTTGCTCTTGGATTCGTTGAAGGAGGACACCACAAGAGGTTGCTAAGTGCCCTCCAATCCTTATTTTGCTCTCTTTTTCAAGATTTGGGTGCTCTAGATCTAGATCTAGATACAATTCTTTATGGAGGAGAGAGAAAACAGATCCAGTTCTTGTTCTGCTACAACTTCTTTATAATACTATGATACTTATGTCTTGTTTGCTATGTGTGCAAGGTTTGCTAGCATGGAAAGGTCAGAATGGATGTACTAGACATCGAGGCTAACACAGGACAACATAGGTCAGGTGAAAAAGTTTGTTGCCACTGCTCGAAAGCATAGTTTGAGTGTGAAGCGGTAAGGATCCATCATATGTCAGTGTTCTCACTGCAAGAACAAGCTTGCCCTTGAAGCCAGCGTGGTGCAATCTCACTTGATCAGGTTTGGTTTCGTCTAGGATTACACCATCTAGATGTTTCACGGTGAAGCAAATGTGAGTGGTGGTGCATCTAGAGGAAACTCGTCATCGTTGATAGCGGTGAATGATGCAGACCATGGAGGAGAACCCTCATCATCATTAACCTAAGGACACAACATTGCTGGTGACAATGATGATTTCATCATGATGGAGGATTTAGTCCAAGGCATGGCCGATGGCAGTGGGGGTGATGAGAATGGTGAGCCAGTTGTGATGTAGCCTGAGGATGATAAACTTTTTGAGGAAACAATTGACCGCCTTGACAATGACGATGTTCTGTTTGGGAGCCCGAGGTGGCTGGACAATTTTAGAGAGATGAAGTAGGCGGCAATTGATCAACTCTATAAGGACTGTCCAAAGCAATGGACGGCGCTGCATTTTGACCTCCAGATGCTGATGCTGAAGACTCATTTTGGCTGGTCCAACACTAGCTTCAATGAGTTGTTACGTATCCTTGGTTCCATGCTTCCAAAGGATAACAAAGTGCCCACCAATACCTATCAGGTGAAGAAGCTCATCCGGCCAGTGACGCTGAATCTCAAAATGTTCCATGCCTACCCTAACCATTGTATCCAGCATCGGGGCTAGTATGCGAGCTTGGAGAGCAGTCTGCACCGAGTGTGAGTCGATATAAGAGGAATGCCGGTTGTCGCGTGGATGTGATCGACGAGGGAGCCTCGGGTGGGCCGAAGAAGAAGGCACCTAACAAGAGTAGTCTGAAGCAGATCTCATCTCATGAGGAGGAGGAAGAGCGTTACATGCAGAGAATTCCTGCCCTATCGATGTGGTACCTGCCCATGATATATCACCTACGTTGTATATTTGGGAACCTCAAGGATGCCCAGCTAATGTCCTAGCATGCATCTGGTGATCGTATTGGTGGTCCTTAACTCCATCAACTAACCGCCAACTTTTTCATAAAGTTGACTCATACAAGAACCAAACTTAGAATTAGGGCTTATAGCTAATAAAATTCCACAGGTTTTGGTGTTTACATATTTTGCAGGACATATAAACGAATACAATGGAAAATAAAGCCAAAAGGCGCAATCAGGCAAAGCGCAATGCAAACTCAGGCCAAGAAATGGAGAAAGGCCAATTCTCCAGAAGAATCTAGGACAACCACCGACACACCTAAGGCTCAGACCCACCCAGGAACCAACCATGCGAAAGCGGAGGCGAGGTGGGCTAGGCCTAGCACGGCCACACCAGGGGTGCGGCCGCACCGCCCCCACCACCCCTTGGGCCCACCTTCGCCATGGCGGTTCATTAATTAGATGGAAGGTCAGTTTGCAAGGTTTCCATGTGTATCTCTCCCAAAACCGACCTCTAGCTTGTATAAATAGAGGGAGAGAGCTCCTCTCACAATAACACATCAAGGAAGAGACCTACACCACATTTGAGCATCACTCCAAGGGCTTAGGCCCTAACTTGCTAGTAGAGTTGATAGGGAGAGATGTGAGGACGAGCTTGGGGAAGCGCCGGGCTTATCAGTGTCTCCCCAACTTGTACCTCGATGAATATATGTTTGTACCTCAATGGAGATTCTCGTTAAGTAAGTGTTCGTAGTTCTTTTGGTATAAAAGTCTTTTGATTAGTGAATCTTTACTCTTATTTGCTTGCGGGATCGTCATCACCTCTCGTAGCAGATACTCTAGTAGAGGGCCCTAATAAAGACGGATAACCCTGATCACGCTAGAGTTGTAGTCGATAGCGTAGATGTGGTGTCTAGGCTAGAGGCTACCTTCGTTTGCCTCATGCCCCACGGTTCATGTGTAGGCGGCAGGTGGTGACAACCCTATCCATCCTTTGTAATCCCCCACGCTCGGGTTTGACGTAGAGCTATAGGCTGGTATCGCTTGGCAGACCAGGTGTACGCCGGTGCCGGAAGTGAGCAAGTAGAAGTAGAGTGTATCTATCCTTAGACCCTAAAACCATAAGAATCCATCTCTACCCTCATCAATTCTATCCTTGTGTTGTCCTTGGATGAACTAGCTAGAAGACTACTTTCGTTCCCTGTGGAAAATACGATACCCTGAATACTTCCGGGTGAAGTGCTACAATGGTAATTCCGTGCGCTTACGGATTATTTCTGTATGTCTTAAGAAACACCAACAAGCATTTATGGAGCTATTGCCAGGGAATGGTTGTTGTATCATCTTTGAACCTAGTTCATCCTCGTATCTGTATCTTTTATTTTTATAAAAACTTTCATCTTTTTCACCATGAAATTCACTCCTATTTAAAACATGTCCATTTCAAAGGGCGAGTTCCCTGAGCCACCTTCAAAACTAAACCTTTCATCTGGCTGTGAACTCCACCCTGGCTTGATAGCCATGGTTCGGGCATGACCCTTCTCTGGGCGTGAAAACAAAAACCCTTGCCATCACCTGCAAGAATTTGAGGAAATGTGTTCATGCTTGAGAATCTCTAGCATGACACAAGAATCTCTAAAGTGGAAGTTGTTTCCCTTGTCTCTCATGGAGGAGGTGAAGCAATGGTACACTCAGGCCATAAAGAGTACGGATGGGGATTGGGATGAACTCAAAGACAAGTTCTCTCTTGCATTCTTCCCTATGTCTCATATCATCTCCCTACCAAGGGTGATCCTTGTGGCAGAACCGCCCGAAATAACACGCTTATGGAGGTGCTCGTCTTCCACTAGACACTAAGCACCCCGAAAGCAAGCTACAGTGGGCGGTATCCGTCGGGCACACCCCAAGGGAGAACCCGAAAGATCCACATTTTTTCCAAGGATCCAATAATGAGAATGAGTTACAATAATTATCCATTTCATACATTAGAGTTTCTTAAAAGTACATTATTACAATACCAAATGTCAAAGTGCGGAATGATAAACAATGGAATTTAAAATAAACATCTAGCGATAAGAACGAGGATCCGTCTGAGCCCACCAGAAGAATCCTCCACACAAGGGTACTTCTCATGCATCACCTGCAATAGGGGTAAATAAACCCTAAGTACACAATGTACTCGCAAGACTTATCCGACTAGTGGGAATAATTTCCCGACTCCAAGGAATATGATAAGCTTTATGGTTTGCTTGTTTTCTTTTAGCAGAAAGCAATACTAATAGTGAGTCCTTATTTATATTATTATTATCAGTCGTATTAAGTTATTATCTATCCAGTCTATATAAGCACCTATTCTACTTTCAAGCAAGAGTTGAGCAATCAGTTCCATTTCATCACCTTTCATCTTTCAGTTCTTACTACGGTGCTAGACACGAAACAAGCCATACCGGATCGCCCGGTGATACACGAATAAATGTGCCTAGCTGTGTGCCTCGAAAACACACATCCCGCTTGTACCCTAGGCACAAGTAGGACTAACCCATTGCCATCTTGTCCTGGGTGTCTAGGTCCTTGTCCAAACTTGGACTCCAAGCCCCCACTCCTGAGTCCCAGACTCAGTGCGGTGCAAGGACCTCCACCATCCCCGCCTCCCATCAGTCGGTCCGGAAAGAGCCGGATCCACGACAAGAGAGCAACAAGTCTTCCCTGCGCCCATACCCAAGTATGTGCTCGGGACAATAAATCTGTGACTTGCCCACGATGACCAGTCCTTAATTGACACAGATAGGGAAAAAGTGTAACCGAGCTATGCCCTGTTGGCTGCAGGACACAACCCTTACACCCACCAGTACCCAAACACTACCGGAGACCGGCTCTTTGCCGAGTGCCAGGTGGTTTGGCGAGTGTTGTTTTTCGGGCACTCGGCAAAGCCGCCTTTGCCGAGTGTTTTTTTTGACACTCGGCAAAGAGGCTCTTTGCCGAGTGTTTTTTAACACTTTCGGCAAGAGGCTCTTTGCCGAGTGTTTTTTTTTACACTCGGCAAAGAGCCTCTTTGCCGAGTGTTATTTTTTTGACACTCGGCAAAGAAAATTTCAAAGCATATTTTGAAGCAGTAAATTAATTCAAATGAAAAAGTTTTCAACTACAAAGTTGTATAACTCATCAAGATGTACAATGTTTGTTTTGGTCTTTTCTTCATATGACAAAGTGAAAGTAAATTTGTTCACAAATCTAACATATCTCTCTTGTAGTTTATGAAACTACAAGAGAGATATATAAGATTTGTGAACAATGTTAGAACGACCATGTCGGATGAACAGATAATCCAACAACCAAAATAAACTTTGTAGATCTCGAAAAGTTATGAAACTTTGTAATTAACAACTTTTTGATTTGAAATCATCTTGTCATGCAAAACTGCGTTTGAATTTCAAAATTTTAAAATTCAAATTTTGTAAACGACCTCGGATGGGAAAACTTCCTAAACTAAAAGTGTAGATCTCGAAAAGTTATGAAACTTTGTAGTTTACAACTTTTTTATTTGAATTCGTTTAGGGCCTCAAACATGCAATTTACACTTGGCAAAAAAACTCCTTTGCCGAGTGTTTTTTTTGACACTCGGCAAAGAGCTTCTTTGCCGACTGTTTTTTTACACTCGGCAAAAAAAATTTCAAAGCACATTTTAAAACAGTAAATTAATTCAAATGAAACAGTTTTCAACTACAAAGTTGTATAACTCATCAAGATGTACAATGTTTGTTTTGGTATTTTCTTCATAAGACAAAGTGAAAATAAATTTGTTCACAAATCTAACATATCTCTCTTGTAGTTTATGAAACTACAAGAGAGATATATAAGATTTGTGAACAATGTTAGAACGACCATGTCGGATGAACAGATGACCAAACAACCAAAATAAACTTTGTAGATCTCAAAAAGTTATGAAACTTTGTAATTGGCAACTTTTTGATTTGGAAACATCTTGTCATGCAAAACTGCATTTGAATTTCAAAATTTCAAAATTCGAACTTTTCAAATGACCTCGGATGAAAAAACAACCAAAATAAACTCTATAGATCTCGAAAAGTTATGAAACATTGTAGTTGACAACTTTTTGATTTGAAAACATCTTGTCATGCAAAACTGCGTTTGAATTTCAAAATTTTAAAATTCAAATTTTGTAAACGACCTCGGATGGAAAAACTTCCTAAACTAAAAGTGTAGATCTCGAAAAGTTATGAAACTTTGTAGTTTACAACTTTTTTATTTGAAATCGTTTACGGCCTCAAACATGCAATT
The DNA here is from genome assembly GCA_904845875.1 of Miscanthus lutarioriparius. Taxonomy (NCBI): domain Eukaryota; kingdom Viridiplantae; phylum Streptophyta; class Magnoliopsida; order Poales; family Poaceae; genus Miscanthus; species Miscanthus lutarioriparius. The sequence continues at coordinate 91,346,846 of CAJGYO010000010.1, read as the reverse complement.
TACACTCAGTTTAGTATAATATATTGAGAACTAAAACGGAATGCAGACACAAGTGACAGTGTGGTATAGTGGTAGAGGAGGTACGTGCACAGCGGGAGGTCTCGGGTTTGAATCGCGTCGGCCGCGTAGCCATGAAATTCACGCGAAAAATGTCGGAGATGGGTGGGCGCTGGCCGGTGGGGGCCTCCATCGATAAAAAAAATTCCTTTTTTTTTGGGTAAAAATTCCCATTTTTTCGGGTTTTTTTCGGTTTCAACTTTGCCGAGTGTCGGCACTCGGCAAAGGCTTTGCCGAGTGTCAGCACTCGGCAAAGGCTTTGCCTAGTGCCCGACAAAAGACACTCGGCAAAGACGCCTTTGCCGACGGTTTATTTGCCGAGTGTTCTTTGCCGAGTGCAGCACTCGGCAAAGCCACTGATTCTCGTAGTGAAACCATATCCCTGCCCGGTCACCGTTTTCCTTTCCACCATTTTATCATGAGTGATCATATTTATCACCTATTTGCAAGTAACGACAGGTTACTCATGCTACCGATATTCTGAGTATAGCATCTACTCAACCTACACTAGTAGGACTCAAGGGTAGATATATTTATGCATGTAGTTTCTATAAAATGCCTCTAACTTAAATGCACATCATATATATATACATTTAGTGATCATAAAAATAAGGGTTATGCATCGAGGCTTGCCTTGGGCAGGCGACGGGTCAGTAAGGTCAGCACCAAACGGCTCTGGGGCTCCCTCCTGCACGAGGATCTCCTCCTTGTACTCCTCGATGACCTCATCATACTCCTGTTCGTTGACGGGCACGAATTCTACCAGCTCGTGATCTACATTCATGAAATGATGATGCAATACTTAGTAATCTAGCAACAACAGCTCTTAAAATAAAGTACCTCTGTCTAACTACTGTGCTAGTGCTACCGACCATGGTACTAAGTTATCTATTGCTATCAATAACAAGTATGAGGTATGGCATTCATCATTGTAGAAACTACAACTATCCTTACTCCTAATGCTGATTTACGCTATATACGATAAAGCAAGGATAATAGCTACTCTACTTATCAACTTACCCTAGGGCTACAAAATTTACAGCAAGCACCTAATAATCTAGTGAGCCTACTGTAAATTTTTATAGCCATATCTATTACCAATCTACCACAAAAATTCCTACAATTATTAATCCACATAATATTAGCTCATAGTTTTGAATTTATGACCCAATCCTTATCATAGCTAACTGTAATCTAACTATACTAACACGTAGATGGTATTTTTGCAAACCTAACAAAATTAGTCTCACTATTTTTGGACAACTACACAATTTACTATAATTTATCAAAGTTCAGTTAGAAATTAAATTGAATAAACGTTGGTAATTCACTGAAGAATTGAAAAACAATTTCCTGCACGGCCCAGCGAGCGGCGGCTCAGCCCACCCTGGCTTCCCGCCCGTGCGCACAAGCAGCCACCGGCGTGGCCCACTCGGCGTCACGCGACGCGGCCCAACGCAGGCGGCCCCACCCGACCCTCCAATTCCTATCTAAGGGGCCGATGATCACCTTGACGTCAACACGCAGCGGTTGGAGGCGATACGGCAAACAGGAACGCTGTCCTAAGCTCCCTCCCTGGCGATGGTCCTCCCCCTGTGACAGCGGAAGCATTCCTGCGAGCCACAACATCGACAGCGCGAACCAACTCATGGGTAGGCAATAGAGACTCATCCCGAGCCTATCGGCCATGGTGTCTTAACCGGAGGCTGCTCAAGTGGACCTGGCCACGCGCACCCGGAGGGCCTTGCAACGGCGGCAATGGCGCAACTACGGTGGCAGCACTGGGTAGGACGCAGTAGGGCGAACTAGGGCACACACATGGTGGAGTGGAATGGGGCAAAGCTTCAGTGTCAAGGAATTGGACAGCAGTGGACGTGGATAACGGGAATTTCACGGCGCTGCTGCGGGTCTTAAAACGGCAGACGATGGCGGAACCGTCCAAATTAGGCTTGGCAACGGTCGACAACAGCAGTGGATGCTTTTGGCGTGTGGCTAAGTACTCACTCCATCCCAGGGCATACGCAATCTCACTGCTTTGGCTGACTCTGCATGCTATCACGGCGCGGCCCGGCGATAGAGGAGCAGGGGAAATTTGGCACGTCGGTTTGGCGCTGTCACCGCAGAGGCTAGCAGGGCAGGGGAGATCATGGTGTAGCGTGGCAGTGGACATGGACGCGCTGGCAAAGTAGGCAGCCATCCCACGTGCGTGCAGCCATGGCGGGTCAACGGGAGCAGTGCCGGGCGTGGCGATGGACGGCGCGTAGCGCGACCGGGGTGCCGTGCGTCGTGATAGGCAGAGCTGCCAGGACCCGGGCGCAGTGCGCTTGCGTGCGTGCGTGGTGAGTGCCGGGCATATACGACCAGCCGAGCTGTTGCGTGGGACCCGATGACACATCTAGCCAGTGCAAGGCAGGGCGCGGGCGGCGTCCCGGACGCGGCGCGTCAGCAGCGATGGTGTGAACCACGCACCAGCGCATGGTGGTAGGCGACCGTTGCCAGCAGCGCAAGGACCACGCGCACGGCGTGCTTGCATAGGGGTGGCAGTGAGGATGCGGCCAGCACGATGGTGCACACTGGGCGGGCCAGCAGTGGCACCAGGCCGAGCAACGGTGGCGACTGCGGCCAGCACTAGCTTTGTGTCAAAATAGGTGACTTGCATGCTTTTTAAAGCTATCAAAAAATCCTACCCAAAGGTCCAAACGCCAAACCACTTCTTCTATAGTCTAGTGGGTACATAGAGCTATCGACCTAAGCCACAACATCTTGCCACTTCTTAAGCTGATCGCTCTACAAAATTGCCAAACATGGCTTCGTCGACCCATTTTCAAACTTACGCGAAATGACTTAAACTTCGAACGGTTTCACGTCGAATTCCAATTCCGACCTACTTGATATACTAGCTAGCGAACCTCGTCCTCGATCGCACATATTTCCGCGTCAACTATGAAGTACGTACTAGAAACTTTATCAAAGTTTGCATAAATGTTCTATAGCATTTTTGTTCGATAAAAATTCGCTTAGAATACTAAATGATATTAAGTGACATGAAGCGTAACATTTGTTTCTTGTTTCGGATAAACGTTTTAAGTGTCGTACTTTGATTTATACTTTATGTTACACAATTTGCACATAAGTATGATGCTCATATAGTGTTTTAGCAAAAACTATACAATGTAACACCGAGGGTGTTACAATCCTCGACTTCGAGTAGTACGAGAAGGAGTCTGTAGGTGCAGCCTGGGCCAGGTTTTCAGTGTTAATACACTCCGGCCCAAACTTGTCTTTACCTGACGGCATATTGTTGCGTCTCTTTTGTTTGGGTCTTGACATGGAGTCTGACCTACGCCTTGACATGACTGCTGGAGGACATTTTAGTAACAAAACCATGATGGAACAAGTGAAATTCCTTGAAAACTTCCTAGAAAGACACACTTCCTCCGTCATGAAAACTAGAACCCTCCAGGCGAAAGTCATGTCGAGCTTTGAGGAGTCCTCATCAGTTGAATCCAAACCCATAGCATCCATAGATTCGACTCATGAGCCCTCACCCGAACCATGAACATCGAAGGAAAGATTAATTCATCCTTCGGAGTTCCCTATCGAATTTGAGGATTATGGCAATACCTCAAAACTCTTTGGGCATGAAAAGCTTACACTTGCTTCTAAGGAAGTTTCCCCTAAGGTAGAACCATCAAAGGAATGGTTAATGGAAGTGAAACATTCTTCTAAAGAAATTTGGATTCTTTCACCTTTCACGACCATACACTATTCACTAAGGGGAACTGATGTAGAAGCCCTATACAACCCCATAGTCGGCACTAGCATCATGTCAGAATTCTTTGTGAAAAAACTTTTGGGCAACATGCTGCTAGCCTGACAAACAAACTTTTCAAAAGTCCCTCAGGACTCATCTTTGAGTGTAGTGGGATTGTTAGGGCCGTGCCAGTTGAAGTTGACGAAACCGAGGTTCACCTAGACTTCCATATCTATGCCATCCTTGAATTTGAACTTCTCATAGGCTACCCTTTGGACAATCTTTTTCAAGAAAAACCTTCCCTTGGGAGCCTTAACGAAAAGTTAGGAGAAGCTGCTTTTGCCACTCCTATATCTCACCCAGAAAGCCCAATGGAAAAGCAACTTCCCAATGATAACTCATTCGAGGAGTTGAAGTTCATATCCCCGTTCATTTCACCAAAGCTCGCTTATAAAATAGAACGTCCATCATCATCCTTGCTCGAATTCAAAACATGTCCCTCTGGCCACCCAAAAGTTGTTTTCCATAATGGTAGAGATTCAGCTTTGATCCTACATGATATATCTCATGAAAAAGAAAACTTTTGTGCCATGGACAATCCCGAAGCACCGACTCTGGAGTCCAAAAGAAGGGATTCCACAAACGAGCATGAAAGTTTCACTTTTGAGACTCCTCACATTTCATGCTCACTTTCGAAGTCTCCAGAGTTTGTTTCACATAGCACCACGTGCTTCTATGAGGATCGCAACCACCTCTTGATCCTCGTCTTCAAACTCTTTAAGAGGATGGTTGTGGATGTTTTGTTTATCATAATTTTTGCAGATCCCATGGTAGCACTGTGGCGCTAACCTTGCAGCTTGATCATTAATGCTAAATGTTTGGTGGTAAAGCTGGGAACTATACCACCATTGATAGTTGCAAGAGAAAGTTCCCGTGGTAAAGCTTAAGACTATAAATTAAGCACTGTCGGTAGATACCTCGGATTATCATAAAAAAACTTTCTTGTCAATAAAACAAAGAACATGTTGAAAAGTTAGTATGCGCCTTCGGGTATTCCTGGTCGCTAACCATTTTAGGTTAAGATCAAGAAGAGCAAGGGGCATACGGTGCTAAAAAATGTGGGAGCTGCATCAACTACAGACCTTGATGCTCTTTGGTGATATAACACACTCAAAAGGAGACCCCCTGACATTGCACACTTGACTCTCATACAAAAGTCCAAGTGTGGGGGAGAGAGTCTCATTACAAGATTCCATACGCACCAAAGGTCATGAAAAAAACTAAATGATGTCAGCTCTGCCTTGCTAAAAAAAGAAAGAAAAGCTAAAAAAAGAGAGAGAAAAAAAAGAAAAAACAAGGGGAACCGCAAGACGAGTGCTCCCCTTCTACACCTTTGTGGCTTATCACTAAGGTCCATGGTCTATACACACTATTTGTGTGTGTGGCCTAGCCTTGTTGATCGCCTCAATAGGACTATATGCAATCAAGCCACCGTACAGCAGGCTCAAAGCTTCATCTACATATGCTGCCGGTAAGTATACTCAGGAAGCAAAGGTAACTCGATGTTCACCAACACCTTTACTCAATTTTGTCTCCATGGAAATTCAAACTTGCTCATACAAATTCATGCTTCCTTTGTTTATGATGCATTCATTAATGGTACATCCATAGGCTTTTTAAATTAACCATGGTGCTTAGGTTAAAATAGCCTTCTTTAATCAACATTTGACATGGTGTTAATTCTTGGTTAATGAACCTTGAGTTATTACTTTCATAAACAATGAAGGTAATCTATAAAGGAGATGAATCAAGGCTAGGGTTATTTTTGCAAACTTTACTTTTAGCCTTGCCTGAGTTTTATTCAAAGAAAAAAAGTTGTTGGGTAAACAAACAAAAATAAAATAAAATAATAATAATAATAATAATAATAAAAGAATAATAATAAAAATAATAGCAACAAGATTTAGGCTCCCTAGCATTTTAGCTGGTAGGGTCTTTGTTTGTTTCCATTTTTGTTTCTTCGTTCAATAAAGCAGGTACAAAAAATAAGTGTGGGGGAGATCTCTCAAGCATAACTAACACACATTCGAGATCTCCCACCAACACGTTGCACAAACATCAAATGAACCAGCATGCAAGAAGGACAGAACAAACGGCTTTAGAGATGGTTTGATTTGACTAAACCATTTCTGATTCCCCGCAACTCCTTCCTCTTCAACGATGGTTTGTGCAACATTACCCTCAACTCCCTCCAACTTTGAGTTTAAATAAACATAATCTCTATCAATAAAATTAAACTCAAATGAACCAACCATGCCTCCATGCAAATTATAAACCACACTTTGTTCAAAATTTCAAAAGGTGACATGATCATAACATTTTTAAGATAGAAGCTTGCATAAAGTTTGTTTCATTTACACATACTTATGCTTGTGGGAAAATATTCTAATAGGACAATCATGTTGACTAAGTTGTTGTTATGTGTGATATAGTTCTGACTTAGAAATCCTACTGTTTCTATTCAAAGTATTTGGAGAATTTGTTTTGATAAAAGTGTTATAAAACCATAGTGTCACATACTCCTCAAATGGTGAGCAATTCCTACCAAAGCCAAATATGACATCTTGCAAGATTCAAGCTTTCTACATACGCTGCTTGTTATTGTGCTGAGTTTGGTCAAGTCTTGTTGACCCTTGTTGAGAGATTTATCATGCTCCCAAGATCAATATCACATACACACCATATATATGTGCTGCTTCTACACTAGAAGTACGCAAAAACATGCCACCCATTTCCACCAAATAAATACTCCATGTTCTACAAAGTAGTGATCTCTCTCTCAATATGTGGTTTAAGAGACATGTGCTATGCAAAAATATGTGAGAAAAGAAAAAATATATATATAGGGACACATGAAGGTCCCAGAGAAAGAAAGAAAAAAATATGTACACATGAAGGTCCAAAGTATTGAAAAAAATGATGAGCACATCAAGGCTCATGTAAAAAAAGAGAAAGAAAGAAAGATAGCCATGTCTCAAAATAATAAGTTATATATAGAGATCATATCTACAAAAGGAGTATACTCATATCATTTCCACACACACGCACGTCTTGATCTAAGAGTATGGCACTTCTCTCCTTGGATCCTCGATTTGACTTTACAACATATGCAATACAAGTATGCTATCTTGTTTATCCCTACATAAAGCTCCACATATGCCTTTTAAAAAGTAGGAGAAAACAAAAGAAGGCAAAACATTGCTATGCCGTGGTGAGAAATTATAAACCATTGAGTGATTTGAGAGTGCCATTTGAGGATTAAAATGAACTATGCTTTTCTTGAGAAAAAACTTTCAAAAACTCCAAGTTGCTAAGATGTGAAATTGGGAAGATGACTTTGTTTCGAGAACTGTTCCGCTTCTCAACAACTCAAGGAAACATGTTAGCCAACACCACAAATCCCACTTGTGTAAAGAATGTGTTGGAATAACTTTCTTGTAAGCCATGTATCTTAGGATGTTATGCTCATGTTTTCTTTAAGCCTTGCTCGAGGATGAGCAAAGGGGTAAGTGTGGGGGAGCTTGTTGGCGGTCCTTAACTCCATCTACTAACCGCCAACTTTTTCATCAAATTGACTCATACAAGCACCAAACTTAGAATTAGGGCTTATAGCTAATAAAGTTCCATAAGTTTTGGTGTTTACATATTTTGCGGGACATACACACGAATACAATGGAAAAGAAAGTCAAAAGGCGCAATCAGGCAAAGCGCAATGCAAACTCAGGCCAAGAAATGGAGAAAGGCCAATTCTTTGGAAGAATCTGGGCCAACCACCGACACACGTAAGGCCCAGACCCACCCTAGGAACCAACCACGTGAAGGTGGTGGCGAGGCGGGCCAGGCCTAGTGCGGCTCGGACCCACCTTCACCATGGTGGTTCATTAATTAGAGGAAAGATCGGTCTGCAAGGTTTCCATGTGTATCTCTCCCGAAACCAACCTCTAGCTTGTATAAATAGAGGGGGAGAGCTCCTCTCACAATAACACATCAAGGAAGAGAGCTACACCACATTTGAGCATCACTCCAAGGGCTTAGGCCCTAACTAGCTAGTAGAGTTGCTAGGGAGAGATGTGAGGAAGAGCTTGGGGAAGCACTGGGCTTGCCGGTGTCTCCCCAACTTGTACCTCGATGAACATATGCTTGTACCTCAATAGAGATTCTCGCTAAGTAAGTGTTCGTAGTTCTTTTGGTTAGTTAAGCTTTACTCTTATTTGCTTGCGGGATTGTCATCCACTCTCGTAACAAGGTAGCTGCTTCAGGTAGGAGTTTTGTCTCCTATTGTCTCACCTACCGCCTAGTATACCCATTGTGTGGACTCAATCTATGTATTACAATTGTGTGATTAAGATAGAGCCATTGGAGTAGAGTTAGAATCATAGGAACCTATACTCTCTCTCGATGTCCTCCCACCTAGCAATACCTTACTATACTTATCCTTGAGCTGCTTCGAACTTGTTTCTTCACCCTTCCTATCCAATATTCGATTACCCCTCTACACTTTTTGGTACTAAGTTGTGGTGAACATTAAGGTCACTCATTTATTATCATTCCTAGCTACCGCTTTCCATTGGGATAAAATAAATAACGATACCTTGGAATACTCCTGGGTGAAGTACGTGCTACAACGGTATATTCTGTGCGCTCATAGAATCCTCTACTTGATCATAAGAAATACCAACAATCACCTCCTATGCCTTGTTCATCACCATTAAGCGGACTCTAGCCAAACATACTCAATGAAAGCATTTATCCACATGGTTGGTACTCAATTACTAAAACTAAATTAGTGCTTTCAGGAGGTGAGGTATATTTTGATGCATTATAATCTAAATACTAATGGTATTATTATTATTATTATGATATATTAAAATTATATTTTGAAAAAGCAGTATCACTGCCAGCCTAGCCAAATCGTTGGTGATATGGTAAAACCGGCAGTGATGATCAAGGCAACATCGCCAGAAAAAACGCCGCACCGATGGTGGCGAACAAAACGCCGCACCGATGGTGATGGACATGACATCAGTGCCGAATGAAACTCCAAGGGCGACGTGATGTCTGCTCAATCACCGTCGGATCGTACACCGGACCAGCTATGGTGTTCACTGTATCACCGCCAGATCAAACGCCGGCCGTCAGTGATGGTAACTACCTAACCGCTGGATCATATGCCAGGCCGACGTTGATGTCTCCATCGTAATCGCTGGATCATATGCCAGACCGACGTTGATGTCACCATCATCACCACCGGATCGTATGCTAGACCAATGTTGATGTCACCATCATCACCGCCGGATCGTATGCCACACTGACATTGATGTCTCCGTCATCACCGCCGGATCATACGCCCGATCGGTGGGGGTCTTCACCGTGTCGCCACTGGATCGAACGCTGACGTGGCAGTGATGGTAACATCATCATCGCCGAGCCGTCGGTGATGACGTTTATCACCGGCGGTGATAACCGAGGTTATCACCAATGACTTTCACAAACGACGGCGATAACTGGCGGTAAAGGGGGTTACAAACTGGCAGTGATGACCTATCTGTAGTATTGCTAGTTTACCCCTCCCTTCTTGTGACATGTCCCATGCACCTATCCTCACACGAGGAGAAGATGAAGAGATAGAAGTTAGAAGAACATATCCACACTAGGCTTACGGTGGGCCTTACTGTCATGTGAGGGCCACATCAATGTCCACACGGCAAAACCACTGACATGCTAGAACTAAAACAGGATTTTGTATCCCGGGTATTTTTTCCGGTTTGCAAAAATTGAAGGGCAATGTTTGTCCGGTTTTGGTGTTCAAGGTTGGAAACTAGACATGTGACAGTTTGAAGGCTAAAAATAGACCTCGTCCTATCCATATGGCTTTCTTCGTGAAACTATAAAATATGGCTTACGAACGCAGAACCAACCCCTAGTCTGAACCAATCTCAAGCACCAAAATGAGCCCTTGGATTGTGTCTGCCCAGGAAGGCTGAGGACTGAGGTGCAAACTTCACACTCAGAACCACACGCGTAACGATAGCACCCAAGGGAAAAGATTTTCCTTAGGCTCAAAGGAAGCTTTAGCATGTCAAATGGTGGCAGTAGATTCGTGCGCGTGAATGCTTGCCAGTGTTTCGGTGCAACGCTAGCATGGAGCGCTTTATGCTTGGACTAGCTTTTTTAATCTTTTTGCTGTTCCTGTTTTCCCTTGCTTTATTAATACAGTTGCTTCTAAGGGTCACAATTGTCACAGACTGAGATAAAGCCATTGTGCATGGATCCCTAGAGTGGTTGCTTTTCTCTTTTGAAAGGAATCGAATATAGTGCGTGGCCCTGGGTCTGGTTTGCAACACTGTAAGCTTAGCTTGTAAGTAACCCATTCCAATGTTTCTTAAGAAAAAAAGTGGGAATTTTGTACGATCCGCATATAAATTTGATGTTTGTCCTAATTTTCCTCGAAACTTTTTCTTGCTAATTTAATACCGGCATCTCTCCCTTAAATATCTTGTGCAGCGAGGCTTTTAAACATCCCCGTTCGGTCCAGCAGGGACGTTTGAACTAGAGCCCTGACTTGGGCTGTGCTATTTGAGGGCAGATCATGGTAATATCTTTTGGCACGGCCTAAAGCTCGGCACGAAATATTTTGGGCTGTGCTGGCAAGGCACAAACATGAGGGCCATGCCTTGCCTATGATCCCCGCACGATGGGTGGGGCGACCTCACACGGATTTAGAGCCGTGATTGGGCTGGCACAACACGAAAATGGCACATAAGCATGTCTACTACGTTACAATGCAATTGCTTCGTTGTCTCCTCTAATTTTTTAATGAATTACGAAAATCATTGAAATTTTCATGAAAATGATATATACAACTGAGCAGATGAAGAAAATAAGTAAAGATATTCTGAGGGTCATTCTTAGACCGGCACGGCATGAAGACGAGCTGCATGCCATGGGTTGTGCTTGTGCCGAAGCAAAGACTTGTCGTGTCGGTATGGCACGCCCGATGTGCCTCGCGTGCCTAGAAGCCACGACCCGAAACGACACGAAGTATGTATGAGAGGGTCAGGCCGTGCCAACACGGCACGGCTCCAAGTCGCACCTCTAGTTTGAACCAGGCACTCCAGAAACCAGCGGTCAAGGAAATGGGTCAATCAACCAGAGACACCCCCATTTCATTTGCTTTGGATTTGAGGTTAGGTTAGACCGCTAGACGCGCAGCTAGTTACTCCCTCAATTTTTGAATGTATACTTAGCATTTATGACAAACTAATTAGTTTCCATGAACTATCTAACTTATCTTAAATGTTTAAAATTAGAGGGAGTAAAATTTTGTGGATTCGTCCTCTTGGAACATGGAAGCGTGTGAAAAATGGAGTTTTAATCCAAGTTAAACATGCACAAGACGTTGGAAGCGACAACGTTATGCAAGAAACTAGCCCAGCATGCACCATGTCAAGGTTAATTTTTTCCCATGTACTATAAATCAGTGCAAAAGAGAATTACATTATTTTTATTACAGGTACTCAATCATGGTTACAAACCCAACAACGCACATACAAATTTAGAGGAGAAACAAAAGATCTTGTCGCATACGTACTCCTCGTACTCGAACGATCTCGTACATCTCGATAGTTTACTATGGTAACAGCATGCATGCATCATACCTGATTAAGCGCCAGCAGAAGAGCAGCGACCGGCGCAGCGATGAGCGAGGCGACGGTTCTCGTACAGAAGACTGCGGCGGCTACGACGAGACCACCGGCGTGCATGATCTGGAAGTAGAGCGCCGGAGCAGCAACGAAGGCCGCGCGCGATGTCAGCATGCCGGCGGGTGGCTCAGGGAGCGTTCATGGTGACGACGGCTCAGCACTGTAGGCACTATGCGTAGGGAGGCAGGAGGCAGGAGTCGGGAGAGCGCCCGGGCGACTGCCTCGGCGACGCAGTACAGGAGGTGCCCGAAGTAGTAGAAGGTGTACACAAGCTCCTTGAAGACCCCCACGGTGACGACGCACCGCGGCGCAGGATCGAGCCGCAGAACCAGGTGAGCACCACGAAGAGGAGGACCGCGATGACACCGATCACGAAAGGGAGCGCTACGGTGGTGGCTGCCTGGAGCCACCGCCGAAGCTCCTCTAGATTCTGGGGAATTTTGTGCGCTGCGCACGCCAGAGCGGCGAACTGGTGGTCAAAGGTTTGGTTGAAGGAGCCCGCGGCACTGCTGACGAAGGTATGAAGCCACCACCAGAGAGCCTCTATAAACAGGACGAGCATGTGGGCGGCGCCCTTGAGAGCGATGAAGAAGGGGGTAAAGATGGCAACGAAGAAACTGATGCCGCCGGCTTCGGCGACGCCTCGCGCGATGGTGCCGCCGGAGCCTCCATGCAGAAGCTTCCTTGCTGCTGTGTCAGCGAAGGCCATGCCAGGCCAGGCCAGATGCAGCGCTTCTCTTAAGTGACGATTAGTGAAGTGAGAGGGGAATGGTGGTGCTGCGGGAGCGTTGGACTCTGCTTTGACGTTATTGTGCTCTGTGCAGCGGTACGTATTGCTACCATATATAAACTCCTAAAACACGTTGCCAGTGGCTGTCTTTTTCTCTCTGTCTCCCACGATCAACATAGTAGATACAAGTAGAACACAAAAACACAAAGTAAGGAAACTATTCTCTATTCTAAGAATAATGATGATTACGATGTAGAGCTCTCACATATATATTAGTCCGAACAAGTACTAAGAGTTTGGTAACAACCCATATTGATAACGGACTAGGATTAGAATTCCTTCTCCTTTTCTTCAGGGTTAAAGACCCTATATTTTATAACACTTTCCTTGGGCAATTACTACGTGCACATGTTTCATTAAAAACTCTATTCGAAAACCCAGTGATAAAAAATATTTCTTGGAGAAAAGAGTACATCACATTCACAAGTTGAATTACATATGTTGCCTCATTAAAAAAACCTTATGTGAGAAACCTTCACGTAAAAACTCACATAGGAAAAAAGAGTACAACACTTAACCTTCTTGGTCATGTATTCTTCAGGATCTTCTATTCTTCATGAATAGATGTCGATCTTCATGATCTATGCATAAACTTCAATGTTTTAACAAGTACAGTCTTTGTTGACCTTTGTAATATTAGTGGTTTACCTTCAAGGTAGATTCAGCCAAATATGATATCCATTATAAAGCTATCCTTTGAATTTCATCGTTCAAAATATCAACATTTTGAATATATGTGTGCATTACTAATGGTACACAGTTCCAAAATAGTATAGTATGTCCTTCGAAGACTTGGCTTGCAATTCTTCTCTGAATTATGGTATGAGTAAATAAGAGTAGTATACTTCATGCATAAATGACCTTTTATTAATTGTGCAATACAAACAAAATTTATCCTTCTAGTGAACCAAATCCTTTGTGCAATACAAACAAAATTTATCCTTCTAGGGAACCAAACCTTTCAAAGGATTATACGGGTAAATGAGTTACAGTATTAAATATCAAATCTCATACTAGAGTTGTATGAATACTTGTAACTCTTTCTTAATGGATTTTTAAATTATATGTTCTACAAATCTTCAGGATTTGATTATACTACTAAATAGTAAATCCAGCCTCGCATTTGGTATTTAGAGGATAATTCAATTGCCAATATCACTAATATTCTTATAGCTACTATGGTATTTTGAGGATATCACCACTCCATTACTAGCTTTATAATATACACTTTTGGAGTGTTTTATATGGTGATTCCTCATTTGCTTTCTATGGAGTCTATGTTCACTTCTGTGATTAATGGGTTTTTTCAAGATTTGACTAGTAAATTCTTCATGGATTAATTCCTTTAAGAATGTTCTCATTCTCAATAAATAATATTTCTCTTCTATGATATATATTCCCTGCTACATAAGAGACTATTATGTGATACACAATTCCTTTTTCTATACATAGACAATTTTATTCTCACTATCAATTCATTCGTGGACTTTATTCCTTCTAGGACAAGCTCTTCACGAGATTTTAATATTCATTCAAAAATATATTCTACCTTAGACTTCCTAATACTTGGCATGAGATTTAATTTCTATAAGTTGCCATTTCTATTCTTTAAGAACTATATGATTTTCATAATCTACTAATTAACTAAATATTCCATATTCGTTCATTCCAATTGTTAGAGATATAGTAGAACATTTAATTATTCTTAGTAGGAGATTCAACCTTAACTACTTTCTTCATTGACCCAATATAATTGGTACAAGCGATTTTGCCCCGGGTTTTGTTTTCCGGATCCGGATTCTCATAAAAGAAACATTTGCAATTATATAGGTTGAGTTGTTGACAACTATTATTTTCTTCCAATATTGTGTATCTTTGTCATTTCTCAAATAAAAAATAATTTATTATTTTGCATTCCCAACACTAATGATTTGCACGCATAGTGTGTTAGGTTTCATCTTCATGGGGTGCTTGACCTTCATCATGAGGTGTTCTCTTCATAAGATTGGAGGAGTTTTTTCTTATTTTATTTGAAGAGGATACACTAAACTAGAACCCAGGCACCCCTATAGATTTTAGTAAAATGGTATATGGTATTTAGTTTACTACTAGTAAAAACAGCTTCTGGTTAATAACTTCAAGTTATTCCTCTTGTCTTTTTTCAAAAATATCTAGCATATGCTCTGCTTCATGCTTCACATGAGCATTCATCAAACGAATGTTTGATTTAGTGTGTGACACTATTCCTGCTCCAAGCTTCAAGGAATGTTTTCTCTTAAGATCATTTTCCTTATGTGGAAATAATATTAGGCACTCAAAATGGGCTTCCTCACCCATTCATGTATGCTATGATGGTGAAATTACGGGAAATATTCATGCAAATATATAATTATTGGTGTTATTTCTCATTATATGCAGTGAGCTAGGAGCCTAGAATATGTAAAGTGCAATTAGGAATACTTAGCACGCCTATAAAGTTAGGGACATTCTCCCCTGATCTGCATATTGTCTAGCTTCTTTATTATTTAGCCCAAAAGTTTGATCGAAGTACTCATACCATATTCTAAAAAAATTGGATCATATGCTTCAAATTTATAAAATACGTAAATTTCAAATTCGGGCCTCGTTTAGATTGCGAAAAAATTTCAACCCGATGAATAGTACCACTTTCGTCTTATTTGACAAATATTGTTCAATCGTGGACCAACTAGGCTCAAAAGATTCATCTCGTGATTTCCAACTAAACTGTGTAATTAGTTATTTTTTTTACCTACATTTAATACTCCATGCAAGTGGCTAAAAATTGATGTGATGGAGAGAGAGTGAAAAAACTTGGAATTTGGGATGCATCTAAACAAGGCCTCGTATGGAATTTCTTCTAGATTTTTTCAATTACCATTAATTGAAAATTTCCCAAATTGACTTTCTTTCTAAATCCCAAATCCTCATAAGTATTTTATCTTCTCCATTAAGCTAATTTTAGATTAACCTACTTTCCCTAATCTTAAGTTGCATGCCCCAAACCAATCAATTGCTTATTTAAAGGCCCTAGTTTGGTTTTGGTAATTGAGTAACAGTCTTAGGTGGACTAATGGTTTTGTGTGAGATGAACAGGTGTTTAGTCCACAGTAACACTAGTGTGAGCAAGACATTGAGCCATGAAGAGTGTTGGCTTGTGCATGATGCAAGTGCTCAACTAGTGAGATGAAGGAGCTCATTGCATATGAGACATAACATAGTGTCATGTGGCTAGGTGGAGAAGATCAAGAGGCGAGGCTTAGCTATGAAGGACCGGGTTGCTAGTGTGAAGGGCAAACTAGAGGACCGGGAGCAACGGACCGTCGAGGCGGTGAAGCTAGACCGAAGGGCTTGGCGCCGATGGACCGAGTACAACGGTGAATAGCAAGCAAAGCTGCGATCGATGAACCAATAGGGCCATGGGATGCTACAAACTAGATCATATCATTCATGTAAGATCAAGCCATGTGAAGACTTATGTTGATTACAAGTGGCTTGATGGAGGTTGGATGCTTGTGTGGCATCACCATAGGAGGAGATGAAATGGAATGCGTAAGGGAAAGGTTTCTTTGTAGGGCATTTCATTTCACCAGTCAAAGGTTGAGCAGAGAAGTGCTTGACCAGCATGGGCAGCGCCAGTGGTATTCCCCTGTATTCCACAGAATACCCATGATTTTTTATAACAAACATAAATATTTGTACAATGGTATAGCATGTGTAGTTTGTTAGGTGTTGCAAATATAGCCCATAAGCCCAATAGAAACCAGTAGTAGCAACCCATAAAGGCCAAAACAGATAACGCTTGTTGCTCCCTACCTACCTCGGTACTTGCTCCGTCTCTCGTCTCTTGCCCACGCATCGGCCAGGAATGTGGAGCCCTAGAGGTGCGGAAGGACACAAAAGCGGTGGTCGGCGGTGCAGTAGCCTCCCCCAGTACCCCTCAGTGCTCGATCCTCCTCCAGCAGCCTCACCCCCTTGGCCCTGCACGGCTGCACACCGAGAGCCCCAACTCTGTGCCTAGCGGCAGCGATGACCACCCCGCCGGCGGTCTGGACTCTCGACTCCGGACCTCCTCCTCGGCCCCTCCGGTTGGTTGAAGCAACAAGCAAGATGAGCACATAGCAGTCAGATCCATTCTTTAGATTCAGAGATAATGGCACTATACCACTATGTTCAGAACTTGTACATTAATTTGCTTATTACTATTGCACCTTTGCTTGGAAAAATTTTCGTATATGGAATACCCAGCCGTGAAATCCTGGCTCTGCCACTGTCGACCGAGTTTAGGATAGATGGCCGTATTATCAAGAGAGGCAAAGTTGTTTGCATATCGATCATCTAGTGCCACTTGAGCAATCTAATTTTGCATGTGTTGCTAGGATCGAGTGGCGGTTGAAAATGAATTTGAAAACCTTTGTGAAATGATTTGGAAAATGCTAACTTATATAAAAATTTTTACTAGTATAAATTTATGATTTCTATTTATATTAAAAGGGAGAATGTAAAAAAATTCTTGTCATATATACCTATTAATATCTTCTAGATAATAAAATCATGCAAAACACAACTAGATAATACTAGGAAGCACCTTCGAAAGACTAAGATGCAGATTTCGAGGTTTACGAAATCACCCTAGACGCCTTGCTGTTAAGGGACTATAGCCTATCACTGAAACAATAGTGCCTTTGATCCTAGAATACATATAATAAAATGCGAGCACCCATGTTAAGTTAATGAATTAAGCTAGATGGTCACCACGAAGAACCTAACCAATTGAGTTATGCCCATTTTGTTGCTTCTGGCCTCGTGGTCATTAGCAGCAGCACCCATTGGTACTTATTTCATAACAAATGGGACCAGATTGCTGTCAGCAATTGGTCCTTCAATTTCTTTGACTAGTACATCCGTGGAACTGATTTTGATAGATATTTTCTTATCGGCTTTTTCCACAGGAGATTCCTCCTTTTTCTTTGACACATAAACTTTCTTCGTTGGTTCCTTGTCCTTTTGTATAAACTGAATAGCGGGTTTCTCAAAAATTGGCTTAATCGTACTTGCTTGACTCGAGCTTGGTTGTATCATGTATCTCAATCACTACTAAAAAAGGATTTGTAGCAACGCTTCTTTTTTTTTTTAGGGACAGCTCTATATACAGCCACCCCTATAAATGATTCCCAAACGAGCCGCCCCTATAAATTCATTTGTAGGGGCGGTTGTTGTTATCAGCCGTCCCTACAAATAACCCTATTTGTAGGAGCGGCGGGATATAGAGCCATCTCTCCAAATAGACGCCGAATAGTAAAAATTAAGTACTAAAATTTGAATTTTTTAATTGATCTTGAACGGAGAAAATGACCAAAATAAAAGTTGTAAATCTCGAAAAGTTATAGAACTTTGTAGTTGACTACTTTTTCATTTGAAATCATTTTGTCAAGGAAAACTACGTTTGAATTTCTCAAATTTGAAATTTGAATTTTTCAAACGACCTCGGATGGAGAAACAAACAAAACAAAAGTTGTAGATCCCGAAAAGTTAAACAACTTTATAGTCAATAACTTTTTCATTTAAAATCATCTTGTCAAGGAAAAATATGTTTGAATTTCTCATATTTAAAATTTGAATTTTTCAAATGGCCTCAAATGGAGAAACAACAAAAACGAAAGTTATAGATTTGGAAAAGTTATGCAACTTTGTAGTTGACAACTTTTTCATTTTAAATCGTCTAATTGAGGATAATTACGTCTAAATTTCCAACATTTGAAATTCAAAATTTTCAAACAGACTCGGATGGAGAAACAACAAAAATGAAAGTTGTAGATCTCGAAAAGTTATGCAAATTTGTAGTTGAAAACTTTTTTATTTGAATTCGTTTATATTCTCAAACACTCATTTCAAGTTTGGTTCAGCATAATATGAGTAGAAAGAATATCTGAGATAGACACAAGTGAGTGTTGGATGGAGTGGTTAGAGGAGGGAACGCGCGAGCCAGGTCATGGGTTCGAACCCCGGTGGCCACGAAGTGCTGCGTGAAAAAAATGCACGACTTGATTAACAGAGGTGGTCAGCTTAGGACAATAGCCTTTGTAAATGGTTAATAATGGCCAGTGTTTTCCTAGAGCCCACCTCGCCATTTTCGGAATCCTTTGTTAATCAGGGGGATAGTCTCCTCAGATCCGGTGGCCGACGGGTTCGAACCCCGGCGGCCACGAAGTGCGTGATTTATGCGTGAAAAAAATGCACGACTTGATTAACAGAGGTGGTCAGCTTAGGACAATAGCCTTTGTAAATATTTAATACAGGCCAGTGTTTTCCTAGAGCCCACCTCGCCATTTTCGGAATCCTTTGTTAATCAGGGGGATAATCTCCTCAGATCCGGCGGCCGCGAAGCGTGTGATTTATGCGCGAAAAAATGCGCGACTTGATTAGCAGAGGTGGTCAGCTTAGGACAATAGCCTTTGTAAATGGTTAATACAGGCCAGTGTTTTCCTAGAGCCCACCTCGCCATTTTCGCAATCCTTTGTAAATCAGGAGAATAGTCTCTTCAGATCCTTTTTATAGTAGTGACACAAGTGATTTTCATAAGCGGGCATAAATGATTTTAGAGGTGGGTGAGTCATTTTCCCTCTGTGCAAAGGTTTTAGAAAATAGGATATTTTCATAGGAGGTTGACAGATGGTCTTTAAAAAATGCTATTTTCAAGGGTTCTTAAGACACCAATCTCTGCCAAGGTATACCAAAAAACCAGAAAAAACAACATATATGGAGCTCACTGCCATTGAGCATCCTGAACATGGCACCATCGCATCAACGTGAGGGGCTTGTCATTGTGGAGCATGTTGAGCATGGCACCGATGTATCCATCACCAATAACCTGGTGTGAAAAAGAGTGATGAACGCATGGGAGCAAAAGGAAGCTGACATCTTAATGCATCCTCTTGCATCAGCCATTTTGGGCCACCATCACTGAGCTTTGACAGTGGGTAAAGTCAGCACCATGGATAGCTCCTCACCATCGATCCACAAATAGACGCTATCAAAGAAAACGGAGTGATAGCATGATGGGTGGGGAGTGAATCACGTGGGGTCGTTTGGGAGAAGAGAAAATTGCCTATTTGACTTTGGAAATAATGTTGCATTCCTATTTGACACCGAAACTCAAATTCTTTCCTATATGTCCTCATCTCAAGTTTTCCTTTCCTATTTGACATTTCCGTGAGATCTGAGCAGTAACGGTGTTAAGTCTTAGGAGAAAAGACTATTTTGCCTCTAGAGCTGTTTTACCTGGTATGACTTTCCCTGTCTGATATTGGAATCTTTTTTGAACGTTTTTATCTCTAACTGTTGTGTTTTCCTTTTTTGCAGCATAACAGTAACAAAATAATTTCATAAGATGAACATAGAGAATGACAATAACATCCAAATTCATAAGATGAACATGCAGCATGACAATAACACATTTTTTTCTGAAAAACATAGTCTCCTTACATAACTAGAAAAATTCTCACAGGTTCACAATGACAGCAACATACAGTACGCAGAAAAATTCTCACTGGTTCATAATGCAACATACAGTACATAGAAAAGTTCACAGGTTCACATCCATTACATCTCTAAGACATAACACACATTTAGGCAACTTTCTCATGCACGAATCACAAACTCAGTCTTATTTTGCTCCTTGTGCTCAGTACAGGACTACTAGGCTGAAGTCTTTTGCTCCTTGTGCCCATTGCAGGGGGTATCGAGTTGCAACAAAAGATTTTTTGCAGCCTTTTTATCTACTTCTTTCTTCCTCCTTTTGCCCTTTAACTTGACAACAATTTCTTGCTTATCTGTGGATGTAGGAAATTAAATTGAAAGTGGTTCAGGTTGATTTGAACCACTTCTTGACCTGTACATGTTCATGTATATGAAAAATTAGTTGAGATCAAATCGAAAAGTCACCATGCAAAACAAATTCAGATTTAGTATAGGTTACCTTTTTGATGCTCCAGAGTTAGAGGAACCCCGCTTTCCCTTTTTCCTACTTGTAATTTCCAAGCTTAGGCTATAAAAGAAGAGAGTTTGGTACTTAGAATTGAGCATGAGGTTTCTATTAGTAAAATATTTATTCAAGTTTTGATTAATTACCTTTTCGATGGTCCAGAATTGGAGTCAAAGCCCTTTCTCTTCTTATTAGTTGTAAGTTCAGGTTCCAAGTTTTGACTATAGTAATATTGAAAGTACAAGGATGAGACACCATGAATTGCAATCTAAATACAGAAAGTGGAAATTGAGCAAACCTTGGTGGAAAAGTCATAGAACGTGCTGGTGCTTCATCCTCTAATGGCACAATGGAACTCTGTGCTGATTTGGTAGCCTTTTTCCTCTTTTTTGGTGATCCTCTACATAAGCAATTAGGAAGTAAATAATCTGAACTAATAAAAATAAAACATGCATGGAAGATGAAACCTATGCAAGTACCTCAAATTCTTCATTGCTTCAATGTCTTTTTTGCTACCCTTCCTGCAGTTATGCCAGTGATGCCCATATTCCTTACAGATAGGACATTGATGCTGCCATTTTTCCCCCTTCTTCTCACCACCACCTTTGTGTCTCTCAGTTTTATGCCTACCAGGTACATACTTTAGTAGTGGTCCATGCATGAAGAAGCCATGGGTACATTTAGGCCATTGTGTCTTGTCAGGCACTGCAGGTATTAATGCACTATAGGCTACTCTAAATTTCCCAATGGAGTAGTACAAGTCAACATATTTCTCAATAGGTGCATTAGGTAATGCTGTAATGAATGCAAGTGCATGTTTGCAAGGAATGCCAGAGACTTGCCATTGTCTGCAAGAACATGTTCGTTGAGCCAAGTCCACCACGAACCTAAAGCCAGTGCCACCAAGTAAGGTAATTTCAGCCACCTCTTCTGAGCATTCTGACACTTCCAAGTTCAACTCTCTGGTCTTTTCATTTAACTTCTTAATTATGTGGGGAAGAATCAAGCCATCTATTTTGTTTTCAATTTTCCTTCTTTGGTTCCACTTGATCATAAATAATTGTTTGATCTTATCCATCAAGTCATCCAAATTCATGGACTTGTACTGCTTAATCCAATTGTTGAAGCTCTCTGCCAAGTTGTTGGTCATATAGTCCATTTTGGAAATGGTTGAGAATTGACTTCTAGTCCACAACTTGTTGTGACAGTCTTATGTAATTAGTTGCAGCGGGCTTTGCTTTCTCCATCTCAACCCAGTGTTTCTCAAACATGTATGGGTTCCATGCATAAGCTGCTGCCCAGAGGTGATCATCAAACACCTTCCCACGGTACTTCTTGAAATGGGTCACCAAGTGAAACATGCACTCTCTATGCTCTGCCTGTGGAAACACTTCCGCAACAGCTGCCATGATTGCCTGGCCTGCATCAGTGCTTATCGCTAAACCCAGAGGTGACCCAATAGCCTCTCTAAGCCTACTCATGAACCAGATCCAGTTGTCTTTAGTTTCGGAATCAAAAACTCCAACACAAACAGGATACAACCAATTGTGGCCATCAACTGCAAAAGCACTAGCCAATTGCCCCTTGAACTTGCCTGTCAGGAATGTGCTATCTATTGCCAAGTAAGGTCTACAACCATTCAGGAACCCATCTATGCAAGGTTTCAAGGCAAAGAAGAATCTCCTAAATCTTATTTTCTCATTTACTATGTAATGGTCAATAATTACTGAGCTCCCAGGACAAGAGCTCTCAACTTATGCTTTGAACCTAAACAAATTATCAAAGCTACTATCCCAATCACCATAAAGTTGCTTCAAAGCTAGTAGTTGACCCTTATATACCCTCTGGTAGTTGATGCTCACCTTGTGGTGTTCTTTAATTTTCTTTTGCAATTCTGTTGCTCCCAAAGTAGCATCTTGTATCAGAAAGTCCTTCACCTTCCAACATATCCAATGTTTCATAGCATTTCTTACTGTCTTTTTCCTCTAGTGCTAGAACAAGCATGAGGAAAGTTATTCTTCTTGACCTACAAGAGAGCAACATAGCTAGTTAGTAAAACAGCAACAAACAATCTACATGTAGATGGGTCTAAGAAATTATCCTTACCATAACAGTGCATTTGTCCACCGTTGTAGATGCATGAAGCCTCCATGGACAATTATCCTCCACTTTCCTTGAACAGTAGGCTCTGAACCTAGTTCTTGAACTTTTCTCTGTGTTGAATTGGAACTCATGTTTGATTGCATGTTGACAAAGAGCCAACTTGAACTCCGACATATTACGATAAGTGGTGCCTACTTCCATAGGAGGATCTTCTTCATCAAAATCAACAATTGGGTGATGGTTTACTTCTTCATATGCCTCTTCCTCATCAGACCCTAATTCATCATCATCCTCAAACCCATCTGAGTCATCCTCCAAGTCAGGCACTACAGGATTAGCCTTTTCCTTCCCTCTTTCAGAACATCTAGGCACAACTAGAGCATTCACAGGTGCAATGTCCAAGTACATAGTCTCCTCATCAACGCCAACATGTTCATTCTCTGGTAAAGGATTTCTAAGGTAACCATCCTCATCCTGGTCTGTATTGTTTTCAGGTTGCCCTTCAACAACAAACTCTCACTCAGTGACAGGCTCAAATGTCTTTGAGGGATCACAATAAGCGACGAACATCTCTACAACTTTCTCCTTATTGTGTATATCAAACAGAGACATCAAATCCTGGACTGATTTTACTTCTGGAAAAATCTTAAGAACATTATCATAGTACTGGACATGTGCAACTTCCAAGTAGCCTGGAGGGTACTTCTCTGTAACTGATTCAACGAAATCCTTATAATTCGACAAGTCTGAATCAACAACCATCTCGAAACTAAAACATTTCACATCCTTTCTGGCCTTTTTCCGATTGCCAAGCAAATGAATTTTCAATAAAAAAAACTAGAAGCTGGATCCATCCTGTGAGTCCAAAATAACAACGGCATGCATGAGAACTCCAACTTTGCAACCCTACTCATCTGGAGGACATGGAGATAGTAGACTCACCCTGCAGTGCCTTCTATGAGTTGGGAGAGTTGGGAGAGTGTCCTGGGCTTGGCAAGAGTGCCTTCAGAGGCCACGGTGCCCGCCCCCGTGACTACGTCTGAAGGCCTGCGGGGCCTCCTCTGTGGCCACGCCGGGCGCCTCCGTGGCTGCGCCGGCCACCCTCGAGGCCGCGCAGGGCGCGTACCTGGCCGCGCCGCCCACCTCCGTCGCCGCGCCGCCCGCCTCCATCGCCACGCCAGCCGCCCCTGAGGCCATGCCGCCCGTCCCCATCGCCGCGCCGGCTGCCCCAGAGACCGAGCCGCCCGCCTCCATCGCTGCGTGGGCCTTCAACGAGGCCACGCGAGCCGCCCTCTTCCGGTGTCGCGATGCAAAACAGGAGAGCCGTGGACTCGGGAAAAGGAGAGACTGAGTTGATCTGTTTGCTTTCTGAAGGGCATTATTGTCTTTTCCCATTGTCTCACTTCGACATCTAACCGTGCTTGCTCACAGATCTCACGGAAATGTCAAATAGGAAAGGAAAACTTGAGATGAGGAAATATAGGAAAGAATTTGAGTTTCGGTGTCAAATAGGAATGCAGCATTATTTTCAGGGTCAAATAGACAATTTTCTCTTTCTTTTATGCTCTTTCAGTGAACACCGGGCAGCAGGATAGAAGTCTGTTTATGTTAAAGTAGCACCAATTTTACCCAGTTCCTCTAATTTTTAACCCAGCTAAAACCACAAAACCAAACCACTTTACACCTTGGACATATTTAAAGTTATTTTCATGTTCCATGATTAGGGCATTTTGGCTAAAACATGACTACATATAAATGCATGTTTTGGTGAAAAATCTCATGTATGTATTAACATATTTCCAAGGCTTATGAGATATATAATGTGCAACAATGAGACAGCTCAAATATCAAATGTTCCCTGCTCTGGAATTCTCTGTCACCCTATTTAATCTAATGACTTCCCCTTATTTTGCAGTAACTCAATATGGCACACAATCCTCCCCCTGGGTATTTGCATTAGTGCACCAAGCTGGTTATTAATTGATCAGGTATGTGAATCCCACATCCATTGCGAAAAAAGAAGGCAAATCAAGCAAGTAATTTGCAGCTTTATTAATCATGTCAACATAGCAAATACACACCATGATAATTAATGGGTGACAAGTACATTGTATTACAGTCACCACACAGAAGCACACAAGGTTCAGAAATACACAGAATAAAATAGATGGACACATATATAAAAATACACTGCAATCAGAAGCATGCATAAAAGCGCATCAGCTCACATTCAATCTTCAGGCATTGGAATCGCCCCCGTTGTTGTTTTCCACTTGGACTTGTCGCGTTATGACATCCGTAATCTTAAAAAGTTCTTCATCCTCAGCTTCCATGTGTCGAATAAGCTTGGAATAATGACCATGGATCTCAACACGGAACTCACTGCTATGGATGAAAATATCCAGATCTTCAAGCTCGGGAAGTGCTGGCTCATGTATCTCCAACCTGCTGATTGCCTCATCATGCACCGTCAATTCCTTGAGGCTGTGAAATCCATCCTTGAAGATAAGGTGCCTCTCTTTGAAAGAATTGCTGCTTAGTTCAAGGGTGGAAAGGAACTGTAGGTCTCCAAGTTGGTTAATGAATTCCTGTGACACCTCTGTCCCCAAAAGCCTCAGCTTCTTTAGGTTTGGGAGGTGAGTGCGGACTTCCATCTTGGGGAGGGCATTTTGAGGAAGGTCAAGCTTCCCGACCAGTTCCATTGCCTTGAGACGTGGGAGGTTGGACCTGGTGAACACTTCTGAGGGAATGACAGGAGCTTTTAAGATGAGCACAACAAGGTGCTTGAGTATGGATACTGCTTTTACCAAGGCGGCCTTGTTCTTGAGGTTGGTGAAGATGTTCTCGCTGCCCTGACTATCACTGTGCCGGATGTGTAAGTACAATAGGCGGATCATGTAGGTGAAGGTCTTGTCGTCCCAGGCATGGGCGCCATCATAGTCAGGCTTGATGCTGTTGAGTGTCTGCAGATTCCTCAAGTCACCGACATGTTTAGGCAAGATGAGACGGTCACCCAGCACATGACGGATCGTCTGAATCCTCCAGAACCCATCTGGAAGGCTTCGGACCATGGTGCCTCGGACATCAAGAGTTTGGAGGTTGCACAGCCTACCAATTGATGATGGGATCTTCTCCAAGGAGCAGGAGGTAACTCGGATGTACTGCAGGTTCACAACATTGCCGATTTCGGCGGGAAGCTCCGTGTCCACCTCAAGGCCGTTGAAATGGATGACACGGAGGAACCTTGAATTCTGTAGCAGGTCCTGCACACAAGACTTGGCTTGCTTTTTCTTTTTGTTGCCCCCTCTAATTGAGGAACCAAGGCAGCACCTGACTGGGTACAGGCATGGCCCATCTCTATTTCCACCTTGTTCTCCTCCAGCTTCATTTGGTGGCTTCTCACCGACTTGTGCAGCCTCTTGTTCTGTCTCAAAGTTTGACAGGATGGCTCGCAGCTTTGGTAGAGGGTGTGACAGAGCTGCATACTTGTCTTTGTGATTCTGGAGCGACAAGCGTCGAACATCCGACAAAGCTGGGATGTCATCACCACTGTGGATCTCCACGAAGCATTGCTCTTGTGCTTCAAGCTGCAGGAATGTGTGTACTTTGCTCTGAACAGCTACACGCTCGTACCCAGGAACATTATAGCCCACTGGCGCCAAGTTGACAAGGCGCCTATCTATCAGCTCCTTCAGGTATTGCTCTCCTACTCTCTCCACTGTTGTGGCCTTTGGTACCAGGAAGCCCTCCGCCATCCACATGCACACAATGTTCCTTGCCCTGATAAATGTATTCACCGGCAATGCAGCAAAATAGAGGAGGCTAGATTTCAGGTCATAATGAAGGTCATCAAAGCAGAGGGATAAAATCTTGTCAATCTGCTTTGACTGCATCCTCTTCAGGTGATCAAACACCGTTTCCCATTCATTAGGGTACTCCTTGGTCCGCAGAAGGCCAGACAAAAGAACTACTGCCAGCGGCAACCCTTTTGTGTTCTCCAAAATACTCTGACTGTATTTTTCTATTGCTTCGTCAGGAAGTTCATTTCTGCCATATGTTAGGAAGGTTTCCTTGAAAAGATTGATGACAACTTTGTCATCAAATTTTGGAACCTCAATTTTAGCTTCTTGATACTGTGGGGGTGGCTTATGTGGTGGAATCTGAGAAATTCTCACTATTCTGCTGCAGGCATTGACATCCACACCCTTGGGGTTGGGGAGCATAGCAAAAATGCGATTCCACTCTGAGTTACTGAGCTCAGCATCTATCACCAACAGATACTTCTTTCCTTTCAATATCTCCTGCAGTTTCCTTTCAATATTGTCCTTGGAACATTCTTCTCCATCTGTAATGCGTCTGATGATTATCATGAGGACATCAGAGGCACTAAGATTAGGCCCAAAGCTCACCCACTCATAGATGTCAAAATGAGACAGCGTCTGCCTCCTGTCGTACAAGGTCCTCACCAGCTTTGTCTTGCCGACTCCACTTTCCCCAATCACAGTGATCACATTTTCATGATTTACACTGCTTTTATAAAGATAATACTTAAGCTCTCGCACCAGTTCCTCTCGTCCCACTAGTGGCAGCACCACGTCGTCCCTGTTGTCATAATTTTTGTGTTAATCATGAGGTAGATTGATAATCCCCAATACTACTACAGGAAATCCTCATCAACAGCAACCATGCCTGCATATATAAATGTAGCAAGAAGACCTATCAACAGCCAAGGATTCTAATCAACAGTCAAATTTGATCACCCCTGATCTACCGATTTTACAACAGAAGAGCATATTTTCTGCCGATTTGTCATCCATTTACATTCCAGGCCAAATAATCCTTCATGGTCCATCACATGCATCCTTTTCAAACTGGTATATGACAACATTTTCACAGACAATTCTCATCAACAGGAACCACACAACACACATATATGACACTTCATAAAAACGTCTGTGATTGTTGTATGAGTTTTGGGCATATATATAGGCCCAACGTCCTACTCATGCATGACATGTACGACAATGGGTGGGAGGTTTAGTACAATACTGCTAGGCTTGCCCTATTTAAGCAATAAAAAGAACTCATGCGCATAAGTGGGGAAATTGGTCAAAAACTAGGAACTAGAAGGATCCTTATCAGTTCCGTTCAAAAATGAAAATAGGGTTGGGAACTGCATAACAAATAGCAATATAATGCATGGATGTCCTTGTGTTGGTTTTGATTTTTTAGATTGAAAACAGTAGGCCCCGTTTGGATCCTTAAAATTGAATTCATTCTAATAATTATAATTTAAGCACATACTAATTAAGCTAATATGGTTGTATATGGAATATATTTGTATATTATTGTTAGCCATACAAGAGAGATACTTATACGTTGTATTTCTAGTGTAGGGAAGCGAGTTGAAAAGCGTGCTACAAGTTGCAAAGTAGAAATATAGCATGGTGATCTATAGAATCAATTTTTATCTCCCACCCTATGAATTTGAGTTAGGCTTATATGTGAACTTAGAAAAGTTGTGGAATGTCAAATTCCAAGCCAAATAGTCTAATCCATTAAGTAGATTCCAATTCCTCCAAAATGAAATGATCCAAACGGCCCCTAATATCACTTGGTGAGAAGGATTTGATAGATTGAAAATAGAAATTTATGCTTAGTTTTTGATAGATTGGAAATAGTAAATGCGCTTTGTGTTGATCGATTGAAAATAGCAATTACGCTTAGTGATGGATGATTAGTTACAAAATAGTCATTGCATTTAGTGACGGATAGTTAGTTATATGGATGTCTTGTGTTTTTAAAGGTTTAGTGAGGCATCGTTAGTTATTATATGCATGTCTTGTGTTTTATAGATTGGAAACAATAATTGTGCTTAGTGAGAGATTGTTAAGGATGATGTCTCATTTTGCATTTCAGTAGGCTGATAAGTGTAGCTTATATGTTGAGATTGAAATTAAACTAGTAGGGGTTAGTGTGACGATTGGCATGGATAGCTTGGATGTTGAGGTTGAAGGCTACTTTTGTCCAATCTGATTTCAATTAAATCAAATAAATTTAAGGGTCCATAACAAATGCTAGATGCAATAAAAGATTAATTCTATATAGAAATTGACTGGAGATTGACTCACCTTACATATATTGATTGTTTTTGTGAGGTTAAGAAAAATGAAATACATGTCCAACCCCCTACTACGTGCACCGAGTTGTGTGAAATCACGATGCACACAGCCTTGATTGTTCAAGCTGCCATCAAAGAATTTGTAGATAAAGAAGAGGGGTCGGACTGGTGGACAGAAGAAGAGGTGTGGGAGTAAGGAATGAAAAGGTGGGTAAGAAAGTGACGATGAATTAAAATCAAGGCGAAAGTTTCTCCTACAGTGGAAGGCTGCTATCAGCATGCAGCCACACTACTGCAGGAAAAAAAACAGCGGTACAAGTGATTTTTATATGGGGTAATTAAGTGAAAACGTTAAAATGAAAGCATTTTTTTCCCAACTTGTTGCAGCTGGGTACAAGCAGGGAATGTTGGTATAAAAGTGAATGATCAGTTAGGACTGTAATTTCCAAACTAGGAAAGGGCTCATACAAGGTGATCCATTGTCCCCATACTATTTAATATAGTGGCAGAAATGTTAGCGATCATTATTGCGAGAATCAAAGAGGATGATCATATAAAAGGGATAGTGTCTCATCTCATAAAAGATGGTTTATTAATCTTGTAATATGCAGATGATACAATTATTTTTATGGACCATGATATTGAACAAGCAAAAAAACAAGAATTTGCTACTTTGTACTTTGAACAATTATCTGGTCTAAAAATAAACTTTCATATGAGTGAGATTTTCTGTTGTGGGCAAGCAAAAGAATGTGAAACACAATATTCACAACTCTTTGGTTGTAAAGTAAGATCCTATCCCTTTCGATATCGGGGAGTACCTATGCATTTTAGAAAATTAAATAATAAAGACGAAAAGATTATTGAAGAAAGAATTGATAAAAGATTTGTAGTTTGGAAGAGTAAGTTTCTATCGGTAGGTGGCAGGCTTGTGCTAATTAATTCAGTGCTATCCAGATGACCTTTGTATATGTTATTTTTCTTCGAGGTACCTCGAGGGGTTCTCAAGAAAATAGAATATTATAGATCAATGGTTTTGTGGTAAAATGATTAGCACAAGAAAAAATTTAGACTTGTAAAGTGGCTTTAGCGTGCCAGCGTAGGGAACAATGAGGGTTGAGGATTCAATATCTAGATTTACAAAATAAGTGCTTCCTTAGTAAATAGTTATATAGACTTTTAATGAAGATAGAATGTGGCAGGAATTATTACGAAATAAGTACATAAAAATAAAACGATTTCCCAAGTTAAGAAGAAAGTGCGGGATTCTCACTTTTTGATGGGCTTAATGGCAGTAAATGATCGATTTTTTGATTTGATGAGGTGCAACTTAAGGGACGGTCCTCAAATCAGGTTATGGGAAGATACGATACACTATGCCAAAACAACACAAAAGAGACCTAATTTAGTGACCCAAAAATAAAACGCGTCTCATACAAAATTAGAGACTCGTCTAGTTAAAACATGTCGCTGATGTCTTTTAAGAGTGATGTGGCTCAAGAATACGAGTCTTTGGTATATGGTCCATGACTCGTCTCTCCTAGAGCTAAGATATCTGTAACGCGTAATGGGAGCCGCGTCAGATGGATCCACAAAAATAATCATTTCAACTGATGGATGACCCAAGTCTGGAATCTACCCGTCACCTCTCCCCTCGGTCCTTCTGCGTCTATGGCCCTCAAGCCCTCTTCGGTGACGTGTTTTGCCCATACACGTCGCTGCTGAAGGGTCCTCAGTAACGTGTTTTCACGCGTCACTAATGTGTCCACATTGGAGACGCAATATCAGTGAGGCATCTTTTCCGCGTCACTAATGGAAATCTAGCCTCTTCTCTAATGTGAAAATCTAACATAGTGATACATGGTTAGGGAACCAACCTTAAGCTACAAGTTCCTGAACTTATTCAACATAGTTCGTAAAAACATGCAACAGTAATCAAAGTATTTAGCACTGTTCTCCTTAATGTCTCTTTTAGGCGGGGACTTATTGGGAACAAATTGCTAGAATAGAATAATTTGATAGCAAGTGTAGACTTACAAGCAAATGTAATCGAAGTATTGCTAATGTAGACTTACAAGCAGGGAAGGATACTGTCATATGAACCTTGAATAAAAGTGGTAGTTTTACAGTGAGGTCGATGTGATACCTAATTACTAATGACATCACAGTAACACAGGAAATTTGGCGAGTAAAATTGCCTCTTAAAATTAAGATATTTCTTTAGTTCCTCAAAAAGAACAATAATACTAAACAAAGACAACCTAGCTAGCTACAAGAAATTGGTAAGAAAGCAAATAATGCTGTATCAGTAGTAATTTTGAGACTATTCAACATTTATTTTTTGTGTGTAAATATCCTAAGTTTCTCTGGCATGCGTTACATATGGTGTTTGGGATTCCCTTACCGCGTACCATGGAAAACCTTTTTGGGAATTGGTATAAGCAGTGTGGAAAAGATTTAAATTTGTTATTACTAGCAGGTGTGGCTGCCTTCTGTTGGTCCTTATGGCTCACTAGAAATAATAGTGTTTTTGACAAGTGCGGTACTACAACATTTTTGCAGGTCTTATTAAGGGGAACACATTGGTTCCGAGTTGCAGCGCAGTGAAGAAAAGAAAGAATATATCTTTAAGGCTTGTCAAACTCTAGAAACCATCGGCTCTAGCCTTTTTCTCCTCCTATGTATGGCCTGTTATGTCTAGGATTGTGAACTAATTTTCTGTTATTTTTGTGAGTCTACTTTGAACACGGGTATAAGAACTTCTTTGTAATAACTTGGTCTGATTCCTCACTTGTGAGCAATGATGAAGCCGGATGTTTTTTCATTATCTAAAAAAAGGTGAAAACATTATATGACGTAATTAATTTAATTAACTAATTGTCTTTCAAGTGAGTTTTTCTGTTTGAGTTTAGGTCGACCAAACTTCAGTGGTACAAGTTTTGGTATCGATGCTCCCTCTAGAGAGAGAAAACAAGCATGCATGAAACTATGTCTCACACAATCCATATGGATCCGTAAAAAAAAAACAATTCGATACACAAGAGATGCTAATATGTGAACAGGCTTGGAAAGAAGAACTTACATCTTTTCTGAGAGAGGTGACGTGGAGCTGGATGGCCTCCATATTGATCCTAGCGTAGTAGACTCTCCCAACCTGTACCTGTCCTTGTTCACAATGATTCCCTCCAGCCTTTCATTGATCAACCTGATCCTGCTGGAGAGGTCGCGCCGGACCACGACTTGAGTGGTAAAGCTGGCAAAGAAACTGAAGATGGCACGGCTCCAGCTAGGCAATCTACAGAACAAAATGCATATCATTAGTTTATGGATGATGTTCAAATCATTTTTCAACCCTGGCGTCCAGATAATAAATCTACAAATCAAATCAAGAGTCATGATCTTTCTTTAGGTACTATAAGTTTTCTTTTGCATATTGCAATATAAACCACATACTCATAAAGGTGCGCGCACTCACCCTCTATAAATGGACGTACACGCATACACACTCTACCCTAATGAGCACTTCGGAGAGACAAACTAAATCGGATGGGCACGCTACTATGAAACAGATTTACAGAGTCGGCCAAAAGTGAAACGTCCGTCTATAGCGTGTGGTCTCTGTTAATGAAGATTAATAGAGGCGGAATCCTATACTCGTCTCTGCAAATGTTTTTCGAAATTGAAAAAAATCCCAGTGAACCCATCGATGAGGCCCACCGAGCCCATCGACGATGATAGCTGAGCCCATCCAACGCTCGCTGCCCGTAGGGCCCTCTACCATTGCCCTCGACGTCGCCATTAAAGCACCGGGTGGCTGATGAACCGGGCCCTTGATGGAGGAGATCTGATGCCACAGAGCCTTGTCAAT
The DNA here is from genome assembly GCA_904845875.1 of Miscanthus lutarioriparius. Lineage (NCBI taxonomy): Eukaryota > Viridiplantae > Streptophyta > Magnoliopsida > Poales > Poaceae > Miscanthus > Miscanthus lutarioriparius. The sequence goes on along the minus strand of CAJGYO010000010.1, from coordinate 91,314,388 downwards.
ACTGTAGAGCTCACCACCATTGGAGAGCCCACTGTAGAGCCCTCGCTGACACCACAGACCATGTGCCGCCTGATTGCATTCCACCCGAAGTTCAAATTTTCTTCGAATCTACCTAGAGGGAAAGAGAGAGGGCGTCGGTTAGCGCCATGCTTCTTTTTGGTAGTGTTTAGTTTATGTCACAGGCGCATTGATTCCCTAGCAGTAGTGAAGTGTGTGTGTGTGTGTGTGTGTGTGTGAGAGTTTAGAGTTGTATGGGTTCTGTTGCATTTTTCTATCTTCTTAATATAATGATACGTAGCTCTGCTGCGTTTTCGAGAAAAAAAAGAGTGTGGGATCTAGTAGACTCAGCAGGGTCGGTGGGACTTTTTTTTGGACCAGAATAGTGTAAGATTTTGTTTCTAATGGGCTGGGCCTCACACCAAATAACAGAGGCGAGCCTCATAAAAATTCTACCTTTTAAAACAGACTCTATTTTTAGAGGTGAATGCCTTAAAAGACCCGTCTCAGTTATTAGTTTTTGAGGCGAAAGGGCCTGTAGCTTAGTGGTTACAAGAGCCTTGGTACCTCCTCAAGTCCTAGGTTCGACTTCCCATGAGAGCGAAATTTCTAGGATTTAACGGCATTGTACTTTCAATGGTAGCCAACATTCTCGTCGACAGCGAGGCGACTATGGTGACTTCGTCAATCACGAGGATTGGCCGGCCCAGTCTTCGAAAATGCTCATAGGTAGGGTTTGTGTGCGTGTGTTCATAGGGGTGAGTGTGTGTGTTGTGAGTGTCTGCGTTGTACTGTATAATCGAAAAAAGTTAATAGTTTTTGAGAGGCGGTAGTTTTTCTACTATATCTCCAAAAATGGCTTCACCGCCTGTGAAAATAGTTGGATATTTTAGAAGACCATGTTACTTTTAGCCCACCTGTAACATCCTGAAATTTGCATCCTTTCGAAATAGCTTAAATTCATTTAAACATGCAATTGAGTGTGCATTCAAATGTAGGGAAAATAATAATATTGTCAAATTAAAATCTAACATAACGCTAGACACATGATGTTGCATACATGCTGCTGCACTTTATTAATTTGTAATGTGTGGTTTTTGTCTCATCTCTCTATATTCAAAATTCTACTGAAAGGCTTTGGAAAGTTCAGTTTTCAGAAATTGTCAAGGGAAAATGATTATGCTCCTCTCTGTTCTCTGGCCTGATGGCTTGCTTCCAGCGCTGCTGCCGTGGCCCAACCTCCATACAGTGTTGTCCCCTTCCTCTCTCTGTTCTTGAATGAGACACGGTCAGTATGAAATCCCGAAGCCATTCTTCATCGCCCGAGTGCCAGGCGCGCCTGTTCCCTTCTCTTTGGCTTGATGCCGTCTCGGTCCCGTGCCTACGTGCTCGAAGGGCTTGACGTGTCAACCACCAACTCCGTTATCTTTCTCGTGATGGAAAGGAAACTGCAGCTTTCCTTTGTTAAGGGCGTCCAAATCCTTGTTGATCTCCATCCTTTCCATCTCTGGAACGACCCTAACTATAAAAGCGATGCGCCGCACACCGCCTCCCTTTCCCGACCCCTTCGCAGCAGTCGCAGCACCCGGAGCTCTCGTGCCGCCGCCGTGACCTCGCTGCTGCAGCCGCACATCGACCCGGTCTTGCGCGGCTTCGCCGCCGTTCTTGACCCTGTGCCGAGCTTTGTGCCGAGGTGACGAAGCCATCCTAGCCCATCTTCCTCGCTCGTTTCCTTTCTATCGCTCTCACGCCTTCGCCGAACATGCAGGAACGCGTTCATCCGCCCCGTCAAGCTGCACATCGTCTACATCTCGTTTCGGTCCGCGAAACAGCCCTAGGTGAGTTCGCGGTCGTCCACTCTATCTCCTGGTATTTTTTCTTTGGCTTACAGCGCTTGGAATCGTCGTATCCATGAGCGCCGGCGAGCTCCTCGCCGCCATCAATGGAGACCACCGTGCCGGAGTAGAGCGTGCAGCCATCTCTCTCTCTTATACTCTTTCATAGACCTTCAGCCGTCCAGATCGAGATCGACGCTCCAGATTAGAACATACCCTTTCGCCGGCAGTTTTTCTAAAGAGACCCTCAGTTTTCAGATAATCAAACCCGCTGTCCCTGTGCAGTAATGAAAACCGAATTTTATTTCTTTTAATTCGAAAATAAGTTCGCAGTAATTACCGGATTGCCATCCGTAGCTTATAATTAACATATCTTCTCCGTTTTAAATCCGATTTCGGTGATTCTCGCGCCTGTGTGTTCGTAGTGACGTGTAGAATATTTTTATAGGCTTTTAAACATGTTTTCCCTCTATTGGTGTACTGTTCTAATCATAGCTCTTGTTTGCTTATGCATGATTGCGTGGATGTATGTGTGTTGCTTTAATGATGATTATCAAGAATAGATGGTGAGTTTTACTACATTGATCAAGGCCAATACTTCGATGGTCAGCAGGACCAGCAGGAGTTCATTGATCAAGGAAAGTATAGCATGGGATCATCCTTGACACCCACTCACGTTTAATCATTTAAATTCATACTGCATGTGTCTACCTTGATTACCACTAAGGATTTCCTAGCTTTGTGTTTATACCTTGTCACCTATGGATTTTTGCATTGGGTAGTGATGCTAGTGCTCAATTAAAGACCATGATCTTGTAACTTGACTAATGGTATATGCAATAAACACTAAAATATGTTTTTTAGCAACAAGGAACAAGGGGGCTAGAGCATAGTTTTTGTGATGCTTTAGAATCCTCTCCTTGAGGACTTATCTGTAAGGGAAAATCCGGGACTTACAGTACAACCATGAGTGCTACATGGCTCTGACTTTAGTCAAGTATGAGGACCTTTTCTAGCTTGTTAGAGGTTACCGAAAGGCGTAAAAGGGGTTTGCCACATTGGGTATAGGACAACCTCTGTTCTTATGTGTATAGCCGTGAAGGAATTGTGTCATTCGAAAGGGGAGTTCCTACATCTGCCTGCCGAGGAATCCTAGCGGCCCTAACTTATTAGACGAACCTTTGAAAGACTTCATAGTGAACTCTTCCGATCTTCCTTGGTAGTGGGTCAAGAGGCTGATCACCTCGGGCAAAAGGGTAAATCACGGCTCATGGTGAAAGTGTACAAACTCTGCAGAGTGTTAAAAACTGTTATAACAGCCGTGCTCACGGACATGAGTGGCCTTGGACCCTTATGGAATAGATGATCATTAATGATAAGTGTGTTTATGATGTTCATTATTCTTGTCTACTTGATCATGTGTTTATTTGGGTTATGTTAAACTTGTTGCTACTCAATTGCGTAAAACTGTGATTCATTAAAAGCTAAATGCAGTTAAACCAGTGTCTACCTTTTGAGCCTCATGAACCCCGTGTTATTCTTGTTGAGTAGGAGATGTACTTACGCTTGTTTATATTTACTACTTGGATAAAAATCCCGGATGGGTAACAGATGGCAATGGTTATGAGGATTTTCTAGAGGATTTTTAGACTTCTGATCAACCAGTCGACCGTCCCTGTTGTTATGGAGGCGCCACGAAGTTATTTTAATTATTTCCGTTGCTAGACTTTGATGTACTTATGTAATGTATTAAATATTTGTGATGTAATAAAGCACTATGCTTGGTATTCTCCTTTAACTTGTCTTTATATGTGTGTAATTGATTCCTGGGCACACATATGGCTTTATATCCAATTTTGTCTTTAAAATTGGGTATGACAAATTGGTATCAGAGGCTATGTTGACTATAAGACGCAAGCCTAGTTAGTAATGGTCGTTTTAGCATCTTTTGCTTCACTTATTTCATGCTTCTACCTCAGTCTTGTTATATGCTTAAACTTTATGCTTCTTTCATTTTACTCTATTATAAATTAATTGCCTCTAATTCTAACTTTATCTTGGTCTATTCCTGTAGATGGTTCGTAGGACTACCCGCATGAGCGTGGGAGGAGCTTTCCCCCTAGGCAGCTTGCACCGCATGAAGAGATCGACATCATACTTGTGAACAACGCCAGAACGGTGCACGTCCTGGAAGTGCACGCCGAGGCGGTGCACCTTGATGAGGAAGTTTCAGAAGACCTGGTGGAGGCTTTAGAAGAACCAGAAGAGGATCCAAAAGAACCAGAAGAGGATCCAGAAGAACCAGAAGAAGATCAGTCCATGCAAGGATCCAATGCACCACCATCACCGGTGCCACTTGCAGTTGTTCCACCCCCAACCATTCCACCACAAGATGTGCCACCCCCGGTTGTCCAGGAGAAGACGCTCGATCCTTCTCATGTTGGGTGGAAGAAGAGGACCTGCTTCAGGAATGTGGGCAATGACTACTACCACCACCGGCTCCTGGAATAGTTGCGTCGCATCTATCCCAAAAGTCAGATGAAGACATACTACTGCTGCACTGAGCGTTTGCATCCTTGCGCTGGATCCGGATGGGAGATAGAGTTGTCTGTCACCTTCTTCGATCCGATCATGGGAGGTCAGAAAATCGATGCTACTTTCACCTCAGTTGCAAGGCGTGAATCTCTAGGATATGCTTTGGCAGATGTGGCTCAACAAGCTTACCTAGAGTACAAAGGCCGTGACGTGGATCCTCTCTATGTGAATGACTCGTTTGTGCTACGCGCACAAGTGGGAACCCTCCTGGTAGAATTGAAGGAGAAGAATAAGACTCTCAAGTGCGTCTGCACCCAACGTGATGATCTCGCAGAGGAACTTGGAAAGCCTAGAATTTTTGACAAGATCCATGATCCCCGCAAGAAGTGAAGAACCAAGATGTTATCCAAGCTTATAAGAGTTTAGGAGTCCCTCTGGTGTAATAAAGACGCTAGTAGCGCGAGTCATGTTGAGTCGAGTCAAGTTTGTGTGCCGTGTGAACTTTAATGCTTAGTTGATTGTGCTTATGGTTATGTGTGATTTGGAATTTTGTAATGAGTCCTGAGATTATGTGGGTATGTCCATTGATCTCCTAGTTAAAGATTTTAAAGTTTAAGGATATTGAATATTATAGTGGTGTTACTTTATTCTGTCTCTGCTGTTCTGAATTCTGGAGCAGTTCGTGTTCTTTATCATATATCTCAAAATCCGTACATCCAAAAATTATGAAAATTATATGGAGATAACTAGAATGCTGTATCTTTCAAATCCCACTGTAATCAAGTTATTATCAGTTATGGTTTGGGAGATATAACAGTTGCAAGTTGAGGTTGCTGCGCTGTCTGGAATCCAGAACAGTTTGGTTGGTGCTCTGTTTTTTATTAACTTAATTACAGAATCTGAAAAAGTGTTCTACACAAAAGTTGTAGGGAATATCTTAGACTTTCCAACCATGTGAATAACTTCTCAAAATAATGTCTGTAGCTCGAGATATGACTGTTCTACTGAACTGCAGCAGTTGGAACTCGCCCAGAAATTTCAGATTGCATTCTTTATCTTTATAAGTGATGTATTATTGGACGTCTCTAAAATTTGAACATTTGTTTTGGAAAACAGATGGCCGCCAGAGGAGGAGGCAGAGGTAGAGGTAGGGGTCGAGGTGTTCCCCCTAATCCACCACCTCCGCCACCGCCGATGACTATGGAGCAACTCATGGCAATGCAGGCACAATTGATGCAGACTATGATGCAGCATATCCAGAATCAGCCTGCAGGAGGACCGCCGCCTGTCCAAGTTAGGGACAAGCGCGGGGAGTTCATGAAGGGACACCCTCTGATATTCACTCACGCTGCTAAGCATTTGGAAGCAGATGACTGGCTACGCACTATGGAGAACACAACTGAACATGGCGCAATGTAATGATCTGGAGAAAATGCTCTATGCTTCTGGTCAGCTTCAGGGAGCCGCTCAAGATTGGTGGGAGTCATACCTATATGGACGTCCTGCCCATGCTCCTGCTGTCACCTGGCAGGAATTCAGGAATGAGTTTCAGGGGATATCACATTCCAGAAGGACTAATAGAGCTCAAGCAGGAGGAGTTTCGGGCTCTCAAGCAGGGATCCATGATTGTGAGCGAGTATCGTGACAAGTTTGCTCAGTTATCACGTTATGCTCCTAATGAGGTGGCTGATGATGCTGATAAGTAGCGTCGTTTTCTCAAGGGTCTGTATGATGGTCTTCAGCTTTAGCTTATGTCCAACACCTACCCCAACTTTCAAGCTCTGGTGAATCGCACTATTGTGATTGACAATAAGCGCAGGGAGATGGATGCCAAAAGGAAGAGGCTTCAGGGACAGACCTCTGATAGCAACACCCGCCAGCATTCCAACCCGCAACAAGGCTCTCAGTAGAGGTACCAGGGACCATCTTATCAGTGGAATCGCAACCCGAATCAACAATGGCCTCAGTACCAGCAACAGAATGGCAACCAGCGCTCTTAGCAGCAGATTGGCGGCCGGACTCCATGCCAAGGGAATCCCAACAACACTCCTATGAAGAATAGTCCATCCAGCAACCCCAATGTGTGCTATCGCTATGGAGAAGTTGGGCATTATGCTAATCATTGTCCTAGGTAGCAAAATCAGCTAGCTCCACAGAATTAGAATAGCAACCAGAAGGCAACTCCACGACCACCTAACATTGGAAAGGTGAACCATGTGTCTGCTGAGACTGCACAGGTAGCGCTAGAGGTTATGCTGGGTACGTTCAGTGTCAACTCTACCTCAACTACTGTTCTTTTTGATTCAGGTGCATCACATTCTTTTATCTCACAAGCTTTTGTTAGAGTGCATAGCATACCTTCACGAGCCATGAAAAATCCCATATTAATAAATTCACCAGGAGGTACCATACCAGCTTCTTATTGTTGTCCCTCAGCTAGTATTACTCTAAGGGGGGTAGATTTCAACGCGAGCCTTATTGTGTTGAGAACTACTGGTATTGATGTTATTCTGGGTATGGACTGGATGAAGCAACACCGGGCAGTGATTCAGTGTCAGGAGAAGGCAGTAGTTCTGACAACGCCAAAGGGAGACAAGATCAGTGTTGATGTTGCAGTGCAAAAGCAACAAATAGCTACAGTGAACCAGCTAGATGATAATGTCAACCAACATGATCGCGTTGTGGATGAGTTTCTGGATGTTTTCCCTGACAACTTGCCAGGTATGCCACCTGACCGCGACATTGAGTTTATTATTGAATTATTACCTGGAACTACACCCATAACTAAATGTCCATATAGAATGGGGGTTAATAAATTAGAAGAACTTAAGAAACAATTGAAGGAGTTATAGGAGAAAGGTTTAATCCATCCTAGCTCTTCACCTTGGAGAGCACCAGTTATCTTTGTTAACAAGAAGGATGGTACTCAAAGAATGTGTGTTGATTATCGGTCACTTAATGAAGTTACTATCAAGAACAAGTACCCGTTGCCTAGGATTGATGACTTATTTGACCAGTTGAGAGGTGCTTGTGTGTTCTCAAAGATTGATCTACGTTCTGGATATCATCAATTGAAGATTGGTGCAACTGACATTCCCAAGACAGATTTTACTATGAGGTATGGGTTGTATGAGTACACAGTTATGTCTTTTGGTTTGACCAATGCACCTGCATACTTTATGTACTTGATGAATAAGGTGTTCATGGAATTTCTTGACAAGTTTGTGGTGGTGTTTATTGATGATATATTAGTATTCTCCAAGAATGAAGAAGAACATGCTTAACATCTAAGGTTAGTCTTGCAGAAGCTTAGAGAACACAAGTTGTATGCTAAGCGGAGCAAGTGTGAGTTTTGGTTGAAGGAAGTCTCTTTTCTGGGTCATGTTGTCTCCAATGGAGGAATAGCAGTGGATCCTAGCAAGGTGAAGGATGTGTTGAACTAGAATCCACCAACTGATGTGAGTGAAATTCGTAGCTTTCTTGGATTAGCTGGTTACTATTAGAGATTCATTGAAGGATTTTCCAACCTTGCAAAGCCTATGACTGCATTATTAGAGAAGAACGCCAAGTTTGTGTGGTCAGAAAAGTGTCAAGCTAGCTTTGATGAATTAAAGAAGAGGTTGACTACAACTCTAGTGTTGATATTGCCAGACTTGAGCAAGAAATTCTCCATCTATTGTGATGCGTCTTGCCAAGGTCTTGTTTGTGTTCTCATGCAAGAAGGAAGAGTGGCGACATATGCATCCAGGCAGTTGAGGAAGCATGAGCTAAATTATCCCACACATGATTTGGAATTAGCAGCAGTGGTTCATGCTTTGAAGATCTGGAGACACTATTTAATTGCGCATAAGAGTGACATCTACACAGATCTTAAGAGCTTGAAGTATATCTTCACTCAGTCAGATCTAAACTTGAGACAATGTCGATGGTTGGAGTTGATAAAGGACTATGATTTGGAAGTGCATTACCATCCTGGGAAGGCAAACGTTGTGGCCGATGTGCTTAGCAGGAAGAGCTATGCCAATGAGGTGCAGGTGGCGCCTATGTCAGGGGAGTTGTGTGCTGAAATTGAGCGTCTCAACTTAGGTTTTGTCACTAATGCAGTAGAGTTGGTGATAGAGCCTACCTTAGAGCAAGAGATACACAAAGGCCAGTTGAAGGATGAGAAATTAAAGGACATAGCTGAGAATGTAGTCATCGGTAAGGCGCATGGCTTCCGTATGGATGACAATGGTACTTTATAGTTTGGTAAGAGATTATGCTTGCCAGAGAGCAAGACTATTAGAGATGCAATCTTGCGTGAAGCTCATGAGTCCGCCTATTCTATACATCCTAGGAGTACTAAGATGTATTTGGATCTTAAAGAGAAGTATTGGTGGTATGGATTAAAGAGAGACGTGGCAGAGTATGTGGCTTTGTCTGACACTTGCCAAAGGGTGAAAGCTGAGCATCAAAGACCTGCAGGATTGCTACAACCGATGAAGATTCCTGAGTGGAAGTGGGATGAGGTTGGTATGGATTTCATAGTTGGTCTGCCCCGCACTCAGAGAGGATATGATTCTATATGGGTAATAGTGGATCGCTTAACTAAGGTTGCTCACTTTTTGCCGGTCAAGACCGTTTATACCAGTGCAAAGTTGGCTGAATTGTATATGGAGAGGATAGTGAGTCTACATGGAGTTCCTAAAAAGATCGTGTCTGGTTGATGTACTCAATTCATGTCCCACTATTGGCAGAAAGTACATGAATCCTTAGGGACAAAGTTGAATTTTAGCACGGCATATCATCCGCAGACCGATGGACAAACTGAAAGGATGAACCAAATATTGGAAGATATGTTGAGAGCTTGTGCATTGCAATATGGTACCAGTTGGGATAAGAGTTTGCCTTACGCTGAATTTTCATACAACAACAATTACCAGAAGAGTCTCAAGATGGCACCTTTTGAAGCATTATATGGACGAAAGTGTAGAACACCATTATTTTCGAACCAGATAGGTGAGAGTCAAGTGTTTGGTCCAGATATGCTTAGAGATGCCGAAGAACAAGTGCAGATGATTAGAGATAATTTAAAAGTGGCACAGTCTCGCCAGAAAAGCTATGCGGATACTAGAAGGGATTTGGTTTTTCAAGTAGGAGATTATGTGTATCTCAAAGTGTCACCGATGAAAGGCATAAAGAGGTTTAGCACGAAAGGTAAATTAGCACCAAGGTATATTGGTCCGTTTAAGGTTCTTGAGAGAAGAGGCGAAGTTGCTTATCAATTGGAACTACCAGAAAGCTTGTCAGGTGTCCATGATGTTTTTCATGTGTCTCAACTCAAGAAGTGCCTGCGTGTGCCTGAGGAGCAATTACCTTTGGAAGAGCTCAGTGTGAAAGAGAACCTCACATATCTGGAGTATCCCATTAAGATATTAGAGACGGCGGAAAAGGTCACTAGAAGCCGGGTCATACGAATGTGCAACTCAGAGGCTGAGCCAACATGGGAGCGAGAGGAGGATTTGAGATCTGAATATCCGCAACTTTTTGAGCCATCGGCAGAATCTCGAGGACGAGATTCATCTTAAGGGGGTAGGTTTGTAACACCATAAAATTTGCATCCTTTTGAAATAGCTTAAATTGATTTAAATATGCAATTGTGTGTGCATTCAAATGTAGCGAAAATAATAATCTTGTCAAATTAAAATCTAACATAAGGCTAGATACATGATGTTGCATACATGCTGCTGCACTTTATTAATTTGTAATGTGTGGTTTTTTGTCTCATCTCTCTGTATTCAAAATTCTATTGAAAGGCTTTGGAAAGTTCAGTTTTCAGAAATTGTCAAGGGAAAATGATTATGCTCCTCTCTGTTCTCTGGCCTGATGGCTTGCTACCAGCGCTGCTGCCGTGGCCCAACCTCCATACAGTGTTGTCCCCTTCCTCTCTCTGTTCTTGAGTTGGACACGGTCAGTATGAAATCCCAAAGCCCTTCTTCATCGCCCGAGCGCCAGGCGCGCCTATTCCCTTGTCTTTGGCTTGCTGCCGTCTCGGTCCTGCGCCTACGTGCTCGAAGGGCTTGACGTGTCGACCACCGTCTCCATCATCTTTCTCGTGATGGAAAGGAAACTGCAGCTTTCCTTTGTTAAGGGCGTACAAATCCTTGTCGATCTCCATCCTCTCCATCTCTGGAACGACCCTGACTATAAAAGCGATGCGCCGCACACCGCCGCCCTTTCCCGACCCCTTCGCAACAGTCGCAGCACCCGGAGCTCTTGCGCCGCCGCCGTGACCTCGCTGCTGCAGCCGCACATCGACCCGCTCTTGCGCTGCTTCGCCGCCGTTCTCGACCCTGTGCCGAGCTTTGTGCCGAGGTGACGAAGCCGTCCTAGCCCATCTTCCTCGCTCGTTTGCTTTCTATCGCTCTCACGCCTTCGCCGAACAAGGAGGAACGCGTTCGTCCGCCCCGTCAAGCTGCACATCGTCTACATCTCATTTCTGTCCGCGAAACAGCCCTAGGTGAGTTCGCGGTCGTCCACTCTATCTCCCAGTATTTTTGCTTTGGCTTACGGCGCTTGGAATCGTCGTATCCATGAGCGCCGGCGAGCTCCTCGCCGCCATCAATGGAGACCACCGTGCCGGAGTAGAGCGTGCAGCCATCTCTCTCTCTTATACTCTTTCATAGACCTTCAACCGTCCAGATCGAGATCGACGCTCCAGATTAGAACATACCCTTTCGACGGCAGTTTTTCTAAAGAGACCCTCAGTTTTCAGATAATCAAACCCGCAGTCCCTGTGCAGTAATGAAAACCGAATTTTATTTCTTTTAATTCGAAAATAAGTTCGCAGTAATTACCGGATTACCATCCGTAGCTTATAATTAACATATCTTCTCGGTTTTAAATCCTATTTCGGTGATTCTCGCGTCTGTGTGTTCGTAGTGACATGTAGAATATTTTTATAGGCTTTTAAACATGTTTTCCCTCTGTTCGTGTACTGTTCTAATCATAGCTCTTGTTTGCTTGTGCATGATTGCATGGATGTATGTGTGTTGCTTTGATGATGATTATCGAGTATAGACGGTGAGTTTTACTACGTTGATCAAGGCCAATACATTGACGATCAGCAGGACCAGCAGGAGTTCGTTGATCAAGGAAAGTATAGCATGGAATCATCCTTAACACCCACTCACTTTTAATCATTTAAATTCATACTGCATGTGTCTACCTTGATTACCACTAAGGATTTCCTAGCTCTGTGTTTATACCTTGTCACCTATGGATTTTTGCATTGGGCAGTGATGCTAGTGTTCAATTAAAGACCATGATCTTGTAACTTGACTAAAGGTATATGCAATAAACACTAAAAGGTGTTTTTTTAGCAACAAGGAACAAGGGGGCTAGAGCATAGTTTTTGTGATGCTATAGATTACTCTCCTTAAGGACTTATCTGTAAGCGAAAATTCTGGATTTACAGTACAACCATGAGTGCTACATGGCTCTGGCTTTAATCAAGTATGAGGACCTTTTCTAGCTTGTTAGGGGTTACCGAAAGGCGTAAAAGGGGCTTGCCACGTTGGGTATAGGACAGCCTCTGTTCTTATGTGTATAGCCGTGAAGGAATTGTGCCATTCGAAAGGGGGTTCCTACATCTGCCTGCCGAGGAATTCTAGCGGTCCTAACTTGTTAGACGAACCTTTAAAAGACTTCATAGTGAACCCTGCCGATCTTCCTTGGTAGTGGGTCAAGAGGCTGATCACCTCGGGCAAAAGGGTAAATCATGGCTCATGGTGAAAGTGTACAAACTCTACAGTGTGTTAAAAACTGTTATAACAGTCGTGCTCACGGACACGAGCGGCCTTGGACCCTTATGGAATAGATGATCATTAATGATAAGTATGTTTATGGTGTTCATTAATCATGTCTACTTGATCATGCGTTTATTTGGGTTATGTTAAACTTGTTGCTACTCAATTGCGTAAAACTGTGATTCATTAAAAGCTAAATGCAGTTAAACCAGTGTCTACCTTTTGAGGCTCATGAACCCCGTGTTATTCTTGTTGAGTACGAGATGTACTTACGCTTGTTTATATTTACTAATTGGATAAAAATCCCGGATTGGTAACAGATGGCAATGGTTATGAGGATTTTCCAGAGAATTTTTAGACTTGTGATCAACCAGTCGACGGTCTCTGTGGTTATGGAGGCGCCATGAAGTTATCTTTAATTATTTCCGTTGCTAGACTTTGATATACTTATGTAATGGATTAAATATTTGTGATGTAATAAAGCACAATGCTTGGTATTCTCCTTTAATTTGTCTCTATATGTGTGTAATTGATTCCTGGGCACACATATGGCTTTGTATCCAATTTTGTCTTTAAATTTGGGTATGACACCACCTCTGTAAATAAAACAATATGTCCTTGCAGTAGTGTTACGTTCTCTACAATTGAAAGAACAACACCATTAAAATTGGAAATAAATCCAGAAGTCAAATTCTAAAATAAATACGTCAAATCGAGGACTTAAACCTAAGTTGACATGTTCCACTACAGGAAACCTTTATCGGTCGTGCTTTTTCGGGCGGTGCCTAGTGCATCGGACTTTGCCCTTTTGGACATCTATACATTTACTTAGACGTTTCCCACCACCACTATTGTAATGATATTCCTTGAGGTTTCAATTTCAACTCTCAAGATAATTATTTGCTGCCAAGTATATTATATTTTCTGGTAGTAACGGTACCAAGAGATATATTTTCAATTGTTACAACAACCACCATGAGATCTCCTTTTTCTACTATAGGCACTTGGTTCTATGGATTTTTTTTTTCTAAATTATGGCTTTTTTAGCTTGCTACGAAACCATAACATGAGTAATTTTGGTTTTCTACATATGGGCTCCCAGGTGAGCAACAGAGTCCGTCTACATCAGCAAGCCTACAGTAAATTTGAACCATAACTTAGATTGGAGTGCCTTGGCAGCCAGGTCGACCGGTAATGGCGCCGACGTCAGTATTAGCTACTAGGTGTAGAATTATTCTACACCTAGCGTGTAGAATAACACTGCCATATACACAAACACTACTACTATGATACTATCCTCTCAAAAAAGAAAAAAAGAGAAAAGACTACTAGGTGTAGGTGGTCACGTCGTGGTATAAACGTACCTTGAGAGATCAATTTGGACAAAGTACTGGTCCACGGCGTCCTCGGCGTCGAAGACGGCGTCGCGGGTCTGCTGCAGCCACACCTTGATGAGCTCGTTGGGCTGCACGCGGCGCGACGGCTGGACGTCGCGCAGGAAGGCCTGCATCCACATGAGCTTGTCTCGGAGGCTCCGGATGTCCTCGTTCACGGCCACCAGCGTCCGCGCCTCCCTGGCCGCCACTTGCTGCAGCTTCCATAGCATCGACCCCACGATGGCCTCCGCCATCTTGGCTTAATTGGCTTGCTTTTCTTTTTCTGGATGATGATTGGGTCGCCTTAGCTTAATTATTTACTCTCCATTGGCAGGCTCATCGTCTCTCGCTCTCTCTCCTTTAATTTGCTCGCTCTGGATTATTCAGAAACCTAGCTTTGTTAGTACCTAATTTCTGAAGGGGTTTGCATGGATATTTATGCACGCACCAGCACGGCACGGCAATAATCTAGCTTTGTCGAGTACGCCCTTCCTATATTCTTTGGCACTTTGATTGAGTAGCTGTGACGGCAGGAATCCGGATTTGTTCTTGCCGTCTTGGAATAAAACCAGCCTGCAATATAGGAGTAATAGTTCACAGTCAGAGAGGATTCCTTTGAGTAATCAGTCTCTCTCAGCATGGAACAAATCCTTTGCGAAGTTTCCAGCTGTTAGAGCATCCATTAGTACTTTCAAAAGTGTTGTTTCCTGTTAGAAAATCCATTACTTTAAAAAGTACGGCAATAATCTAGCTTTGTCGAGTACGCCCTTCCTATATTCTTTGGCACTTTGATTGAGTAGCTGTGACGGCAGGAATCCGGATTTGTTCTTGCTGTCATGGAATAAAACCAGCCTGCAATATAGGAGTAATAGTTCACAGTCAGAGAGGATTCCTTTTGAGTAATCAGTCTCTCTCAGCAAGGAACAAATCCTTTGCGAAGTTTCCAGCTGTTAGAGCATCCATTAGTACTTTCAAAAGTTAGAAAATCCATTACTTTAAAAAGTACATTTATCATTACCGGTTTCAAACTAGCCATCTCACATCCTTTGTGAAGTTTCCAGCTGTTAGAACATCCATTACGTTAAAAAAGTGTTGTTTCCTGTAAGAGCATCCATTACATTAAGAAGTATTTATCATTACCGGTTTCAAACTAGCCATCTCACAGGGAATGGAACCGATGAACTCAAGCATCACCCATGGAGTTTTTACTATCTTAGCTACATAGTAACTTGTGACTAGATAGACGATACTGTTATTCTAAGCTCACATTTATGAATCTTGAATTGTACACTTGAAACTCCAAGCGGTCTCAAATCAAAAAAAAAAAAAAAAGCTACAAAGTTGTAGATATCGTCGAATACTACAACTTTTATGCTGATTTTGTTTCTATCCTGAATAATTTAATAGGTCTCAGATCAGATATTAAATATTAATTTGAATGTCTAAACCATCTAAAAAGTTGTAGATCTTATTGAACTCAACTTTGGTATAAAGCTTGTCTTCATATGACTTCATACTAAAAAGTTTTTTGTTTTTGACAGTGTATTTATTTAAACTTGTAGATCTTAATATTTATTTTATAAAAACTCAGTAAAAGTTAAAAAAAGTTAGACTTAGGGTAAAACTAAGGGGAGTTTTAATTTGGAACGAGGAGCAATACATAGCGGCCTGTTCAAATTACTCCATGAGTTGACAACTAGGCGATGAAGCTCGCTATGTTTTCAAGTGCCTTGTTCAAATGCCTTCCACACTAAATATATATTTACTACTTGTGGCTAGCAAAACTGAATATGGTCGTGATTTTCACTTAGAAAATCCCAGGCTTTAGATGACAGATAGAAGATTCTTAGCCCAACTAAAATTAGATTGTGACGAGAAAACTACTGTAAAGAAGTTGGACTAATCAGCAGGAATCTCAGCTATCTTCTGGCTGGCATCTGACGAGCAAAATATTTTGCCTAAAGTCAATTTGCATCTGCATTACAGACTGGTCGAAGTCAAGGTCCACAAAACTGGCTATACGGTGTGAGGATTCATGATATGAAGAAAGCCCAGCTGAATGTTGCGCATATAAATATATTGAGAATTTTTTGGTCCATAATGCAAAATCTCAGTATATTTATTTGCTGGCTTTCATTTAGAAAATCCTTGGCTTTAGATGAAACAAGGTTCTTAACCCAACTTAAATTAGAGTGCGAAAACAACATTACTGTAAAGAAGTTGCACCAATCAACAGGCCCTAGGAATCTCAACTATCTTCTGCCTTTGCATCTGACAATAAAAATATGGCCTAAAGTAAAATTGCATCTACATTGCGGACTGGATGTAACGTTTAGAACTCAAGCTCCCCAAAACTTGGTATACAGTGGGAGCATTCATGCTATGAAGAAATCTCAGCTGAATGTTGCACATATAAATATATTGAGGTTTTTTGTCAATAAATAAAAATTCTAAATTTATTTGTGCAAGGTAAGGTAAAGTAAAGGAAAGCAATTCATGTAAAAACCGTTTGGGCATAACTCGATACAAGCATCTGAATACATCTTGTTTACATAGATATAGATGCTTTGAAACACAATAGTACATAGTAGCCTCTTCAAATTAGCACAAGAGGTGGCAACTACGCAGTGCAGCTCGCTATGTTTTCAAGTGCCTTGTTCATCTGCCTTCCACAGCAGGTCATCTGCAACACAACTGACACCGCGATGCCCACCCCATAGCCTGAACCAACAAAGAGCCACAGAATGACAGCTTCAAAGCTGTGGTTTGTAGCCGTAGCCAATGCTAGTAACATCTACAACACGAAAAGAACATGACTCTCCCATCTCATCGGGCCATATTCCGTTGAGGTGATTGCCCCTGGGGGGATTTAGCACCGTACCCATAGGAAGTTACTGCAGCCTTTCAGGAGATATGGTGGGACTGGCCCACTCGAGTAGTTACTAGATAGGTCAAGTATTTTTATATTATCATACTGCTGACATTCCGTATATGGGATAGGGCCACTTAGTTCGTTTTTTGCCAGGTTGATTGTGTTAGCGTGCCTGAACTGTTGGACGAAATCAAGGGATGGAATGGAGGAGAGACTGTTGTTGGAGAAATCAAGATACGCCCCTGCGGAAGGGAATGGCACAGAACCCCCGAGTTTATTGTAGCTGAGATCGAGGATAAGTATGAATGTGTAGGCAGGGAGTAGCCCCACATTTGTGAATAGGTTGTGCTGCAGGTGCAAGACACTCATGTTTCTCCAGATCCAGTCTGGTATTGTTGGAGAGATCGAGATAGCTAGTCTAGTTTAGGTAGATATTTTATCACACTGGGTACCCAGCTGGTTAGGCCACAAGATGCAAGTTCTAGTGTATCAATAATACTACTATTAGTGCCATCATCATGATCCTCCGCAGAAACAGATAGCAAGGGGTTATTGGAGGCTCTTATGCTATAAAGGTTCCTTAGCATCAAGTAAGGGTACAGATCCAGCGTACCCATGAAATTGTTTGAGTCGAGCTCTAGTTCAGTGAGAGCCCTGAGCTGCGAGAATGAGGTTGGAATCGCCCCAGAGAGGTTATTGGTAGACAAGAAAATTTCCTTCAGCGGCGTTGAATTCCTCGATATGACCCGATAGATGATGGTTAGCTCTAAGGTCCAAAACCTGCAATGCTGGTTGGGAGAAGATGGATCCTTGTATTGTACCAGTGAATAAATTGTGCCCCAGGTAAACTTCTTGGAGATTAGGGAGCATCTTGACATCGTTTATTAGAGGAACAGGTCCTGTACAAAATAAACATGGTCAGATAATTTATCTTTCCTCACTTATGCAAACTTCAACAAAATCATTCATATATTAAATAGATGTACGATATAAGTCTATTCTTTTTCGATTTCACATATATTGAATTATCATTACACATATTGTTTTCTAGCACTCCTTAAGCTGCTCAGAGTCTGAAATGTCTAAGGTTAATCAAAATGTATAGAAAGTTTCACATTTCCGTTTTTTCATGAGTGCTATGTCATCTGGAGTTGAACTGATGAATGAAACATACCCCTCAACACAATTGTTTCATTTTTGTTCTTTCATATATAGGGGCCATAGGATTTACTTACGATACACGGACTTGGATGTAGCTGATGAAATGAAACCCTCTTGCCTTCAATAGCAGTATCAATACATTTAAAATACATGGAAACTAGCAAGGTGACCCACGGAAATAGCGCGGGGTAGCTAGCTTTTTATCATGGCAACAATTGAGATCGTTTATTTGATTTTTTTTTTTGCAAAATAGCATTTTTTTTAAATATATTATAATTGTCCGCTCTTCATGAGTCTCTACTGCATCTGTTGACCGTCGTCATAAACAACGTCAACCAAAATTCCCTTAGCTTAAAACTATTGTCATCTTCCTATTTTTGCCACCCTTATCTTGTGGTCGTGCAGTTGTTACTTGTGCCAGATCAAGATAGCCTTCACTTTATTTTCCCAAGCTCCCTTTCTCAATAATATCACTATTCAAGTGTCTCACAAATTGTTCAGTTTCTATGTCTTCCTGTAAATTTAAATTTTGGAGCATTTTGAACCTTTTCTTGCATGAATCAATAGTTGCCTAATTCATCATAATTCTACTACACTACGACGATAGATCCAATGCTTATTTGGATTCTCTTTTTTCCAAAGGATTTTAGACTTGCATATATGTTCTTTTTGCCATAATAGATCGGGCCTTTTTCTTTGAAATACTTCTGTTTACTTTTATTTTTGTTGATTTCATTTTTATTAGCCGTATTGAATATAACAAATTTGCATTATTGGTAGAAAAATAAAACAATTTATTTTTTCAATGGTCATGTATATAGTTTTTCCTAATTTCATTTTAATCATTTTTATAGATTTTGAAACGCATACCGTTAATCTCTGGCTCTTATAGGTGTGCTGCATAATGTGCATCTTCTGTAGTTTTTTTTTCTTTCTAAAAGGGACATCATGGGTATAGCGCGTTGCACTGTTTTTTCTTTCCTTGAGATATTTTTCCTAGTTCATTATATTAGTGGATGCTTGAAGCAGCAGTCCATTTAATGTCTTTATTTAATGGGTCACCTTAAGATATTTTTCCTAGTTCAGCTGCATCTCCCATTAATTGAAGTGCCGATGTTCATCTCTGCATGTCTCCATCTCCCTGTCTCAAGAAGTCCTTGTTTAGTTGGTTCCCCAATTTGTTCTTAATCAAATCCTAGTTGAGGACCTGAGGGACATACGACAACTTCATGATTCAGGCGCGCATGAAGGAGCAAGATGACCAAACCAATGGCAGATGTAGTGCATGGCGGGTTTCGCGTGCACTCCGCCTTCCACTTCTTGGACTTAATATCATGGGCATCGCCCCTATCCATACCAGCCAAACCGATGCTGGCATCCCCGACGGAGGAGACCAGAGACCATAGACTTAATAGACATCATGGCACCGGCTAAGCGCTTCCTCTCTATTTGTGCGGCTTAATACCATGTCCAATCAGAAGGCCTATTGCTTTTGCAAGCTGATGGCCTGTGCATGGGTGGGTTAAAATGGATCTGGGTGGGTCACGTGGGTTGAATTGCCACATATTGATAATTGGGTCTGGATATAATATGGCCGGTGAGGATGAGGCGCCGCCGTTTCACCCTGGCTCCGGCGCCCTGGTTGGCTGGTTGATCGTGTCGCCGGGAAAGGAGCAGGCGTGTTTGGAACAGAACAGCGGCGGCACTTCGGATCGATGATGTGGAATCGGATCAAGACAATCGATTCATGAATACGGCAACGGCGGACTCCGAGGTACGTACTGCGGTCATTTGTGCAGGTGACAAGGCGGGACATCCAGCTAATCGGAGGGTCAGCGAAGCTGTACGTTCGTCTGGCAAGGTCGGAAAGCCATGGCGAGGGCCTCTGCCTCCACGATGGGTGTCTCCGGCGCTCACCTTCGGTGATGTACTGGAGAAAGCGGACATCAGGAGTGTTAGCGTGTTAGTTAGGATTGAGTGGTCAGGACTTAGTCCTCTCGTTGTAACGGCTGAGCACCGGCTCCATCACCCACCATGCCTGAATTATAGGATCGGCTGGTAGTGTGTGATTCACCGGTTCATGTATTTAACCCCTCCTGAATGTAATGGAACTGTGCGGTGTGTTCTCTCCCATTCTCTACACTCTTACATGGTATCAGCCTTCCTTTGATCTTCTTCTTCCGCTGCTTCCCTGGCCATGGCCAGCCCAACCGGCTCCGGTGCTTCTCACGGCTCCAATCCCTTTGGCAGCGCTTCTGAAGCCACCCCTCCCAAGGCCTCCACCCTCACCCTCCTCAATATTCATAACCATGTTCCTGTCACTCTCAACATGGATGATGGCAACTTTCGCCAATGGCGATCCTTCTTCACCCTCACCTTCCAAAAATTCGGTCTCGTCAGCCATGTTGATGGCACCGTCGACGCGGCCGCCATGATCGACGATCCGGAATGGTTGCAGGTGGATTCCTGCATTGTCCAGTGGCTCTACTCCACCGTGTCCAAGGACATCTGGAGCGACGTCCCCGCCTACACCGCCTGGAGCTCCATCACCGGCCAGTTCCTCGACAACAGTCTTCAACGCGCCGTGTACACTCAACAGGAGTTCCACAGCCTCTACCAAGGCGACATGATGGTCGGTGAGTACTGCGGCCGCCTCAAGCGCCTCGCCGACACCCTCTACGATTGCGGCGCTGCGGTCTCCGACACGGCTCTCGTCATCAACACCCTTCACGGACTGAACAACAAGTTCAGTCAGGCGATCGCCGTTCTCACCACCATGAAGCCGCCGCCGACGTTCCTCTACACCAAGTCTTATCTTCTGCAGGAGGAACACCGCATCAAGCATTCCCTGCAGATGGAGGCACAGATGGCCCTTCTTGCGGCACGTGACAACCCCACCAAGTCTGCACCGGCTCCTTCCCCGCCCGTGCCCACACCTGCGGTCCCTGCCTCCAACGATGGTGATCGCGGCGACCGTCGCAAGAAGCGCAAGTCGGACAACCATCCGCGCCCACCTGCGCCCAGTGGCAACTCCGCGCCGATGCCACAGTGGGCGTCCTCCTACAACCCCTGGCAAGGCGTCGTCTAGGCGTGGCCACTCAACACCTGGCGCCCTGGTGTTCTTGCACCGCGTCCTGGAGTTCAACCTCCTGCCGCCATGGCGGCTCTCGCCGCGCCGCCGCCACAGCACGACACTGTGTCCCTCCCGCCTAGCCTCTACTCCGCGCTCAACGGGATGACCATCCACAACACCAACGGCGGCGGCAGCGACTGGTTCATGGATACTGGCGCCTCGTCACACATGGCATCGCATCCCGGTATCCGTTCCTCTCATTCGCCCTCCACTGTTCATCGTCAAATTATTGTCGGCAACGGTGGACTTCTATCTTCAACGTCCACTGGATGCACATCTATTCCTATTTCTTCCTCGCCTCTTCATTTGAACAATGTTCTCATTGCTCCACAATTAGTGAAGAATCTCATATCTGTTCGAGCACTAACCCGTGATAATTCTGTGTCTGTTGAATTTGATCCATGGGGTTTCTCCATTAAGGACCTTCGCACCAAGATGGCACTCCTCCGATGTGATTCTTCGGGCGAGCTCTACCCCTTGCATCCTGCTCGTGACATTGTTTCATCTTCATCCCCACAGGCGCTCCTGTCTTCGACTGATGCAACTCTGTGGCACGCTCGACTTGGTCACCTAGGCCTGGACGCTCTTCTTCACCTTTCTCGCACCATCGGTTTTACTTGTTCGCAATCCAGTCGCCATACATGCCATGCCTGTCACCTTGGCAAGCATGTAAGGCTTCCGTTTCAAGAGTCCAGCAGTATTTCATCTTTCCCTTTTCAATTACTACATTGTGATGTATGGACCTCGCCAATAATAAGCAACTCTGGTTATAAATTTTATCTTGTTCTTCTTGATGATTTCTCACATTATGTGTGGACTTTCCCCTTGCGACACAAATCCGATGTTCTACCAACAATCATCTCCTTTCATGCGTTTGTTTCCACTCAATTTCAGCGTCCAATACAGTGTCTTCAAACCGACAATGGAAAGGAGTTTGACAACTCTGCATCCCGGGCATTCTATGCCAAACACGGCATTGTGCTGCGCTTGACGTGCCCGTACACATCCCAGCAAAATGGCCGTGCTGAGCGCGTGCTACGCACACTCAATGATGGTCTTCGTGCACTCATGTTCCAAGCGTCACTGCCCCCATCTTTTTGGCCCGATGCTCTTGCCACTTCCACCTATCTTCTCAATAGACGCCCATGTCAACCTTGTCTGCACGCCACCCCTTATGAGCTGCTGTTCGGTGCTCCACCTGACTATGCACAACTGAGAGTCTTTGGTTGTCTGTGTTACCCGAACACTGCGTCCACTGCCCAACACAAATTAGCGCCAAGATCTGCTCGCTGCATTTTTCTGGGGTATCCTATGGGTCAATGGGGATACAAGTGTTACAATCCTAATACCAAGCGTGTCATTGTCTCACGGCATGTGTATTTTGATGAATCATGCTTTCCGTTTGCCCAGCTTTCTGATCTAGGTCCTGCGGTGGATGCTCAACGCATGCCGTGCCTTCAGGAGATCATCCCGCTGAGTACAGTTCAGCGGCCGCATACCCATCGGGCGCGTCGTGCGGATCCGGTGGCCACTCGTGCCTCACGATCACGCACGACTTCGTCCCCAGCTACGTCTCGGCCGTTCCTCAATAGACGGGCCCGGCTTCCTCGGCACAAGGCGCGCCAACGTCGCCAACGACTCCGTCGCCACCAACGCCCACAACTGTCGATCCTGCGGTGACCGCGCCCACGGCGGTGGCCCCGTCACCAACGCGCGATGACCCTCCACATCACCACATGGTCACGCGTGCGCGGGATGGCATCCACCTGCCTAACCCGAAGTACGTCAACGTCGCTGCTGCTGCGTCACCCAGAGTGGCGGGCAGCCATGCAAATGGAGTTTGACGCCCTTCAAGCCAACGGCACCTGGACGCTCGTTCCCCGACCAACTCACGCCAATGTCATCACAGGCAAATGGATCTTCAAGAACAAGCTCCACCCCGACGGCTCTCTTGAACGGCGCAAAGCACGATGGGTGGTCCGCGGCTTCTCTCAACGACCGGGGGTTGATTTTTATTAGACCTTCTCCCCCGTCGTCAAGCCGTCAACTATCTGGACTGTTCTTCATCTAGCTGCATCCCGACGCTGGCCCATGCACCAACTTGACGTCAAAAACGCGTTCCTCCACGGTGACCTGGCGGAACGCGTCTATTGTCATCAGCCGGCCAGATTCATCGACGAGCACCACCCTGATCATGTCTGCCTCCTGGTGAAGTCGCTATACGGCCTCAAACAAGCACCGCGGGCCTGGTTCCAACGCCTCGGTGCTCACCTACGCTTCATCGGCTTCACCCTGACCGGCTCCGACTCTTCCCTGTTCGTCTACAAGCGAGGCGATGCCATGGCATATCTTCTTGTTTATGTCGATGGCATCGTCTTGATGGCATCATCGACATCATTGCTGCAGCAGGTGGTTCAAGGACTCAGTCGGGAGTTCGTGATCAAAGATCTCGGTGCTCTGGGGTTCTTTCTTGGAGTTCCAGTGCGACGCGATGACAATTGCTTCTTTCTCACGCAAGCTCAATACACCGAAGACATTCTTGAGCGGGCAGGCATGGCGAATTGCAAGCATGCGACCACTCCAGTTGATGCCAAGCAGAAAGTATCGGCCAGCGAAGGTGACCCGGCGATGGATGCAACGTTCTACCGAAGCATCACTGGTGCGTTGCAATACTTGACACTTACACACCCAGACATTGCATATGCTGTCAATCAAGCCTGCCTGTA
Source organism: Miscanthus lutarioriparius (assembly GCA_904845875.1). Classification (NCBI taxonomy): domain Eukaryota; kingdom Viridiplantae; phylum Streptophyta; class Magnoliopsida; order Poales; family Poaceae; genus Miscanthus; species Miscanthus lutarioriparius. Next base: position 91,290,966 of record CAJGYO010000010.1, on the reverse strand, counting down.
CATGCAATCACCAAGAGAAGCTCACTGGAACATTGTCAAACGGATTCTATGGTATCTCCGTGGCACTATCAACACTGGCCTCAGGATCTTGGCGTCGTCATCGACTGACCTGACAGCCTACTCGGACGCCGACTGGGGAGGCTGCCCTGACACCAGAAGGTCCACCTCAGGCTATTGTGTTTTCCTCGGTGAGTCACTGATTTCGTGGTCATCCAAGCGTCAACCGATAGTATCACGCTCAAGTGCAGAAGCCGAGTACAGAGGAGTGGCAAATGCAGCAGCTGAGTGTTGTTGGTTGCGCACTCTGCTCCAAGAGCTTCATGTTGTCGTTGACAAGGCCACTATCATCTACTGTGATAATGTTTCTGCGGTATATCTTTCAGAGAACCCAGTACATCATCGCCGGACAAAACACGTCGAGCTTGATATCCACTTTGTGAGAGAAAAAGTGCAGCTTGGTCAGTTTAGAGTTCTGCATATTCCCACACAACATCAAATTGCAGACATCATGACTAAAGGATTGCCTACGCCTTTGTTCCAAGAGTTCAGAAACAGTCTTTGCATTCATCATTCTAATGCACAGACTGAGGGGGGGTGTTAGCGTGTTAGTTAGGACTGAGTGGTCAGGACTTAGTCCTCTCGTTGTAACGGCTGAGCACCGGCTCCATCACCCACCATGCCTAAATTATAGCTGCCGTAGTCTTTGGCGGCGGAGATCCGAGATCGACGTGATTGGAGTTCAAATTTCGAACGAAGCGCCCGGCCTTCCGATCACGTCTCCACGGACCATGCCGTCCTGGGCCGGACAAGGTTTACAGCCCATCTATCGACTGCACTTGGAGCTCTCCTGTCTCGTGCAGAGGTAGTCGGCCCAGGGTGAACGCAGTCTCCCTTCCGTCGAGATCGCTCCCAAGGATCACGACCTTCGCGCGCGGAACTCTTCCGTCGTCGCGACAATGCGGTGGTGTACCAGGTGCGGGCGGCCAGATGCAGCGCGGTGGTGGAACGGGTGTGGGCGGCCAGGGAGCCATCGCTGGTCGCGGCCGTGTGGCCGCGGGCGGCCAAGGCGCTGCTGCCGAAGAGGCCGTGCGGTCCAGCACGGCGTGTTCGATGGTGCAAATCGCACGGCCCCCCTAGAGATCGTCCTCCCCAGCAGAACACGGCGGCCGGTGCCGGCGCTGCCTGGGCCCCGGGGCCCCTCTCCCTCGACATGAAGAAGGCGCAGACCACCTTCCAGGGGGTCAACCAGAACTTCAACCCCGGCTACAGTGACTACGGCGCGGCCACCGTTCGGAGCCGGGCCCGGGACGGCCTCGCCGGGCCTTTCGTCCACGTCGTGGACGCGGGTTCCCGGCACAGGGAGGCGGCAGGACATCCTATGCTGCGGCGGCAGGTTCGCAAGGCGCTGGCGAAGGGTCACTTTCGACACATTCAACAGCTGCGAGAACGGTGCCGCCCATCTCACAAGGTGCAGCCGGCCACTACACGGAGACTCATGATGATCAGCACAAGGCGATTGAGGTAGTTAACACGGTCTCCGGGGAGCATCCAGGTAAACCCAAGGTGTGTGGCCGTTGCTCTCAAAAAGGTCATTCAACAACAGACTGCTCAACTGAGGTATATTGTTATACCTGCGACGGACACGACCACGTCAACCATCGCTGCACAGTGCTGAAACTTCCTTAGCCCGTGGCTCATGCAGTGGGTTACTCGTTGGCTGGTCTGGGCTTCTATCATATTCCACACGCCCGGTTGCCGCGGAAGAAAGAGTCCAAGAATGCTCTAGTGACTGTAGTTGGTGGTGCGATCTCGAAAGAGGAGCTTGTTCTGCAGCTTCAGAGAATTGTGCCAATTAAATGGAGGTGGGATCCGGTAGCCCATGATGATAAATCTTTTGTGGTCCAGTTTCCTTCGAAGGCAGAGTTGCAACGAGCTATAGCTTATGGTGGTGCGGATGTGATGGAAAATGGGGTTGCCACGGGGGGTTCGGTTAAAGTTCCAGGTATGGGCTCTGTTCGACTTACTCTATATTCGGCTTGTTCGGCTTCTTTTTTTCAGCCGAAACAGTGTTTTTCTCTCACAATAATTCAGTCGGAACAGTGTTTTCCAGCCAGTTTCAACCAAGTTTCAGACCAGCGAACGGGGCCATGGCAGGTCAGGGAGGAAGGATTCCTACTCCCCAAAGTCTGGCTCCAGGTTACTGGAATCAGGAAGCCACTGAGAGAATACCTCATTTTCTGGGCAGTTGGAACATTGTTCGGATCAACACAAATGGCCGACATGGTTACAAACTTACAACTAGGAAAAACGACTTTGGGCGTATCTTGGTGGCAGTCCTGGATCCAAAGTTGGTCTCATCTAAGATGCAAGTCGTCATTGGAGACCACTATTTTGAGCTTGACATAGCAATGGAGAAAATTGGCTTCGATGAAAATGGGGACGAGGTGGAGCTGGATTTCGGTGATGGTGAGGATGGTGGACAGGGAAAGGAGGGTGACATTGCGACGGAGAAAAAAGATGATAAAATGGCAAAGCCGGATGATCCCATGGATGAGGGCAACAGTGATGGTGCTGCTCTCGGAGATACCTCCGCAGAGGACAATCCAATTCTAGAAAATAAGATCATGGACATGGCAGATCAAGCCATTGATTCGGCTGTGAATATGTTGATAGGGGAATGTGTTGACAAAGTTTTTGGTGAGGATGACGGTGGTATGGTTGATGGCTTGGTAGAGGATGTGATTTGAGCTCCAAAATTCTAATGGGGAGATTGAGACGCTGGAGAGCCGGTTGCTGCAAGGCCGGCCTCTGGTCCCCTCCCAGCTGATGGCACAACCGCTGGCCTGGCACTAGCCAGTGGCCTCATGCCAGCTGCTGCACTGGCTGGTGACTTATAGGCCCCGTGGCTCCATCTTCTTTAACGCATTCACTGTCCATACACTGTTTATATGAGCTGTTTTTCTCTCTCCTCTCTCCTCCTCTCACGAGCCAGTGGAAGCAGGTGAAGCTAACAGAAACTGCCAGCACCTACAGTGACTGCCGCTGATACGTTGGCTGTAGGTGAGCTGAACTTCTCTGCTGGGGGTCTGGTTGGCGTGCAGGAGTTGGATGGAACTGGTGCCAGCCTGTGCAGCAGCGGCAAGTCTGGAGCGCTGTTGGGAGCAACAGGCGTGCAGGAGAGTGCCACAAACGTGGAAAAGGTGTGTGGCCTGGTTGGTGCTACAGGCAAACTGTCGGGAGCAGCTGGCGTGGTAGCGAATGTCACTCCTGGCGGGGAGGTGGTCCGGGACCTGGACGTCGCTGCAGCGGGGAGTCAGGGACAACGGAGCATGTCGAGCCCAACAGTCCTGCTGCTGCTTTGGTCCCACAGGTGGCTGTTGGAGCTTGGGGTACACATAGTGCACCAGCCGGTCTTGGCGTTCACCGGACAACAACTACCGAAGGCGAGATCCATCCAGTTCCGATGACAGCTGCAGCTGCTATCAAAGAGGTGACGACAACACCCAAGCGTGCAAGCCCACGCTTGGCCAAGAACATCGACATCGACTCTGTGAACAAAGTGAAGAAGAGGGCGGCCTGGAAAAACCAGGACTTCAGTACAGGTAATATGTCTGACTTCTCTTTCATTCAGTTCCCTTCCGTTGATATCTCGAAGCGTCTCTCAAATTTAGGAATTAACTTGGGTCATAATACTAGCTTGATTAATGATTCAGTTAATTTGCTAAAGGAGGTCGAATTAGCTAGATCAAAACCAGATCCGGCTAGTACGGAGGTCTTGGCCAATCCTGATTTTTTTAATGTTGTTGAAGAGGATTTAGATGACGTTAATCTTGGCTACTTATGTGAGGAACTGTTGGAAGATTTTGTTGATGACAACAGCGATCACCTAAGTTGTGATTTTAAGACTTTTTAAGAAAAACAAATCTCCATCAATGTCTAGACCAAAGAGGAAGCCAAAATTTGTGGGTGGTTAAAGAACACAAAAAGTTTCCCAATGAAAGGAATATTCTTGAATAGCAGAGGTCTTAGTGACTTGGCTAAACACAGATTCCTTTCTGATTTATCAAGAGAGCAGAAGCTAGACTTCATAGCTCTTCTTGAGACCGGAAAGAAATATTACTCTAAAGCTGTCCTTGACAATATTTGCGGAGGACAGGAATTTATTTGGCACTGGACCGAGCCTCATGGCAGATCTGGTGGCATTCTGTTGGGAATAAATTTGGAGATGTTTGATATTGGAAGTATCGATGAGGGAGATTTCTATGTAAAGTTTCGGGTCAGAAACAAGACGGATGGTTTTCAATGGGTGCTTATTGCAGTCTATGGTGCTACACAAGTGGAGCACAAGGAGGCCTTCCTTACTGAATTGGCCCAAACTTGTGCGAAAGAATCCGGTCCTGTTCTGGTGAGTGGTGATTTTAATATCATCAGAAGCTCCCAGGAGAAGAACAACGATAGATATGACGAACGGTGGCCTTTCCTGTTCAATGCTATTATTGATAGCTTGGATCAATGAGAACTTCAACTCTCCAACAGGAAATATACCTGGGCTAGTTCCAGGCAAACACCAACCTATGAAACGTTAGACCGGATTTTAATGAGCACAGAGTGGGAATCCAAATTTCCACTTGCAATGGTCCAGGCGTTGACGCGGGAGATTTCGGACCATACCCCACTGCTCTTAGACACTGGTAATGGTACCCATGGTAACAGGCAATCTGGGTTCAAATTTGAACTTAGGTGGTTGTTGCGGGGAGATTTCAGGGACTGGGTCGCTGAGGTCTAGCATAAAGAGCAGGGCGGCGGCACCCCTATACAGCGCTGGCAAAGCAAGATACAAAGGCTTAGACAATTTCTAAGGGGCTGGGCTAAAAATATGAGTGGCAAATATAAGAAAGAGAAGGCTGAGCTAACTAGGAAAGCTGAGGCGCTTGATCAAAAAGCAGAAGACTCCATGGAAATTGACTTTAAACATTATTACAAGGACAGGCTAGCTCTTTTCTTACCGGAAGAGGAAGTCAAATGGTACCTAAGGGCCAGGACAACTAGATTGTTATCAGGTGACTGCAACACCAAATACTTTCACCTAGTGGCCAATGGAAAACACCAAAAAACACGGATATTCCGTTTGGAGAAAGAAGAAGGTGTAATTGAAGGTGATGAAAATCTTAAGAAATTTATCACTAATTATTACAAAGGTCTTTTAGGGAATCCAGTTGTGAGTAATTTTTCTTTGGTGGAGTCTGCTACGAATGACATTCCACAGGTCTCACAAATCAAAAATGAAGTCTTAACGGCGGATTTTTTAGAGAAAGAAATTAAAGAGGCTATATTTCAAATGGAGCACAATAAAGCTCCTAGCCCTGATGGGTTCCTAGCGGAGTTCTATCAAGTCTTTTGGGAAGTAATTAATGAGGATCTTATGGCCCTCTTTTTTGGTTTCCACAAGGGTACTCTACCACTCTTCAGTCTCAACTTTGGTACGATTACATTGCTACCTAAGGAAAAACAAGCGACACAAATACAACAATTTCGACCTATTTATTTGCTGAATGTTAGTTTTAAAATTTTCACTAAGGTTTTAACAAACCGAATGGCCCTAGCGGCACAAAAGGTGATCCAACCATCTCAAACAGCTTTTATGAAGGGTCGGAATATTTTAGGAGTGATCGTTCTGCACGAAACCATTCATGAAATGCATAGGAAAAAGGTAGATGGGGTGATCTGAAAGCTAGACTTTGAGAAAGCCTATGACAAAGTTAAATGGTCCTTTTTGCAACAAACTTTAAGAATGAAAGGCTTTTCATCGGTTTGGTGCCACTGGATTGATCAAATTGTGAGAGGAGGTAGTGTCAACATCAAAGTAAATGATGATGTGGGACATTTCTTTCAAACCAAGAAAGGGGTGAGGCAAGGAGATCCCTTATCTCCTATTCTTTTTAACTTGGTGGCGGATATGTTAGCAACTTTGATTTTCCGGGCTAAGCCCAATAGACAAATCAATGGAATTGTTCCGCATTTGGTCAATGATGGCCTTTCAATTCTGCAATATACAGACAACACCATCTTGTTTTTAGACCACGACTTGATACAAGCTAAGGAACTCAAACTTATACTTAGTGCCTTTTAACAATTATCAGGTTTAAAAATTAATTTCCACAAGAGCGAGCTTTTTTGCTATGGCGCAGCTAAAGACTGTGAATTGGAATATGCTCATTTGTTTGGAAGCCGGTTAGGAGACTTCCCTTTCAAATATCTTGGTATTCCTATGAATCATGTTAAATTATCCAATAAGGATTGGACTTGTATCGAGGAAAGGTTCTAGAAAAAGCTTAGTAGCTGGAAAGGTAAATTACTTTTGGTTGGTGGGCGACTCGTTCTTATTAATTCGGTGCTAACTAGTTTAGCCATGTTTATGCTATCATTTTTTGAAATCCCTAGAGGAGTCCTTCAAAAACTAGATTACTATCGCTCCCGCTTTTTTTCTAGCAATATGATGAACACAAAAAGAAATAGCGCCTGGCTAAGTGGAGTGTTTTACGTACACCAAAGGATTATGGTGGGCTAGGAATACTTAATCTAGACTTACAAAATAGATGTCTATGAAGCAAGTGGTTGTTTAGGTTAATCAATGAGGACGGGATTTGGCAGAACCTTCTAAGAAGGAAATATCTGTCCAATAAATGCCTTACTCAGGTGCAGCATAGGCCTGGGGATTCTCATTTTTGGGCTGGTCTTAGGAAAGCCAAAGAAGACTTTTTAGCTGGTGGCACTTTTAAGATAAAGAATGGGGAGCAGGTGAGGTTTTGGGAGGATGTATGGTTAGGAGACGAACCTCTTAGAGAGGCTTATCCTAATTTATATAGAATTGTCAGGCAGAAAGATGACATGGTGGCAAATGTCCTAAGACTGTCTCCAATAGGTGACCCATATGGGCACCCAAACCCAAAATGGGTAGTAGGAGATCCAAAATCAGTCTCCAACAGAGTACCTCTACGGAAGACCCATTTTGGGTTGTCTGAGAGGCACAACCCAAATATAAGTATCCTCTCTTCTGAAAATCCATTTGCAGAAAGGATTCTCTTTTGGGTCCTGTTGTTGGAGAGGATGTCGAATGGGTATTGAACCATTTGACTGTAGCGCTACACAAACGTTGAATGGGTCTTGTATTTTGGGTGTTGTTGTTGGAGATAGTCTAAGGACAGTCCTACTTAATGTGTCTTTTAGGCGGGGTCTGGTGTCTGAAAATCGAAATGCCTGCTTGAACTTAGTGTCAAAAGTGGTACATGTTCGCCTTTCGGATAGTAGGGATGTGTTCAATTGGAACCTCACCAAGAATGGCATTTTCATGGTACGGTCTATGTATAACTATTTCATCTGTGAAGGCGCTCCCCTGGAGAAAAGTCCTATCTTGAAATTAAAAGTACCACTGAAAATTAAGATTTTCTTGTGGAATTTAAAAAAAAGGGGTAACTCTCACGAAAGATAATTTAGTTAAGAGAAACTAGCATGGAAGCGTCAAGTGTTGTCTATGTTGTTCAGCTGAAACCATACAACGTTTGTTCTTCGATTGCCGCTTTGCAAGCTTTGTTTGGAATACTGTGCATATCACTTTTGGAATTCAACCTCCTGCTAGCTTTGCTAATTTGTTTGGTTCTTGGCTTCATGGATCAGTCCTAAAATCAAAAGCCAAATTCTTCTAGGGGCAGCCGCACTTTGTTGGGCATTATGGTTGAATAGAAATGATATGGTATTCAACAAGGCTACATCTAACACTTATATACAGGTAATTTTTAGGACGACGTACTAGATCAGATAATGGTCTATGCTACATAGAGAGGAAGACTAACCACTTTTCAAGATTGGCTGCACAAGCTGGGAGACTTTAATTCTGTCGGTCTTTGCGAAGTTTGGATGGAGATTTAATAATCGTATTGAGGACTAGTTTCCTTTGCGTGCTGTGCTCACTAGCTGGGCTCATGCTGTTTTTTGCTTATTTCCTTTGGGTTTGCAAGCCTAAAGCTTCCTTTGCATTCTCGACTCTCGGCTGTGTACCATCGGTGGATGGTAGAGGCTGGAACTTTCACTAGTAGAGAAACGACCTTTGATCCAGCTTAAAATTTGGCTTTAGTCCCGGTATTTTTCGCGTCCAGGACTAGAGAGACCTTTGGTCCCGGTTTGTAGATCCAACCAGGACTAAAGGTCCCTGCCCAACGGCTATTGCGCCAGGCTTTTGCTGGAAGGGACTGAAAGGATCAAGATGCCCAAGAGAGGGGGTGAATTGGGCTAATTCTAAATTTCTTCGCAATAAACAAGTCCTATGGTTAGCCCAATTAACCCCTTGTGCCTAGAGAACTGTTTCTATTGATCTAACGCACAAAAGTTTAGCAACCTAGTTCCAATCCTACTCTAGCATGGCAATTCTAGGAATGTAAATAACAAGAATTGAAATGCTCAAAGTAAATGCTCAAAGTAAAGAGAGGAGAGGAAACGCGGCGATGTTTTGCCGAGGTATCGGAGAGTCGCCAATCCCCACTAGTCCTCGTTGGAGCACCCGCGCAAGGGTGTAGCTCCCCCTTGATCCGCGCAAGGATCAAGTGCTCTCTACGGGTTGATTCTTCGACACTCCGTCGCGGTGAATCACCCACAACTGCTCACAACTTGAGTTGGGTCATCCACAAGCTCTCCGGATGATCACCAAGCTCCCAATCACCACCAAGCCGTCTAGGTGATGGCGATCACCAAGAGTAACAAGCACGAACTCTCACTTGACCACAACAAGCCTAGGGAGAAGGGTGGATGCACACTTTGCTACTCTTGATCTTGCTAATTAGGTCTCTCTCTTGGATTCTCAAATCACAATCACCTCACTAGGACCTTGCTCTTCTTGGCACTCACAAACGTGTTTCTCAGCTGTTGGAATGAGCAAAAGTAACTCCACACACGAGTGGAGCTTCTATTTATAACATGGGCTGAAAACGAACCGTTATGTGCCTCTGCGGGGTGACCGGACGCTCCGGTCATGTTGACCGGACGCTCCGGTCAGTTCAACCCACACACCAGTGTTTAAGTGTTGACCGGACGCTGGCAGGGTCCGATCACCACTGACCGGATGCGTCTGGTCGCAAATACCCCTCACTGGACCCTTACTGGAGTCGACCGGACGCTGCCTCTCAGCGTCCGGTCACATGACCTCTCAGCGTCCGGTCAAACCAGACGCAATCACCTTGGTCAAATCAACTGACCGGACCCTAAGCCAGCGTCCGGTCAGTATTTGACCCTCCATTCACTTCCAACTCTCAATCATATGTGAATGAAGTTTGCTCCATTGGATCTTAGGCATATGTAGGAGCTACCTAGCGCTAGTTTTAACTAGTGTGCACCACACCTAACTCACTAGACTTATCTAGGTCAAGCTACCCGTCCATACCCCCCTTAATAGTACGGCCAAAGGAAAAACAAAGTCCTAAACTACTCTAAGTGTCTCTCCAACTCCAAACGACACTTAGAACTAGTCCATCCTTAACCTTGTCATCCATCCTTTGAATACCAAAACGATTTCCATCGTAGGGGCATGACAACCATGATTGCCCAATCGATCTCCATTACCGTGACCTAACTTAATTGCCTCTGCAAAACATACATTAGTCACAGTAATCTTATATTGTCATTAATCACTGAAACCCAATTAGGGGCCTAGATGCTTTCAATCTCCCCCTTTTTGGTGATTGATGACAATACAACCTCGAGTATGTGAAAGAGTTGAGGTTTTTAACATGGTTGGATCATATAAGCTTTTAGCAGTAAGAGCAAAAGAGTTAGTCAAGCTTATATAACCCAAGCCATCATGATGTACTAAAATGATATGAAATAAGCATGAGTACAATAAGAAAGGCTCATTTGCATCGGAGTAAAAACGCGGAAGCAAAGGCAAATGAGCATAGCACAAGTGACATGACATATAAATAATTCAAAGTAGAGAGCACACATGTCATATATCATGATCACGTAGATATCACTATCGCATATATGTAGCTTTAATGCATAAGAGTAAACACACGACGAATGCTTAATAGTGTATCACACATAAACACTCCAAATGTAGTATATAAGCTAATAATATAACTAAGCTCCCCCTAAATATGTCGCTCCCCCTAAAGCTAACATACTCGAACCCTCTCCCCCTTTGACGTCAAATACCAAAACCTAAGGGTCGGTCGGTGGGGCTGCAGCAGACGAGTCGGGCGCTAAAGTATGAGGAGCAAGCTAGAACTGGGCGCCATCATCATCTGACCCTGAGCTCTATGCTGACTGACCCTCTGTGGCAAGGAGCGTCGCTAAAGTGGTCTAGGTCTGAGCTGGGGCAGGTGCTGCCTGTGATGCTGCTGGTATGTCTGTCGTAGGATCTGAAGATGCGACAGAAGAGGGGAGCCTCTGAGTAGTCACGGCGACAGGAGCTGCTGTAGAGGGACCTGGGGCATGCATATGTGGCGGTGTAGGCATCCCTGTCAACTTGCTAAAAGATGCTCCAAGACTCTTGGAGACTGACATGTCAGGCACAAATAGCGAGGATGACTGATCCGGTGTGAAGCTCGTCTGTAATGGTGTGAACTACGGGGCTACCACTGGCGAGGATAACCACTGGGACACCTGTACTAGGGGAGACGCAAACTGAGCTGGAGGCTGGCCCTAACTCTAAAGCCCACTAAGCTGTACTGCTGGAGTCGTCGAAGTAGTAGCTGCCTGACCAAGCTGGGGCGAAGGCTGTGTCGGAGGAGCCCCAATGGTTGTCACTACATGCTGCATGAATCCGAGAAGCTGCTGCTACATGAGTACCTACTGCTGGTGCATGGCCTGCTGCTGTTGCTGAAGAGCCTGTGTCTGCTGATGTATAGCTAGCTGCTGCTGCTGGATCTGCTGCTGCTGGCACTAGAACTCATCCTGCCGAGTCTGGAACTGAGCAAATGTAGCAGCTGTCTCCTGAGCCTGTCGTGCCTGGTCCTGCCTCATCCGCTCAAGTATAGCAAGGAGAGCGGGGTCAGTCTGCGGGGCAGGTGGTGCTGAGCTAGAACTACCGGCCTCATGATCATGTCGCTGTGGAGGTATCCAAGGGATAGGCTGGTAGTCATCATCTAAGCTATCACTAGGCTCGCTCACCTCCTGCTGTGCCTCAAGTTGCTCCTCCTTAGTAGTGGCTATGCCTCTAATAATCTCGTCCTGCTGAGCTACGGACTCTGGTACATCTGGACGACGACGAGGCTGAGTGGGTGCCTATGGTGTGCTATGCCTGATCCTCTATGCCATGTTATAAGCTGGAAACTCTGTGGTGGCACCTCTGTACTCTGCAACCATCTCTGGTGTCCTAACTTGCATAGCCTTGAGAATAAGGAATGTGATCCAATGTGCATATGGAAGCTGCCTGCGACCCTTAAAGCCCTCAGCGATAGTATCCTCCATCTCTGATAGAAGGAGGTCCCAAATATCAAACACTGCCTGCTGCATCAGGGCGTTGAGGAGCCAAAGCTGGAGGCGAGTCAAGCCCTCTCTGTATCCCAGCCTAGGAAGTAGTGTCCTCCTTATGATAGCCTCTAGCACTCTAGCTGTAGGTGTAAGGTCACTGGGGTTCCTCCTCGACCCCCCACCAAAGGGCTCCTTGAAGCAATGGTGCACAAGTTCTATAGGGGGCACCTTACCACCATGAGGACGCCTGGGAGGCTCTTGCTGTCCATAACATACCTCATGTAACTTGACAGGCTGCTCCTGTAGCCTCAGTATCTCCCTGGCCCTCTAACTCATCATCCTGTAGTCTCTACCTCTGAATGCAAAGTGAATAAATCTGTGATGTGGGTCAATGAAGAGTGAAGCATAGAACTGACAGACCCAAGATGGAACATATAATCATGTCCGTCCAATCAAATCTGTCAACCCCAACAGATATGATAAGTATGGGCGGATATGCTCTCCGGCTACTGCCACAATAGACTCTATACTGCATACCCGATGAGATCTGAACACTGCCCCACTGTTGAGATAAGCATTGTAGAAATCCTCCTGCAGTGGCGTGTAGAAACCCTCTGTTGCTCTCTCATCCCTCCTAGGTGGAAACCACACATCAAACTCCACGAAGCGAAGCTACTGAACCTGCTTGGCCATGGCGGCCCTCAAGTCAAGGTGGATCATAGGAGGCGGACCCTATGGTCTAGGCAGCGGACGAGATTCCCTCCACTATGTCGGCGGCCTCGGTGAGACTGGAACATGGGTACAACCAGAGCGGCGTAGCTGGGGCTGTGGTGCTTGCTCTATCTCCTTGGCCTCCTCGGCCTGCTCACCCTCCTGAGTCTGCTCTGCTGTCTAGGGCTGCTGCTGTGAAGCCCCCTGAGGCTGACCCTCATCAATAGTATAATGCCCTCCTTCAACAGTGACAGTCCCAGGTGGACTACCAAGAAGGCGCTCAACTCGCTCGATCCCAGCCCTCGATGAAGGCAGTGGATCTGCAATCACAACTCCACTGCGAGTACCTCCTCTCTCAGCACGCTCTGCAGCCTCTGCAACTGCTGTTGCTCGAGCTGTCTCTGCATCTGGGTACTTCCTCTTCTTGGATGCAATCTTCTTTGTCACCTTGCCTTTTGCATCTGCAGGCAGGCGAGGTGGGGGCCTCCGATCATCATCTCTAGGACCACCTCCAACATTCTTGGTGTGAGCCATCTAATCTGACAAGAAAACCTGCCGCTGACAAGATCAACTGTCCACTGACACCTTCGAGGCTTGGCCTCGATCCATACTCGCGAGCTTGGCCCCGAGTTAACTAACAACAACCACTGACACCTCAACGGCACCGACTCGCTGCACGATGGAATAGAGTGGATATACAAATAAGTACATTATATCTAATAGATGCGAAATCCTAGGAAGCAAGCAATTTAGATATGAAATAGAAGTGACGGGCTTGCTACCTAACGAACCGGTGATCCGATGAAAAGATAAGCGACACGCGGGGAACCACCGAATCTAGGGTTAGGGTTGGCGGTGAGCAGTGAATCGACGGCCCTATGAAATTGGTGCAGTGGTGAATAGCTAGGTCGCGGCAATGTTGAGATAAGGATTGACAGGGCGTGCTGGCAGGGCCTTACCGGCGCTGGATGAGAATGGCACTGTGGCTGTGAATCACGATGATGTGGACTGACAGCGGCTCTGGACTGGACCACGGCAAGCTCAGACGCGGCTCTGCGGTGGGCGTAGGCGAATCACGGCGGCGCGGCAATGGTGGCGCGTGGCTGCAGTAGTGCGCGGCTGCGCGCAGGAGAGCTTGGCTCGCGGGAACAGCGGTGCTAAGGCAAGCGCGGCGGGGCTGGGTAGCACGGCGGTGCTTGCGGCGGCTAGGGCACGGATGGCGTTGTGGCTCTAGAAGATGAGGGCGCATCGGCGATGTCGGCGGTTAGGGTTAGGCGAAAACGCTGGCGCTTGATTAAATAAGGTGCCCCCCTGAGTCAAAGACGGAAACGATAAAAGATATTTGATGCCGCACGAGATCTACTGACCGGACGCTCCGGTGGTAGCGACCGGACGCTACTACCCATGTCCGGTCGATTATAGTAAGGTCCAAAACCCCTAGAATCGCGACCGGACGCGTCCGGTGGACACCGACCGGACGCAGCCAGAGTCCGATCAACTCAGCCTGATTCTTCTCCAAACGATCGGACGCTGAGACGTCTTCTGACCGGACGTAGAAAGGCAGAGTCTGGTCACTCCTTCGTAGCAAGTTCACCTCCGATGAACTGACCGGACGCTGGACATCAGAGTCCGGTGCAGCGTTCGGTCACTCTTTTCCAGCAAATCTTCAATGATCATTCGCGCTGCCTGTTTCCAATCAAGTCCCAACTCCAATATGATGCAAATAAACACAAATTGGGACTGATGTGAGTGACCTCTCTCAAACCCTCAAGTTTTTCAAAATATTTTGCCTTAGGCTATAATTCTTTTTATGAAAATAGGCAATAAAAGGGCAAATGGAACAAAACAACATTCATGCATATGCAATACTTGTAAGTAAATCTAGTTGCTTGTCAAGTTTGATCCAAGGTTAAGCTTCTTCACACGTTTTTCGGCGGTTATCTTAACCATGTTAGACAAGCCCTATATGCATTACAAAAAAATTAAACATGTTGTATGTTACAATGAATGCAAGGAACAACACAAGCTCATCTTTTAGTGAAGTTGCTAAAATCAAGTACATTGAGCTCTTTCCGCAAACGACAAAATGTTGCCTCATCTAGCGGTTTAGTAAAGATATCCGCCAATTGATCCTCGGTTCTTACACCTTCTAGTGATATATCATTTTTAGCAACATGATCTCTAAGAAAGTGATGACGGATATCTATGTGCTTGGTGCAAGAGTGTTGAACCGGATTATTTGCAAGTTTTACCGCACTTTCATTGTCGCACAAAAGAGGCACTTTATCTAGAACTACACCATAGTCTAGCAAAGTTTGTTTTATGTATAATATTTGTGCACAACAAACACCCATGGCAATGTATCCCGCTTCGGCGGTGGACAAAGCCACACTATTTTGTTTCTTGGAGGACCAAGACACAAGTGATCTACCAAGCAAATGGCACCCTCCGGATGTGCTTTTTCTATCAACTTTGCATCCGGCATAATCCGAATCGGAATAGCCAATTAATTCAAATCTAGCTCCTTTGGGATACCAAAGGCCAATGCTTGGTGTGTGCTTAAAATACCTAAGGATTCTTTTTACGGCAATTAAATGAGTTTTCTTAGGATTAGCTTGAAATCTAGCACACATACACACACTAAACATGATGTCAGGCCTAGATGCGGTTAAATACAACAAGCTACCAATCATAGAACGGTAGAGAGTTTGATCAACCTTGTTACCTCCCTCATCTAGGTTGAGATGTCCATTAGTAGGCGTTGGTGTCTTGATTGGCTTACATTCATCCATTTTGAATCTCTTGAGAAGATCTTTTGTATATTTCTCTTGAGAGATGAAGATCCCTTCTCTCAATTGCTTGACTTGAAAACCAAGAAAGAATGTAAGCTCACCAATCATGGACATCTCAAACTACTTCGACATTAATTCACCAAATTCTTTGCAAGAATCTTCATTTGATGATCCAAAGATGATATCATCAACATACACTTGACAAATGAAGATATGGCCATCAAGCTTCTTGGTGAATAGTGTAGTGTCGACCTTCCCAATGAGGAAGTCCCGAAGGCGTTCATACCAAGCTCTTGGGGCTTGCTTGAGCCCATATAACGCCTTGGACAACCTATAAACATGATTAGGATATCTAGGGTCTTCAAACTTGGGAGGTTGATCAACATAGACTAGTACATTAATAAAGCCATTTAAAAATGCACTTTTCACATCCATTTGATAAAGTTTCATTTCATGATGTGATGCATATGCAAGTAGGATACGGATGGCTTCTAATCTTGCAACCGGTGCAAAGGTCTCTCCAAAATCCAAACCTTCAACTTGAGAGAACCCCTTTGCAACTAGTCTTGCCTTGTTCCTCACAACAACGCCTTGATCATCTTGCTTGTTTCGAAACACCCATTTTGTTCCAATGACTCTTGCACCTTTAGGTCGCTCTTCAAGAGTCCACACTTGGTTGCGGGTGAAGTGGTTCAACTCATCATGCATGGCATTGATCCAATCCGGATCTTGAAGAGCTTCTTCTACCTTGGTAGGTTCAAAGCAAGAGACAAAAGAGTGATGAGCAATAAATGAAGCAAGTTTTTGTGAGCGTGTCATCACTCCCTTTGACGGACTCCCTATGATGAGATCTTGTGGATGATCTTGTAGTAGGGGTGTTTTTCTTCTATTGACCACTTGAGGTGGAGGTTGTGGAGCATCAACATCTTGTGCTTGTGCCACCATTTGATCATGGGAGACATGAGTGTCTTCATTTTCTACTCTCCCATCTTTTTCACCATCTTGTGGCACATTTGATGAAGAGGGTGGATCAATCACTTGTACATCATATTCATCATCTTTTGGCTTGATGTCTCAAACCGGAATGTTCTTCATAGCCTCCCTCAATGGTTCATCACCTACATCATCAAGATTCTCATGTGCTCCTTGGGAGCCGTTAGATTCATCAAATTCCACATCATATATTTCTTCAACCAAGCTAGTGGCATGATTAAATACTCTATATGCTTTGGACTTTGATGAGTAACCAACAAGAAAACCAATATCACAACGTCTTTGAAACTTCCCTAGGTGTTGTCGCTTCTTGTAGATGTAGCATTTGTAACCAAAAACCCTAAAGAAGGAGACGTCCGGCTTCTTCCCATTGAGCAACTCATAAGGTGTCCTGCCAAGGAACTTTTGAAGGAATAGGCGGTTGAATGCATAGCATGCGGTGTTGATTGCTTCCACCCATAGAGCTTTGGGGGTGTTGTACTCATCTAGCATTGTTCTTGCAAGAGTGATCAATGTCCGGTTCTTTCTCTCAACTACACCATTTTGTTGAGGAGTGTATGTTGCGGAGACCTCATGTTTGATTCCAACTTCATCACAATAGGCTTCAATGTTTGTGTTGTCAAATTCTTTCCCATTGTTGCTTCTAATTTTCTTGAGCTTCACTTCAAATTCATTTTGTGCTCTCTTGGCAAACTTCTTGAAGCAAGATGCAACTTCGGATTTGTCATGAAGAAAGAATACCCATGTATACCTTGAATAATCATCAACTATCACAAAACAATAAAGATTTCCTCTCAAACTTTTGTATGTTGTTGGTCCGAATAAATCCATGTGAAGGAGTTCAAGCACTCTTGTGGTTGACATGAAAGCTTTAGTTGGATGGGTATTTGCAACTTGCTTGCCGGCTTGACATGCACTACAAAGCTTGTCCTTCTCAAACTTCACATCCTTCAACCCTCTCACCAAATCATTCTTCATAAGCTTCTTGAGTGAGCTCATCCCAACATGAGCAAGTCTTCTATGCCATAGCCACCCAAGTGTTGTTTTGGTGAAGAGACAAGTCTTCAAGTTAGCATCTTCGGAGGTGAAGTCCACTAGATATAAGTTGTTGTATCTAAATCCTTGAAATATCACTTGATCATCATCCTTCTTGGATACAACAACCTCCTTCTCGATGAACAAGCATTGAAAGCCAAGATCACACAATTGTCCAACGGATAGCAAGTTGAAGCTCAATGAAGCAACATATAGCACATTGGAGATGGAATGATCATTTGATATTGTCACTTTGCCCAATCCTTTAACCTTGCCCTTTGAGTTATCTCCAAATGTAATTCTTTCTTATCCATCTACTTCTTCATCTAGTGAGGTGAACATACGAGGATCACCGGTCATATGTTGTGTGCAACCACTATCAATAACCCAATGACTTCCACCGGTCTTGTAGTTCACCTACACATAAGAGATTCAAGCTTTAGGAACCCAAACTTGTTGAGGGCCCTTCACCTTCTCAACAAGTGACTTAGCAACCCAAATCTTCTTAGGCCTATTCTTGTTAGGAGGTCCTAAGAACATGACTTTCATCTTTCCACTAGAATCCTTTCTAAGCAAGTAGTGAGCATTGAAGGCAAAGGGTCTAGCATGCTTGGGCAAGGGTTGTGGTGGTGGAGTTTGGCACTCATGAGCAAAGTGGCCTTCTTGTCCACACTCAAAGCATCTCTTTATTTTGGCTTTGATTGTTGTTGTTGAACTTGAGCCTTCTTCTTCTCTACATGTGCCACATATCCAATGCCACTTCTATCCATCTTCATGATGGTGTTCATAAATAGCTCACTTTGAAGATATTTGCCTCTTGTGAACTTGCTCAATCCAACCTTGAGATGCTCTTTCTCCAACTTGAGCTTCTTGTTCTCTTCCTTAAGAGCATCATTGTTCTTTTCTTCCTTGAGCTTCTTGTTTTCCTCTTTGAGCTTCTCATTCTCAAGGATCAAGTCACCATCATGATCAAGGGTTTCTAGCACAATGGTGTTGTGGCTTTTGATTTCTTCAAGATCTCTCTTGAGCTTTGCATTGTCATTCTTGAGCTTGGCATACTCATCATAGTCATTGCACTCAACCACTTGCTTGCCCTTGATACTAGAACCTTGCTCAATGCTCTCAATGATCAACTCATCACATGATGTAGCTATATCAATCTTAACAACATGGTTAGTAGCATCATGCGGCTCATTGGATAGAAATTCTTGAGCAATAGCAAGATTATCATGATTAATCTTAAGAGTAATATATTCATCTTTTAGCTTGTTGTGGCTAGTGATGAGCTCATTGTACACCCACTCAAGTTTATCATGTTTATCTTTAAGCTCTTTCTTAGAAGATTTGAGCTCCTTGAGTTTGGATGACATAGTATCATTTGCTTCTCTAAGCTCAACATTAGCCTTTTCTATTGTATCACATTTTGCTAAAAGTGAATCATTCTTAGCATCTAGTTTTTCATTTTTAGCTCTACTCTTTCTAATGATCTTAGTGTATTGTCTTAGTATTTTAACAAGATCATCATATGAAGGTGAATCATCATCATCATCGCTATCGCTATCATCATCACTAGCTTGCTCATCGTCACTACTATTATCATTATTAGTTACCTTGCGTTCACCCTTGGCCATAAGGCATAGGTGTGTAGAGGATGATGGCGGTGGTGGCGGTGAACATGAGAGATCAATAGCTATGGCGGCCACCTTCTCATTGTCACTATCATCATCGGATGATCCACTAGATGAATCAATGTCCGTGAGCACCGACAATGTAGGCCTTTCCACTCTTCTTTTTCTTGT
Source organism: Miscanthus lutarioriparius (assembly GCA_904845875.1). Lineage (NCBI taxonomy): Eukaryota > Viridiplantae > Streptophyta > Magnoliopsida > Poales > Poaceae > Miscanthus > Miscanthus lutarioriparius. The sequence continues at coordinate 91,272,176 of CAJGYO010000010.1, read as the reverse complement.
GGAAGTCTCTCTTCTTGCCATCTCTCTTCTTGTATGGCTTGTTCTTCTTCTTTTCATCTTCTTCTTCATTGCTTGAGTCATCTTTCTTGCCCTTGAACTTGTTCTTGAACTTGTCTTTTTTGGGCTTGGTGTATTGGTGTGCTAGATGACCAAGTTCACCACAATTGAAGCAATCCATTTCAGAGATTGGCTTTCTCCTAGAGCTTGTGAAGAACTTCTTCTTGCCATCGAACTTGATGCCACTCTTGTTTAGCTTCTTTAGCATCTTGGCGGCTTTCTTCACCATGAGAGCAAGATCTTCATATTCATCTTCTTCATCACTTGAACTCTCATACTCAAGTCTTGCTTTGCCCTTATCTTGAATAGCTTTGAATGCTAAATCTTTTTCTTTCTTCTTAGTAGAGGATGAGCCATCTTGAGGTGTGATGTGCATGTATATTTCATGAGCATTGATCTTTCCCAAGATTTGTGTCGGTGTAGCGGTGGAAAGATCATCTTGATGTAGCACGGTCACAATATGCCCATATTTGTCAATGGGAAGGACACTCAAGATCTTTCTCACAACGTCGGATGGTGACATTTGAGTAAGTCCAAGTCCATTGACTTCCTCTACAAGAACATTCAAATGTGAATACATTTCATTAGCACATTCTTTAGGAAGCATTTCAAATGAGTTGAGCTTTTTCATGACAAGATGATAGCGTTCCTCACGCTCACTCTTTATTCCCTCATGGAGCACACAAACATCCGACCATAGTGCATGGGCGTCTTTGTGGTTCCTTACATGGTTGAACACATCTTTGCAAAGGTCTCTAAAGATGGTGTTGCGAGCCTTTGCATTCCATTTTTCATAGTTCACTTCATCGCCTTGAAGTTGTGTGGGATTCCTAGGTCTTGGGAAACCATGTGAGGCGGCTCTAAGTATTCCAATGTCTAGAGCTTCTAAGTATGCCTCCATGTGAATTTTCCAATATGGAAAATCATCCCCCTCGAAGATAGGAGCAGGTCCATCCCCATGAGACATCTTGCTCTAAGCGGTTAAGCTTAAAAACGTGAGCACGAGGCTCCGATACCAATTGAAAGGATCAAGATGCCCAAGAGGGGGGGGTGAATTTGGCTAATTCTAAATTTCTTCGCAATAAACAAGTCCTATGGTTAGCCCAATTAACCCCTTGTGCCTAGAGAACTGTTTCTATTGATCTAACGCACAAAAGTTTAGCAACCTAGTTCCAATCCTACTCTAGCATGGCAATTCTAGGAATGTAAATGACAAGAATTGAAATGCTCAAAGTAAATGCTTAAAGTAAAGAGAGGAGAGGAAACGCAGCGATGTTTTGCTGAGGTGTCGGAGAGTCACCACTCCCCACTAGTCCTCATTGGAGCACCCGCGCAAGGGTGTAGCTCCCCCTTGATCCGCGCAAGGATCAAGTGCTCTCTACGGGTTGATTCTTCGATACTCCGTCGCGGTGAATCACCCACAACCGGTCACAACTTGAGTTGGGTCATCCACAAGCTCTCCGGATGATCACCAAGCTCCCAATCACCACCAAGCCATCTAGGTGATGGCGATCACCAAGAGTAACAAGCATGAACTCTCACTTGACCACAACAAGCCAAGGGAGAAGGGTGAATGCACACTTTGCTACTCTTGATCTTGCTAATGAGGTCTCTTTCTTGGATTCTCAAATCACAATCACCTCACTAGGACCTTGCTCTTCTTGGCACTCACAAACATGTTTCTCAGCTGTTGGAATGAGCAAAAGTAACTCCACACACGAGTGGAGCTTCTATTTATAACATGGGCTGAAAAACAAACCGTTATGTGCCTCTACGGGGTGACCGGACGCTCCGGTCATGTTGACCGGACGCTTCGGTCAGTTCAACCTGCACACCAGTGTTTAAGTGTTGACCGGACGCTGGTAGGGCCCGATCACCACTGACCGGACGCATCCGGTTGCAAATATGCCTCACTGGACCCTTACTGGAGTCGACCGGACACTGCCTCTCAGCGTCCGGTCACATGACCTCTCAACGTCCGGTCAAGCCAGACGCAATCACCTTGGTCAAATCAACTGACCGGATCCTGAGCCAGCGCCCGGTCAGTATTTGACCCTCCATTCACTTCCAACTCTCAATCATATGAGAATGAAGTTTGCTCCATTGGATCTTAGGCATATGTAGGAGCTACCTAGCGCTAGTTTTAACAAGTGTGCTCCAAACCTAACTCACTAGACTCATCTAGGTCAAGCTACCCGTCTATACCCCCCTTAATAGTACGGCCAAAGGAAAAACAAAGTCCTAAACTACTCTAAGTGTCTCTCCAACTCTAAACGACACTTAGAACTAGTCCATCCTTAACCTTGTCGTGCATCCTTTGAATACCAAAACGATTTCCATCGTAGGGGCATGACAACCATGATTGCCTAATCGATCTCCATTACCGTGACCTAACTTAATTGCCTCTGCAAAACACACGTTAGTCACAGTAATCTTATATTGTCATTAATCACCGAAACCCAATTAGGGGCCTAGATGCTTTCAGGGACCTTTAGTCCCGGTTGGAGCTACCAACCGGGACTAAAGGTTAACTTTTACTCCCGATTGGTGCCTCCAACCGGGAGTAAAAGTCTACTCCCGGCTGGAGGCTCCATCCGGGACTAGAATGGGACCTTTAGTCCCGGTTTCTATCTCCAACCAGGACTAAAGGTACCCTCCTATATAGCCCTTGTTCCTCCCCGAGCCCGAGCCACTTCGAGCTCAATGTTCTCTTGCTATCGCCGGCCTCTCTTCTTCCTCATCACCGGTGTATCACAAGATTTCTTCCATTCCTCCATCGGTTCTAAAGGTTACCTACTTTATACTCTCATGTTTCATCTGTAGCTTATTTCATTTTATGGACTAGATATATGTGGTTTTTTTATGGTAGATTTTTTTTATTTGTAAGCCATTTAAGCTCAAAATCACTTTAAAGTTTGCGTATTTGGATGAAGGAAGGTTAAAGTAGTTCATCAAAACTAGTATTGAGCTTTCATTTCTAGCATGCATAGCACACTTCATGCTTTAGAGATATAGAGAATTTTAGAGTTTTTTTAATTTTATTTGTTTATAAAATGAGAAATTTATATTATATTAAAAATGAGTATAGAGAGTAGATGGCAACTGCTTCCGGGTCCTCGGCCTCTCATCGGGTTACAAAGCGACTGAGGCCAGACTTTCCTCTCATTGCATGCGGCAAGTGTGAGGAGAAGATTGTGATGGAGTACCGGGTGAGGAAGGAGTGTCCCAACAAGGGCCGTATCTTCTACAAGTGTCCGGATCGCAATGTGAGTTATTTTGTCGCATTTGATGATTATGGTTAATTTATACTTATTTTCATGATGATTGTAATTAAAGTTCTAATTTTTTATTTTAATTTCAGTGGGATGGCACTAGATGTTCAGGCTGGTACTGGGAGGAAGAGTATGTTGAACACGTGCAAAACTCTCTTGCACAGGCGGCTACGGTGGCTGATCAGGCAGTGATCCTACGTAAGAAGCCCATAGATGTTGAACAAACGCATGATCTGTCTGTTTTATTTGGGATTGGTCGCGAAATCCTTATGCTGCTGAAGTGCATTTTAGCTTTAGTTTTTTTAGTGGTAGTTGGGATTGTCTACATTGTAGCGAGACTTTCATAAATTAATACCTTGTGTGGTGGCATGCATGTCGTATAATTAACTAATTATGTTCTAGGTTTTAATATGGTGTGTATGTCATGTAATGCAGATGAGCCGGCATTGGATGTACAATGCTGATCGCCACTCCCAAGAGTTCATTGAGGGCGTGCATTCTTTCTTACGTGTGGTCGAGGCAAACAAACGTGATGGTTTCATGTGCTGCCCATGTGTCACATGTAAGAATTTGAAGGAATATGCTAGCTCAAGGAGTCTTCATTCACACTTGTTGAAGTCGGGTTTCATGCCAAACTATATTTGTTGGACGAAGCACGGAGAAACCGGGGTTGTAATGGAAGAAGGTGAAGAAGAACAATTGGACGATGATGACATTATTACTGAATATGGTGCCTTCAATGATACTGCAATGGGGGAAGCTGAAGAAGACATAGTGGCAGAAGATGAGCCCGCTGATGATCTTGCTCAGGCCATTCGTGACGCACAAAGAGAATGCGAAAGTGAAAAGGAGAAGATCAAGTTCTAGCGCATGCTAGAGGATCACAAGAAATTGCTATACCCAACTTGTGATGCGGGACAGAAAAAGTTGGGTACCACACTGGAATTGCTGCAATGGAAGGCAAAGAATGGTGTATCTGACAAGGGATTTGGGGAGTTACTGAAAATCCAAAAGAAGATGCTTCCAAAGGATAATGAATTGCCCGTCACTACGTACGAAGCAAAACAGGTAGTCTGCCCTTTGGGATTAGAAATCCAGAAGATACATGCATGTCCTAATGACTGCATCCTCTACCATGGCGAGGAGTACGAGAAGTTAGATGCATGCCCGGTATGTCATGCATCGTGGTATAAGATCAGGCGAGATGACCCTGGTGATGTTGAGGGCGAACGTCCCACGAAGAAAATCCCTACCAAGATTATGTGGTATGCTCCTATAATACCACGCTTGAAACGTCTGTTCAGAAACAAAGACCATGCAAAGTTATTGCGATGGCACAAAGAAGACCGTAAGGTAGACAATATGTTGAGACACCCTACTGATGGGTCCCAGTGGAGAGCAATCGATAGAGAATTCCTGGAGTTTGCAAATGACGCAAGAAACTTAAGGTTTGGTTTAAGTACGGATGGTATGAATCCTTTCGGGGAGCAGAGCAGTAGTCATAGCACTTGGCTTGTTACTCTATGTATCTACAACCTACCTCCCTGGTTATGCATGAAGCATAAGTTTATTATGATGCCAGTGCTCATCCAAGGTCCAAGGCAACCTGGCAACGACATCGATGTGTACCTGAGGCCACTAGTTGAAGAACTTCTACTTTTGTGGAACAGACCAGGTGTACGTGTGGGATGAGCACAAACAGCAGCACTTTGACCTACGAGCATTGTTGTTCATAACAATCAATGATTGGCCTGCTCTAAGTAATCTTTCAGGACAATCAAACAAGGGATATAATGCATGCACGCACTATTTCGATGACATTAAAGGTATATTCTTGAAAAAATGTCGAAAGGTCGTGTACCTTGGCCATCGTCGATTTCTTCCTGCGAATCACCCCCTAAGAAAGAAAGGCAAGCATTTTAAAGGTAAGGCAGACCACTAGTCCAAGCCAAGCAACCAAACTGGTGAGGATGTACTCAATATGGTCAAGGATGTGAAAGTAGTTTTTGGAAAGGCACATGGCAGCGAACCTGTTCCGAACGACGCCGATGGTCACGCACCTGTTCATGGCTCAAAACTCGAAAGAACAACACAAAGATTATCTTATGCTCTACAAGCTAAAACTATTGGTGCGTTTAGGCCCAATAGAGAGAAGGATGAACTGACGTATGCCCTTGGGACCGCTGGACACAGTGGCTGAACGAGAGGTTTAGGACGGAATATTTCTTGGGAGCATGGTTTCCCTGACGACAGAGATACCTACAGAAGCCGGCAGAGAAGGAAGGATGAGGATGCAACGTGAATCAGCAGGTTGGAGGAATTGGTTCGTGAGTCACGGGAGGCGTTGCTTCAAGCACAGGAGCGCGAAAAAGACATGCAAGCTAGAATGCAGGACGAAATCATAAAGCAAGCGCAAATAGCAATGAGTGCCCAGAGGCAGGCATCAGATCCAGGAATGAACATTAATATTAGCCCCCCTAATCAGTTGAAAAGCAGCTACGCTTCCACGAAGTTGCCAAATCAAGATGACGCAATGCTACGTTTCCCCGTGGATGACATCAGTGCACCGTTTACATCATGTGAGCTACATATTCCAAAAGAGAATGCCACAATCATGGTGGCTCTCAGTGTTTTTTCTCCTCCAGATCCTACCAAGACATCAAGAATCCATGGGGCAATAATACCACCTGGATATGTTAGCGTCTCAGTGGATAGAGTTAACAAAGGTTTTAGTGACCTGCCTCTTGACATTCCAGGAGGTGATGGGGAGAATACTCTAGAAGCAGAGAAAACATTCATACTATGGCGCAAGCGCTACATCATTATTCCCGGGGTCTCTAGTCCACCGCCGCTTCCTCAACTGCCAGACAATAGGTGCGGACAAAAGTGAACGAAACAATTTTTTCACAAACTTTCTATTGACATGCATGATTAATAATAACAATTTCTTATACCTAATTATTCTTTTTTGTAATCACACAGCAGGGCCTCCGCCAACCTAAGTCCAATTATTTAATCTCTAGATCATCATAGTGCTCCGGGCAATCAGGTGGCAACGCCGCCACCACCGCCCCTCCAAGGAGGTCTCCAACGCCTCCAACGGCTGCCCCGCCTCCCTTGATGACTAAGAGGAAGCCAGCTCCTAAGAGGTCCGCCCCGCAAACAAAGTCGTTGTCCCACCAGCCGGCAAAGAAGAAAGCCTCATCTAATCCTGTTATTCCCCAAAAACTGTCTTTCGAGAAAAGTGAAAAGGAATTAAAAGCTGTAGTAAAAAAAGATGTGGACAGTTTCTTCGAAAAAGTAAAAAAGCAACGAGAAGAGAGGGAGAACCCGGAGAAATCATACTTCTACCTACCTCTAGATATTCTAAGAAAGAAGGTGGAGCAGGAAAGGCGGGAATCTCAAAAGACCCGGCCAAAATCGGACTACGACCGCTCTCTCACCAAGTCATTTGAGGCGGCACAGAAAAAGACTAGACCAGGGAAAGGTGTTGCACAACTCGGACAACAATCGCAACAATCAGTCCCCCCTCTTGTCGTTCGTAATGAATATGGTTCGAACTTAGACTTAGACATCGATTTTGAGGAGCTGGCTCGGTTTTACGAGGAAACTGGTTTGGACCTTGCCCAAGTGCTCGCTGAAGGACCATCTGCTCCGAAAGTGGATCCTTGGAAGAAATTTGAACGTGGAAAGAGTCTATACAACCCTGAGACCTTAGGTGAACTGGGTACGCAAATGTACCTGCTAAACAAGTGGTACATGGCGGCGTGTGAACGGAGAGAGGCCTTTGTTACTGTCAGAGTTAGAAACCAACATTACTTCCGTGGCGATGACGTTATATATGTCGAGTTTGAAGAATTACACCAACTATGCCACCTGGACTTTCTCGACAAAAGTCTCATTAGCTGCTATTGTCTATAAGTGTGATTATTTTCTACTATTAAAGTGTGTATATATAAAGCTACATGTATATATATATATATATATTATATATCCTCACACTATATTTTTATATATGCAGATATGAGATGACAGAACTCAGAAAGAGAAAGGATAATGATGTTGGTTTTGTTGATCCAAATGTCGTATTCAAACACCCTAATCCCCCGCCTTAATGGAAAGCTGAATTCTTAGTGAACCAACAAAACAAGGACATACTCTTCCCCTACAACTTCAAGTGAGTGTAAAATAATTAATGTCAATCATATGGACATTTGTTCAATTATTTGCTTACTAGCTAAGCTATCTCCCATATATATACATATATGTTGACTCTAGTTAATGTCGATCATATTTGTGTATAAAAACATATGCAGCAATCACTGAATATTGATGGTCATCGATATGGTCAATAGTCGGTTGAGAATCTTAGACTCGTTAAGAAAAGAGCAAACAGAGTACCAAGACATGATAGATATTATCTAAGGGTAATATGGTCTCTCTAGCAACTATATATACCCCGATCTCTTAACTACAACAATTATTAAAGATCAAATTAATGTTTTATTTTATTGGGCGCATTGTTTGGAAAAGTTTCATTGAGAATCACCACATGAAACATTGCAGAGCGCTACTGGATATAATCGCACACAAAGTAAGTACTATCTACATTTATATATATATATAATTCAATTAACACCATGCATGCTTTCAATTCACCGGATCTTTTTTCTCGTAAAAGTGGGTTCTGAGGCAAGAACAGAGGAACAACTACTGCGGATACTATGTTTGCGAGTTTATCGGGGCGTACACAAAAAAAACTCCTGAAGAGATCCTCAAAGTATGTTATATAAATATATTCATATATTCACAATTTCTTTTGTTGCTCATATATATATAAGTAATCAAGTGACCAACACATACATATATATTAATACTTTTCCTTGAACTTTTATTGAAGACTCTATGATTGAAGTAAAAAGTCATACGACGTAACCAACTGAAAGCAATTCAAGAGACCATAGCAGGATTTCTTAATGACCAGGTCCTCAACCCCGCCGGCGAGTTCTACAATGACGTCAACGAAACATGGAAGCCAAACTAGATGGAATGATTTTGTTATCCCAAGGATATGATAGAATATACAATACAACCTTTATTTGTAATATATATATATATATATATATATACACACACACATACATACATATTATATGTACATAAAATAACGTACAATATATGTATATGCATGTAATATATCCGTTAGTTTCATACTTTAGTTTGTACAAAATGTTCGAACATTATAAACGTGTAGAATACGTATATTATTAGCAGCGTAGAATACGTATTCGAAAACTTATTCGAAAACCAAAACGAATCATCAATTGAAAATAGAAAAAAAAAACCTTTAGTCCCGGTTGGTAACACCAACCGGGACTAAAGGGCCGCCCCACGTGGCCAGGCCGGGAGGCCCTTTAGTCCCGGTTGGTCTTACCAACTTTCACCTTTAGTCCCGGGCGTGAAACCGGGACTAAAGGAGGGGACCTTTAGTCCCGAGTTCGTACTCCCGGTTCCAAAACCGGGACTGAAGGCGGTTGACAACTGGGAGTACAGCCTATTTCTCCACTAGTGTTTGTTCCTTTATCTAAAAAATAATATGGGTGGATTTGATGGATCAAAAGCACGTTTGCTTGTTGGGTGGTCTGGATTGGATCGGGTGGATCTCGTGGGTCCATGTCATTCGAGGGCACGCGAGTACCTGGCGTCCGAGATCGTGTCCAGGAAGGGCACGACAGTTCGGTGGACGCTGGGCGTCTTCGTCTTCGAGCTCCTTTACGAGGCCACGTCGTTCAAGGGCTACAACAACGAGGCGATGCTCACCAACATCGTGGAGCGCGCTCGAGTTCTGCCGGGAGCTCCCCGTGCTGCCAGCCGCCAGGGACCTCGTGGTCGCGCATCTCGTCAAGGACACCACGCGCCGGCTCGGCGCCAAGGTCAGGGTCGCGAGCGGCACCCGTTATTCGGCGGCGTCAACTGGGCGCTGCTCCGGTGCGCAAGCCCCCGTACGTGTTGCTGTCGTTTAGCGTGGGGAACGGTAAGGCTGGCAGCGGCGGCGGCAGGAGCGGTGATGGCATGTACTCGGCTTAGGGCTACAACGGTGATGTGGCTGCAGGAGGGTGGCCAATGGCTACTCCAGTCTTCCGGAGTCGTCGTGCTCCCTCGTCCAGCGGCCAGCACAACCACGGCAGCTCGAAGAGGATGCCATCCTTCGACGCTTGGGCTTGGGCTGCAACGCGGCAGCACCTGGGGCTGCGACACCCGAAGCCGACGCCTGACTGCGACACTTCGGTGTCTTCCAAAGCCGATGCGGCAGCGCCTCCCCAATCCGCAGTACGTGGATATACCCATGGATTAAATGGATTGAACCATACCCACCCAAGTCTAGAGAAGATTAGATGGGTGGGCCTGTAGACCCAACCCAATCCATGGATACGTAAAGTTATGCGGTTTGGATTGGGTTGAGACGTACGGATGGATTGGGTGGGTTGGATGACCCATGCACAGGGCTAGCTGATGTTGTGGCAAATCAAAAGACCTGTCGATGTTGCACGTTTATGTTCCTGTGGAGTTGCATGATAAGAAATTACTCTTCCTGCCTTGCTTATATATTTATATATTGGGTCTGTGTAGAATCTGTGCCAGGCTCGCTTTGGAGACCGATACTTATTTAAGTTAGAAATTTCTATTTATCTTTAATTTATTATTCTGATTTTTCTTTTTATTTAATTGTGTTAGGTATGGACTCTTCGATTAAATATAATCCATCTATTTATTTAATTGTGTTAGGTATGGACTCTAGGGTTAAACATAGACCGTTAGATTATCATAAAATCCAACGGTGCATATTTTTTTAAAAAAATTCTAATTAATCTCGTAATTTCTAAATCCTCTAGATGAACGTGGAGGCTTCTTTTGATTTTGTTGTATTAATATAATAGACAGTTTAATTTAGATGAAACTTCGCACCTCTCTCACTACTACAAAAATGTTTTTGGAGATGCTTCATTTTATTTTACGAAGTGACCATTATTATGAGCACTTGCCTCTAAAATTAGTCTAGAGCCCAATGGCCGCATGCTACCTGTAGAGATCGATTTCTAGAGGTGATTGGGAAAGGATGACCATGTCTAGATATAAGGGTATTATCCATTGAGCCATATAAGCACCCACCTCTAAAAATGAAGATTTCTAGAGGTGGTTGCTTATATGGCTCCTCTATAACTTAGCCTATTTAAGAGGGTTGTCCTTATATGACCTGACTTTAAAAATGGAGGCCCATGGCCTATTTCAAACAAACCCTAGAACCTCAACTTTGAAAATCCCTCTTCCTTACCCTCTAGATGTTGTCGTTTCTCTCTCCATCTTTCTCATTCCCTCTTAACACCGCTCCATTCCTCAGTGTGTCGTCTCCTCCCTCAGTCTCTCCCATCCAACAATGCCTCCACGATGATCTGGCTAAGGCACAAGGAGCCGACCTCCATGACAGCACAGGTGGCTACGATTAGGGAGGGTAGCCAGGATCTAGCAAGGATGGTCTGAATCCAGCTTCTTTGTCCTCTTCGTCTTCACCAAGCTACTTTACCCGTTCCTGAAACTATCTGGGGCAGACACCATGGTCGACCGTGCTACTAGTGATGCCTTCATCGTCTAGGCCTACAATGCAAGCATTCTCCCAAGAAAAGATTTCCATCAAACCCAACATAGTTTAACAAAGTTGAACAATTTGAGATACATTAGATGGCTGAAGTTTCACAAGAAACCATGTCACACTGAGAGCAAGCCAATCAGTATAGACAGCTTCAAGAGAAAACTATCTAAAACAAAGTTAAGCCTAACCATTCCAAACAAGCTATGATAATAAGTAGATTGAGCTGCAGCCGAATCCTCATGCTTCTCAAAATCGAAACTTGAATAAATATAACAAAGAAGAAAAAGTTACCACAAAAGGAAATGAGAACTGGCACTGTCAGTAACTAAATGAAGAGTCAATGAAACTTTATTGAAATAGAAGAGCATCTAGAGAAAAGATCAATTTGACAAGCATGCAGCCAAAATATAAAATATGTTCTACAAACCAGGAAGTTTCCTATGGCATCCCACCATTAGTTTCCACCTCATAGCTAGAGGGAAACTGGATAACCTGGATAGCACAAAACTCCGCCACACAAGCAAGACATGCTGCTAGTTCACCCAGTTATCAAGTGACAACAACACAGGGGAGCTATGTTTACCCAGCACATGGGGTTTAAAGTTTGCAGGAGCAAAACTAAAACTTTACTCTGGGAGATGACAGTACGTAATTTCTATTACTGCAAATGTACATAATTAGAAAGAAGAAAATATGTGTCACTTAATGGGACTGTGCAGTTTAAAGACTATGATAACAATGTATACTGTTATAGTACTTAACTATTGTGTACCACTGCATGGCAAAGGGCAACAGAATAACAGATTCAAGAGCTAATTAAGGTTCCAAAGGACAAAAATAAGAGCCTCGACAGCAGTTAGCAGATACTCCTACAAAAGTTAGTACAGATATCATACAGAAGTGCAAAAATAACAAAGATATGGACACAAGTATTGTGAATAACCACATAATGGGAAATTCAGTAGCAATAGAAGGGGGCTAATACATTCCAAACTAGGCAATTTTACATTCAAGATTGTCCAATTGTAAATAAGACTTTAAAAAGATGACAATATTTGCTACTTTTCAGAAAAAACATGGATTTCAAGGTAGTCATCTTTTGGCCAAAATGTCCTCAAATAATATGGATAGTAAAAATTGCAAGGTCGTAAAGTAGGGAAAGTCTAAATAGGGCTGAACTTGCTAGCTTGCTCTACTTGGCTCATTACCGGCTCGACTCGGTTTTCACGTTTAGATTTTTTAATGAGCGAGCTGGCATTTTAGCTCGTTATGGTAACGAGCCAACTCAAGCTGGCACACAAGCTAACTCATGAGCCAAACGAGCCAGGAATGTAGTAGGCCTGTGATAGTTCAGAACACAAGCAGCTAGTCATGAGCAATCAGTACATTGCAGCCCAACATCCATCTAGGCAGCCCAGCACAATAGCAACTCAAATCCAATGCTGATAAGTCCAACACATAGCCTAGTTACAGTCTCCAGCTACCCAACTCATGGCCCCATCCGCACTCATGAGTCGTGCAGTCATGCACGCAATACAAACACAAGCAAGCGGTGACAGTGCTCTCATCTCATCCCATTCCCTTCCGCCCTCTCCCCCAAGCTTCCCTTGTGAGATCTCGAGAACTAGCCCACAGCGGCACGGTCATAACATCAAGCTCCGTCCACACTGATCCATGAATCAAGATTGCCTACGGATTCTGTCGCGATCTCACTAGATCTTGGCAAGGATTTAAGCTCCGCGTGCCCGAGAGCACCACGAGCTCAGCTGCTCACTGTTTCGATGCCAAGCTCCTCGGCAGGCTAGAGCACAGCAAGGCAATGATGTTGGGGCACCATGAAGCCTCCACCTTTGAGGAACTCCTTGACGCACATTGTGTTTGATCCAGGTCCCTTAGGCTCATGCTAAACTAGCTCGCGAGCTGATCAAGCCAGCTTGAGCTAGCAAATGAGTCAAGCCAAGTCAGATTTCTAGCTTGTTAAGATAACGAGCTAAACCAAGCTGGCTCGATATCCACCCCTAAGTGCAGATTTGTATGACCATGTTGCATAATTTAGCTCACGAGTAAGAAAATGTCAAACATTGTGAAACCATTTTGTAGTCACAAGATACACATACTTGACAACGACGAGTAATAACCCAATAGCCATGTTAGGCAGAACACCACTTCCCAACCATAGTATTACCCTGAGTAGCAGCATGCTATGGCACAAACTCACGGTCCTTCAGCGCACTAAAACATGGGATCTTGCTCCCTTGCCTCCTTATGCCTGAGCATATCACATGAAAATAGGTCTACCAGATCAAGATATGCACACTCATTGCTATAGCTCCAATGGAATTGCAATTTATTTGTTCATTATTTTTCTCATCATTATGGATGTTCATATGGCTTTCAAATTTAATAACTCAACACATGTGAGATGTGTCTATATTCATAGCCGTTGCTTGCTAAGTTTATCTCACCCCTTTAATTATTTACAGGTGTTTAAACATATTTGTCAAGCATGATGGGCTTGGAATTAGATGCATGCACGTGTCACTTCATCACCACCAAAATAAATGTTCATGCTTTAAGAATACAGGTCGCAATGTGGCCCTTTGTCTAAGTTAAAGTATTGTCGAAGTTAACTTAGTTATGTTGCTGAGATGTTATAATTGTGTGGTGTGCCTCCTTAGAGTTGGCGTTTAATTATTTATCTATATTTGTTGATGTTTTCTTGTGTTAAGCGTGAGACATGTATTCTTTGTTCTTGCTGCATTGTCAAATAAGATGCTGCCCAAATTTTCTATTTTTAATATAATATTAATTGGTAGGAGTAGGGTGTTACAGTTGGTAATCAAAGCTTAGGTTGTAATCCTAGGTGAAGTAATGTTTAATTTGACACACTGCACATGTACCTTGGTTTGGGTTCTCTGCATATTTTCGTGTACCTAGCTTGTTTGTTCCTTCTGTCAAAACCTTTATTTCTTGAAATTGATTTATGTGTTTATATGTTTTGTGGTGGTTGCGGTCATGCCACTAATAGGCGAGGTCGAGGTCGAGGTAGACCGCAGGGTGATGCCCACACTAGTAGAGAACAGACCTTTGATCCTCTGCCAAAATGGGCTCTAGTCCCAGAATTTTTTGTCCCCGGGACTAGAAATACCTTTTGTCCCGGTTGGTGGTTCCAACCGGGACTAAAGGTCCCTGCCCAACGGCTACTGCGCCAGACAGAGGTGGCAGGAACCTTTAGTCCCGGTTGGAACCACCAACCGGGACTAAAGGTATACTTTTACTCCCGGTTGGTGGCTCCAACCGGGTGTAAAGGTCTACTCCCGGGCCGTGGCTGCGCCCGGGGTTGCAAAGTTACCTTTAGTCCCGGTTGGAGCCACCAACCGGGACTAAATGTCCTCCCTTTATTTATCGGTCGTCTCCTTCTTCCTCCCCGAGCCCGAGCTCAGCACATTTTGAAGCTCACTGCACTAGTGTTCTTGCTTCCTCCCTCCCTCCATTGTTCCTCCATCCATTCTTCGATTCCTCCGTCGATTTCTTCGATTCCTCCGTCGATTCTTTAGTTGTAAAGGTTATCAATCTCATACTCTCATTTTTCACCATTGTCTCATGTCATTTTGTTCACTATATATATATGGTTCTTTATTGTGGTTTTTTTCATTTGTAAGCAATTTGAGCTCAAAATCACTTCAAGCTTGCATATTTACATGAAAGAAGGTTAAAGTATATATAAATATAAACTTAGAAAATAGTTAGAAAATTATAGAAAATCCGTACTAGTTGAACTTGCGGACCGTGTTCATCTCGACGAGCATGTTCTCTACCGAGCGGTAACGGATATCAAGGAGGAGCTTTGAGTCTACGAGGGAGAGCGACAACGGTCGTGGAAGACCGTGTTCCCTTTCTCGTAGAATCGGAGCTCTTTCTTGACCAAGTTCGGTGTCATTCCGTGGAGAAATGCTCACGAGATGATCACGTAAGCAAGGTCAACTAGTACGGATGGTTATTTATTAAAACATGTTTTGAGCTATAATGTATTAAAAAATAAGTATAGAGATCTATATAATTTTATAGTTTCTTAATTTTATTTGTTTATAAAAGAGAAATTTATAGTGTATTAAAAATGAGTATAGAGAGTAGATGGCAACTCGCTTCGGGTCCTCGGCCTCTCATGGGTTTCCAAAGCGACTTAGGCCGGCCTCCTCTTATTCCATGCGGCAAGTGTCGTGATGAGACGAAGATTGTGATGGAGTACCGAGTGAAGAAGGAGGGTCCCAACAAGGATCGTATCTTCTACAAGTGTCCGGATCATGTGTGAGTTATTTTATCATATTTAATGATTATGGTTAGTTTATACCTATTTTCATGATGGTTATGATTAAAGTTCTAATTTTTGTTTTAATTTCAGTGGGATGGCAAAGTGGGCGATGTTTAGGCTTCTCTTTGGGAGGAAGAGTATGTTGAACTCGTGCAAAAATATCTTGCACAACAAAAGAGATCGGCTGGCTAATGAGGCAAAGTGATCCAAATAGAAGAAGCCCAAAGATGTTGCACAATCGGGGATCTGTCTGTTTTAGTTGAGATTGGTCGTGAAATCCTAGTGCTACTGAAATGTATTTTAGCTTTAGTTCTTTTAGTGGTAGTTAGGATTGTCTACATTGTAGCGATGCTTTCATAAATTTGTATCTTTTGTGGTGGCACGCATGTTGTATAAATAATTAATTATGATCTAGGTTTTAATATGGTATTTATGTCATGTAATGCAGATGAGCCGTCATTGGATGTATAATGTTGATCGCCGCTCCTAAGAGTTCATTGACGGCGTGCATTATTTGTTACGTGCGGCCGAGGCTAACAAACGCGACGGTTTCATGTGCTGCCCATGTGCCATATGTAAGAATACGGTGGAATATCCTTGCTCAAGGACTCTTCATGCACACTT
This sequence comes from Miscanthus lutarioriparius, assembly GCA_904845875.1. Lineage (NCBI taxonomy): Eukaryota > Viridiplantae > Streptophyta > Magnoliopsida > Poales > Poaceae > Miscanthus > Miscanthus lutarioriparius. The sequence continues at coordinate 91,256,263 of CAJGYO010000010.1, read as the reverse complement.
GTTCAAGTCGGGTTTCATGTCAAACTATATTTGTTGGACAAAGCATGGAGAAACCGGTGTTGTAATGGAAGAAGGTGAAGAAGAACAATGGGACGACAATGATATTATACCCGATGGTGCGTGCTTCAATGATACTGCAATGGGAGAAGCTGAAGAAGAGGTAGCCGCAGAAGATGAGCCGGCTGATGATCTTTCTCAGGTCATTCGTGACGCACAAAGAGAATGTGAAAGTGAAAAGGAGAAGATCAAGTTCGAGCGGATGCTAGAAGATCACAAGAAATTGTTGTACCCAACTTGTGATGCAGGGCAGAAAAAGTTGGGAACCACACTAGAATTGCTGCAATGGAAGGCAAAGAATGGTGTATCTGACAAGGGATTTGGAGAGTTACTAAAAATTCAAAAGAAGATGCTTCCGAAGGACAATGAATTGCCCGCCACTACCTACGAAGCAAAACAAGTTGTCTGTCCTATGGGGCTAGAAATAGAGAAGATACATGCATGTCCTAATGACTGCATCCTGTACCGTGGCAAAGAGTACGAGAAATTGGATGCATGCCCGGTATGCCATGCGTCGTGGTATAAGATAAGGCGAGATGACCCTGGTGATGTTGAGGGCGAACGTCCGTGGAAGAAAATCCCTGCCAAGGTTATGTGGTATGCTCCTATAATACCACGCTTGAAACGTCTGTTCAGAAACAAAGAACATGCAAAATTGTTGCGATGGCACAAAGAAGACCGTAAGGTAGACAATATGTTGAGACACCCTGCTGATGGGTCCCAGTGGAGAGCAATCGACAGAGAATTCCCAGAGTTTGCAAATGACGCAAGAAACTTAAGGTTTGCTTTAAGTACAGATGGTATCAATCCTTTTGGAGAGCAGAACAGTAGTCATAGCACTTGGCCTGTTACTCTAAGTATCTACAACATTCCTCCTTGGTTATGCATGAAGCGGAAGTTCATTATGATGCCTGTGCTCATCCAAGGCCCGAAGCAACCTGGCAATGACATCGATGTGTACCTGAGACCACTTATTGACGAACTTCTCATTTTGTGGAATAAAGAAGGTGTACGTGACAGAACACTTTGATCTCATGAGCATTGTTGTTCGTAACAATCAATGATTGGCCTACTCTAAGTAATCTTCGGATACAGTCAAATAAGGGATATAATGCATGCACACACCGCTTTTGTGATATTAGAGGTGTATTCTTGAAAAAATGTCGAAAGGTCGTGTACCTTGGCCATCGTCGATTTCTTCCTGCAAATCACCCCGTAAGAAAGAAAGGCAAGCATTTTAAAAGGAAGGCAAACCACCTGACCAAGCCTCACAACCAAACCAGTGAGGATGTACTCGATATGGTCAATGATGTGAAAGTCGTCACTTTGATCTCATGCATTGTTGTTCGTAATACAATCAATGATTGGCCTGCTCTAAGTAATCTTTCGGACAGTCAAATAAGGGATATAATGCATGCACACACTTTGCTTGGTGATATTAGAGGTGTATTCTTGAAAAATGTCGAAAGGTCGTGGTACCTTGGCCATCGTCGATTTCTTCCCGCAAATCACCCCAGAAGAAAGAAAGGCAAGCATTTTAAAAGGAAGGCAAACCACCGACCAAGCCTCGCAAACCAAACCAAAGTGAGGATGTACTGATATGGTCAATGATGTGAAAGTCGTCTTTGGAAAAGGACATGGAAGCCAACTTTGTTCGAACGACGCTAACGGTCACGCACCCATGTGGAAGAAGAAGTCCATATTTTGGGACCTACCCTATTGGCAAGTCCTAGAGGTCCATAGCTCGATCGACGTGATGCACTGACGAAGAATCTTTGTGTGAACCTGCTAGGCTTTATGGGTGTGTATGGAAAGCCTAAGGACACATTTGAAGCCAACGACAGACCTGCGTTGTTTGAGAGAAAGAGACAACCTGCATCTAGAGAAGATGATGATGGACGCCATTACTTGCGTCCCCGCTAGCTACACTCTAAGCAAAGAGGAGAAGGAAATCATGTTTGAATGCTTAAACAACATCAAGGTACCATCTGGATTCTCCTCGAATATAAAGGGTATTATAAATGTTGCGAGAAGAAATTCGTAACTTAAAGTCCCATGATTCATCACGTTCTCATGACGCAATTACTTCCAGATTGCATTAAGAGGAATTCTACCTCCAAATGTACGTCTAGCCACCGTGAAGCTATGTGCATTCCTCAATGCAATTTCTCAGAAGGCAATTGATCCAACTGATCTAGCTAAACTATAGAATGATGTGGTTCAATGTCTCGTCAGCTTTGAGTTGGTGTTCCCTCCTTCCTTCTTTGATATTATGACACACCTCCTAGTTCACCTAGTCAAGGAGATTTTCACTCTTGGTCCTATGTTCCTACACAACATGTTCCCCTTAGAGAGATTCATGGGAGTCCTGAAGAAATATGTTCACAACCGTGCTCGCCCAGAAGGAAGCATCGCCAAGGGCTATGGAACAGAAAAGGTCATTGAGTTCTATGTTGACTTTATTCCCGAGGTTGACTCGATTGGTGTTCCTGAATCGAGACATGAAGGGAGACTAAGCGGAAAGGGGACACTAGGGAGGAAAACATATATTGGTACGGATGATGATTATTTCAATAAAGTGCACTACACAGTTCTACAGAACTCCTCTTTGGTAGATCCGTATATTGAGACACACAACGATCTCTTACGATCCGAGTTTCCAGGGAAGACTGAAGCTTGTACGAGACCGGCTCCCGATCAGTACCCGCGAATGGAAGAAGAAGACCAATGCTCCTCATATCAGTTTTGTCTCCGATCGTGACAAGACGTTAATTTGGAAAGATGTCTTGGTACATTTCACGCTCCAAACAGATGGTTATGATGATATTATAGATGGTGATGAATTAAAGGAGCGAGTTAGGGATTGGGCAATGAAGAAGATGGCCACCCAGTTTCAGACTTGGAAGAAACACCTATACACGACATATGTCAAGAAGAACATAGCACCAGATTTTACTGTCCTAGGCCCGATCTCAAAGTAGAGGCCCTATTGGGATGAGTTTGTATAGTACAAGACATCGGAAGAGGGTGCGAGTCGGGTGATAAAGAACCAACGTAATGCCCAACAGAAGACATACCACCATAACTTGGGATCAGGTGGCTACCCGACTGCCATTAAGAAGTGGAACAAAATGGAAGCAGACCTTCTTGCCAAGGGTATCACACCTGAATCACTCGAGTGGGCAGAGCGTGCAAAGAATTGGTTTTTCGCTCATGGGGGAACACTGGACCAGGAGACAAGGAAGTGCGTTTATGGCGTAAGACTGCAAGAAGCAGCAGAAAGATTGTTTTATGCTCAGAGAGCTACTGCTAGTGGTGCGTTCAGGCCCAATAGAGAGAAGGATGAGCTGACATACGCCATCGGGACTATTGAACATGGTGGCCGAACTAGAGGCAAAGGAAGTGTCTCGTGGGAGCATGGATTCCCTCGGACAGACCTTCCTACAGAAGCCGCCAGAGAAAGAAGGAAGAAGAGGCACAGCGGCTCCAGAGGTTGGAGGAAGCGGTGCGTGAAGCACAGGAGCGGGAAAAAAACCTTGAAGCGAGAATACAGGAGGAAATCAGAAGGCAAGTGCAAATAGCAGTGAGTGCAAGCAAGCGAGCATCGAGCCGAGGAATCAACATTAGCCAATGTTCGGTTGAAAAGGTACCGCGCTTCCACGGAGATACCAAATCAAGGGACACAGGATTGCGCTTCCTGTGGATGACGTCCATCAAACCTTGTACAACGTGTGAGCTACACATTCAAGGGGAATTCCACAATCAAGGTGGCTATCGGTCTTGTTAATCCTATCGACCGAACCAAGACACCAAGGATTCATGGGAATATAATCCAAGAAGGATATGCTACCATCTCGGTAGATAAAGTGAAAAAGGTTTTAGTGATTTGCCTCTTGACATTCCCCGGAGGTGATGGCGAGAAGACTATAGGAGAAGCGGAGAAGACATTCATTCTACTGCGCATAAGCGCTACATTATCATTCCAGGGATGTCGGCTCCACCTCCTCCCGAAACTACCTCACCAAAGGTACGTCGGATGAAAACACTACATCATTAATTTGTATTGGCTTAAATAATTAACAATCACTCATAATAATATGTCATTCCTTTTTTGTAGCAGATCCTCCCCAACCTAAATCCAATTGTTCAATCGCCAGATCATCATAGTGCTCAGACGATGACATTGTGTTGGGCGAGGCTGCATCCACACCATCTCCAAGGAGGTCTCCAACGCCACGGCCGCCACCTCCAAGGAGGTCTCCAACGCCACGCCCAACAACACCTCCAAGGAGGTCTCCAATGCCTCCCCGCCCCGCCTACCAAGAAGCCTAGCAAGAGGCCAGCCCCTCAAATGATGAACTAGTCCCCGCCTGCAAAGAAAGCCACCGTGAAACCAAGGGCTATTCCCAAAATAATATCTGAAGAGAAGGAAGGAGGAACTGATGCATATAAAAAAGATATGTCTAGATTCTATGACAAACTTAAAAAGAATCAAGAAGCAAGAAGAAACCCGGAGAAACCATACTTATTAGTAGCTCTAGATATTCTAAGAAAAAGGGTGACTTCTTACCAGCAACAACAGCGGGAATCTCATAAGCCGTCCAAATCAACGTTATCGGACTATGACCGCACTCTCACCAAGTTAATTGAGGCGGCACAGAAAAAGAAGCGGGCAGGGAAAGGAGTTGCCCAACTCGGACAACAAGCGCACCAATCAGTCCCCCCGCTAGTTGTTGGTAATGAATATGGTTCGAATTTAGGATTAATGCATTAGGCAAACATACCTCCGGATGTCGATTTGGATCACCTTGGTGAATTTATTGATGAGACTGGTCTCGACCTTTACTAGATGTTTGGTGATGGAAACATTGAGAGTGCGGCAGAGGTTGATATTTGGAAGAAAAAATTTGTACTAGGCCAGAGTCTATACAACCCTCAAGCCTTATCTGATCTGGAGACGCAAATGTACCTGCTAAACAAGTGGTACATGCAGGCGTCTACCGGTGGAGACTTCTGCGTTGGTGTCAGAATTATAGACGAACATTGGTTCCGTGGCGATGATGTTATGTATGTTGACTTTGTAGAATTTAATCAACTATGCCACCTGACCTCTCTAGACAAAGTTATCATTAGCTGCTATTGCCTATAAGTAATAATTCTTTCGATCTATTATTAAACTCATCATATGTGTGTATATGCATATAAATTATCCTAACAAGTACTATATATATGTAGATTTACAATGACAGAGCTCAGAAAGGAAGGCTGCAATGAAATTGGTTTTGTTGATCCCCATATAATATTCAAAGACCCAATTACTCCAAAGACTAATTGGAAGTCTGAGTCAGAGAGTAACCTCGTGAACTTCTTAGTGAACCAACACCACAAGAAGGATATACTCTTTCCCTATAACTTCAAGTGAGTGTTAATAATATCGATCATCCTTAATGGCTCATATGTTGATTCTAGTTAATTAATGAGTGTTATGCGTTATATCCTATAAACACATGCAAAGAATCATCGGATATTGATGGACATCGATCCGGTGAAAAGTCACTTGATAATCTATGACTCGATGAGAAAACCACAACAAGACTACCAAGATATGATAGATATTATCCGAGTTAATTTCGGATCTCTAGCAACTATATATACACACAAACATGATGATTAACTATATCGATGACGTGGCAAATTTTTTATTGGGCGGTGTTTGGAAAACCTTTATTGAGAAGCAACACATGGAAAATGCAAAGCGCCAATTGAATGTAATCCTTTGAAAGTAAGTCCCCGAATCGCATCATCTTTATTAATTAAACATATAGCTTTCACCGATCACCGTTTGGATGACAAATCTTTTTTCTCTCGTAAAGTGGTGTCTCGATGCGAGAACAGGGGAACAACTCATCGTGGTTACTATGTTTGCAAGTTTATCAAGGTGATCTCCCAAAGAACTCCTACAGAGAGACTCAAAAATGCGTTAAAATACACTATATATTCATTTAATTATTATTATTAATTGTGTTACTATGTCTTTATATAAATATATGTACATATATTAATTTATTTTCCTTTAATTCAAACCTCAGAGACTCGATGGTTGGAGGAAAAGGTCATACGGCAAGACCAAATCAAAGCAATTCAAGAGTCTATAGCCGGATTTTTTAATGAGCAGGTCATCGATTCCAAGGGCGAGTTCTACTTCGACCCAACACTGCCATAGAAGCCAAGCTAGAGGATGAGAGAAAACTTGTTATATCACAACAACTGTAATGCAATCTTTTTGTAATATATGCACATGAAATAATATAATGTAAAATACACATATGCATGCATGCATGTAAATATATATATGATGCATGCATGCATATATATATATATATATATATATATATATATATATATTTCTATGCTTGAATTGTGTGATTTAATACGTTCATTGTGCTTGAACCGAAACATACTATACGCGCGTATAAATGTATAATTAGCAGCGTACAATATGACTTCGAAAACAAAAAAGTGAAAAGAAAAGAAAAAAGAAAAAAACCTTTAGTCCCGGTTCGTATTACCAACCAGGACTAAAGGTGCCGGCCATCGTGGTATGTCAGAAGGCACCTTTAGTCCCGATTGGTGTTACCCACCGGGACTAAAGGTCCTCCTTTAGTCTCGGTTCCTGACCCGGGACTAAAGGACCCCCTTTAGTCCCGGATGCTTGCTCCCGGGTGAGGAACCGGGACTAGAGGGGGTTCCCCACCGGGAGTAAAGCTCGGTTCTCTACCAGTGCCAGCCAGAGAGCGACACTCAAGCGGAGCTACTAGCCACAGTGCGGGCAATGCAGAACGAGTTGAGGACTCTTACGCAGGCTAATCGTGTGTGGGTTGCCCAACCTGTTCCCCTTGATGGCACAGTCCCTGTGGGTGCTGCCCAACCTATTCCCCCTGATGGCACAGTCCCTGTGGGTGCTGCCCAACCTGTTGCTCATCAAAGTGAAGTGTCACTAAAACAGTGGGTTCGCTTGAAGCTAGACATTTTCGATGGCAATGGAACTCCTATCCAGGCTACAAATTGGCTTTCTTATATTGAGATGCAGGTTGATGCTTTTGAGGTCTTGCCTCAAGATAGAATTCGCTATGTTGTGCAAGTCATGAAGGGTGAGGCTCGAATTTGGTGGCGATGTGTACATTCAGCTAGGACTGCTGCTCGTGGTGTTCTCACATGGTGTACTCAGCTACTTTCTTAGGTAAGATGCAAATTGAGCTAAATAATTACACACAAGACAAAGATGGCTATAGCAGAGTATGAGGTGGGATTTAATAAGATTGTTCGCTTTGTCCCTCATGTACACAATAATGATGCAGAGAAGGCTAGATGATTCAGGCAGGGTTTGAGGCCTTTTTTATTCGCCATATGCTTGGTGCTTTTCCAGTTACTGACTTTCGCAGCATGGTTGAGCAGGCTTCAGGAGTTGAGCTACAGCAGACTTATACTGATGATATTCGAAAAGCATCTAGAAAGATCAGCAGAAGGGACAAGTTGAGAAGAAAGGTCAGTCTGGTGGTCCTATCCATAACAAGCACAAGGGTCAGCAGTGCCATCATCCATACCAAGGTGGAGCATCCCAGGGGCGTTCTTCAGGGACTGGTACTCAGTTTCGTGCTGTGGTAAGCCAAGTTTTGGCCTAGTGTGCTTTAGGTGTGGTGATTCGTATATGCAGAGTGAGTGCTCTTGGAAAGGGAACTGTTCATTTTGTGGTCACTTTGGGAACAAGGATGTGGTATGCCGCAAGAATGCCAATGGTAAAATTAAGTGGGAGAAGGTGACTTCTTCTGTTGGTTCTTCTTCTAGGGGTTCAGCACACATGTTGGCTTCTACTCCGACTCTGCAGTTCTTACCAGCTCCTGTTGCTCCGCCGCAACAGTACCTTTCTGCACCTACTGGAGCCTATTGGTTGCCTCCACCAGCAGTCCCCTTGGCTCATGCCACAGCTTTACCTCACCAGTGGCCTACAGCACCGACAGTGTCCATGGTTGGGACTTCTTCTGCATAGCATGTGGGGGCTTCTGCTTCATGTGCACCATCTGGAGTTATACACTTTGCCTTCCACTGAGTCTGGAGGACGCAACGATGTGGTGACAGGTATCTTACCTGTGAATTATTTTGATGCTCGCATTTTATTTGATTCTGGAGCTAATTTTTCTTTTGTATCATTTGACTTCGCTAGAAAGGCGGGTATATCTGTGCAAAGAACAAGAGAGTCAGTTGTAGTTAGTTCTCCTAGTGGAATTATTTCTAGCTCTACAGTTTGCCCAGGGTCTTCTATTTCTATTGCTGATGAGGTGTTCATTGCTAACCTCATGATGATTAGTTTTGAGCCCTTTGATGTTATTCTGGGTATGGACTGGCTTTCTCAATATCATGCAGTCATCTCTTGTTTTTGGAAAACAGTTACCTGGTTGGCTCCATCCAAGGAGGAGATCATCTTATGGCAGTGCTTTACCATATACACTATCCTTGTTGTGTATGCTCTTTCCTAAAAGATGGATGGTGAAGTCAAGTGCTCTTTGGTCGTTGGTAGAAGGGCAAGATGCTATGTTGCGTATTCACTACCCCAGCTGCGTTTTCTCCCGTCGGTCCAGCCCTTTCCCCTCGGCCCCGCGTCCTGCGTCAGCAACAAAGAAGTATCCCTCGCGTGGCAGCGAAACCGTCTGGAGAGATGTCTCCCATCGGTGGGGCACCGTTAGGAAGCTAATATGGTGCTGTTCGCACGCACCAACTGGACTCATGCGCGCTTTCCTGGTGTCTTTCGCGCCCTGAAATTGGTTGCGCGCGCTGCCGCGGACCCGTCTGGCCCACCAACAGAGAGAGCGGATGGAGCGAAATTATTTGGCCACGCGCCCAACGCCCTGGCAGCTTTGACTCCCGTGACCTTATCTGCTACTCCTCCCCTCCCCCAAATTCTCTCTCCTCACGCACAACCACAGGCGCAGTCACGCAGGCCGCCGCCGGTCTCTAGTGCCGCTGCCGCCCAGCCAGCTATGTCGCACCCCACCCAGCCACCTGCACCGTGCGCCGCCTAGTCACCACGCCATTGCTGCCCGCCGCACCTGCCTCCAGCGGCGGCCGCCGCCCAAACGACCGATGCGGCACCTAGAAACCAGCAGCGCCGCCCGCTGCCCCCATCCACCACGCCGTCGGCCTCAACCAGCCGCGCGACCAAGCCTCCTGCAGCAGCTCCCTCCGATGCCCCAAGGTGCTGCGACTTCAATTTTGATTTCTTTCCCTAGCGATTTTGCCCTATTTAGATCAAAAATCAATTTTGCATCTTGTAATTAAGTTGCTTCCGCCCTTGTTGATTGATGCTCTCATCTGATTTGTCTCCCACTTCAACTGCTTGCTTCGGGGCTTCTTTGTTCTTCCAGCAGCAGCGGACGTCTAGCGGGAGCAACCTGGACTACCAACTCTGGCACCCTCATCTGGAAGAACTCTCCTGTCACTGTCAAACAGCAAGGTCAGACCACGCCTTGTCTCTCCTTCCTGGTTTCCTTTCTCCCTATACGAATTAATATCTAGCATATATGTTCTTCATTTGTGATAGCCTTGTTGTGGTGAATTAGCTGATATTTGGTTGCTAGTTGTTGTGATCTGCTATATTTTGCGCAAATTTAGATATAACACAAATTTCAGTGACTAATTTTGCTTTTGTTGCTCTATTTTTGCATTGTGATTCACTAGTTATGGTGTACTAGTTGGATAGAAATTTGTTATTATGTCTTTTAGTGTTCTATTACTAGCTGTATATGAATTTTTATTTTGTTTGACTGAAGTAATGTGTGCTATGTCTGAATTGGTAACAGGTTCCTCACTGTGATATGGTTGCCTGTTGCTGCTGTCTGTGAGCTGGCCTCGAAGTCTTGGACAACTACTGTGACTCTGCTAACTACTGGTTAGCTTCTATCTTCTGACTCAAGTTGGCAGATAAGATATGATAGATTGTGGGTGGATGTATAGTGGTTGGAAGCGTGGTAGGCTACCAAATGAATGGGTTGACAAAACAAAAGAGTTTTTGGATCATGCCTTCTCAATCCCTGAATTAGTTGAGTCTGATACAATTAGATGCCCTTGTTCCATATGCCGGAATTTTTTCAAGCATAAAAGGCCTAGGATAGAGTTGCTTGTGCCACAATGGGTTCAAGGAAAATTACCAAACTTGGACAGCACATGGTGAGAGGCGGGGAAATCAGAACCTTGAGATTGGTTCTGAAGTAGAACATGAGGGATTTGGTGAGACAGATCGGATGGATGCTATGTTAGTTGACTTAGCTGGTGAGCATCCACCATTAGATGATGAAACACCAACTGGCTTTGCCGAAGCCTTCTATAGAATGGTTGTTAGTGCAGATGAGCAAGTACATGAGCAAACCTTGCATTCTAGTCTCTCTGATGTTGCTCGTCTATTGGCCATTAAATCACAGTACAATCTTTTACTAGCATGTTATGATGATTATATGGAACTGATGCATGAACTCCTTCCTCCTAATTCTAAGATTCCTAACAACTTCTACCGGTCTAGAAAACTGCTAGAGGGCCTTGGTATGCCATACCATAAAATTGTTGTCTGTAATAAAATCTGCATGTTGTACTACAAAGATAACAAGGATAAGGATAAGTGTGACATATGCGGTACCTCCCGCTATAAGGATGGATCAAACAAGGTTCCTCGTAAAGTGTTGCGCTACCTGCCCATTATAGATAGGTTACAAAGATTATATGCACATGAGGGCACAGCAAAACTCATGCATTCACACAAAGAAAATCTAGCAATCTCTACTAAAATGTTGCATCCATGTCATGGAGAGGCATGGAAGCAATTTGATGCTGATTTCCCAAACTTCGCAGAAGATGCTAGGAATGTAAGACTTGGTATTGCAACTGATGGGTTCACACCATATAAATTGAATACAGCCTCTTACTCTTGTTGGCCAGTATTTTGGGTTCCCTATAATCTTCCACCTGGTGTATGTATGAAACATGAGTATATATTCCTTGCTATGGTCATCCCTGGACCAGAACACCCTGGAAAATACCTAAGTATCTTGCTCCAACCTTTGGTAGATGAATTGATAGAGCTATGGGATGGGGTATGGACATGGGATGCTTCAGTGAAGCGAAGGTTTAAAATGAAAGCATCATACTTGTGGTCTATACATGATTTTCCTGCATATGGCATGTTTGCTGGATGGAGCACCCATGGGGTTTTTGCATGTCCACAATGCATGTGTGATTCGAATGCATACCGATTACATAAAGGCTGTAAGGCTACCTAGTTTGACTGCCATAGGCGGTTTCCTCTTGTAGACCATCCCTTTAGGATTCAAGAAAATGCTTTTTGCAAGGGCAAGGTAGTGCAAGAAGGCCCCCCTAGGTACTTAACTGGAGAGGAGGTTAAGGCTCAGTTGTACAGACTGGTTGATGACAGAGACAAATATGGCAAAGAACACAACTGGACATATATAAGTGGCCTTTGGCAGCTTCCTTACTTCACTAAATTACTGCTTCGTCACAACATAGATGTGATGCATAATGAAAAAAATGTGGCTGAAGCTATTTGGAACACATGTTTTGATATTTCAGATAAGACTAAAGATAATGTGAAAGCTAGACAAGACATGGAACTACTTTGCAACCGCCCTTCTCTTCATTTGTACCAAAGGAATGGCAAGTGGCAGAGACCAAGGGCTCCATACTGCATAGATAAGGATGACAAATCCAAAATTTTAAATTGGTTCCAAGAACTTAAGTTTCTAGATGGGTATGCAGCTAATATTAGGCGTCGGGTTAATCTACTACAAAAGAAGATTTTTGGTTTAAAAAGTCATGACTTTCATATCTTTATTGAGCGTATACTTCCTGTTGCATTCCGGGGGTTTGTACCTGATGATATTTGGACCTGCTTGGCTAAGCTGAGTTTTTTTTATAGACAGCTGTGTGCTAAACAAATCAATAGAGAATCAATATTAGTATTGCAGGAGAACATAACAGTCTTTATCTGCAAACTAGAAAAGATATTCCGCCCAGGCTTCTTCAATCCAATGCAACATCTAATAATTCATCTTTGTAATGAGGCACTATTAGGAGGCCGTGTCCAATATCGATGGATGTATCCATTTGAGAGGTGAACCCAAAACTCAATTGTTCATCTATTTAATATGGTACTTACTGGAGTTACTGAATAAAATTAAACATGTAGGTATATTCAGGGCATTAAAAAGAAAGTCCGAAATAAGGCTCGAGTTGAGGGATCCATTGTTGAGGCTTACCTTGTTGAAGAGGCTGCAAACTTTCTTTTGCTGTATTTTAGGTCTAAAGTACATTCTATACGAAATAAAACCCAGAGATACGATGATGGTGGCTCAACTTCTGCTAGAGGTTGTGGCATTGAATTATTTGAGCACACTGGTAGATGCTTCATCTCACAAGGCTTTCGTGACCTCACAACACAACAATGCATGGCAGCAGCCCTATACATATTAACTAACATCCCAGAGATGGATGATTTCTTCAAGTATGTCTTCTTTTAAAATGCTCCTTCAAAGTTATTTTCTGATTTATAATTGCACTATAACACTATCAAATATGCTCCTGTAAAGAATTTGACAATGAACAATGGAAGGGTCACTCACAGCCAACTGAGAAACAAATCAATAACTTAAGACTAGATGGTTGGAAAGGAATACGTGGCAGCAATAGAGTCCCCAACTTCTTTGATTGGTTCAAAAATATAGTAATGCCTCAACTCAATTAGAGCAAGTTTTTTTCTTCATTTTAAATCACAAGCACTAATAAATGTAATGCAACTCTTTGCAGTGTACAATCAGATCAAGTGTTCACAATGTGTTGCGTCAAATGTCGTATGGGTTTCGCAAAAGAGTGTCCTCCTATGGTTGCTATGATGTGAATGGATATAGATTTCGGTCGGAGAAGTATGAGAGTAAGAGGACAGGATTAGCTACAACCAATAGTGGTGTTTGTGTGACGTGTAGTGATGGCGATGGCAATGTTCTTGAGTACTTTGGTGTTATTGAAGACATTCTGAAAATTTCTTGGGAAGGCAGGGAACAACTTGAGCTTGTTCTATTTTATTGTCGCTGGTTTGATCCAACCTCTAGGGGTGTTAGGCGAACTGAAAATCTTGGTTTGGTGGAAGTGAAGTATAGCTCAAGGCTTCGAAATTTTGAACCATTTGTGTTGGCGAGTCAAGTTACACAAGTTTATTATCTGTCATATGCTTGTGATAAACCTAATTTGAGTGATGGGTGGGTAGTGTACCATGTAGCACCACGAGATCGTTTGCCTCCAATTGACATCAATAATGATTGCACTGAAACTGAAGAACCATCACATGACATCTCTTTTTTCAAGAGGATAGACTAGAGGGCACATTTGCAATCGATCTAGGTGACATTGAAATTGTTGCTTCAGCAGCAGATGAAATAACTTATGCAAAAGAATTGGAAGAGCTAGAGAAGCAAACTGATGCTCCACGGTAGGAAGAGATGTTAGAAACTGATGAAGGCGATGAAGATGATGATGAATCCTATGACAAAGACTGCTATGAAGAGGAGGATTTCTAAAATGCTTCTTGTATTTCTGAAATTATTGTTCCGATGTTTAAGTCTTAGTTCTATCCTCATCTGGACTCACTGCTATGTATCTGCTTAAGTATTAGTTCTATCCTAATCTGGACTCACTGCTATGTATCTTATGTGTGCTGCTATGTATCTTATGTGTGCTGTTATGCATCTTATGTATGCAGTCTCTTTTTCTGCTGCTTGTACTGTTGCATTTAAAAGTCTGCTGCTTATACCATTGCATTTAAAAGTCTGCTACTAACATTTTGTTTTTACATGTTATGTGGCAGGAGATGCAGTCCTTCAATCATCGGACGGATAGGCGACCACGATCAAGTGATTTCTCAAATGATGTCGAGAGTCAGCCCCTTGTAGCAAAGAGGATAAGGGGCCGCAATAAAATGCATAAGCCTCGCAATGGTCAGATAGTCATAATACCTGAGGGTGACATGTATGTACATGCTGATTTTTTTCTCTTAGTGTGGACAGTTCTAGTATTAGAACTTGCTAATCCTTTTATGCAATACTTTATTTTTGTGAGGCAGCCAATTCCGCTATGCTAATTACTCAATTGATGATAAAATGAAGAAAGGCCCCATCCTTGGAGTGATTTTAAAGCAAGAATATCCTCCGATTATTGAAGGGACCACGAGAGATGGTCGTCCATTCAAATATCATGCAAGCAAGTGGGAGCACTACTCACACATTCTAAGGGATAATGAAGAAACCCCAGCTGATCGTGTGAAACAAGAGTTCTGGATGAGTAAAAATTCTGTCATAGTAATGCATTCAAAAACAGTAAGAATGTAGTGGCTGATTTATAGTAGAAATAGCATTAGGCTCCAAAATGAAAGTGTTGTTCACCACTATTCATTGTAATGCTTGATTGTTGTTTCTTTCACAGAGCATATATTCAGTTCCTGAAGAACTTGACGATGAAGCAGACCGTGTATTTGAGAAATATGCACAGACCTAATGCAAGAATATGATGTACCAAGCTCGTCCAGATGTTGTCAAGTACTACTATTGGGAAATCATAAAAATCCAAAAGTCTGATTCATTTGCCTATGCCAAATTACTGACTTTTTAAGAATACATTCAATGCAAGCCTGATTGGTTCACCGAAGAAGCTTGGGAGTCCCTTTGTAAGTATTGGTGCTCTGTTGAATACTTGAAGAGAAGGAAGCTTGGGCAAGACTCTCGGAAAAAAAAACCTGATGGCACTCAAAAGAGGGGTGGTTCTAGGCCATTAGTTGAGACTCAACAATATCTGGTAATCTCCTTTCTCACAATCCATTTCTGAATAACTTTGAATTTTTCAAAAGCATTAACATTGGTCACTTCTTTTATGCCTTGAAGGAAGCAAAGCATGGATCTGGGAAGGGCACTCTAATAAACGCTTTTTCATGCATGAAATCCAGCCTTAAGAATTGTGATACCAATGGGAATGTTGGCCCGATTCTAAAATGGACAAAGAAACTTGTTGTATGTAGCAGAACTTTCTACCTAGTTTCATACTTTTCCATTTGGAGTTTGTGACTAATAATTGTTGTTATTTCTAGGATGACTACAATGAAGCATTGCAAGAAAAGTATCCAGAGAACTGGCAAGAGCAACCTTTTGATGGTCAAATTGCATATAATATTGGTCGTGGCTTGCCCCATGGTCGTCTTGCAATAGGTAGGAGATGGTGCTGTCAACAAGGGTACAATAATTGATGCTGCTAAGGCAAGTGGGAGAAGGCCAGCAACCTCAAGGGCTTTTCAAAATCTGATAGCAAGATATGAGGAGTCAGTTGCAACCGTCGATCGCTTAACTCAACAAAATGCTGCCTTGGCTCAACAAAATGCCACATTGACTCGAGATGTGAAGCGTAATTGTCGTGTACTTGAGGTACAATTTTGTTTTGGAGCACTATCTGTCTGCAGTTGAAGATAAAAAAAAAGTAATCATGTTGGTAATTCTTCACTTGCAGCTCATTATTAACCAAGTACAGATAGAGATACCACCTGACCTGCTTCAGGAAGAAGAAAATGAGATGGTAAGATTAAATCTTAAACTGTTTTCACTCTATCCAACTGAATAATCATGTTTTTTGTGATCTGTATGTTCCTTTCATAGTGAAATGTTTGTAGCCTTTATTTGGTACATATGGGCATTCATATTCATGATCCATATTAAGTTATCACATTGTCATACTTTAAATATATGTTTTTTTGTGATCTGTATGTTCCTTTCATAGTTAATTATTTTTGGAATTTATATGGTTTACATATTCTCATGAATGATCCTATTTATTTTGTTTTGGATATAGGGAGGAGCTATAGATGGATCCTCTCATGCTTCAGCCAACCTGGACAACAGTGATGGCCATTGATTTGTGTGATGGCAGGAAGTATTTTGTGGAGCTGTAGTCTTTTGCTCATCGGACTACAGGTTATGGCAACATCCAGGGAGGGGCTATAGATGGATCCTCTCATGCTTCAGCCAACCTGGACAACAGGGATGGCCTGATTTGTGTGATGGCAGGAAATATTTTGTGGGCCGTAGTCTTTTCTTCATCGGACTACATGTATGGCTACTACCAGCAAGTTGGAAGGGCATGTGATGTGCATAGAGGTATTTTGGTCATCACGCAACAAATGTGGATTTTGCATTTCTGCTATTCAAGGCATGTGTGCTAGACTGCTAGTTGTGAAGTAGCAGCTACATATTGTCTATGCACCTCATGCATGCTTGTGCAGAAACAGCTACATATTGCCATCAAAGCTGCATTTTGGTACTAGCAGATTGCTAGCTACCAGCAGATGGCCTCCTGAAGGGTCAAGGCATGTCATCTTGAAGCAATAGGTGCCAGATTGCCTATTGAAGGCATGTGTGTTTGTGCAGCAACAAGTTGTGTTGGGAGCTAGATATTGCCTTCATAGGCGCCTGTTAGGAAACTGCCATTTAAACCTGTGGCTGTTAGGTACCTAACTAGGAACCGTACTTCAAATTGCGCTAGCTGTTAGGTAACTAACTAGAAGGCTAACTAGCTGGCAGTAACTATAATTTAGCTTTGGATTGAGTTGTATTTGTTATGAACAACTTGAATGATGTTTTAAGAACATCTGTAATATTTATATTACTTGAGTATGGATGAATGGTTGAATGACTTGCTATATAATATTGTTGCATTGAGTGGTTAAATCAGCTGCTGTTAACAGTAATTTTAATGGCTCAAATAAGCTAAAATTTTTGAATGTGCAAATTGGTAAGCAGATCATTTCCTGTTAGAGATACCCTAACAGTAGGTAACTGACGGGGAAGACAATTTTTTTCCCTGATGGGTTACTGTCCGACAGGGAAAGTTTGAATATATCCTGACGGTAAAGTAACCGACACCGAAGTTGGAAGCATCCCTAACGGTTTCATACCCAATAGGAACTAGTTCCTGACGGGGCGTCCAGCAACCGTCAGGCTAGGTCTTTCTTGATGGTTTAAGCCCTTCAGGGAATAGTTACTGACAGTTTTCAATCAGGGAAGGTCCACTTTCCCTGTCAGTCTATCGCTGACGGCTCAACCCTGACGGTTACCGTCACGGATAGTCTTCCCTGACAGTTTGCGCTGTTTTTCCTAACGGTTGTGGCCGTCAGGGAAAAAATGGCTAGGGTAGTGATTGAGGATATTCCTATTGTATGCATGTTCCCTGATGAAACTGTTGTAGTACCATTTGAGGTCTACAACTTGTAGTACTTTTTAAGATCTACAACTTTCCAATTCAAACTATTTTGATTTGAGATCGTTTGGCTGTCGAAATATGTATCATAAGATTTTATAGAGTTAATTCCAAAGGTGTCCATATGCTCTAAAGTCACAAGTGAGTGTGTAGTGTAGATCTCGAAACGTTATGCAACTTTGTAGTTCACAACTTTTTTATTTCAAGTCATTTTGATGCCGAAATATTTGATTCACATGATTTTATAGAAGTTAATACCAAAGGAATACATATGCTCTATAGTCATAAGTGAGTGTGCAGTGGTTGTTAAGGATCTCGGATGGAGAAGAGACCAAAACAAAAGTTGTAGATCTCGAAAAGTTATGTAACTTTGTAGTTGACAACTTTTTCATTTGAAATCATTTATCCGACGAAAATTACGTTTGAATTCTCACATTTGAAATTTGAATTTTTCAAACGACCTCTGATGGAGAAACGACCAAAACGAAAGTTGTAGATCTCGACAGGTTGTGCAACTTCGTAGCTGACAACTTTTCATTTCAAATCATCTATCCAAAAAAGTTACATTTGAAATTTGAATTTTTTAAACGACCTTGGATGGAGAAACGACCAAAACAAAAGTTATAGATCTCGAAAAATTCACACATCACTGTCGGGTCTAAATCATTTATGTCACTACACCAAATTCATACATCACTGTCGGGTCTAAATCTGACGCCACTGTCGGAATCGAATTGAATCCTGCAGAGCACAAGAGGCAATGATGGGCTTCCCTATCACTGCTGATTCCAGACCCTTGCCAGGTCTAGCCACAGACTGGCAGTGCTAAAAAAAGATGTGTGTTTTTAGCATCTGAACTCAGGACTTCAACATTCACTCAAGTGTCTATAACATTTAACCTACACAACACTTGTGACTATGTAAATGATTCTTTTGACTACATATTTATCTTATATTGTATATTTAACACTCTAAACAACCTCAAATGAAAAAGTTGTCAACTGCTAAATTACACATCTCAGTTGAGTATTACAACGTTGATGTTGACTTTGTCTCCATTCGACATTGTCAACCATGTCAAGTCCGAAACTTATTATTGAATATTTGGACAAACAAATCATCTCAAATTAAAAAGTTGTCAACCATGAAATTTAAGAACTCATTGAACACTGTAATTTTGGTATAAAGATTGTTTTGATCTGACTTCATATAAAAAATTATGATTTTTTTTTGTGCAAAACAGCCTATCACTACCGGTTGTAACCATGAACCGGCAGTGATATGTAAGTTATTTTCACTGCCGGTTTGTGGCTACAACCGGCAGTGATATGTCAGGGCCTATCACTGCCAGTTTAAGCTTGTAGCTAGCCATGAACTAGCAGTGAAAACCTACCTATCACTGCCAATTACCCTATCGCTACTAGTTGTAGCCACGAACCGACAGTGATACATTATCACGGCTGGTTTTAAATCTACAATGACTTTTTTCGATAATGATGTAGTAGTGAAATAGTGTAAACTAAGTATGTGACAACTCACTCTGCTAGCACCATGTTTGACGGCTTGACGCAAAGTTTAATTTGTAATAACTCACTCATCTAGCTAGCTAGCTGGATCACCACACTGCTGTGCAACCTACAGCTTATTAGGACAACTCACTCTCAAGTTAAGTAATTATACTATGCTGTAACTGTAATGCATAAGTTTGGACGAAGTTAACTTACTCCAATAATAGCTACCAAATACTGTTATACATGCATAGTTTGGGACAGCTCAGAGTAGCTCACACAGTTAACTAGCTTCGTGACCCACACACTAAAAAAAAAAGCATTCTTGGTGTATCTGTTGCGATCTCGTAGTCATCTTCACAAGCATCAGCACAGAGCTTTCCACATTATATTCATAGCAAATTAACCATGGCAAGGGCTAAACAAAACATGGTCTGCATGTTCCTGACCCTTGCAGTTACAACCCTGGTGCTCATGTCAGGTGAGCACTTGTCTCCATTGTACATATATATTTTCAAGACAATTAGAAACTCACGTGCCATTGACGTGATCGAGGTAGGGTGCAAGTATATTTTCCAACCGTATTCGAGACCGAATCCGTTAAGTTCACATATGTTCTTATTCTGAGCCCGGATATTCAACATTCAATACCGTATCCGTATTCAAATACTCAAATCGCATATTTATAATGTCGATATCCAATCGTATCATATCCGACATAGCTGACACTATCCGTATTCGAATCCGAATCCGAATAGAAGTATGAAAACAAATGTAATATCGGTGATATCCGTTGTATCTGATCCGTTTGCATCTCTAGATCGAGGGCACATGAGGATCGATGTACATGTTTTATTGACATGGGAGCTGTAGCACAAATGACATCATGACCATGCATGATGCCATGACTAGTCTAGATCGAGTGTTCAACCAGTTTATTTATATATACAATAAGCACGCATAGCCCTCTTGCCTCTGACGTTTTGCCGTTCATAGTTGCAGAAGGGCTTCCCAGCAACTCGCCAGCCGTCTTGCCTGACAGATGCACCACATATATATTTGTGCACACCAATTTCTGCGAACCCCAGATATGCCAGTATGATTGCAACACGTACGACAACGCTAGTGGCGCATGCGTCTCCGAAGGTTGCCAGTGCACACGATGTAGTAACTAAGGCCATGTTTGTTTTCTTGTTCCATTCCAGCAATAAGGGCAATGTAAAGCCTCATCAGCAACCCCTTTATTTCGCTTGAAGAAAGTTGTTAAACTAAGGTTAATGAATTAATAACAATCTTTTTTCCGCATTGGAGTCATGTATGTGACATGACAATTCTGGTTTATGGATTATTTCCTCATACACTATGGAAAGCCTGAAGAGGAAAAAACAAAATAAACTTCTGTTTGAAAAAAAAAAATCAGTTCTACCTACTCAATTAGTTTCATAAGGTAACAAGTTCTGTTGTTTTAATTGCTGGAATCGGCTTATTTAATTTACCCCATAATTTTTAGAATGACAATTGAATGACAATGGCAGGGCAAAACCACTCAATGCGTACGAGGGGCGCCAAAACAAATCTAACATCATTCCACGCTAAAAACTCTTAACGACTTGTTTGGTTCCACATAATTGAGGGGCCACTTGGTATGGCTCTAGGAGCGGCTCAGGTTCCGGCTCCTACAGGAATTGTACGAAACGGCAATATATGTAAAACCGCATCAACAGTGAGACCGGAGCTGTTTTATAACAGGGAAGGAGGAGCCAGAGCTAGAGACCCGTCGTGAATCTCATTCCATGAATCAGAATCTAGCCATTGGATTTCACACGAAATGGATTGCCTAGAATTTGATTCAATTCAATTATCTTGTTTGGGTCTACATGGGAACTTTTTCTTAGAATTTAATCCTGTTTGGGTGAATATAATCTCCAAGTCAGTTCCCTCACTTTCTAAACACATGGCAAACCAAATCTCTCTCTAAGTACATACAACAATGTTGTCTCTCTACACATAGAGTTATCCCCCTCTCTCCCCACACATTAAACATGGCAGGGCTAGCAAAAAAATACAATGAAAATGACAGAACAAACATGCATATTATTATTAGCACAGATACCGAAGCGGACCTAAGTCCGAATCCTCTCTTGACTTTGCCATTGTTATTGTAGCGGAGTTCTTCTTCTTGAGTTCCAAACACATTTTTCTTACTCAAATTTGAAATTAATTTATAGGTTCCCATAAGGCTAATTTGATGCACATAAGTGTTTGTCCAAAAATTTAAATGTACATTAGAGAACACCTTTAATTAGACTATGTATTACATAAATGGCCGACCAACATCTGATCCTTTCTCCTTGCTTGAGATTTAGACCACAACCTTCAACAATCAACATATCCACCTTCTATAGAGATCTTGGATAGGAGTATATTATGAGTAATTGGTACTCTGAGATTGTGTTCCTATGCCCTGGGCCTTGCGGGGTTCCTAGGGTGGGGGCGCGTCTATTCAGGCATGGGTAAATACCCAATTGTGGTACCACATTAGCACATATATATTATAACCTATTGTCTGTGAATCCTACAACGCCAAACTAAGAAAAGCTAAGAAAAAGGCATGTCCAACAACCAGGTGAGTCAACCATTTAATTATATAAAATTACTGAGTTCGTGTCATTAGATTATCAATCATGCATCCTACGAGAATAGCCTACAGTACAAAATATAGAGTTCATGAAGACTGAGAAAATTAACACTCTGATAACTCCAACATTAATATTGTCATCACAGGAAAAATAAACTCAAGAAAGCACAACTACTCCTTATGTCATCACAAGACATGGAACCAAGTCCAATAAGAAGTCCTAACCAAGCTATATTGCCAATTACATTGCACGGTTTTTCTCCCTACCATTGAAACATGGAACTGAATCTCATAATATCACCCAACCAGAAGAAACACAAGGACAAAACCTTAGTCTTGGCAATCCGGAGTATGACCTCAACAGATAGTTGAGCCATCCAAACAGTTGAAATTAAGCTCTTCACACCTTCAGTTCTCGAAACTGAATACTGTACAAGATAAAGAGGCACAGTTATGTGGAAATCGACTAGCTAGTAATAAATCTGTTGAGTTTGTTGCCAAAGAACTCACATCAACATACATGTTTTTCTTTTATTTCCAATTTCCAAAGTAATAGTATGCATGTCTGGTTTACAGGCATCGGCGAATTGACTAAATTGGACCACTAAAAGAATGCATTGATACAAATAAATTAAACGACTGAAGAGTGCAGCTGGTTAACTCACAGTTAGAATCTCTGGTAACCCGTATGACGTTAACCTGCATGACAAATGTACTCAAGAATCTTAAGATTTCAAAAACCCGAAAACCAACATTTTCGCACTTTATTTCAACTATATTAAGCTGTTCCGATAATTGTGGTTCTCGCTCCATTTGATGATTTCTTCCTTCTGATTCTGATTTGCATTTTGTGTCCTGCTGAAACAAAACAATAATGTATATTCAATAAAGTCAATAATGGATGATACATAAAAAAATATGCTAGAGTTATCACTAATGTATCGTGTATATATAACAACTTATACTCTAGATTGAAACAAAAAATACCTGGGAAATTGGAAGAATGAGCTTCTCAAGAACAGGTGAATATTCAAGAATGCAAACAAGTGCGCTGAAGTCAATAGCTACGCACCATTCATTCAGCAACAGTGTCTTTAACTTAAAAAATGCTGGGCACCATCTCAGATCCCTTTTGAAAATGAACTGAGTAACGTGCAGGAAAGAGGTAAGAAATTGAGTATGGATGTAGGTGATGTAAGCATTTGTAACATGTATTCTGAAAATCAAAGATTGCCCTTAAAGTTACATCAAGTGTGGCAATATGATATGTGGAATGTCAGAAAAACACTAAAAGGACAATAAGCTCAAATGTGGGTGTGCCAGTGAATGACGTGCTAAATGGCCAATATATTGCACTACGGGACTCAGTGAATTTGCCGAGTGCCAGGGGCACTCGGCAAAAGCCCAATTTGCACTCAAAGAAAGGCTTTGCCGAGTGTCGCACTCGCAAAAGCACTCGGCAAAAAGAGTCGGCAAAGACGCTCTTTGCCGAAAGTGTCTTTTATCGGCACTGGCAAAGCCTTTTGCCGAAAATGCCGACACTCGGCAAAGTTGGAACCGAAAAAAACCCGAAAAAATGGGAATTTTTTTTAATTGGTGGAGGCCCCCACCGGTCACCCCATCCACCTCCGGCTTTTTTTTTCACAAATTTCACGGCTACGCTGTGCCGACGGGATTCGAACCTAAGACCTCTCACTGCGCAAACCCTCCTCTACCACTACACCACACTCACACTTGTATCTAGATTCCGCTTTAGTTCCCAATATATTATACTAAACCGAGTGTAAATTGCTTATTTGAGGCCCTAAATGAATTCAAATCAAAAAGTGGTCAACTACAAAGTTTCATAACTTTTTGAGATCTACAATTTTCATTTAGTAAGTTTTTCGATCCGAGGTCATTTGAAAAATTTGAATTTTAAATTTGAGAGATTCAAACGTAGTTTTGCATGATAAGATGATTTCAAATCAAAAAGTTGTCAACTACATAGTTTCATAACTTTTGGAGATCTACAATTTTCATTTAGGAAGTTTTTTCATCCGAGGTCGTTTGAAAAATTCAAATTTTCAAATTTTCAAATTCAAACATCGTTTTTGCATGAAAAATGATTTCAAATCAAAATGTTGCCAACTACAAAATTTCATAACTTCTCAAGATCTACAAAGTTTATTTTGGTCATTTGTTCATCCGACATAGTGGTAGTAACATTGTTCACAAATCATATATATCTCTCTTCTATTTTCATGAAATTAATATGAGAGATGTATATTTTATGAACAACGTTATTGTTGCTTTGTCAAATAAAGAAATGACTAAAATAAACTTTGTAGATCTTGAGAAGTTATACAACTTTGTAGTTGAAAAGTTTTTCATTTGAATTCATTTAGGGCCTCAAAAATTGATTCGAAAAACTGATTTGCCGAGGGCAAAAAAATACACACGGCAAAATACCTCTTTGCCGAGTGCCAAAACATAGGCACTCGGCAAAATACGGCTTTGCCGAGTGTTAGAAAAAAAGCACTCGGCAAACTGAGAGTAAATTGCTTGTTTGAGGCCCTAAATGAATTCAAATCAAAAAGTGGTCAACTACAAAGTTTCATAACTTTTTGAGATCTACAATTTTCATTTAGTAAGTTTTTCCATCCGAGGTCGTTTGAAAAATTTGAATTTTAAATTTGAGAGATTCAAACATAGTTTTGCATGATAATATGATTTCAAATCAAAAAGTTGTCAACTACATAGTTTCATAACTTTTGGAGATCTACAATTTTCATTTAGGAAGTTTTTTCATCCGAGGTCGTTTGAAAAATTCAAAATTTAAAATTTTCAAATTCAAACGTCGTTTTTGCATGACAAGATGATTTCAAATCAAAATGTTGCCAACTACAAAATTTCATAACTTATCAAGATCTACAAAGTTTATTTTGGTCATTTGTTCATCCGACATAGTGGTAGTAACATTGTTCACAAATCTTATATATGTATCTTATACTTTCATGAAACTAATATGAGAGATATGAGAGATGTAGATTTTATGAACAACGTTATTGTCGCTTTGTCAAATGAAGAAATGACCAAAATAAACTTTGTAGATCTTGAGAAGTTATACAACTTTGTAGTTGAAAAGTTTTTCATTTGAATTCATTTAGGGCCTCAAAAATTGCTTCGAAAAAATGATTTGCCGAGGGCAAAAAAAATGCACACGGCAAAAAGCTTCTTTGCCGAGTGCCAAAATAAAGGCACTCGGCAAAATACATCTTTGCCGAGTGCCAGAAAAAAACACTCGGCAAAGACGTATTTTGCCGTGTGTTTTTGTTTGCCGAGTGTATTTTATTTGGCACTCGGCAAACACGGTCTTTGCCGAGTGCCCGATAAAATACACTCGGCAAAGCCTCGGCACTCGGCAAATCGCCGGTTTCCGGTAGTGTTGGTGGGTGCTGAACCTGAAAAAATGTGTTGCAAGCAACAAACTGAACAATTAGATCTAAGAAGATGGACGTGTGCATACCGTTCCACGGTAGGCTATCAATTCCAAATACGTTGCATTCGACAGACCCCCAAGAAGTACGCAACGACCTTTTTGGTCATCCTCACCACAACAACATGCACAAATGCCACAACAATCACCCCCAGAATTACCTTTCTTCATGCAAACATCCACCTGATCGGCAGGCTTGACAAATGCAGCTTGTACTGATGGCATGAATTCAAGCAGAGGTGCTTTGCCACTGAAATTGTTGAGCTGCAGAGAAATGAGACTAGGCATAGAAATACACGTCCGAATATCACTGTCAAAATGGGTGCTTCTGATTCGCAGATGCTTCACGGACTGGGATAGAATCCTTAAACAGGACAGATGGCCTTGTGTTATGTCGAGAACCTCCAATGTTGGACAGGTCGAAAAATCAAGGGAGTCGCCACCAAAATCAACATAGGCAATCTCCAATCTTCTCAGGTGCTGGGAGATCAGAGGAGTGTCTAGCGTGATCGACACATCGATGATCAGTACCCGTACTTTGCACATCAGGGCATGTCGGATCCAAATATGGATCTCTTCCTCGACTTCCGCATTGTATTCTCTTGAGACCTCGAACTCATCTAAAGCCATGCCTGGCGCTCTAAGGAGCAGTAGGCGGTTCACGAACTTGACAAAGTCTTCGTTGCTCCACGGCATGTCGCAGTCGATGCGCAGGCGACGCACGGACCTCCATCGGTGGCGCCAGTGCCGCGCGAGCACACACGTCCTCACCGCCTCGTCTGCCGTCAGGAAACCGAGAACGTGCTGGAGGATGCCATCCGGCAAGGCGCTAATCCGGTCCTCCAGCTCCAGGTCAGGCGCCGCCGCCACTATCTTGGCTCTCTTGTCGCGAGGCATCCCGCCAACAGGGTGTGGTGGGCGCTGCAAGGAGATATGGCCTGCACCTGCAAGATACGAGAGGGGTCTGGAAATGATGGAGGGACGCGGGGGGAGAAGAATGCGAGGCGGCGCTGCGGCGAGTGGGGCGGAGGGAAAAAAATCTCCTACAACATGGATCGGAAAGGGATTGGGCAAGAAGAGGATTAGGAGGAATAGAGAGTTACCACAGAACCTGGAAGCAGTAGTGCACCACGGGATGCGGATGGTTGTCGCAGAGGAATGCCAACCTCCCCTACCTTGGCTGCCTTCGCGTCAGCGGCGGCGGCCGCCGGGGGCCTCCGCAGCGGCTTCAGCAAAGCAGAGGGCGATTGAGGCGGCGCCTGTAGATCCAGATGGAGGAAGCGGTGGCCAGTGCTGCAGCCCCATGGATCTTGGAGATGGACAAACGAATTGGCGGCCGGAGGGAAATGGAGGAGACGGGAGAGCTGAGTTGAGGGTTTTGAGTACGGATTCCTGGTTTGCTCGGATGGGGTTTCGAGGGGGGTTTTTTTTCACATTCGTTGGTATTGGTAGGGTAGATTTTTTTTGGGAGGTGGCGGGAGGGTGTTAAAAGCTGAAGGCCACTCGTGTGGTTTGGAAGACTCCGTCACTCGAATTTTCTCCAGCCTCTCCCCATCTCTCTTCTCCAAGTCCGGCGGATATAGAAGGAGATTTGGGGGACGTAGGCATGCCAAGCGGTGGGGACAACGGCCGAGCGTCTTCGGGGCCCTGGCGTGGCGGCGATGGAGGCAGCCGAGCTAGGTCGAGACGGGGCGTCGCGGCCGTTCACCAGAGTCAGAGAAGAAGGTGACGACGGGAGGGGGGAGGGGAATAGGGAGGCCGCCGCGGCCGCGCTAAGGTTTCACCAGAGCTCCGCGAAACCCATACAAAACCCTAGCGTGGCCAAAGCGGGGCGGTGGGCGACGGCGGGAGTGAGGAGGAAGATGAACAGTGCCATCAGAAAGAGAAAAAAATCGAGTAATCGCTCACTCGGGTGAGGAATAGACAGATCTTTTTTTTTTTTTGCGATTCTATAAGCAGGGTAGGGTTGTGCGAGCAATATCTACTACTAAATGGATTCTATTGGTAGAGTAGCGTTGTGCAAGCAATATATATTACTAAAGAGCGTGATTGGTTCCCTGCCCATCTCCTTGGCCAGGCTCCAGTAATGCAACTCTCACTTGTTTCAATTAGTTGTCTGTCTCCTGGGAGCCACCAACGGCCCTTTAGCCATGCCCGATGGAAACGAGCGTGGTGGTCGTCTCCCCAAAGCCAGGCTTGGTTTGCGCTCGCCACACCTCCAGCTCCTCCGAGCACGGCAACGAGCTCCAGGAGTGGCCCATTCAGTCCACGTCGCAACACCTCCACTCTGCCGAGCGCCACGCTGAGCTCTAGGAGTGGGCTCTTTAGTCCCGCCCCGCCAGACCTCTCGCTCCACCAAGCTCCGAGAGCATGCCTCAGACCAACCTGTTCCCGTCGTGAGCACGGTGTCGGACGCTGAGCACCTACATCGTGCTGCCCGGTTCTGTACTAGACCAACGCCTACAACGCTATGCGCTTCCTGCTCATCTCGCCGCATGTCTATGACTATGCTGGCAGGCCCTATGACACCACACCGGCAGGAGCGCGTCAATGGGCTTGAGCGGCTACGGCATGCAACTATGCATGCCCACCAACTGTTTGATTGAATGTCGGAACATGGTAAACTTACTAGTCCAATAAAGAGGTGTTTCTATACAAAGCAAACCAGCCAACCAAACACACAATTTTCTAGCCAGGCTTAGATGATGCAGTCAACCAAACAACTAAAGATTAGCTTGGTGGGAACAGGCCTGGGCTGCCCAGGCTTAGTTGGCTAGGCAGGTTAGAAAGAAGCCAGGAAACTAAACACACCAAAAAGACGCGTGTAATCATCACCGCCCTACTCCGCTCCTTCGCACACGACCTCCGCAAACCCAATGCACGTGCTCACGTCCCCTCCTTGAATAAAAAACCTCTCCCACATCTTCAAGAAAAACACCTCTCCTCCCTAAATCGCACCGCCACCGGGCGCGTCCTGTCGAATGCCACTGCAGCGAGTGGGGCGGTGGGCGAATGCATGGCGGCGCTGCGACAAGTGGGGTGGAGGGCGTTTGGGAATTGGGACGAGGGAGGTGGCGCCGACAACATCTTTCTTTGCGAGGAAGGGCAAGTGAAGCACAGTAAGATTCTTGGGCTTCATCTTCCCTAAACCTTGTAGGCCTCCTAATTCTGCACCAGTCTATTTCTGCACCAGTTTCAACACAGGCCACTAGCATGAAAACCCATTTTTTTCAGAGGTGGAAGGAACACAGGTAGGAGAAGCATTTCTCAAAAAAAAAAAAAGTAGGAGAAGCCGTTCGGCAATTGTGTTCAGCCTTCCCAGTCGGCTTATTGGTTGTCTGTTCGCCTTGGGCTATACGTGTCGGCCCAATAATGAACCTCCACATTTTGTTGCAGGTGAGTTGAGCGGAGAAAGCATCGTGTTCCTGGCTCCATTCTTCCACATGTCCTGATTCACACAGCAATCACCCCTGGTATGGCTAATAAGCTTTCTCTTGGGAGAATACCATATAAGGGAAATTAGCATCAGCTCTCTTCTTTAATTTCATTTGGACGTCTCAAGCTGAAACTAAGCCGCATTCGACCCCATATGGTCAGGTCAGTTCAGGAACATGTGCATGGCATCTCAGGCAGTTCAGACAGGATATCGATGTGAAAATATTTTCAGCATGGTCAGGTCTGTTCGCTGGTTGGTTTCTAGGCTGGTTTGGGTTGGCTGGTGCTGAATTATTGTGAGAGAAAAACTGTTATGGTGGGCCGGACCTACCAGAGAAGGAGGAGGAACAGTGGCTGAGAGAAGGGGGGGAAACGCACGAGGCGCGCTGGGCACGGTCACCGCGCCCCAGGCCGGTTTTCCCCTTCAACGAGAGTTGTTAGATCGGGAGAGAAAATAGGGATTTGTTTCTATCTTTGTAATAAGAAAGCCTATATGGCATAGACAGAGAATTAAGGAAATGGTAGCCTGGGATTGACATTCATTCTCCCCTAGGCCCTCGGGCGTTACTGTTCATCGTCATCTCTGTGTCAACCTCGCCCCCAAACCCTCAGCTGCAGCACGACGCCGTCACGCCGCCGTCCTGCCAAGCCACGGCTCGCCTTCTCCCCTCCATACTTTCTCCGCAGCAAGGCACGCCGTAACAACCTGGTATCAGAGACCATGGCTTCATCTTCTTCCCCCACCACCACTGATGCCGCCGCCAACGCGTTCACCTCCGCCCCACCGCTCACCACCCAGCCGCTCGCCATCACCACCAGCCCCCGGCTGATCGCCGTCACCACCAGCTCCCAGTGGATCGCCGTCACCACCAGCCTCCAGCCGATCATCCCCACCCTCCCGATGGCATACTCCCAGCCGCCGGCCTCTCCCCAAACACCGCAGGAGGCCTTCAACCAACTCACGGCTGCCATCTACAGGATGCAACATCAGCTCGGCGCCCTGGCCGTGCGCGTGATGGCCCTAGAGGATCGCAGCCCCGCTCCTTCGGCGCCCTTACCGCTGTACGGCATGCCGGGGTATGGCGGCATTCCCCCCCTGCCAGCAACGGAGCCGGTGATCTCCGCGCTCGGATCCACGCCGCCATTCCACAACCCCTACCAGCCGCAGCGCCCGCAGCCACAACTGCCATCACCACCACCCCCATCCACCGCTGTCCCCATCACACAGATCAGCTTCCCACCCTCACCATCATCGGTCCCGTCCCTCTCGTCCATCATGAACGGGCCGAGGGCGCCAAACCCCACCCCCACGCACCTGCCTCCGCCGCTCCTGCACGTCCAAGAACAGCCGGCCGGTGGCCACGGTCCGTGCTTTCCCAAGCTGTCCCTCCCCACTTATGAGGGCAAGGAGGACCCGCTCGGATGGCTGAACACCTGCGAACAATTCTTCCAGGGGTACCAGAATCGTGCCACGGATCGGGTGTGGTTCGCGTCCTACCACTTGCAAGGCACGGCGCGCCAGTGGTACCTCGATCTTGAGGGGGACACGGGCTGCCCGTCGTGGGAGGATTTCAAACGGTTGTGCCAACAGCGCTTCGGTCCGCCGCTCAGCTCCAACCACCTAGCGGACCTCGCTCGGCTGCCGTTTACCTCCACGGTAGACGCTTACATGGAAGCCTTCCAGGCCCGGGCAGCGCACGCGGGCACCCTGACGGCGCTCCAGAAGGCACAGCTTTTCACCGGGGGACTGCCGGAACAGATCCGCGTCGAGGTGGAACTCCAGGAGCCTCAAGACCTGCAGCGAGCCATGCGACTGGCGCGGGCGTACGAACGGCGCAACACAGCCGCGCTACTGGCCCTACCGGCGTCCGCTGCGCGCCCACCGCGCCGCCCACTGCCTGCCCTGCCGGCCCCAGCCCCGCCAACAGGCGCTGCGACGTCCAGTGGGTCGAACGCTCCAGCAGCGCGCCCGTTCAAGCGCCTGTCACCGGAGGACATGGCCCTTCGCCGCAAGCAGGGGTTGTGCTATAACTGCGACGAGCCGTATGTCCGGGGGCACAAGTGTGCGCGCCTCTTCTTCCTGGAGGTGGCGGATTACACGGTCGAAGAGCCCGCCGAGGACGACCCAACACCAGCGGCGGATATCACTGAGAACCCGCCGTTCGACCCTGAGGCCCCCATGATCTCCCTCTCCGCGATCACCGGCATCCGCACGGAGGAGACGATGCAGCTCCGCATTCTTCTAGGCTGCCACGAGCTCACAGCCCTGCTCGACTCCGGGTCCACGCACAACTTCATCAGCACCGGGGCAGCGAGGCGCGTCGGCCTCCCCTTCAGCGACAGTGCAGGCGCCCACGTGGTCGTCGCCAACGGCGATCGCGTGACCTGCCGCGACCTCGCCTCGGCCGTGGGCGTGCGCATCGGGGCGGAGACGTTCAAGGTCAACTGCTACTCGATTCCGCTGGAGTGCTACGACATGGTGCTTGGCATATCCTGGCTGCGGACTCTCGGTCATGTACTGTGGGACTTCGACACCCTCTGCATTGCCTTCAACCGTTAGGGACGCCGGGTCCTTTGGCGGGGCATCGGGGCCTCGGGCGCGCCTGGCCAGTTCACAGGACGCCTCCATGCTGGTCGTCTCTACTCCGCCAAGGGCACCGAGGGGGCCTTGCTAGAATGCCTCCTTGACGCTTACGACGACATCTTCACAGCACCTACGGGCTTGCCGCCGGCGAGACCCTATGATCACCGGATCCACCTCAAACCGGCCACCGAGCCTGTCGCCGTTCGGCCCTACCGCTACCCCCAGCTACAAAAAGATGAGCTGGAACGGCAATGTGAAGAAATGCTGCAGCAGGGAGTCATCCACCCCAGCACCTCTCCATTTTTAGCGCCTGTACTCCTTGTCAAAAAGGCAGACGCCTCCTGGAGGTTCTGCGTGGACTACAGGGCGCTGAACGCAGCGACGGTGAAGGATAAGTTCCCCATCCCTGTGGTGGAGGAGCTCCTCGATGAATTGCATGGCGCCAAATTCTTCACCAAGCTAGATCTCCGGTCCAGCTACCATCAGGTTCACGTGCACCCTGATGACGTAGCAAAGACGGCGTTCCGGACACATCAGGGCCATTTCGAGTTCCTCGTCATGCCCTTCGGGCTCTCAAATGCGCCGTCCACGTTCCAGGCGCTCATGAACTTCGTCCTCAAGCCGTTCCTGCACCGGTGCGTCCTTGTTTTTTTTTATGATATACTGGTGTACAGTACTACCTGGACAGCACACTTGCAGCAGCTTCGCGCCGTTCTCGACGTCCTCCGCGAGCACCGCCTCCACATCAAGCGCTCCAAGTGTGCTTTCGCTGAACCGTCGGTGCATTACCTCGGTCACGTCATCTCCGGGGAGGGCGTCGCCATGGACACCGCCAAGGTGAGCGCGGTCCAGGCGTGGCCGCAGCCAAGGGCAGCCAGGGGCCTCCGCGGCTTCTTGGGTCTCGCTGGGTATTACCGGCGCTTCATCCGTGACTATGGGACCATCGCCGCCCCCCTGACGCAGCTGCTGCGCAAGAACAGCTTCCAGTGGACAGAGGCGGCGTCCACAGCCTTTGCTGCGTTGAAGACGGCGCGAGCTCATCGGGTTGGTGCAGGCGGTCCGCCATTGGCGGCCCTACCTGTGGGGGCGCGCATTCATCATCCGCACCGACCACTACGCCCTGAAGTTCCTCCTTGATCAACGACTCTCGATGATCCCGCAAAACCATTGGGTGAGCAAGCTGTTCGGCTATGATTTTAGGGTGGAATTTCGCCAAGGCCGCCTCAACGTCGTCGCCGACGCACTGTCCTGGCGGGACGGCGAGACACCACTGCTCGCGGTGCTCCCAGGCCCAGCGGCCTCTCTCGCAGCGCTGTCTGCCCCTGCGTTCTAGCTCTTCGCTGATCTGCGCAGCGAGCTGGAGGCCTCCGCTGAACTGCGCGGCCGTCGCGACGCCGTCATGGCGGGCGCCCATGGTGAGGACTGGCGGGTGCACGAGGGCCTCCTCCTCCATCACGGTCGTGTGTTCGTCCCCGCTGCGTCCTAGGTGCTCGACGACGTGCTTCATCTCGCGCACACCGGGGCCCATGAAGGCATCCAGAAAAAGGCTCTCCACCCGGTCGGCCTTCTGCAGCCTCTGCCGGTGCCGTCCCGGGTGTGGGCGGACATCTCCATCGACTTCATCGAGGCGCTGCCCAAAGTCCACGGTAAAAGCGTGATCCTCACCGTTGTGGACAGGTTTTCGAAGTACGCCCACTTCATCGCCTTGGGGCACCCGTACACGGCGGCTTCGGTGGCCCGCGCCTTCTTCCACGACATCGTTCGGCTGCATGGCTTTCCCGACTCCATCATCAGCGACCGCGACCTCGTCTTCACCGGTCGCGTCTGGCGTGATCTCTTTCGCCAGGCGGGTGTCCAGCTGCTCCTCAGCACGGCCTTCCATCCCCAGAAGGATGGCCAGTCCGAGGCCGTCAACAAGACAATCGGCATGTACTTGCGTTGTCTCACCGGCGACCGCCCCCGGGATTGGCTGGATTGGCTTCCATGGGCCGAGTTCGGCTACAACACGGCCTTCCATTCGGCGCTCCGCACGACGCCATTCACCGTCGTCTATGGGCGGCCTCCGCCCGACTTGCTGCCATACACGCAAGGACAGGCGCACACGGCGGCCGTTGATGCCATGCTGGCTGACCGCGATGAGTTCCTGGCAGAAGTTCGCGCGCGCCTTCTTCAAGCTCAAGAGCATGCCCGTCGTGCCTATGACGCCAAGCACCGCGAGCTCACATTCTCTGTTGGCGATTGGGTGTGGCTCCGGCTTCTTCATCCCCCGACGAAGGCGCTGGTTCCTGGGGGCCGGGGCAAGTTGGGGCCGAAGTTTGCTGGTCCGTACCAAGTCGTTCAACAGATCAAGAAGGTGGCTTATCGGCTGCGCCTACCCGAGGGCGCCCGGATTCATGACGTCTTCCACGTGGGGGTGCTCAAGCCATTCCGTGGTGATCCCCCAGCAGACGTTCCGGCGCTGCCGCCGTTGCGCCACGGGCGTCTGCTCTTGCGCCCAGAACGTGTGCTGCGTTCCAGCCTGCGCCGCGGGGAGTGGCACGTTCTGGTGCAGTGGGCTGACATGCCGGCGTCGGAAGCCACCTGGGAGCATGCTGCACAATTCAAAGTGGCGCACCCCGACTTTCAGCTCGAGGACGAGCTGTTCCCCGAGGAGGGGAGAGATGTTATGGTGGGCCGGACCTACCAGAGAAGGAGGAGGAACAGTGGCTGAGAGAAGGGGGGGAAACGCACGAGGCGCGCTGGGCGCGGTCACCGCGCCCCAGGCCGGTTTTCCCCTTCAGCGAGAGTTGTTAGATCGAGAGAGAAAATAGGGATTTGTTTCTATCTTTGTAACAAGAAAGCCTATATGGCATAGACAGAGAATTAAGGAAAGGGCCCTCGGGCATTACTGTTCATCGTCATCTCTGTGTCAACCTCGCCCCCAAACCCTCGGCTGCAGCACGACGCCGTCACGCCGCCGTCCTGCCAAGCCACGGCTCGCCTTCTCCCCTCCATACTTTCTCCGCAACAAGGCGCGCCGTAACAAAAACACTGTTAGCTGGCTGGTTTGGGCTGGCTGAAACCAACAAGCGAACTACAATAGGTCCAACTAATACCACACGGCAAGATCAGGCACCGATTCCACTCATTACAGCAAAGTATACTGAAAAGTCCAGGAAGCTAAGAACATCACAGTAACAGAGATTGAAAGAGTAACAGGATTAATAATGCTACAAACTAGGTCCATCTTGATGGCTTAAACAAGTACTGTTGTCGATTATATGCTGTTGATACTGCTACAGACAACATAGTTGATAAGATTTTCTCACAAAAGGTGGTGGCAAACTTCAGCCCGAATTATCAATTACTGACAGTAGGTCCACCAAACATCCCAGAGTCTCTTACCCCTACTCGAAACTGAAAGCTGCACAAAATTGAACAAAGCAAGTGAGGTGAAATAGAAATCGTCTAGTTCAGTAACATGTCAAAATAGGCCAACACAGTCTAATTCAGTTCCTCCAAATCTGTGTATATGTTCTATAACATGAAACTGAGCAAAAAGTCTGTTTAGAAAATTTGACAATTAGTTTTCAAGCTATTTAAATGACACCACACACCAGACCCATTTCCCCCTGCTCATAGTGAACAACACAACTGCCTGAACTTATATTTAGGCTTATGTAAAAGGCAAAGACTGATACTGGAAACTTACATGTTGAAGGTCTGCTGTCTGGTGTGATCTTAATTTGTCTACCAAATCTACTCAGGAACATTAGAATCATGCAAACCCTCCCATCAACCTCTCCACACTTGATTTCAACTACAGTAAGGTGTTCAGATATTGCAGGTAGTTGCTCTGTTGGAATATAGACTGCTTCTAATTCTATTAATGTGCCAGGTCCCTGTAGGAAACAAAATATGTACCACACATCAGACTATAATGGATACAGAGGCACCCACGGTGATCAATTAATCATGTGACATGCCTTAAGACAAAAAAAAGGTATACCTTAGCTAGTTGAAGGGTCAGCTTCTCAAGAACAGGTGAATGCTCAAGAATGCAAGCAAGTGCATGTAGGTCAATAGCAACACACCACTCATTCAGTAGTAATGTCTTTAACTTACTAAATGCAGGGTTCTGGCACCATTTCAAGTCTCTGTAGAAAATAGTCTAATCAAATAGCAAAAATAGTAAGATAGTTGAAGATCCAGTTTAAAAGTCACAGACATATAGCACATGGCATGCTCAATAACTTTATCTGAATTCAGATTGAAATGTCCACATATTGACAATGCAAAACTAAATTACTACATGATTCATACAATGGGTAAGCTAAAACATAGTTGTATCAATGCCACATTCATCCTTTACCAGAATTATGTTAGAGAATGAGCCTAACTAACAAATACAAATTTTAAAAGGAAAAATATCCAAGTAAGTAAATTTTCACATTTGTGCCCGTTGAATATAATTGTGCAAAAGGAAATCTGACTGTATTGCATGTGAAGTTCTAAATGTCCAGTCACCAACATAGAAAGATGAGTGCATAGATTCTGAATGTATGTACAATAAGAATCAAGATAGAAGATTGTGAATACCATCCAGGTTGAGCAAAGAGCATAACAATAAGAAAATCTTATTGCACTAGATAAGTTGTTAAATATATATAAGAAACTATTAATATTTATGGTGTATAATTAATATAGATAAATTGTTAAACATATTTTCATAATTATTTTTTAGAGATATAAATGTTATTAATATTTTATATAAACCTAGTCAAAGTTAATGTTTAACCAGCACACATCCCATAGTGACTTCTATTTTGGAAGGAGTACTTGGCTAACTTAGCCCAACAAAGACAAGCACTGCCCTCCTCTC
Organism: Miscanthus lutarioriparius; assembly: GCA_904845875.1. Lineage (NCBI taxonomy): Eukaryota > Viridiplantae > Streptophyta > Magnoliopsida > Poales > Poaceae > Miscanthus > Miscanthus lutarioriparius. The sequence goes on along the minus strand of CAJGYO010000010.1, from coordinate 91,220,356 downwards.
CCTCTGCCTCCTGCAATTTCTAGGCAGGCCTGCTAGTCACGACTGATGGCCCATGCGGCCATGCCTAAAAGGCAACGCTGACTTGGGCCCAGGCCACCCCCAACTTTCTAGGCTTGGGTGCAGCGGCCACAGGCTCGGGTGCACGAACGGCGGCTGGCATGGATCGCACCCCCCCTAGGTGTTATGAAAATCAATGTTGATGCAGCTTTGTCCAAGAATGTATCCATGACTTTGGCAGCAGCAATAGCAAGAGACGAAGATGGGCGTTTTATGGGTGCCTCAGCGTTGGTCCTTCCGAAGGGCTAGCGCCCGGAGGTCCAAACGCAGCTTCCGAGTCTCCTCCGTCACACGCACAAACGCAACTCCCGCGCCACCTTCGTCACGCGCGCCCACGGAAGAAGCCACGCCACCAACCACTACACCACAACACCATATCACCGTCAGACATCTGACGCTAAAACTTTTTTTTTATCGATGGATGATCTGACGCTAAAGATAACTCACAAACAATCTGATGCTAATTCTCTATTTAGAGATTAATTGTCTGTCGCTATAGGTAATCATCTTTAACGTCGAACTATCTGTCGCTAAAAACAGGTATAGCATCAATCCGTCTGTCGCTTAAAAAAGGGCCCCTCCTTGCTCACGCGCCCACTCCAACGCGAGATCAATTTCATTCCCGCGGTCAAGCGAGCCGCTAAGCGAGCTGCCCGCGTCGCCTACCAGATAACGCCATACGCCGCCAACAAGACATTCTATCTAAAGCTAAGTCACGCTTTAATATTCTTCTAAATATTATCCAATCTCCGTATGTCGCCATAATGTTTCTCCGAGCTGTTTTCTCCATGTTTGCTCGCCAAACGGTTTTTCGAACGCCCGAACAGTCATGTTGACGCTCGGATGTCCCCAGAGACGACCGTGTCTCCGGCTTTTCCCTACACATGCACGAGCATCTGCCCTCCGCGTTATGGGTGGTCAGCAGCGGCTCCTTGGTGACACATGTTCCTCCTACACGTGCACGGGCTCCACGCTCAACGTTATGGACTATGGGCTAGCTAGGGCTGGAGACTCAGCTACACACTAACTGGTTGGGCGGTTTATATTAAATACAAATACATCTTCACACCAACTGATCGCCGAGTTGCATACGCTAATTCATCACTATCACTGATTTTTCTCCGGAGTTCATATATTTTTACATCATGTACTACCCGTTCTACATATTTGTATTGCAGGATCATTGTCCAGGTGATCGGACCACCTGGTGCTCAGACTTCTCCACCGATCAACTAGTCGAACCGCTAGGTTCATGGACTTCGTCGCCCACCAGTTGATCGGACTGTTCGCCGGTCATTTCTACTCAATGCTCACTTCGCCACCGACCAGTTGACTAGACTGTTCATCGCTCGTACTTTGTCGCCGGCTACGTCGGGGGGCCCCTCGATGCTCGGACATCGCCAGATACGTCGGGGACTCCTCGGTACTCGGACATCGCCAGCTATGTCGGTTACTCCTCGACGCTCGGATTCTTCGTGCTCGATGACTAAGTGGGCACACTTCACCTTGCGGTGAATGTGCTTTTCGGGGCTACACCCGGGGACTGCCTGTCTGCTGGCTGGTCTTCTATTATTCTTCTACTTTGGACCCTGGCACCACATGACTACATTATCTACTGTCAGGCTCAGGGACTAAGTGGGCACACTTCACCTTGCGGTGAGTGTGTTTGCTTAAATCTAGAAGACTCCGCGCCTCTTGAAGTTGAAGAAGACTATCTCCTTTTCTCGTGGTCGGACTCTAAGTGGGCACACTTGGTCCACTACGAAGAATTTTTTGATTCTGAACTTGAGCTCCTTACACCCTTATGGCAAGCCGTATTTGGGTTATGCTGCTCGGCAACGACTCACAACTGCTCGGCAACTGCTCACAACTGCTCGGCAACTCATCATGGTGGTCAGACCATGAGTTTGACTGCTCGGCTTTGTTTGCACCTGCTCGGACAAGCTCAGGACGGCGTTGCGCAATGGGTACAAGGCGCTCGGGGACTAGCTGTGGGGGTATGACCCCGGATACCCACGGCAGACCACATGGGCTGCGCCCCCAGGGGCGGCCCAGCCCACAAGACGAAACCTTACGGGGTACGACTCTGCTCGGTGCCTCCCGCAAGACACTGGGAAGATATCCTGAAGATACTACGAGATCTGTTAGGATATGTATGATCCGAAGATTCCTATAATCAGTTATTACTTTTTGGTTATCTCTCAGATCAAACCGACTTGTAACCCTGCTCCCTAGACTATATAAGGCGGGCAGGGACCCCCTCCAAACTCATGCAATATCATACGATAGCTAATACAAACGAACAGACCACAGGAGTAGGGTATTATGTCACACTGACAGCCTGAACCTATCTAACTCGTGTGTCTCTGTTGTCTTCTTGTTCTTGATCTCACGCTTCTCTACCGATCAATCTACCTTCGTGGGATACCCCTCGGAGGACTGCCGACGATATTCTATCGACAGTTGGTGCGCCAGGTAGGGGCCCCTGCACACTGATCCCTGGCGAACCAGATGGCGTAACTCAAGATCAACATCCTTCGACAACCACGGCGCACGTCTTCGTACGCGGATTGGCACCATCAAGCTTCGACTATGTCCGTCCTGCTCCAACACGAGATCAACTTCGTTCCCGCCGTCAAGCGAGCTGCCAGCGTTGCCGACCAGATAACGCCATACGCCGCCGACCAGACATTCCATCCAAAGCTAAGTCATGCTTTAATATTCTTCTAAATATTATCCAATCTCCGTATATCGCCATAATGTTTCTCCAAGCTGTTTTCTCCATGTTTGCTCTCCAAATGATTTTTCGAACCCCCGAACAGTCATGTTGACGCTCGGATGTCCCCAGAGATGGCCCTATCTCCGGCTCCTCCCTACACGTGCACGAGCGTCTGCCCTCTGTGTTATGGGTGGTCAGCAGCAGCTCCTTGGTGACGCCTGTTCCTTGTACACGTTCAAGGGCTTCACGCTCGACGTTATGGATTATGGGCTAGCTAGGGCTAGAGACTTAGCTACACACTAACTGGTCGGGCGGTTTATATTAAATACAAATACATCTTCACACCAACTGACCGCCGAGCTACATATGCTAATTCATCACTATCGCTGATTTTTCTCCGGAGTTCATATATTTTTACATCATGTACTACCTGTTCTACATATTTGTATTGCAGGATCATCGTCCAGGTAATCGGACCACCTGGTGCTCAGACTTCTCCACCGATCAACTGGTTGGACTGCTAGGTTCATGGACTTCATCGCCGACCAGTTGATCAGACTGTTCGCCGGTCGCTTCTACTCAATGCTCACTTCGTCGCCGACCAGTTGACCACACTGTTCGTTGCTCGTACTTTGTCCCCAGCTATGCTGGGGGCCCCTTGGTGCTCGGATATCGCCAGATATGTCGGGGACTCCTCGGTGCTCGGACATCGCCAGCTACGTCGGTTATTCCTCGGCGCTCGGATTCTTCGTGCTCAAAGACTAAGTGGGCACATTTCACCTTGCGGACATCGCTAGTGAAGCCGGGAACTCTTCGCTGCTCGGACGTCGCCAGCTGCGTCGAGGACTCCTCGGTGCTTGGACATCGCCAGCTACGCCGGGGACTCCTTGGTGCTTGGACATCGCCAGCTGCGACGGGAACTCCTCGCTGCTCGGACGTCGCCAGCTGCGCTGAGGACTCCTCGATGCTCGGACATCGCCAGCTACGCCAGGAACACCTCGGTGCTCGGACATCGCCAGCTACGCCGGGGACTCCTCGGTGCTCGGACATCGCCGCTTACGCCAGGGACTCCTCGGTGCTTGGACATCGCCCTTGGTGGTCGGATCTTGCTACGTCTCATCGGTGTGCCATCAAGCTACTCCATGTTGTTCGGATCACGGTGTTGATCTTGGGCAGCACGTCTGGGGTCTTGATACGCGCATGTCGGATGACGTCGGCAAAGCTTTCAGATTTCTTTTTCTTTGACCCTGCTACAAGATTCATTCTTCATCTTCCATCAGGCTCGGGGACTAAGTGGGCACACTTCACCTTGCGGTGAATGTGCACTTTTCTCATCTCGAGGCTACGCCCGGGGACTGGCTGCCTACTCAACTAGTCTTCTACTTTCTGACCCTAGCACCACGTGACTATGCCACCTACTGTCAGGCTCAGGGACTAGCTGTAGGGGTATGGCCCCCGGTATCCACAAGATAAGACATGGGCCGCACCATCAGAGGTGGCCCAGCCGACAAGATCAAGGCATGCATGGCGCTGCTCGGCGTGCACCGCAAACTATTGTATAGTACCAAATAGGATACTTTCCTTGTAACCCTGCCCCTCCAGAGTATATAAGGAGAGGTAGGGGTCCCCTAGTGGATAGATTGATACATCTCATATACAATACAATACACCAAAGACACAAGACGTAGGGTATTACGTCGATTAGATGGCCCGAACCTGTCTAAATCGCTGTCTCTATGCCTTGTGTCACCATCCGATTCCTGATTACGCGCACCCCCATCGACAAATCTACCATCGCGGGATACACCTCGGTGGACTACCGAGCATCTTTTTTCAACACGCGCCCACTTACATTCGGCCCTCGCGCCCAGAATTTTGGCACATCACCCTAAAATCATACAGTGAGCCACATCGCCCAGAATCCTTTTCGTGGTCACCGTTCGTCCACGTCGCCAAGAAATCCCCCTCCACAAAAATATCTCCCACCTCTCCCCCTACTCATCGCATAAAAACTCTCCCATCCGCTCCCTCTCTCGCTCTCTCATGAGGCGCGCCGGCCGAGCCTCCCGCGACACCCGCCCCCACCGTTCACGCTCCCGCCGCCTCCGCCCCCGTCGTCCCATCTTCTCCCTCTCTCCCAACATGGTGGCGTGCTGGTCCCCTCATCCATCTCTGCTTTCATCTTCCCCTCACTCTCGCGATGGCGCGGCGCACCGGCTGGCGAACGGCGCGGGCGGGACAGCGGCGCACGGGCGCCAGTGAGCCCCCGCAGGTGGCCGTTGCCGCGGCTGCCACCCCCGATGCGGCTTCCTCCCACCGGTCCACGTGCACTCCTGGGCTCGACGAAACATCAAAACCCTAGGTGCCTGTGTTCGACGCCTCCGTCTGCGAGCACGTGGCCTCTTCCTCGGTGGATCGGCTTGGCGGCCAGATCTGGAGGTACCTCACCCTCTTCTTCTCTGTCTCATGGCTCGTCACCCAGATCCGTCCTCCATCTTATGGCTCCTCACCCAGATCCTCCCTCCCTCCATCTTCCCCTTTGTGCAGTGCAGGACAGCTAAGGCTGAGGCACCAACCAACCAGGGAGGCTATAGTAAATGAGCAAGCTACAACGGCAAGCACCAAGTACCTCAAGTTTTAAATGCAGGAAGTAAGTACCGATGAATAACTATGGTATTATTCTGATTTTTAGAAGACAACCATGGTCTAAATGGTTTTTCCTATACTCTAATCATTCTTCTGGAAATATATTTTCCATATTTAATTAGCTATGTATGTTTATACCTCTTATAGCTTAGCAAAATAGTATAGTGGTGGTGCATGCTATATTTATCCCAAATATTTCCAATATGTACCATCCCGACCTCCGTAAATATATTAGGTTCTCTGTCTTTTGGATTGGGACAGACAGAGTACTTGAGAGCCTTGTCATATGTGGTTCTAATCCTACCACCATGTATGAACTTTTATTTAGCCTTGCCAACTGTTGTGGGCTCTCACTAATGAATATTTTTTTCATATATATAGTTGTTGTCATATGTATGAACTTCTATTTAGCGTTGTCAGCTGATGTGAGCACTGACCTTAACTATTTGTTGTCCCATTTCTTCTACTAACCATGACAAAAAGAGATTCATCCATATAGAGAAGGGATATTGCTGCATTAATTTATTTTTTCTACTAGTACCACTTTCAGTAGAGAAGTTTTTAAGTGGTTTGTAAGGAGCTACACATATCACTATGCAACCAATGTCTCCATTTGAGAAAAGAAAGATATGCCGATTGAATGACCCACCTCTATCATCTTATGCCATCAATCTCTTTTCGTATACTACTATGAAAAAAGAGATATCCTTTTACATTTAGTACCATGTTGTACTCTGCTTTGGAGACATTACTACTAGAAGAGGAACGGATGACGGTGTATTGCATGGACCTCTTGCATACCATGGCATCATCATACAGAAATCCATGTATATAATCTCTCATACGCTTGTTGTGTTTCCCTGTTGGAACTAATAGTATATATAAGCATATGGCCATACTGTTTCTTTTCCATCTTTAAGAAATGTCAAATAGGAACTTCTGCATGAAAAAATATCTTCATTGGTAACTTTCATGGCTGATGGTTGCTGGGATATTTCCATTTTTTCATATCAAGTTCAATTACTTATTCTAGCACCGTTTTGTTCATAGGTGGTGGAAGCGGCCATGAACCTGCCCATGCTGGATTTGTTGTGCCAGGGATGTTGACCGCTGCTGTTTCTAGAGATGTTTTCGCTTCTCCACCTGTTGATTCTATTTTAGCTGTATGTTTCTTTTTTAGTAAAACAATGTTTAGCTTCTTAAGTAGCATAAATCATTTTAGCTGACATTTAACTGCATCTTCTCACTGTAGGCTATTCGAGCTGTAACTGGTCCCCTGGGGTGCCTTCTAATAGTAAAGGTACTCTCACTGTGATATCAGCTTTAAAATGTCAAATCATGAGATAAGAGGGATCTTTTAGTACACTTGAGGATTGTGCAATATGAGTATCTGATGCTTTGGGACCGTGCATTGTTTATTTATTACCACATCAATAACTACCATTTCCTCCACCTATCGTCCTGAGTTCATGCATGAATGGATAGAGAGGAGGGATAACATTTGCTTTTCTGAAATTTGCTTGGGACATATCAATTTTAGTTCAATAAGAAGTCTGCGGTACATCTGTATTTGCTTTGAAAGGGGCCAAACTGTGGGCTGTTTTGGATAAATGTGTATGCTTGATGTAGGGATACTGGTACTTTTCTCCATTATTTTTAAACTGCTGTGCTCTATTTTGTTCAAATTTATAAGTGTAAACTGTGAAGCATTGCACTGCTCTCATCTTACTAAGCTTCATTTCTTCTTACCTTCAATTGCCAAACATTTGCTGAACTGTGTGTAGTGTCGATTAATTATTTAGAAAAGGCAAAAACTATAGTTTGTCTCAGCTTTGAGGTTCTCCTTTCTGTTCCAGACATATCCTTTTTCCCCGTTTACCAAAAAAGCAGCATGTTTTTATTAAGACAAGCCTGGATTATAGGAGAGGTAAGGATGACAATGAGGTTGAATGCGTATTACAAGGAATGAGGACAAATCCTGTCCTGGGATGGTTTTCCTTAGTGGAACATTATACGACTTTATCTGTCTCACACTCTCAGTAACTGCATTTTGTAAAATAGGGACTTTCTATGGCAGTATGGCTAGCTTGGCTGCTATTAATTATTCATTTGGTGGCCTTGCATCCTTGCAACAAGGTATTTTTTTTTCCTTCCATCCATTTACTATAAATGGATTTTTGGTAGTTGTGTTCATGGTACATGAAGATATGATCCCTTTCTGTTCATGTTACAAATCCATTTCCAATTCTTTGTATTTTTCATATTTAACTACGTTGAGAAAAGTGTGAGCTTAGATTCAGTTACACCAATCCATTTCTGATTCTTTGTATTTCTAGATTTAACTATGTTGACAACAGTCTGAACTTAGATTTAGTTACACCAATTTATCTAGGCACAAATATGGAAACATGTTAGCTAAACTTAAATGATACTGTGCCTGCTAGATTACTCTGCTTCTATTTCCTTTTGTTCTCTCCTTTGATGTTGATTTCTAACCTATACCTGGTTACTGGACTTTACATGTTTTCCTTTCATGAATAGGCAGCTTCTGCTGCTGCATATAACAATGATGGTTCTACTCTTAAAGTTCAGTTTTATCAACTAACATTACATTCCAACTGGGAGATCCAATATCATAGGGGCTGGGTACACATAATGATAGAGGCTGTAGCTATGGATATTTAGTTTACAGCTGAACTTTTCTCTTGGTTTTCTATGTCGACTCTGCATTTTCGTGGGATTTATCGTATTGATTAGTTAAGTTCCATTCCAGAGATCCATTGTCTGCTTCAAGGGACAGCTCTATTTCCTCTGTTTACAGGTCTGCAGATATAAGGTTACAACAATCTTGTTATTCTTTGCATTACATTGAAGTTTGATGGCTGGATCATGGTCTGCTTGTGCTGATCGATTTCTATTTTCTCTTCTTCCTCACCTCAATGAATCCGTGCACATCAGGTTAGCACTCAGCATCCATGCGAGTTGTCGTGAACAATCATTCACCTTAGGACCTCTAGCTCCTTGAGGTTTATGTTTAAACATCATGTAATACTGCTAGAGATCCTATGATACAAATAGGTAATATGTATTGGTACTGCATAGAAGGTTAGCACTATGCATGATTTTTTTTTGCAGGAGCTCTGAAAAAAAAGGCTAACATACTTTCTTAAAAATGCATATGTACTTGCATAAAAAGCCTGCGTAAAGTAACACCAAGGTTTGAAGGACACGCTACTGTCTCTACACAGATTCGAATATTTTAAAACTCGATTAAAATCTTGCCCATATTGATATCATGTACACATAAAGGGAAATATTTCCCTGGGTTTTCACATTGCTGTGAGATCGGTGCTATGTCAGGCAAAGTGCCACTTCTAGCTGCGCTGTAAAATTGAGTCCATCAGATAAATTTCAACTGTGCTCTGATGTACCACAGAAATATTGTTTGCATTCATTTGCATGTCTGCTCCTGTAATTGGCTTGGTTCCTTTGGGTTACACGTACAAGGCTCTCGGCTGCAAAATATTTCTAGTAGAGCATGTGACCAATTTGAGGATTTCACTATGGTTCACTTATGCCATCTTATTCTTATGATTCATTAGTTGTGATTCTAATCTGGATGCATGAAAAATATGCTCATTTAATACCTCCTCTTTATTTGCCGTTTGATTCACACACTTCTCCATTTGTTGGCAGCGATCTGTACCGTGTTTACAACCTGCTGACACAACATTAGAAGAGGCACCTACCACGTAGGTAACCATGGCAGCTAGCTAATGTTCTTATGTTCGTGACTAAATGTAGTTATCCTTCCACATCTAACAAACGTGACATCGGTGTGTTCCTGTATTTTACCAAAAAAAAAACAGAACACATCAGTATTATGAACCCGGTAGTTTCCCTGTGCAACACCCCACTGCAGATACCCAGGAAGTATTAACCGTTGTCAGCACAAGTGCTCTTAACATTTCGGTGCGCCCACCTTATTTGTATCATTTAGATTTATTTGCATTTCACTATACTAACATACATCTTCATCGTGCTATCGTAGACACCACCTCCGAGTATTAATCTCGAACAAACACCCCAAAAGGACACTGTCGCTGAGTAGGTCAACCTCTGATCAAATCTAAATGTCCTCCATGCTTTTATGTAGGCCTTCATAACATATTTATACACTTTTGAATTTATAGCATCTTCCCAGAGAAGCAATCTGTCCAAAGGTCCCTCTTCCACAGTGCAGCAACAGATGAAGAGGTTAGTAGCCGCTGCGGTGTAAATTTTCCCTTTTTTATTTTCGTTCTCATAGTATCTACAAATTTGGTGCTCCCGCAATATATCAGATAATTCTGTGTTATTTCCATATATGCATTTCAAGTCCTAAACTAATGTACATGTTTAAATTTGCTATGTCAGGTGCAGACCAAAACACCAGCTGAAGCATCTAACACAAACCTGGTTCCCAGTGATGGTCCAACTGAGAATGCAGACCCACCATTACAGAACCAAGCGAAAAAGTAAGCACACAGACATCGCTATACATAGATTTCCAGGTTGTCTATGTCCTCATCCTGATATATGTTCTAAACAATGCAGGCCAAGACTTGGGAGTTCCAAACCTGAAACAAAGACCGCCAATTGCAAAGCTCAGTAACTACATATCTACTTTTGCAACAGGTCAGCACATACGTATACCATTATAAATACACTCTGACTATACTTGTTATCACATAAATATTTTCCCATGTGCCCTCAAAGTCCTATTTTCAATAGTGATTGCTCTTATCTCATATTATCCCGAACACACCGCTCAGAAAAACATTGTAGATTCTGACAACTGACAACTGATATATAATACAGACACAGATTTATGTCAAAATTTAACCTCCCATTCACGTTATAGATCTATTTCCAAAATAACTCCAACTTTTGCCTCTCCAATCATTGCCACTCCAATCAGGTACTCCCGCTGAACAAAGTGTCTGCTGCATCATTTTGCGACGTACATAGCACTATGCTCCATAGATTTAGCATGAATGGTCATCCCAGACCATGTGGACTCTGTTTGCCTGTAGAAAGCCCAGCGTGATCCTGATCAAGAATTCTACTGTACCATGTAGCAATGAACCTCCTGTTAGGCCTCTTATTTGTGTATTATATAGGCCATGTACTCTAAACTGTATTACTTTAGCTACAAGTAAAACAAGTAGTACCATCAGTACCATGTGTAATATAAATATGCATAAGCTCTTTGGAAACATCAGCATGTGTAATATACATATATATGTGTAGGCGCGCGATGGCGTGCGCCATTCACTAGTGTATGTTTGTTCTTGTGTAGTGACATTTGTATTATTATGGACAATTGTTGATGGATTAATTTTTATTTTTTTAACCATTTAAAATTGTCTTGTTGGACTGTTTGTCGCTAAAACCATATGTACCATCGCACAGTCCGTCGCTAAAAAGTAGCAATGGACTATCTGTCGCTATAAATATTCTGGGCAGCAGACTGTCTGTCGCTAAAAGTACTGTCTGACGCTAAAGATTTTTAGCGACAGGACTTACAGCATCTGCAGAAGTCTGACGCTATAACTTTTTAGCATCAGATTGTCTGTCGCTGTAGCCGCTTTTAGCGTCAGACCATCCATCGCTAATCTTGGTGTTGTGGTGTAGTGAACGGCTCACTCACCCCACGCCAACGCATGCGCAGGGACTACATGAGCCCGCTCCGTTTCACGTGCTCGCATGCACATAGCAGCACTAGCAGGCGGCGCGCGTGGTGACCCACGGCGACATGGTAACCCATGCAGCAGCCTACTTTTGAAACATACGGTGACCTACGCAGCAACAACAGCACCACGCCATTGCAACATGTGCTCCCCTGAGATCTACTTTTGAAACATCAAAATAAAAACGCTTACAACATACGCTTGAAACAGATGAAACACTTGAAACAGCATGTATAGTCATAGCAACATATGCAACATCCAGTTATACTTTTGCAACATTCAGATGGAAACACTTGACATAAGTTCGAAACATCTGAAATACTCAAAACATATGCTTGAAACATGCGGTGACCCATGCAACATCACCACGCTATTGCAACATGTGCTCCCCGAGATCTACTTTTAAAACATCCAGATGAAGCACTTGAAATATATGTTGGGACACCAATACACCGAATCGCGGAGGCTAAGGTTAATAGTGGTTAACGACATCGGGTTGTCTTTGGATGTTTCGCAGGAGCACCCGGTGAGAGCCTTTGGATGAAGCCCAAGACAGCGCGAAGACCTGGGAGAAGCAGGCGAAGGTCCATGCGGGGGACTTGGAAGGCGGCCTGGAGAGCCTTCGCCGGGCATAGGGAGGCCTCCGCCTGCAACCATCGGTTAGGGCAGAGGCCAGCCTAAGGACTCGCCAGGAAGAAGCTGGAGATCGAGGGCGGAGGCACGGGAGCAAAGGGTGGAGGCACCTGCGCCCTGAGCGAAGACTGACCATTAGGATGAAGGAGGGAACAATACGGCCCAAAACTGGAAATGGGCCTTTGGTGGGCCTGAAGTCGAGGTCCGAGGAACACAGGCGGTGCAAGAAGACAAAGTCTAAGATGACCCTGAGGGCTTGAACTAGTGTAGAGATATCTCGAGAATATGCCTTAGCAGTTAGAGGGCAAGATTGTGATGTACGAAATTGGCAAATGGTACCCTATAAAAAGGGGGAGGGTGCCTTGTGTAATGAGGCTGGTTGGCGAGTACATTTATGAAACCCTAACCAAGCCTGGGCCTACTTACCTCTACTCATTCCTTCGCCCGGGGCACCCGGCTGGCAAAGGTCTTCCGTGTATCAATTGCTAGAAACTACAGTTTTCCAACAATATACATTTAAAACACTTGAAACATAGGTTTGCAATATGCATATATTGTCATTGCAACATATGCAACATCCCAGATCTGCTTTTACAACAGCCAGGTCGACGAAACACTTGAAACATGTGAAACGCCTGAAACACTTGAAACACGGCATCGCCAACGGCCACAGCCTACCTAGTGAGGAATTACGGTAGCCAGCAAGGACATCACTCCGCGCGCTCGCGCCCGTCCTCATGGCCCGTCACTCCTCATGCGATTCTCCGGTGCCTGCTCGCGGCCTAGGCTAGTGCCCGTTGGCGTGGCCCCACTGCTGCTACTCAAGTGCCGTTGCTCGCTTGGCCGCAGGCATCCAGCGTCGTCCGCTCACGAGGGATGGGGGCGCGGCGGGGTGGAATCAGCCTAGCTAGAGCGAGATGCAGCATGTTTTTGCGGCGGCAGCGGCGGCGGGAGTCGTTACTGCCTGCTGCTTGTGGAGGAGGGATACCGGTCGCCGGATCCGAACGGAGAAGATAGATGTAGCAGCAGTTGGCGGAGATTATTTCGGCCGGCACGAGTTGCAAGTCACGTGGCGGCGGCAGAGTCGTTGCTTAGGACTTGGGATAGCCTTTTCGGCTTGAGACGATGTGCGTTGCGACGTGGAGTGGGGAATTCTTTTTTTGAGAGAGATTGAGGGCCGGTCCGCTGCGCAGGCCTGGGAGCTGCGTCTAGACGGACGGACGCCCGTGACCGAGCATTACCGTGTTTTATTTCACACAATGCTGCGGATTTTGGAAATGCCACACACGAATTCACGACGTACATATATAGCAGCGATCGGATACGCAGTCAACAGCGAATGAACAGGATGAATACTGAAGACTGGAGTAACAGATGAAGCAAAGCCGTCGCTCAGCGCATTATTTCAGCTCAAATTCGCTTGGGATGTTTCCTCCCCAGTACGGTGAAGAACTCGTGGAGCATCTTCTCGCCGCAGCGCTGATGCAGCCTCTCCACGGCGTCTTCATCCCATGGCGAGCGATCCACGAGTGCGTCGTCACCGTCGTCGGTGTGTGGCGGTGGAGCGCGGGGCGGCTCCTCATCCAGCTGCTCGCTCGGCCTCGGCTTTGGCATGAGCTCCAACGAAAGGCGATCAAGGTGGTTCATGACTTTGTCTATTGTTATTTTGTCCTTCGACCTCATGTCCCTGTTCTTCCTGCTGCTGCTATCTTCCTTGTGGTAATGGAGCTTGTACCCCTGGCTCTTGTAGTAGTTCTGGTACCCGTGCTGCGGTATGTCGTCCGGGATCTCCTTGCCAATGGCGACCGCCGTCTGCATTGATCCAAGTTTATAGAGCGTCAGTACTAAGTAGTGTCTAATCTGAACCGTAGTGACAATCTATAGTTAACAAATACTAGTACGTACCTCGTAGCACCAGCAGGAGGCGACATGGTTGATGGTGTAGCCGCCGCCGCCCAGGAGGAGCAGCGGCAAGCCGTAGCCCTTGACGATGCTGACGCACTTGGCGTGGCCGCGCACGGACAGGCCCAGGCTCGCCAGCCGGTCGCCGGCGAGCGAGTCGGCGCCGCACTGCATCACGATGGCGTCCGGCTCGAACACGGCCATCACCCTGTCCACGATCGGCCCGAACAGCTGGTGGTATCGCCCGTCGCGCGTTCCCGCCTGCAGCGGCACGTTGATCAGAGTAGGGCAGACGCCGTCGTCGCCAGCAGGTAACTCGCCGACGTCCACGGCGTCGCCAGTGCGCGGGAAGAACTCGCCACCGAACTGGTGGAACGACACCGTCAGCACCCGGCTGTCTTCCATGAACGCGGTCTCGACGCCGTCGCCATGGTGCGCGTCGATGTCCAGGTACAGCACCCGATTGAATTGTCCGCCGTCAAGGAGGGCCTTGATGGCGACCACGATGTCGTTCACGTAGCAGAATCCGCCCGCCTTACCCTTGCACGCGTGGTGCATGCCGCCGGACCAGTTGATGGCGATCTTATACCTGCCGCTGGCGAGGGCGCGCGCCGCCGCCAGCGACCCGCCAGCGTAGCGCTGGCAGTAGTCCCAGAGGTTCTCGATGACGGGGTTGTCGTTAGTGACACAGTGGGTGAGCTCGTTCCAGACCTCGCCGAGCTTGTATTTCTCGGCTGCTTCTCTCTGCGTCTTAGCGTCGGCGTTGTAGTCAGCTGGCGTGAGGTCGCGGAGGAATCTGATGAACTCTGGATCGTGGGCGAGCTCGAGGTCTTCCTCGGTGGCCGGTGCCACGCGGAGACGGTCCATGTCATCGAGCAAGCCGTAGGCCTTGATGAGGGCGAGCGTCATGGAGACACGGTGAGGCACCATCTCGTGTGTCTCGCCGTAGTCAACGTAGGAGATGCGCGGGTCGTAGTAGTAGCACACGTTCTTCTGCTTGGTGCCACCGCCGTCGTCGTGGCATGGTTGCGGGGACGGCGGCTGGTGCTCGCTTCTCCGTTTTCCCATGGCTAATCCTAATGTCTCTCTGTTGGCAAAGAACGTCTGGTGCGCTGCACACATGATGCTTAAAAAGAAGACCTGCAGCACGTAGTAGACTAGTACTGCTACGTTCGGGTCGGGATAGGACTCTTTTTTTTTATGCCTCGGGATAGGACTCTCAGTCCGACTAGGAAGCTGCCAATTCTATTTTTATTTATTTTTGATGAGTTCCCGTGTTCTAAGCCCACGACAAATTTTCGTAAGTACCCAAATTTGTATATAGCTTGTCCTAAAGTAACATTTTTCCTTTATGGCTATGAATATAAAAAACTTCAATATATATTGACACTAAAATAGGACAGGCACTACTACAGGAATCTTAACCGAGGCGGGTAAAACAGATTTTCCAAGGTGGGCATCACAACCGCCACGGCCAAAAGGTCACAGTAAATCAAGTATTTACCGAGGTGGCTGAAATATCCGTCTCGGTAAATCAAATTAAAAAACAAAAAAAAAAGAAAAAAGCCGCAACCCAACTAGGCCTGGATCTGGGCCTCCCCACCGCTGCCCCTGCACGCTCCCTGCCGCTCGATCCGCCGTCGGGGAAGCCGGATCCAGCCTCCACGCGCTCCCCGCTGCCGGGGAAGCCGGATCCAGCCTCCACGCGCGAGCCACCGCCTGATCCGCGCCCATCAGAGAGGGAGAAGGAGTTGACGCAGGATCTAGCCTCCCCACCGCCGGATCCCGCCTCACCGTGCATGCCGCCGCCGGATCCACGGAGCTAGGGGAGGGAGAAGAGGGAGTCGTCCGATCCGTCGTTGCTCCGCTCGCCGGAGAGAGAGGGAGGTCGCGCCGTCGAAGGGAGAGGGAGTCCTCGCCGCCACGCCAAGGGATGGAGAGGCAGGCCACGCCGTGTGGAAGAGGGGCGCTGTGGGGGAGTAGTGGGGGAGAGAGCCGCAGTGGAGGAGAGGGGCACCGTCGAGAGATGGAGGAGGTCGTGAGGGAAGGAGGGAAGTTGCTACAGAAGGAGAGGGAAGTCGCGATCGTAGTGCCGAGCATGCTGCAGAGAGAAGGGCGCGGCCTGCGGGAAAGAGAGGAGAGGGAGAGTGAGTGTTAGGTTTCTGATTTCATTTATATATTGGTAATGGTAGTGGGCTGGGCCTGATTTACCGAGGCAGTTAAGTTAGAATGCTCGCCTCAGTTAATGATTTGCTGAGGCGGTTGTCTTAGGATGCCCGCCTCGGTTAATAGGCATTAACCGAGGCGGTTCTGTTATATTGTCCGCCTTGGTTAAGCATTAACCGAGACGGTTGCTGGGCCGATAGCCCTGCCACGAATAACCGAGGCGGGCAACCGGTCCGCCCGCCTTGGAGGCCATTTTGGAAATGCCTTGTAAAACTTTTTGTATAGTAGTGCGGATCATTTTGGATGGTATCATGATGCAAAACCAAACACATTGTAATTTGTAAATGCAAGGAGGAGTGACTTGAGTTATCTTTTGTTGCTTTGTTCAACGAGATCTAGGAAGAGGCATATGAACGCGTGGGGGGTGGGGACTAGTTGGAGTGAAAGCACTTGACTTGCTTGTTTTCACGGGTGTAGTTTCTTTTACCATGTCTAGTTTTTGTATGATTTGAACCGGTGGCGAAGGAAAGGGGACGAGGGAGGCCAAGCACCCCGCCCCCTCACTCAAGGGCACGTCTGTCAGCTCGGACGTCGCTAGATCAGAGATATCTTGACTAGCTTGAACCACATGCTTCTCTAATGAGATTTTGGTATAATGACTTCATGATTTTCTAATTATGTATATATGATTTTGTAATTATGATGTATTTATTATTAAATTTGGTGAGACATATGGTGGCTGTGAGATATATTGATGTATTAATATATGAAACATTAGACATCAACATTTTAAATGTTATAATAAAGTATACACTACTGGAAACGCGTGCTTTGCCGAGGGCCTGAGGATTTGCCGAGGGCCAAATCTCGGGCACTCGGCAAAGACGCTCTTTGCCGAGGGCCAGACACAAGAGCCCTCGGCAAAGAACGGCCCTCGGCAAAGAGGTCTTTGCCGAGGGTACGACCCTCGGCAAAGACAGGCCCTCGGCAAAGATGTCCTCGGCAAATTAGGCCCGTTGGGTCACGGCGGCCATTTCCCGTCAAGCTTTGCCGAGGGCCACCCGTTAGGCCCTCGGCAAAGGTTTTTTTTTCCTGTGCAACCAGGTTATTTGGCAAATTTTTTTTAAGTCTTTGCCGAGCGCCCTAGACCAGGCCCTCGGCAAAGATTTTTTTAAAACCAGTTTTTTGGCCAAATTTTTTTTTTTATAAATCGCCTTTGCCGAGGGCCCGAGGCTAGGCCCTCGGCAAAGAAGCCCTTGGCCGAGGGGCAGGATAGGCCCTTGGCAAAGATTTTTTTTTAAATTCTTTGCCGAGGGCCCAGATCCACGGCCCTCGGCAAAGATTTTTTATTTTTTTTTTAAATTATTTGCCGAGGGCCCAGATCTACGGCCCTCGGCAAAGATTTTTTATTTTTTTTAAAAAAATTCTTTGCCGAGGGCCACGGGGCAGGCCCTCGGCAAAGAGCCCTCAGCAATTTTTTTTTTGGTTTTTTTAGCCCAGTTTTTTTGTGGTGCTACAATACATTGTTTTGAACTTAATTTTAAAATTTAGGCCAATTTTGATTTTGTTTTGTATATTTCCTTAATTTATTTCGATTCTTTGATTTTTTTCGAATATGTCAAATTTGAACTGCAGGTGCATGGAATATTGCAATGTAGTGTTTCAAAAAATGTTATTCATGTTAATTGGTGCATGTTGAGTCCCTATCCACGACCCCGCATCAAATTTTCACGCATCTTGTTCGCGTAACATGACGACCAACTTAGGAAAAGTATTTTAAAATTATATAAAATCCATACGAAGTCCGAAACTCGCTCGAAGCCTTCTCAATTTTTTACCACAGCCTACACATGCGATAACATGGCATCTCGCCAAGTTTTGTGATTTTCGGACTTCGTATGGATTTTATATAATTTTAAAATACTTTTCCTAAAGTTGGTCGTCATGTTACGCTAACAAGATGCGTGAAAATTTGATGCGGGTCGTGGATAGGGACTCAACATGCACCAACTAACATGAATAACATTTTTGAAACACTACATTGCAATATTCCATGCACCTACAGCTCAAATTTGACATATTCGAAAAAAAATCAAAGAATCTAAATAAATTAAGGAAATATACAAAACAAAATCAAAATTGGCCTAAATTTAAAAATTGAGTTCAAAACAATGTATTGTAGCACCACAAAAAAACTAGGCTAAAAAAAAAAAAAATTGTCAGGGGCTCTTTGTCGAGGGCTCGTGGATCTGGGCCCTCGGCAAAGAATTTTTTTTAAAAATAAAAATCTTTGCCGAGGGTCAGGATCTAGGCCCCTCGGCAAAGATTTTTTAAAAAAATAAAATATTTGTCATGAGCCATGGATCTGGGCCCGGCAAAGAATTTTAAAAAATAAAAAATCTTTGCCGAGGGCCGGATCCTGGGCCTCAGTAAGCACCGAACCCTAAATCGGGTCATGCACCCAAATTCCCGATCGAAATTCTGAAAACGGTCGACCTCTCCCTCCCCACGCCATTCATGCCACATTCACAAGGCCCATGGCATCCACCGACCACACACACACTGTGCTTCACAGCCATCACAATCTGCCTGCCCAGCCCCAGCCGGTCGCCCAGCGCCCATTCCTTCCTCACACAGCCCTCCACACACTCCAGCCCCGAGCCCCAGCAGCCTCCAGCCGCCCACCACCACCACCGCCACCGCCACACAGCGCCTGCCACACAGCACACACACCACCCATCCTCCTCACCCCCACCTCGCCCCGGCGGCCCACCAGTGGCGCCCACCACAGCCCCCACCACGCTGCGATGGGCGGCCGAGGTCGCGCCCTGCCTCCGTTCCGCATCTCCGTCGAGCAAGGGGAGGTCGACCGCCCCGGCCGGCCCTCCGGCGGCTCCCCCTCGCCGGCTGTTGTTGCAGGGGAGGAGGCAAAGGGTGAAGTTGGAGGAAGAAGAGAAGGAGAAGAGGAGAAGGAGGAAGGGGAAGAAAAGGAGAAGAAGAGAAGGAGGAAGGGGAAGAGAAGGAGAAGAAGGGGAAAAGGAGAGAAGAAAGGGAAGAGGGGGAGAGGAGTACTCCAACGCCGCTCGACCTCGCTGGAGAAGAAAGTGAACCCCCGCACCGCGACGCCCGACTCCACCGCAACCCTAGGTAAAACTCTCGTTGTCGGCCTTCGTGTCGTATGTGGTTGTGTGGGCCTTCGTGCCGTAACTTGATATGAGGGCCTTCGTGCCGTTGTGGTTGTCGGCCTTCGTGCCTTTGTGAATGTCGACCATCGTGTCATTTTTTTGCAGGTTTTGGAAACCTCCCCGTGCAGGGGAGGTGCTGCCGAAATTTTGAACAAAAAATAACCTATTGTCTTTTTATGCAGGAGAAGAGTACGTCGGAGGGGACCCGGAGGACCCCGATCGTCTTCATCAACGTCGCGGTTCTGCCTGCCCTGCATCGCCACGCCACTGCGTCGATTCGCCACTGCCCCGCTAGCCTTACTTCACCGACACCCTTGGTATAAATAACCTCTTTTTGCGCATGTCTGTCGTAGCCCGCGCGTAACCCAGTTAGGCGTCTCCCGTCCGAAAGAGATACGGTCGTAGGTATGCGGATCTTTGCGTATCTGTGAGCGCATCTGTTTCGGATTGTCCACGTTTTTTGGACAGCCCATGGATGCGTAGATGGGTTAGTTTCCATGGTCCGCTCCGGTCCGAGAAGGAGTTTCGGCAACACCTCCCTGTTGTTCTCCGGATACACACTCTCCCTTGCAGGACGTGTATCGGGAGAACAACGGGGAGGTGCTGCCGAAATTCTGTCTCGGAGAGGAGCGGAGCATGGAAACTGACCTCATCTACGCATCCGCGGGTGGGATTAGGACCTATCCTCACCTATTAGACAGTAGGAACACCGCGTAGATGCAATTGATGGTCACAATACTCTATGCTGTAAATGTTAAAGGATGGAGGACCGTCAGTGGATGTACATGGGCTGGAGAAGCGGGAGTGACTACGACTATGAATGGGTGAAGGGGACAGATGGTTTCTTGAAACATGCATTTGGCCTAGGGGCAGGAGGACATTCTCTAGTTTGGTGTCCCTGCAGCAAATGTGACAACAGGAGAAAAGTAGACGAGAAAACCATGGGTAGACATCTTGTGTTCAATGGTTATACGCCTGGCTACCAACAGTGGATCTACCATGGTGAAGCAGATCGTATAAGAGCGGAGGTGGTGAGAGCACGCCTCGAGGCTTTTGATGATGATGCCGGGGTAGCAGACATGCTAGATGATACCCACCAAGCTCACTTCACTGAACGACGTGAGAAGGAGGAGATGGAGGAATCCGCGAAGGACTTCTACAAAATGTTGGACTCGGCACAGAAACCCCTTCACGAGCGTACAATGATTTCTCAGCTAGATGCGATTGAATGCGTAATGGGGTTGAAGGCCGAGTTAAACCTGAGTCGAGAAGGCTTCGATAAGATGTTGGCCGTGTTTGGCACCATGCTACCGGAGAAGCACACTTTGCCGACGAACTTGTACGAGGTAGAGAAACTCCTTCGTATGCTTAAGATGTCGTATGACAAGATACATGTTTGTCCGAAGGGGTGCGTCCTATTTAGGAAAGAACACAAGGATGTAAATTACTGTCCGAAGTGTAAATCCTCCAGGTACCTGGAGGTAGACTCTAGTGATGGTCAGAAGAAGCAGCTTCCGATCCCCGAGAGAGTGCTACATCACCTTCCTTTCCTATCGAGGATCCAACGGCTATTCATGACTGAGGAATCCACGAAACAGATGACATGGCACAAAGATGGCAAACGGTACAATCCTGGGAAGATGGTACATCCGTCTGATGCTGAAGCATGGACGTATTTCAATGACAAACATCGTGACAAAGCAGCTGAGGCTTGTAATGTACGTGTCGCGCTGGCAACAGATGGGTTCAATCCTTATGGAATGATGGCTGCCCCATACACATGCTGGCCCGTTTTTGTTATCCCCCTCAATCTCCCTCCCGGCATCTCCTTTCAATGGCATAATGTATTCTTGTCGTTGATAATTCCTGGACACCTGGGGAGTAATATGGGTGTGTTCATGGAGCCTGTGATTGATGAATTGATCCACGCTTGGGAGAAGGGGGTATGGACATACGATCGAGCTACAAAGACAAGCTTTAAAATGCACGTTTGGTACCACTACTCCCTGCATGACTTCCTAGCGTATGGGTTATTCGCCGCCTGGTGTGTTCACGGGAAGTTCCCATGCCTAGTATGCAAGGAAGCCATGAGGTTCATTTGGTTGAAGAAGGGTGGCAAGTATTCGTCGTTCGATCAGCATCGTTAGTTCCTCCCTCCAAACCATGAATTTAGAGAAGACATCAAGAGCTTTACGAAAGGTGTCAAAGTGACAGACCCTAAACCGCACTTGAGGGCTGGTGCCGAGGTTCGTGTTCAGATAGATGCTCTCGTGCCCAATGAAGAAGGTGGTTTTGTGGGATATGGTGAGGAACATATGTGGACTCATAAATCCGGCTTGACGAGGCTCCCCTATTTCGATGACCTTCTTCTGCCACATAACATTGATGTAATGCACACTGAAAAGAATATCACCGAGGCACTTTGGGGAACTCTCATGGACACTGACAAGTCTAAGAACAACATTAAGGCTAGAGTAGACCTAGCGACGTTGTGCGATAGACTGAATCAAGCGATGCAACCTCCTAGTGGCCGAAACAAGAACTGGAAAAGGCCTAAGGTCAATTTCGTCTTGCAAATCGATCAAAGGAGGGAGGTACTAAAATGGATGCAGATGTTAATGTTTCTAGATGGATATGCAGCGAATCTTAGCAGGGGAGTGAACTTAGGCACTCTGCGAGTCAACGGGATGAAGAGTCATGACTACCACATATGGATTGAGCGGCTTCTTCCGGTGATGGTCCGAGGCTATGTCCCTGAGCATATCTGGCAAGTGCTGGCAGAGTTGAGCTTTTTCTTCCGCCAGCTTTGTGCCAAGGAGATATCTCGGACCGTCGCTCAGGACTTAGAAAAAGCGGCACCTGTGTTGCTCTATAAGCTGGAGAAGATCTTTCCACCCGGCTTCTTCTTGCCGATGCAACATCTGATTGTGCACCTCCCATCCGAGGCACGTTTGGGGGGGCCCGTGCAGGCCCATTGGTGCTATCCAATCGAGAGATGTCTAAAGACTCTTCGCAAAAAATGTACAAATAAAGCCAGAATTGAGGCTTCCATTGCAGAGGCATGCCTTTGGGAGGAAGTGGCAAACTTCACAATGCTATACTACAAGCCGAACCTTCCTAGCAATCATAATCCACCCTTTCGTTACAATACTGGCGAAAATGAATCGACCCTGAGCCTTTTCCAAGGCCAACTCGGTAGCGCAAGTGGATCAACCCCAAAGCTATTGGGAAATGAAGAGTGGCACAGTATCATGCTATATGTGTTGAATAACCTTACCGAGGTGAAGCCGTTCATCAAGTAAGTTCTCAACGAACTTATTTCAATATGCCGTCACTATTCTGCATCCAACCCCATTGATTCTCGTTCGGACAGGGAATTTGTTCGTGAATTCTGGCATCAATCAAGGGATCCTACCTTGCATGAACAAGACACTCTTGTTTCGCGGGGTGCGGGAGCGGGGAGGCCTAATTTCATTTCTTGGTTCAAACAAAAGGTAATGTCCAATTTAGCTTGTACGTTCGATCGTCCAAGGTGATCGTACTTTTGATTAATATAATGATCTTTCATGATTCACCTTGCAGGCCCAGACCGATTCGTCCATGAGCAACGAGTTGAAACAGGTTGCAAACGGCTATGATGTTGGGGTGAAGTCATTTACCGGCTATGACGTGAACGGATATCGCTTCCACACAACAAGTTACGAGCAGATTCGGCCCAAACGAAAAACCACAAATAGCGGAGTTTGTACGCCCGGCACTGATGGCCTCGACTATCATGGTAGAGTTGAGGAAATCTATGAACTCTCATTTCATGGAGACGAACCTCTTACACCTGTCATGTTCAAATGCCACTGGTTTAATCCTCGATCAACGAGACGAACCGTTCATCTTGGGCTAGTGGAGATTCGAGAAGATTCCATCTATCCTGGAAAAGATGTCTACATTGTGGCTCAACAGGCCGTGCAGGTGTATTATACTCGATACGCCAACCAAGACAAAGAGGATCTTAAGGGTTGGGCTATTGTGCACCGGTATCTCCACATGGTAAACTACACGCCCCAAACGATGATGATTACAACTTCAACGCAAACACATATGATGGTCAGTTCTATCAAGAAGATGGGCTACCAGGCACGTTTGAGATAGTCTTACCCGAAGCAATCGAAATGGAAGTAGACAACGAAACGGTTGATGACGAGGTCGATGGAGATGTGGTGGTAAATGCCAAGGACATAGCAATGCTTGAGCGATTACTTCTAGGCAATGACGACGATGACAACATAGAACCTTCGGATAGTGTTGCCCATTTGGACAATTTTGACAGTGATGATGAGACCTATGATCCCAATCATGAAGATTATTCCTAATACATGTAATACTATGGTTTTTTTAATTTGTGTTTTGAATATATATTTTGAATCTATTTCTAATATATGTACTAATTAGTCTTGTTCATTCTTTGTGATTGCGGTGATTGGACAAAGATGGCGAGCGACGCCCACGCCGTGACACGCCCTCGGTTTACGGGAGAGACCGCCTCTCCTTCGAGAGGTGAGGGTCGCCGTCCGGGTAGCGTCCGTGGAGGTGACGAGAGGAGGACCAGGGGGCAGCCGCCGTGGGGGCGGTGGTCTCCTCCTCGACACATGACGAGGTGCTGGAGGAGGAGCATGTGACGGCCATGGCCTCGTCCTCATCGGAGGACGTGAGGGGTCAGCAGACGGGCGAGGGAGACGAGGCGCTCGAGGGCGAGGGAGGCGAGGTGCTCGAGGGCGAGGGAGGCGAGGCGCTCAAGGCGGCGAGGGAGAGGTACTGCTACCCGGACTCTCTACGGCGAGGTCCGTGAGCCTCCCTTTGGTTCCGCTTCCTCGAACCCGCTCGGTGATTCGGCCTATGGCAAAGAGGTAAGTAACTATGGATGTTATCACAACTACTTCATAAGATATGTTGGAAATCTTAAGAGAAACTGATAAATTTTCTTAATCACTTGTGTAGGGCCTGGTTGGTTTTGTCGGGTACTCCAAAGACGCACTTTCGAGCATCCTTGGTGTTTTGTGCAGAAAATGGTACCCGGCATTGTGCAACTTGTCCGAAGAAGCTGGTGGTCTTGGGAGCCGGCCTCCAAGCGGGAGACAGTACGCTGGGCTGGTCACGGATGACACTTACCGCAACAAGCAGGAGAGCGAGTATTGGCGGAGTTTTGGGTAAGTCTCTCTCTTTAACATTTCCTAATACATCGCATTCATTGGTTAAATCTTTTATCGAAATAATGAATGGATACATCGGTTTTGTATGCGAGAAATATTTCAAGGTGAAGAAGGACTTGAGGCCTAGGCGGATCGGGCGGTACCCACGGCTTGTAGGAAGTACGTCACCGAGATGCATCACCATGGGCGCGTCCAGCCCACATAGACTACTACTGGTCGGTGCTTAGGCGGTCCCTCCCAAGCCTCAAGCAAGACGGATTCTGTGACCCGGGACCAAGACCTTGAGGTAGGCGAATAACATTCATAATGATTCGTTTTGATATTAAATAGGTTCAATTTCATCTTCTTATATGTCAAATACTCGATGACTTGTAGGTGATTCCCTGGTGGTGCTGATCGTATCCCGAGTGCTGGGCCATGATCGTGGACAAGTGGTTATCACAGGACTTTGTTGACACGCACGAGAGGCAGCGGGAACAGCGTCTGATGAGGCAAGGTCCAACTCACCATCAAGGTAGCCGTAGCCTCCCCGGATACAAACAAGCATACGTATGTGATTTCTTTCATTTATTTTGACGCTCAATTCTGCTTGATTTCTCACCATCTTCCCGTCTTTCTCGCAGGAGGCTGCGCACCCGGGCGAGGAGGTCTCGGAGATTTCTGCGTGGGCTATGTCCCATATGGGCAGGGCGTCGTCCTCTGTCTCCTTCGACCCGGCTGCCCCGCCCCAGGTGTACTCCGACCCGAACGTGTACACTAAAGTCCAAGAGTACACGTCAACGGTAAGGCAGATCTATGGGGAAGATTACAATGTGCGCACTGAGCCCATTGATGCAGAGGCGATCATGAGGCTCGGAGGAGGCAAGAAGCACGGGCGGTCAGGATTGCAGACGGCGCCATCGACTCCACCTTGTTCCCTCCTCGGCGCTATCCCGAGCACGAGAGCACGAGCTCTAACTAGCCAGCCCATCGTCCCACGGCCTTTCCAAAGACCGCAGCGAGTCCAAGCACTCCAGTAATTCTTGTTTTACTCATCGTACGTAGATATTTACACACCTAAATTAGATTTGCATTATCGACACATTGGGTGAAATATTGCAGGTGAGCTGCAAGAAACAAAAAGGCAAAGTCAAGAGCGAGCAGCTGGAGCTGACCGCACAACTGCAGCCTGAAGGTCGCGTTCGAGGCCAGCCTAGACGGATGGCGGCGAGATGATGGTGATCATGCAAAGTCTTGGGCAAGCATCGGGTGTACCTGTGCAGTTTTCAGCTCCTCCACCTCCTACTCCTGCAGCTACTCCTGTAAGTATGAAAGTTCACTTTTCGCTTGTGCTTTGCATGTATGTCGGCCTTCGTGCCGTTGTGGATGTCGGCGTTCGTGCCGTTGTGGATGTCGGCGTTCGTGCCGTCGTTTCTTGCAGGTTTTGGAAACCTCCCCGTGCAGGGGAGGTGCTGCCGAAATTTTCAATTGAGTCTAATCTTTTTGTATTCCTACAATACTAGATGCAATCTCTAAGTTTCAAAACTGTTTTCCCGGATTACTCACACATGCAATCTCTGCTCCTTTGTGCAGCTTCCGTCCGCGGGTTCCAATCAACCCGCTAGTGCGTCACCGGGTGATCCTGTTTTTCCTTCACCATCGTCTCATAGGCTAGCTTGATGAGGACTCGTGCTAGGTGATGTGGTTGGACTTTAGCGTGATTTGTGATTTATGGTTGTGACTTGTGCTTGAATTTCATTAACTTGTCGTAATAAACATGTGAATGATGATGAACATGTGACTTGTCGTTGTAATATATTGTGATTTGTGGTTCACAATTATGGTTGTGATATATTATGAGAAAATAGGTTCTGTGTGATATATATATGTATATATATGAAATGCTTGTGTCGATGGAATGCAAAAAAACAAAAAAAATTTAAATTTCTGCCTCTTTGCCGAGGGCAATGACCAAGGCCCTCGGCAAAGAAGGTTCCTTTGCCGAGGGCCCAAGCAATAGCTCTCGGCAAAGATTTTTTTGGAAAAAAATCCTGACAATTTCTTTGCCGAGGGCCAGGGAGCAGGCCCTCGGCAAAGGGTTAAAAAAAATTCAAAAAAACCATTTCTTTGCCGAGGGCCGGCCCTCGGCAAAGAATTTTTAAAAAATCCTGAAAATTTCTTTGCCGAGGGCCAGGGAGGAGGCCCTCGGCAAAGGTTTTAAAAAATAAAAATAAAAAAAATTATTTGCCGACTTTGCCGAGGGCTGGCCCTCGGCAAAGAATTTTTAAAAAATCCTGAAAATTTCTTTGCTAAGGGCCAGGGAGGAGGCCCTCGGCAAAGGTTTTTAAAAAAATAAAAAAATTTATTTGCCGAGGGTCGACCCTCGGCAAACAAATTAAAAAAAAACATTTCTTTGCCGAGGGTGGGCCCTCGGCAAAGAAACCACCAACGGCGCCGGCGCCTGACGGCCTCTTTTGTTTGCCGAGGGCTGTCCTAGCCCTCGGCAAAGATCCTTTCACCATCTAAAAATTCCCCGATGGGTCTTTGCCGAGGGCAGCCCTCGGCAAAGCCTTTGTCGAGGCTTTCTGGGCCTTTGCCGAGGGCTAGAGGCCCTCGGCAAAGCATGCGCCTCCAGTAGTGATATATAAAATGTGAAAATGAAGGTCACTGCCAGGTTGAAGCCGTTGACCTGACAGCGACCCATTGCTACCCACTCAAGTAAAAGTTAGACTTGACACTAATCCTCGCGGCGTCATAGACGGGTCTAGCCTTGAACCGATAGTAAAATATTGTAATCTCCGCTGGGTGTTGAATTGACAGTGATAGGCCATACTCATCACTACGATGGCACTCTGTCAGATCCAGTTTTGATAGTGATGCTGGGTTTATATCTGACAGTAATCTAGGAATCTGTACCAGTGATCGATGCATCTATGTGATCACTCTAAAATTTTAATTCATAATATCTAGATTACAGTATGATAAACTGAAAAATATATATTATATAGAACTATTTTGAGTAATTTATACAAAGTAAAGCTAATATTTAGTGTCAATCACTACTAAAAAAAACGTTCGTACCAACAGCACAATTTTTTTTAGGACGGTTGAGTCGTCCCTACAGTGAACGTGCTCGGGACCAACGAGACCAGCCGGCTCTACAAATGGCACAGTAGGGGCGGCTGGTGATACGAGCCGCCCCTACAAATGGGTCAATTTGTAGGGGCGACTTACTCACCAGCCGCCCCCGGTGTTGCGATTTATAGGAGCGACTCAATTACCAGCCGCACCTACAAATGAGCCATGTATAAAAACATGCGGCCCCTTCTTCCTCATCGGGTCACTCACTCCAACCCGTGAAAAAAGGTAGGAAGGCCTTGGACACCTCCCAAAAAATTGCTCTACTAACGGGGAAAGGTTTTGGTCTCAAATCCTTTGGTGGAGAGGTTGTAAAAGGTAAGAAAATGCTATTACACACTTTTTTTGAACTTTTAATGGTTGGTTAGTGAGTAATTAGAGTTTTGCTTTTCTCTCTCTTCTATGGTGCTTGAGGTACTTATGAAGCAAATTAGATTTAAGTTTTGAATGTACTAGGGTAAATTAGGTAGGGGAACAAGATCATACCCTTATTTGGTCCATGTTTCTTCATTTTAATGGACAATTAGTTAGTTTTATGGATGTTTCATGTGCATGTAGATCTAGATCAAGATCTAGGGTTTGGTTTTTTTTATTAATTTCGTTTTTCTAAATTTATATTTGATGAGATTAGACTAGGGTTTGCATGAAAGATATTGGGTAAAATATAATTGTTGCTAATTGTTGTCTTTGAAATTGTTTATTGTAATCAATAAATATGGAGGTGGGCTATCCAAAAGTAGAGAGCAAATGACGTGGAATGGAGAGCTACTAAATTTGGAGAGTAATTACAGAGTCTGTTTGAGATGTTATTCCTTCAATAATAGTCATATTTACCTTTAGAAAACGATTTGGCTAATTTCTTAGAGATGCTCTTACCACAAGGAAGATAGCAGCAGCAGGAACAGAGACATGAGGTCGAAGGACAAAATAACAATGGACAAAGTCATGAACCACCTGGATCGCCTGTCGTCGGAGCTCATGCCAAAGCCGAGGCCGAGCGAGCAGCTCGACGAGGAGCCGCCCTGCGCTCCACTGCCACACGCCGACGGTGATGACCACACACTCGTGGATCGTTCACCAAGGGATGAAGACCCCGTGGAGAGGCTGCATCGGCGCTGCGGCGAGAAGATGCTCCGCGAGTTCTTCACCGATCTGGGGTGGAAACATCCCAAGCGAGCTTGAGCTGAAATGATAATGCTGAGCGCCGTAGTCAGAATCACAGAGATGGCGTAGTAGCTCAACGATGAGTGGCATGATTTATACTTGGTGTCATCGTCTACATAAAATGGTTGTATGTTGAATAATTTTAATTTGAGTAAAATGCACTACATGTTCATTAACTTTTAGGGATGTGTCATTAACTCTCAAAGTGTATTTTTATGTCCCTAAACTTTCTATGTTGTACGCTACAGCTCCATACCAGTTCAAGAGCTTGGTATTTTTTCACTAAGCCCCTTCCCTTCTGTAACTCTCTTTCAACATAGCCCCCACAGAACGTGATCAGGTGGGCGCACCTGCAGCCCCGTGGTTGCCGGGCGAGCGGACCAGCCACGACGCCGCCACACGAGCAAGCGATGGGCCGCCCGCACAAGGCGGGCAAGAACGTGGGCTGGTGGCCGTGCCGAGAAGTCACGCGGCCACACCGTCGCCGCGCGAGCGGGCGGCCGCGCGAGGACAGCCACGCGTCGTCGTCGTGCAAGCCGCCGTCGCACCAGGCAGTCAGGCCGCCGCTAACCGAGCAAGCAGGCGGCCGCACAGAGCCGCCGCCGCACGAGCGGACGGCCAGCCGCAACATCGTGCGAGTCGCTCAAGCCGCTCTCCGTGCGAGCGGGCAGGCCCAAGCCGCCGCCGCGCACGCTTGATACGATTTATTAATCAATGTCGCCTAACGCATAGCTCTGGTCAGCTAGCTACACGTGTAAGTCATGGGGTTCTTAGGCACAAATATTCTCCCTAAAATATCATCATGAATGTACCACTGCTTGGGATCAAATTTCTGAAACTGAATATGACATATGGCGCTAATCTAAGCCTGAAGCTGACAAGCTGTAGCGGCTAGCAACATCCGTCGCTCAACTCACGCAAGTACACCAACGGCATCACGTTGTGCCTCTTCCTGCACCACCTCGCCGCTGCGGCATTCGCCATGGGGTTCTCCGTGTTCAATGTTAGGAATTTAGGTAATTTCACGTTAAAATTAATCCACAAAAATAATAGCAAATTTGTGATGACAAATATGTGCACGTATGTGATTTTACTACTACTCAAATTAGCAGTAAATATGTTCATAAACAACATACCGATCATAGCAAAAAGGAGATTGAATTTAACCAATTTCTCGAACGTCCATCGGGAAGTAGACGAAGCCGATCCGAGGAAGAAGAGGTACCACTAGGAAGGAGATAAAGAAGCCGATCCGAGGAAGAAAAGGCACCACCAGGAAGGAGTTGAAGAAGACGGCGAGCAGTCGCGGAGACGCTCCCAAAAACCTGATCGCCCGCACACACCCAAGCATGTGTCCCGATGCGAACGCCGGTTTTGGAGGCCAGATGTCCCAAAGTTCCGTGCGCGCAGAGGATGGGACGGGAAGTACTCGGATGCAACTCGACAGGAGGAAGGTGTGGTATGGCTTCCGTCAGGCAACAGGGAGACAAGAGAGAAGGTTATGCTGGAGGGACCTGGGAGACGAAGAGTCAAAGTGATTACGAGTAATCACCACCGTAGTGGATGGTAACTGACCCGTAAGTAACTCCTCCACATTAACGTCTGTACCCCTTCCCCTTCCTTAGCCAACCCAAGTGGCAAAACCAATCCACACCTGTGCTCTTGCAAGGCATGGCACGGCATGGCCTGGCTCAACTTGGCGGCGGTGGCGGCGCGCGCGCGTGTGGCACGCCTTTGGTCTCTTTCAGCTTCTCTATAGGTGCACATGTGTGTAGCCTATTTAAGTTGAGTCAACGATCAGTCAAAATCTCATACGGGACTAAAACTATATTATATCACAACATTTAATATGGGCCTAGAATTAATTGATTTATTAAATAAAATATGGGCCTAAACCCATATAATATTCAACAATCCCCATCAAATTCTAGGGTACATAGGAAATGTTCTCAGTTTTCTCTGTCGTTTAATATATCAGTGTTTCGATGGAGAATATTAAGTTAAACTTCCACTAGAGCAAAGGTTACGCTTACAACTATACAATAGACTATGCCTTAAATTGACAATTTTGTGCGAAATAAGTTTCACCTAGGCCCTTTACTGATACTAGGTTGCAAAAAGCATCCCTCTAGTTGGAGCATATAAGTCATACTCCTGGCCCATTCATGAGTATCTCGAGATCACCTAAATCTCATAGACTGTGACTAGGAGTCAAACTCACATAGGTGTGTTTCTCAAAAGATGTTTTATAGGACAACATCTTTGCTTCATCAAGTCACTTTAAAACGCATTAATGTATAAAATCAACTTGCCTTATAGAAAAGGAAAGAAGTGCATCTGACATGGGTTTAATTAAGGGTATTTTCTCATAGCCTACTCTTGGGTTGTTTCACCATCCTACTTCACGGGATCTCCGATCACATAGAACATGTTACCACCATGATAGACTTTATGTGGGTTTCAAGCCCATTTCACTCGAT
Organism: Miscanthus lutarioriparius; assembly: GCA_904845875.1. Classification (NCBI taxonomy): domain Eukaryota; kingdom Viridiplantae; phylum Streptophyta; class Magnoliopsida; order Poales; family Poaceae; genus Miscanthus; species Miscanthus lutarioriparius. The sequence continues at coordinate 91,189,351 of CAJGYO010000010.1, read as the reverse complement.
GCACTATCTATCACATTACATGACAGTTCCTTAGTGAATTGATCTATTAGATTTTTAGACGTGTGGACATAGTCCAACGATATCACTCCGGAGTTTCTCAATTTCCTGACAGATTTTAGTCTCCGCTTAACGTGCCTTATGGACTTCATATTGTCCTTAGAACTGTTTACCTTAGTTATCACGGTTCATAGAAATAAACGGTATAGGTTTCTCTACAATCAGTAAATCCATAAGGAGTTCACGAAGCCACTCGGCCTCAGCGCCAGTGGTGTCTAATGCTGTAAGTTCTGCTTCTATTATTGACTTCGTTAAAACAGTCTGTTTGCAAGACTTTTAGGAAACAGCACCACCTCCAAGCAAGAACACATATCCGCTTGTGGCATAAAGATCATCAGCATTAGAAATCCAGTTAGCATCACAGAAACCCTCTAGTACCTTCAGGTACCCGGTATAGTGAATGCCATAGCTCATAGTACCTTTCAGATAGCATAATACTCTCTCAACAACACGTTAATGATTATCTCCCGGATTTGACACAAACCGGCTTAGTTTGCTCACAGCAAATGAGATATCAGGCCTCGTGGCGCTAGCCAGATACATAAGCGAACCAATGATTTGGGAGTATCTCAATTGATCACTTGCTATTTTTTTATTTTTCCTTAATAGCACACTAGGGTCATAAGGTGTAGGAGCAGGTTGTCAGTCACTAAACCCAAAGCGACTCAATACCTTTTCCATATAGTGAGATGGTGAAAGTGTAATCCCCCATTTCCTTCTTTTAGCAGCTTGACATTAAGAATAACATCAGCTTCTCCCAAGTCTTTCATCTCAAAATTATTAGACAAAAGGTCTTTAACCTCCTTAATCATATTAAGGTTGTATGTTATCAACATATAAACACAAGATCACTCCTTTTCTCCCACCATACCGATAGTACACACATGTGTCAGCTTCATTCACAATAAAGCCGGCATATGTCAAAGTTCTATCAAGCTTCTCATCCCATTGCTTAGGAGCTTGTTTCAGGCCATATAAGGACTTTAATAACTTACACACCATGCCCTCTTGACCATTTGCTACAAATCCATCTGGCTGATCCATGTAGATCTCCTCCTCTAACTCTCCGTTTAGGAAAGTCGTCTTTACATCCATCTAATGAATGATAAGACCATGAGAGGCAGCTAGAGAAAGTAACACTCGAATTATGGTCAATCGAGCAACAGGTGAATAAATATCAAAGAAATCTTCACCTTCTTTTTTGGTATAACCCTTGGCCACAAGCCTTGCCTTGTACCTCTCAATTGTACCATCAGTCCTAAGCTTTTTCTTGAACACCCATTTTCATCCTATTGGTTTACATCCATAAGGATGTTTAACAATTTTTCAAGTTCCATTAGACATAATTGAATCCATCTCACTCCGTACTGCTTCCTTCCACAAGTCAGCATCAGGAGAGGAATATACCTCTTCTATGGTTCTTGGTATATCATCCATAAGGTACACAATGTAGTCATCACCAAAAGACTTTGCAGTCCGTTGTCTCTTACTCTTTTGAGTGACTACAATGTCATCCTGCTCAGGATTGTGCACATGGGGTTCCTCATAATGTTCTATTAGAATAAATTGCTCATGGGGAATTATAGATTCATGACTAGTTGTGCTAGGTGCATTTTTTATAGGAAATTCACTTTCAAAAAATGTAGCGTCTCTAGACTCCATGATAGTACCAACATGCATGTTAGGTACCCCAGAATTTATAATTAAGAATCTATATCCAACGCTATGAATAGCATAACCAAGGAAAACACAATCAACAAATTTAGGTCCAAGTTTGTGCTTTTTGTTAATTGGCACATTCACTTTGGCCAAACAATCCCAAGTGCGCAAATATGAGAGATTTAATCTTTTTTTCCATTCTTTAAATGCTGTGATTTCTTTATTCTTTATAAGAACTCTATTCAGGACATGACACGCTGTCAAAATAGCCTCACCTCACCATTCCTTAGATAGACCCGCTGTCTCCAACATGGCATTAACCAACTCAGTTAGAGTGTGGTTCTTTCTTTCAGCAATCCCAGTGGACTGTGGTGAATATGGTAGTGTCCTCTCATGAATAATTCCATGTTCTACACAGAATTCAGAAAATTCACTTGAAAAGTATTCTCCACCATGATCAGACCTTAACCGTTTAACTTTCCTCTCAAGTTGATTTTCTACTTCAACTTTATAGATCTTAAAATAATACAATGCTTCATCCTTTGTTTTCAATAGGTACACATAGCAAAATCTAGTACAATCGTCTATAAAAGTCATGAAGTATCTTTTGCCACCTTTAGTCCACTCTCCATTCATCTCACATAAATCGGAATGGACTAGTTCTAATGGCGCCAAGTTCCTCGTCTCCGCAGCCTTGTGAGGCTTACGATGTTGCTTAGATTGCACACACATATGGCACTTAGAACCTTTGACCAAATTCATTTTTGGGATTAAATTTAGATTTGCAAGCCACGATAGACAACCAAAATTAACATGACAAAGACGTGAATGCCAAATATTTGACTGATCAGGGATAATAGCATTGTTCACAATCTTATTACACGCATCATCACACAAGGATAAGCGGAACAAGCCTCCGCAATCATAACCTTTACCAACAAAAGTTCCATACTTTGACAGTACACATTTATTAGACTTGAAGATAATTTTATAACCATCTCGACAACATTGAGAGACACTAAGCAGATTCTTGTTGATGGAGGGGACATGCGGCACATTTTTCAATAGCACCGTCTTTCAGGAAGTGAACTTCAGAATGACCGTACTAACACCAAGAACATGCGCATGAGACCCGTTCCCCATCAGCAAGGCTCTAGTCTCGCCGACTTGATAAGATGAAAACAAAGAAGCAACAACACACACATGAATATTTGCCCCAGTGTCCATCCACCACTCAGGCGAATGACAAACTGAAAGAACAGTAGGTAAAGAATTACCATACCTAGATGTTCCTCCTTCAGCCTTGCTAACAACCATGTTTGCAGATTTCTTCTCTTTCTTAAATTTGTTGTCTGGGCACGAACTTGCCCAATGCTCATCACTCCCGCAAACAAAGCAACCACCATCTTTGTTGTTTGTTTTCTTCTTAAAAGTGGTTGTTTGTTTAGGCTTCGAGTTGTTCTCTTGCTTGTTCTTCTTCTTATTATTATGAGATGCATTTGAAATTTTCTTCTGCACAATATTGGCACTAGAAGACTCAACGCCTTTCCCACACATGTCTTTTGCTCTCGCCCTCTCCTCAACATTAAGAGACCCAATAAGCTTACCACACTAAACTCTTGTCTCTTGTGTTTTAGGGAGATAGCAAAATCCTTCCAAGAAGGTGGCAGCATGGACATAATACCGCCGGCCACAAACTTGTCAGGCAACACACATGGAAACTATTCGAGTTCCTTAGCCAGTGCCTATATCTCATGAGCTTGCTCGACCACAGAACGGTTGTCAACCATTTTGTAGTCAAACAGCTACTCCATGATGTATAGCTCGCTACCGGCATTAGTGAAAGGATCAAGATGCCCAAGAGGGGGGTGAATTGGGCTAATTCTAAAATTCTTTGCAATAATTAAACCCTACACTTAGCCCATTTCACCCCTTGTGCCTAGAAAGTGTTTCTAATGTTCTACCGCACAAATGTTTTGTAACCTAAGTTCCAATCCTACTCTAGCATGACAATTCTATGAATATAAAGACAAGAATTTAATTGCTCAAAGTAAATGCTTTAAGTAAAGAGAGAAGGAGGAACGCGGTGATGTTTTGCTGAGGTATCGGAGAGTCGCCACTCCCCACTAGTCCTCATTGGAGCACCCGTGCAAGGGTGTAGCTCCCCCTTGATCCGCGCAAAGATCAAGTGCCCTCTATGGGTTGATTCTTCGACACTCTGTCGTGGTGAATCACCCACAACCGCTCACAACTTGAGTTGGGTCATCCACAAGCTCCACCAGATGATCACTAAACTCCCAATCACCACCAAGCCGTCTAGGTGATGGTGATCACCAAGAGTAACAAGCAAGAACTCTCACTTGACCACAACAAGCCTAATGAGAAGGGTGGATGCACACTTGCTACTCTCTTTTCACTAATGAGGCCTCTCTCTTGGATTCTCAAATCTCAAACACCTCACTAGGACCTTGCTCTCCTTGGCACTCTCAAGGGTGTTTCTCAGCTGTTGAAATGAGCAAAAGTGATCCCTTGAGTGAATAGAGGAAGTATTTATAACCCCTCATTAAAAACGAACCGTTATGTGCCACTGCAGGGTGACCGGATGCTCCGGTCAGTTCTTCCCACCACCAAGCAGTTAAGTTGTGATCGGACACTGACCAACGTCCAGTCAGCACTGACCGAACGCGTCCGGTCACAAAAACTGCTCTCTAGAACCTTACTGATGTTGACCGGACTCTGGCACCCAGCGTCCGGTCACTTTGCTGCTTAGCATCCGGTCAGTAGCCAAAACCTAACCAGCGTCCGGTCAGCACTGACCGGATGCGTCCGATCAGAATTCTCTCTCTCAGGAACCTTACTGGAGTTGACCGGACTCCGGCACCTAGCGTCCGATCACATTTCACTCAGCGTCCGATCGCATCCAGACGACTTCACCTTGATCAAATGAACTGATCGGACTCTACGCCAGCGTTCAGTCACACCGGAACCAGCGTCCGGTCAACATTTGACCCTCCATTCACTTCCAACTCGCAATCATATGTGAATGAAGTTGGCTCCAATTGATCTAAGGGCTACTTAGGAGCTACCTAGTGCTAGATTTGACAAGTGTGCACCACACCTAACCCACTAGACTCATCTAGGTCAAGCTACCCGTCCATACCCCCCTTGATAGTACGGCCAAAGGAAAAACAAAGTCCAAAACTACTCTAAGTGTCTCTTCAACACCAAACGACACTTAGAACTAGTCCATCCTTAACCTTGTCGTCCATCCTTTGAAAATCGAAACAATTTCCATCGTAGGGCATGACAACCATGATTGCCCAATCAATTGCCATTACCATGACCTAACTTAATTGCATCTACAAAACACACATTAGTCACAGTAATCTCATATTGTCATTAATCACCGAAATCCAACTAGGGGCCTAGATGCTTTCAATCTCCCCCTTTTTGGTGATTGATGACAATACAACCTCGAGTATGTAAAAGAGATGAAGTTTTCAACGTGCTTGGTTCATATAAGCTTTTGACAATAAGAACAAAAGAGTTAGGCAAGCTTGTATGACCCAAGCCAACATGATGTACTCAAAGGATATGAAATAAGCATGAGTACAAGAAATAAAGCTCATTTGCATCGTAGTAAAATGTGGAAGCAAAGCAAATGAGCATAACCAAGTGACATGACATATATAAAGATCAAAGTAGAGAGCACATATGTCACATATCACATAAATATCATGATTACATTAATATCGCATTCACACGTATATAGTTCGATGCATGAATGTAAACATGAATGCATAATAGAGTATCACACATAAAAAGCCAAATGTAATAGATAAGCTCCCCCTAGATATATCGCTCCCCCTTTGGCGTCAAACACCAAAACCTAAGGGTTGGTCGGCGGGGCTGCTGCGGACGAGTCGGGCGCTGAGGTGCGATGAGCGATCTAGAACTAGGCAGCATCATCATCTGATCCTGAGCTCTGAGATGTATGACCCTCTATCGCTGGAAGTGACGCGGAAGCAGTCTGGGTCGGATCTAGGACTGGTGCGGCCTGTGACTCTGTAGGTATCACAGAAGCAGGCGACTCTGATGATGCAACTGATGAAGGGAGCCTCTTTGTAGTCCCAGTAACAGGAGCAACTGTGGAAGGACCAGGGACATGTAGATCTGGCGGTGTAGGCTGTCCTGTCAACTCACTGAATGTAGCACCAAGGCTCCTAGAAATTGGGGTATTTGTCACAAGCATCAACGAGGTCTGAGCCGGTGTGAAGCCCGTGCGAAGCGATGTGAACTGCGGACTCTGGGCTATCACTGGCGAAGCAAACCACTAGGACACCTACTTTGTAGGTGAAGCAAACTGAGTAGCTGTCTGTCCCTGACTCTGAAGCCCACTGGGCTATACAACTCGAGTCTGTGAAGTGGTGGCAGGCTGGCCGAGCTAAGGTGTAAGCTATGGTGGTGGAGCCCCAATAGCAGTAACAACATGCTGCATGAATTCAAGTAACTGCTGCTGCATGAGGAGCTGCTGCTACTGCATGACCTACTGCTGCTACTGCTGGATAGCCTGCTGCTTTTGCTGGAACTTGTCCTATCAAGCATGAACCTGTGCTAGAGCAGCTGCTATCTCCTAGGCCTAGCAAGTCTGATCCTGCCTCATCCGCTCAAGTATAGCAAGTAGAGCGGGGTCTGTCTGCGGTGCCTGTGGAGCTGAGCTGGAGCCACTGGCCTCACCATCATGTCATCGAGGAGGCATCTGAGGAATGGCCTAATAATCATCATCTAAGCTGTCACTAGGATCACTCTCAACCATACCCTCCTGCTGTGCATCTAGATGCTCCTCCTCTTTAGCTGCTATGCCCCTGATAGTCTCATCCTGCTAGGTTGCAAACTCTGGCACCTCGGGGCGACGGCTTGGCTAGCTAGGTGTCCTCGCTGCACTATGGCGGAACATCTGGGTCAAGTTGTATGCAAGGAACTCTGTAGTAGCTCCTGAATACTCTGCCAACATCTTAGGTGGCCTCACTATAACTACCCTGTGAATCAGAAAAGTAATCCAGTGAGCATACAACAGCTGCCTATGACCTCTGAATCCCTCTGCAAGTGTATCCTCCATCTCAGAAAGAATGACACCCCATACATCAAAGGCTGTCTGCTGCATCAGGGCGTTCGGTAGCCACAATTGAATGTGAGTCAATCCCTCATGATATCCCATCCTCGATAGCAGGGTCCTCCTCATGATAGCATCAAGCAGTCTGGCTGTAGGAGTAAGATCTCTGGGCATCCTGCTCGACCCCTCACCGAATGGCTCTATGAAGCAAGGTCGGAAGAGATCTGTGGGAGGCACAAGACCACCGTGAGGGCATCTAGGAGGCTCTGTGTGTCCATAGCAAACCTCGTGAATGCGGATGGGTGACTCCTGTAACCTGAGAATCTCTCTGACCCTAAAGCTCATCAGCCTGTAGTCACGGCCTTGGAATGCAAAGTGTATGAACCTATGGCCAGGGTCAATCCAAAGTGTGGCATAGAACTCATGGACCCATGATGGAACATATCTGCCTGTCCATCCAAGTAAATCTGTCAGCCCTGGCAAGTAAGATAGATGAGGGTGAATCTGCTCTCCAGCTGCTGCTACAATGGCCTCAATAGAACAAACCCTCTGAAACCTGAATGCAACCCCACTGTTAAGATATGCATTATAAAAATCCTCCTGCAGTGGTGTATAGAAGCCCTTTGAAGCACGCTCATCCCTCCTTGGCGGGAACCAGTCCTCGAACTGTACAAATCTGAGTTGCTGCACCTACTTGGCCATAGCGGCCCTCAAATCTAGATGAGTCACTAGAGGTGGACCCTATGGTCTAGGAGGCAGATAAGAACCCCTCCTCTGTGTCTCTGGCCTCGGTGTCACCTGGGTACGGGTACGACTAGAGTGCCAAAGCTGTGGCTGAGATGCCTGCTCTATCTCCTCTGCTCGCTCTCCCTCCCAGAGTCTCTCGGCCACCTCTCGATCGCACCGGTGGTCGTGTGTCGCATCGTGGCTCCCCTTGAGGCTGAGTCTCCAAAACAACATGTTGTCCCACAAGCATGACAGTCCCAGCTGGACTACCATGACGATGCTCAACCTGCTCAATGACTGCCCTCTATGCTGGTGAAAGCTGATCTGCAATGTTGACTCCACTCCGAGCACCTCCCCTCTCTGCACGCTCTACGGCAGCTGCCACTGCTGCTGCTCTTGTTGTATCAGCATCTGCATACTTCCGCTTCTTCAACGTGATCTTCTTCATCTCCTTGACTTTCACATCAGTAGGCAAGCGAGGCGGAGGCCTCAGATCCTCATCACCGGGACCACCTTCGGTGTTCTTCACACGTGCCATAGCTGGAGCTGGAAAGAACAACTGCCACTAACAAGAATCAACTACCAACTGTCACTTCTGGGGCTTGGCCTCGATCCGTACTCACGAGCTTGGCCCTGAGTTAACTGACAACTGCCAAAGTGACCTCAACAACACCAACTCGCTACACGATGGAATAGATTGGATATATGAATAATTTCAATATACATCTAGAGATACGAAACCCTAAGAAGCAAGCAATAGATACAAAATTAGAAGCGAGGGCTTGCTACCTGACGAACCGATGAACCGAAGAGTAAGGAACGGATCACAGAGAACCACCGGGAGCAATTAACGTCTAGGGTTAGGGTTGCGATGAGGTGGTGCGGCGGTCGAGCAATGCGGTGAAGGGGCGATCGCAAGCGAGGCTAGGGCACTACATGGCGGCGCTCGGGCAGGATGTGGACCACGACGACGCTGTTGCTGTAGGGGAGGCTCAATGCGGCACAGGACAGCGGCGCTGCTGGTGGCACGAGCAAGTGGCGTGGTCACGGCGGCGTGGATTCAGCGAGGAAGATGCGGCGTGGCGGTGCGGGAGCGGTGTGAGCATAGCAGCGCGGGGCGTGGCGGCGCTAGGATGCGGCGGTGAGGGCTCGATGCGGGTGCGGCGGCGCATCTAGGGCTCGGGTGCGAGCGATGGCGGCAATGTCGGCGTGGCTAATTGAGAGATGGGATTAGGTCAAGGCGGCGCTGCGGTTATATGAGGTGGCCCACCGTGATAGATAAGGAAACAGAGAAGAGACCTAAAACCGCACGACTTCTACTGACTGGATGCTCCGCTGGCAACAACCAGACGCTGCCACCCAAAGTCCGGTCGACTCCATAGAGGTCCAAATCCCCTCAAGTCATGACCGGACGCTTTCGACCACCACTGACCGAACGCAGCCAGAGTCCGGTCGATCCTGTCTTCATCTCCTTCGCTTGACCGGAAGTAGGATCACCAACTGACCGAACACAAGAAAGATACTGTTTCAGCATCCGGTCACTCCTTCGTAGCAATGGTTCACCACCTGTGAACTGACTGGACGCTGGACTTCATAGTCCGGTGCAGCGTCCGGTCACTCTTTTTCAGCAAATCTTCAAAGTTCCTTCGTGCTGCCTGTTCCCATTCAAGTCCGAAGACACAAGTTTGATATCATGAGTTTGTGTGTATTGTGCTTCTCTTAGCTCTATATATAGAACGAAAGGGAATCATCCAGTAGCATATACTATATATGAGATGAGATGAGACTTCATTCAATGTTATGGATACTCAAATATATGGGGTGGGATATCTGATCATTTATGAATATTGGATTCATGTTAGATGTATTCAGTATTTCAGTGTCAATTTATATTGAAGATATCCAACTTTTCTTTGCGGAATCCTTCTCCGCTATTAATGTATGTCCAACTAAAATCAAAATCAAAATCAAAATCAAAATCAAAATCTATATCTATATTTATATCTATATCTATATCTATATCTATATCTATATCTATATCTATATCTATATCTATCTATCTATCTATAATTGTAGCACCCGGTTTTAAGAACAAAAACAAATACACACCATATGTGAGTCCAGGAAGTCAAATCTCACATATAGCTACAAATAAGGGTACTATCAAAAAACAATGCTTAAATACATAGCGTATTAGTATAAAGATTATAACCTCAGAGTATAGACAGCGGAAAGACAACTCTGATCTTCAGGCGAAGACTCTAAATCCACAGGGACAACTGACTAGTTGATCACAAGCCTAATTCCTCCAAACTCTAGCAATCTGGTACCCATCCGGGATTTTCATTTGAAAAGTAAAGTAAGCGTAAGTACATGTCGTATTCAACAAATATAAGATGGGGTTCATGAGGCTCAAAAGGCTGACACTGGTTCAACTACGATTAGCTTTTAATTGTCACAATTTTAGCATAGGAGTAGCAACAAGTTTATCACAAGCCCATATAAACACATGATCAAGTAAACATGAATAATGAATAGCATAAACAGTAATCATTAGTGAGCATCTTTATCATTAGTATCATCCGTGTTCATCATCATTAACCATTGGTGATCATCTATTCTATAAGGGTTCCAAGGCCGCTTGTGACCGTGAACACGGCTGATATACCAGTTTTACACTCTACAGAGGTTGTACACTTTCACTATGAATCGTGATTTACCCTTTCGCCCAAGGCGGCCAACCTCTTGACCCACTTCCAAGGAAGGTCGGCAGGGTTCACTATGAAGCCTTTCAAAGATTCGTCTAACAAGTTAGGGCCATTAGATTCACTCGACAAACAGATATAGAGCCCCCCTTCCCGATGGCACAATGACGCGCAGCCTATACTCAAGGGGACAGAGGCCGCACTATACCCGATTCATCAAGCCATTCTTACGCCAATAAAGGTAACCACTAACAAGCTAGAAAAGGTCCTCATACTGAGCTAAAGCCAGTGCCATGTAGCCCTCACAGATGTACTGTAAGTCTCGGATGATCACTTACAGATAAGTCCTTAGGAAGAGGAATCTAGAGCACCATAAAAACAGCCCAATGCTCTAGCCCCTTGTTCCATGTTGCTAAAAAGCATCTTTTAATGTTTATTGCATATACCATTAGTCAAGTTACAAGATCATGATTGTAGTTGAGCACTAGCATCAAACTACCCAATACAATACCCCATAGGTATCATCCAAATTCTTTTATTTTCAAATTCTCTTTTTCTTTCTTTTCTTTTTCTTCAAAGCCATTTTTTAATTTCATTTGCAAAAGCAATTCAAATCATTTTAAATTTAAATCTAAACCACTCAACCAAATAAATCAAAAACAAGGGCATGTATGCTCAAACATGTTGCTAATCCTTATGATGAATTTTAATTTAATGAAAATTTTTATTTTCCTATATTTTATGAGCACAAAATTCAGAAATTAATCATTTTATACCTATTTTTCAAAAGAGGCAAATTTTAGGGTGTTACAATTCTACCCCCTTAAGATGAATCTCGTCCCCGAGATTCAGAAGGCGTCGACTAGGGGATAGGAACACTCCGTCTTTAGACTCTTCTTTACTTCCTCATGTACTTGCATCGTCTTGAAAAGGATCCCACTTCACTTTGCATAACTGTTAACCTTACTCCAAGTAACTTGCCAAACTAATTCCAAGATTCTGATAGGTACCTTGAACAATTCTCAGGTAACTCCAATCACTAGGCCACCTTTCCTATAATACCAATTTTCTTCCTTAAAATATTCACCTTCCAACGGAGCCTAATGAACCTCTTGGTCAGAAAGAAATTCTTCTACCAATCTTTAAAACATTAATGTTTCCGGCTAAGTTGCTCGAACTGGGAATACAACTCTTAATCCATGGTGTCACCCGAACCTTCTTAGCACAACTCTCCATTGCTAAGGGCATCGGCCATGATTATGGGGGGTACGACCCCAGATACCCATGATAGACCACATGGGTTACGCCCCAGGGGCGGCCTAGCCCACAAGACGAAGCCTTATGGGGCACGACTCTGCTCGGTGCTTCTCGCAAGACACCGGAAAGATATCCTCAAGATACTATGAGATCTGTTAGGATATGTATGATCCCAAGATTCCTGTAATCAGTTATTACTTTCCGGTTATCTTTTAGATCTAACCGACTTGTAACCCTGCTCCCCGGACTATATAAGGCGGGCAGGGACCCCCTCCAAACTCACGCAATATCATACGATAGCTAATACAAACCAACAGACCATAGGAGTAGGGTATTATGTCATACTGACGGCCTGAACCTGTCTAACTCGTGTGTCTCTGTTGCCTTCTTGTTCTTCATCACACGCGTCTCTGCCGATCAATCTACCTCCATGGGATACCCCTTGGAGGACTGCCGACGATATTCTGTCAACAGTTGGCGTGCCAAGTAGGGGCTTGCGTGCTATTTTCTTGTCGAACAAGATGGGTTTTTTTGCAGGCTCTTCGTTCCTCCCACAGTCCGGTCAGATCTTCACGGTGGGATCCATCCCATGGATCATCAACGCTGACGGAGTCGGAGAGCTCCTCGAGCTGGTGTAGATCAATTCTGCGTCGATCACCCCCGCACCTACGACTGCAGATCCGATCTCAGAACCGCCTCTGAGGTCACCTTCATCGATGACTCGCTGCCCACTTCCTCGCTACCAGAGGAGGTAGATCAACAATGACGATCTGATCGCATCTATCGATCGGGTTGGTCTGAAGCTCGCCGATTGCCTCTCCGTCGCCGAATCGGCTCTAGACACTCTGGTTCAGCGCTGACTACCCTCTGGTCCAAATTTATCGGAGGCTGCTCGAAAAACTCCAGGGGCTACAACCCTACCCTTTGGGTTCACCAACGCCGCCGCCGCTTACCAAGATGCCCTAAGGGGCAGATTCATCGACCAAGTTGGAGATGTCCATCCTCCCGCCGACCAGATCGTCGACCAGCTCTTGCCGGCCGTCAATATGCTGCACATCGGCTGACACCCCGGAGTGTCCCTCCAAACCATCTCAGAGGAGAATCCGGACTCGGAGTCCCAGGGCTCTATGGAGACCATCGCCGAAACCACCACCGAACTACTTCTTCCACCTCCGTTCCGTGGTGGCACAATCTTCAACGTCAGCGTCGATAGCCCCCCTCGAAATGGCAAAACCAAGGAGGAACGCACCACCCGCGAGAACCAAAACGTCAACCGTGCACAGCGCCAAGCAAACGAGATTGCTATTGCGATGGCCGAGCAACAACTTGACTCGCAACGAAGGCCACTCCAACACAACCTCGACGATGAGTTTGTTCGTGTTGACGGCCACGACGTCTACAAGACCCCAAGCACCAATCTGGCGGTGGCCGCCAACGAGCTCGCCCGGCTCCAGCAGACACTCGAGGTCGCTAAGGTCGCCACCATGCTTAAAGCGGTGCACTATCAGGTCAATGAGATCTGCTAGGATCAGAGACCTTCATACTCCACAACTTCGATTCGCCGATCAGTCGCCACAAGAATCGATCGCCGCCCAAGTCGCTTCACCGACCAGCACCGTGATGACAGGCAACCTCTCTAGGGCAGAGCTAGGGGCAATTGCATTGAACATCACCGCCAACCTGACTAGGAGGTCGACCAGGATGTTCGAGTGCACCTCAACAATCTCCGAGATGCATGACGACCCTTCGACGAACACCATCTTGGTCGCCACAAAGAAGAAGTACGCCACCGCTAGGAGTATGAGCAAGAGTACGGAAACCCGGACTTAGCTCTCGAGCCGATCAACGCCGGCAATGCCACAGATCTCGACGCCGACCACAACCCTGAAGGACCCCCAACGTTCACCAGGGCACTCCGAACACTTCAGTGGCCCCGTGGTTTCAAGATCACTAGGGTCGAGCCCTACGAGGGAAGGATGAATCCAACACAGTGGTTACAGGCTTACGCCACTACTATCCGTGCCGCCAGAGGAGACACCAGTGTCATGGCGAACTATCTTCCCATCCTGCTCGTGCCAACCATCATGAACTGGTTCACAAGCCTTGCCCCGGACTCCATCGGATCATAGGAAGAGTAGAAAAAGTCTTCACCGATAATTATATGGCTATGTGTACTCGGTCGGGAACCAAGCATGATCTCAACCGCATCAACCAGAAGCCGTCTGAGCTTCTCCACAGCTACATCCGATGCTTTTTCGAGATGAGGAATTCTATTCCTAACATCACGGAACCTGAGGTTATCAGCGCCTTCATCTGAGGACACCATCACCGCGAGCTTCGCTCCAAGTTCAACCGCAAGCCACCCACAGGGATTGGTGAGATGATTACGACCACCAACCAGTATGCCGACGCCGAGGAAGCCAAGGTGCACTTCAACAAGGATGCGGGCACTCATCGCCCAACACGTCGCTATGACGACTGCCCTGACGACCGATGCCACAACGACCGCCGCTACGACGACCGTAGTTACCATCATGACAGAGGCCATGATATGCCAGAAGGACCCAAGTCTGGTCAAAATCGCCACCGTCGGCCAGACCACATCGTTGCTGCCGTCAATGAACCTCACACCAAGCGCAAATACGACGAGCAGTACAAGAAGATCCTCGACGGCCTGTGTCCTCTCCACAAGAATGCCAAGCATAACATGAAGGACTGCCTCGGCTTGGCTAAGGAGTTCCAGGACAAGAAGCTGGAAGATGACACAAACGACGGAGCCGGAGGCTGCCGACCACCTGGGGGCAATAATAATGCTTTCTAGGACCACGATAAGGTGGTCACCACCATCTTCAGGGGCCTCGCCTCCACCGAGAGCATAAGAGAGCGGAAGCTCGCTGCCCGGTGGGTGCTCGCCATTACTACGGAAGACGCCGACGCCAACCCCAGCTATTGCCCATGGTCCGAGGTCCCCATCACCTTCAGCAGGGCCGACCAGTGGGTGGACATCCCCTACACTAGGCATTTCCCCCTTGTCCTCGACACGACCATCTAGAAAGTGCTTTTTAGAAAAGTGCTCGTCGATGGTGGAAGCGCTCTGAATCTCCTCTTCGCCGGAGCCCTAAAGGAGTTGGGCCTCGGGATAACAGATCTCACACCCTCGGACTCCTTTTGGGTTGTGGTACCTGGCAGGGCATCCAGACTGCTTGGAGAGATCACCCTACCAGTACAGTTTGGCATGGCAAGCAACTACCGCATCGAGCATATCAACTTCTACGTCACCGATTTCAACATCGCCTATCATGCCATACTTGGCCGGCCAGCTCTGGCCAAGTTCATGGCGGTGCCGCACTATGCTTATCTGGTGCTGAAGATGCCTTCGCCTGTAGGAGTCTTGGCCCTGCGGGCCAACCTCTCCATCGCCTATGCTTACGAAACAGAGAGTCTCGCCCTCACCGAAGCCACCGACCTCTCCATCTAGATGGCCAGTGTGGTCACCGACGCCAAGACAGTGCCCATCGACAACCTGGAGATCCCATCGCTGGAGCCTCCTTGCGCCTCCACCAAGTCCAAGGAAACCAAGGAGGTTGGCCTCGGCCTTGACGACCCCTCCAATACCATGAAGATTGGAGCTCACCTTGACCCCAAATAGGAAAGCACGCTCGTCTCCTTCCTACGTGCCAACGCCGATGTGTTTGCTTGGAAACCTGCAGACATGCCGGGGGTACCACAGGAGAAGATCGAGCACTCCTTGAATGTCTCGTCGACCGCCAAACCGATCAAGCAAAAACTCCACCGATTCACGCTAGACAAGAAGGAGGCTATTAGGGTAGAAATAAAACAGCACCTAGCTACCAGATTCATAAAAGAAGTGTATCATCCTGAGTGGTTAGCAAACCCTGTTCTTGTTCAAAAAAAGAATAAAGAATGGAGAATGTGTGTTGATTACACTGATCTTAACAAACACTGCCCTAAAGACCCCTTCAATCTGCCTCGTATAGATGAGGTTGTAGACTCCACCACTAGCTGTGAACTGCTCTCCTTCCTCGATTGTTACTCCGGCTATCACTAGATCTCCCTCAAGGAAGAAGACCAGATCAAGACGTCATTCATCACACCTTTCAGTGCATACTGCTACACGACCATGTCCTTCGGGCTCAAGAACGCTGGGGCGACCTATCAAAGGGCCATCCAGATGTGCCTCGATCAACAGATTGGCCGCAACATTGAAGCTTACATCAATGATGTGGTCGTCAAGTCCAAGACCACCGATGACCTTATCGCCGACCTTTCGCTAATTTGAAAAGGTACCGATGGAAGCTGAACCCTTCAAAGTGCATCTTTGGAGTTCCATCCGGTATACTGCTGTGTTACATCATCAGTGCACGTGTCATTGAGCCCAACCCTGACAAGGTCTCCGCCATCACCAACATGAAACGGCCAACATGCGTCAAGGATATACAGAAGCTTACAGGCTGCATGGTTGCTTTAAGTCACTTCACATCACGCCTCGGTGAAAAGGGACTACCTTTCTTCAAACTCCTCAAGGCCTCCGAGCTCTTTTCCTGGTTGGAGGAGGCAAACACAGCTTTCGAGCAGCTCAAGTTGTTCCTAACAAAGCCTCCGATCATGATGACGCCATGGCTAGACGAAACCCTCCTGATCTACATCGCCTCTACTTCTCGTGTCGTCAGCACAACCATTGTGGTCGAATGCGAGGAGGTCGAGCACGCCTATAAGGTGCAACATCCGGTATACTTCATCAACGAGGTTCTTAATGAGCCCAAGACTTGTTATCCTCAAGTCCAAAAGTTGCTATACGTTGTCCTGATTACGTCGCGCAAGCTCCACCACTACTTCGAGTATTACAAGATTGCCGTGGTCACCGAGTTCCCTCTTGGGAACATTCTCCGCAACAAAGAGGCCAATGGCCGTATCATCAAGTGGGCTGTCGAGCTCGGCACTTACTCCAATGAATTCAGAAGCAGGCCTACCATCAAGTCTTAGGCGCTTGCTGATTTCATCGCTGAGTGGACTGAGATTCAAGAGCCTATTGCCGCTACTTGTCCCAAGCACTGGGTGATGTACTTTGACGGCGCTCTCAACATCAACGGTGCTAGTGCGGGCATTCTGTTCATCACGCCGACCAAGGATAAGCTCTGATACGTTCTCCGAATACATTTTCCAGCCTCCAACAATGTCGTCGAATATAAAGCATGTCTCCATGGACTCCATATAGCCGTCGAGCTTGGCGTTAAACGCATCATGGTATACGGAGAATATGCTAGGGACTGGATATGATTGGGCCTTTCAAGCCAGTGCTAGGTGGTTTCCGGTACGTATACGTCGCCATCGACAAGTTCTCAAAGTGGATCGAGTATAAACCGCTCGTCTCGGCTACTACAAAGAAAGCAGTCGAGCTCTTCGAAGATATCATCCATAGATTCGGTCTCCCGAATAGCATCATCACCGACCTTGGAACTACGTTTACTAGCCATCACTTTTGGGACTTCTGCGAAGACCGATGCATCTCCATCAAATACGTCTCCATCGCCCACCCTAGAGCCAACGACCAGGTCAAATGGGTGAACGGCATGATCCTTGATGCCCTCAAAAAGAGGCTATATCAGAAAGAAGAAAAGCATCCAGGCAGATGGCTCAAGGAGTTACCGGCTATGGTCTGGGGACTGCGCACTCAAACTAGTCACAGCACCAGTGTGTCTCCATATTTCTTGGTTTATGGCTTAGAAGCCATACTACTAGCGGATATTGCCTTCCGAGCACCTAGGGTGGAAAATTATGATGAAGAGCAAGCCACAGCTGTTCGGATAGAGGATGTCGACAGGGCTGAGGAAGAACGCCTAATCACCTATGTCTGCATAGCCAAATATCTAGAAGGGTTGCAGAGATACTACAACCGCAACATCAAAGGTCGTTCATTTGCTGTCGGCGACCTCGTTCTCTACAGAAAACAAAAAACTGAACGGATGCACAAGCTCTCCTCCCCCTATGAAGGGCCTTATGTCGTCAAAGAGGTTACCTGACCAGAGTCTTATCACCTATGTGACTTAGACGGAATCGATGTCCCCAACTCATGGCACATCGAACACCTCATACGTTCCTATCCTTAAAACACCCCAGATATGTATTCTCCACTTTATGATGAATAAAATTTTGGTCTCCATAATTTGTCTCCATTATTTCTCCACTATGTTTTGTTCTCCACTTACGGTCGCCGAGCTCTAAGCTACTCCATAACGAACTCCAATACGAAGTCGCCATAACATCGCCGACCATGTTATCTCCAAATCGCCAACGTATTTCGCCGAACACGTTTTCTCCAAATCTCCAACGCTTTCGCCGAACAAGTTTCTCCGAATCGCCAAACATGTTTCTCCAAATCTCCAACGTATTTCGCCAAACAGTTTTCTCCAACTCGCCGACCATGTTTCTCCATATCTTTGAAACGTTTTGTCGAACACCAAGCAGCCCATGTTCTGTTCTATTCTCTATGGAGAAGACCAAGTCTCCAATTTCTCCCTACACGTGCCACGGGCTCCGCGCTCTACGTTATGGGTGGTCGGCTATGGTTCCGTGGTCACGCCTGTTCCTCCTACACGTGCATGGGCTCCGCGCTCGACGTTATGGACTATGGGATAGCCAAGGCCGAGAGCCCAGTAAAGAACTAACTGCTCGGATGCCACTTATACTACATTTACCTCCAAGTTATTTCGCCAACCGCTAAGCAGCACACGTTCCGCTCTGCACTCTATGGAGAAGGCCCAATCTCCAATCTCTCCCTATACGTACTACGGGCTTCGCGCTCTGTGTTATGGGTGGTCGACAGCGGTTCCTTGGTGACGCCTGTTCCTCCTACACGTGCACGGGCTCCGCGCTCGACGTTATGGACTATGGGCTAGCTAAGGCCAAAGAGTTCAGTAACAAACTAACTGCTCAGACACTACTTATACTATGTATAATTGCGTTAGGGTTACTAATACAATGATTCTTCACCACAAATACCAGCAAACTGAATAAACATGCACTTTATAACATTTATACAAATACATAAATATTTTCTGCGCCCTCACGTGCTCTAATTACCCTCTCCAGATGGTACAGATATTTTTCTTTGAGCAGATCACTGAGCTCTGCCATCGCCGTCTGTTTCACCGAACAGGTCGATATCACCGGCCAGCTTCTTCGCCGCGTCCTCCACCTCATCCTCTAGCTACTGGTGCTCTGCCTCGCCCATCCCTTCGGCAAATCAAGCCCCTATCGCCTAAAGGTCAACGGATGGATAGTGGGACCGAACCACCGCAAGGATGTGAGTAGCGGTGGTAACAATGGCGTCGTGGTTGAAGCTCTTGAAGTTCTCCCATGCCGCCTTGCACCTTTGGATGATGGTATCCAAATGTTGTGGCCTGCCATCGGGCTGAGGAGCTGGTTCCAGGTCGACGCAGTCGAGCACCGGTTTAACTGTGGCGACTACGGCATTGAACTTATCCCTTTGGGTCCTGGCCTCCTACACCAGCACATCAAACTGCGCCTTGGCTTTATGACGGTAGCCTGCAAGCATTACAAGGTTCCATCATACAAGAAAACTACTTCAATAGTAACTCTAACCAGGAAGTATTCACCTTTTAGCTCCTCTGCCAGTTTGTCTGCTCTCCCTGTCTCCTTCATCTTCTCCTCTCAGAGTTGTTCGACGACTTGGTGCAGCTGGGCGAGCTCTGTGTCTTGCTCTACAAGCACAACAGTCACCACCAACGATATAGCTATTCAGCAATACAAAGCACATTCGCCGATATACTGTACCTGCTTTCTACTCGGATACGCTCCTGAGTTGCTCGAACTTTTGCTCCAGTCACGTGGAAGCACTCGCCAGCTGTTTGGACTTGCCACGCAGCTGCTCAGATGCAGCTGCTAGCTGTTCGGATAGGATGCCCTTCTGGTACTCTAGGTCCCACGTGTTGGACTCAGCAAGGTCTCGCTCGCGCTGGGCCCTCTGGATGTTCTTTTCCATAAGGTTCATCACCTCCTTGAGTTTTTCATTTTCCTCGGCGAGGGGCTCCATCCCTTTGATCAACCGGTGGTGCTGCTCGGTAGTCCAAGTTATCCCCTACAAGCGCACAATGGCAATGACGAACTCCGATCTCCAACATCATAGACGAGGGATCCAGATGCAGTACTGACCTCAATTTGCCTCATCACTCTGGCAAGGGCGGACTTCAGTCTCCTCATCTCCCTGGTGGTGTCCTCCTCCTCGACAACCACCACCTCATCACTGCGTCTGTGGAGGATCCAGACGGCCTGGGGTCAAGACTCCTCATGTTCAATTTCTTCCACCTCGTCCTCCTCCACCGTAGCTGGAGGCACCACCGGGGGGTTCCATGGCCGGACAGCGGGTCCGACCACGCTCTGTGACACCTCGGCGGGCGCCGTCTGCTCCTCGGGCACGACTGGCTTTGCCGCCCCAGATTCAGGAGCGGCATTGGCATCTCCCGCATTCGCTGCTGAAGGCCCGGTGGCCTCCGCCGTTGCCCCGGGCACCGTTGTCGACCCATCCACCGTCGGCGCCAACTGTTCGCCGCCACCAAGTTCACCAGTAGCGCCGGTTGACTCCTCTGCAGATCGCCGAGCACCCGGGGACTCCAGAATGTGGTCTACCGCCACCTTCTCCGCTCTGGGACCAGTCTTTGGTTGCTCAACAGTCTGAACAGGTGGGGTTGGATCCTCCGCACGCTTTGCACTGCATCAGACCAGCACGTCAGTCGCCAAAAAAGCTAAGGAATGATAATAAAGCAACTCCACAGTGAAGATACTTACGCTTTGGTCTGCCAGTACAATTTCTTGAATCGGCGTTGTCTACCCAAGCCCCCAGGCATGGCCACGGGGTCAACTCCCGTGCTCTGGGGTGGAGGTCCTGCCTTCTCCACCGTCGATCTCTCCTTCGCCCGTCGCTCGGGGACTTCCTCCGCTTGCCGCCCTGGGATCTCCGTCGCCCACCGCTCGGGGACTTCCTCTGCCCGCCGCTCTGGGACCTCCTCCACCTGCTGCTCGGGGACTTCTTCGCCCCTCTTTGATTGTACCTCTGCGTGCGTGCTACACGGAGACGCTTTAGTGCTTAGCAAATGGGGCACCGGAGCCTCGTCATCATCCAACCACTCAGACATTGCTGCACTCCATGTACGAGCAGGCCAGTCTCCGCCAAGCGAGATGTTGCCTAGTTTGAGGGGAGCGGCAGCCGCTGTTTTTCTCTTTTTCTGGGCCGGCTCGTCTACTGCTGCCCTCTTCCCCCAGATTTTCTCCAACACCGGGGATGGACTTTCAGAAGATATGCTGATGGCTCCCTCCTCAAGCTGTGCCGGTGGCCGGGCATCTACTCCCTGCGGCCAGTCGCCTCTCGGCACGCCTGAGAAGTTCACCGATCTTTCCTATAGTGGATCTTTGAATAAGTGAATCAGTCCACTGCTCGGCAATTACAGAAGACACAAAGCATTAGGAACATACAACTAAGATATTTACCTAAGGAGGCAGATTCTTGCAATTAAAGGGTCTTGTATACCCTGACATGCTGAATGAGGCAAACGGAGCGAACAACTCTGCAGCTCGCTCTTGCACTACGTCCCCCGACAGCATCTCCGGCCTCTCTCGGGTACCGTCGGTCTCCCCTTGAACTCAAAGGCGGGGTGGGCCCTCTCCTTATAGGGTTGGATGCAGCGAACTATAAAGATCGCCGCCACTAATCCACCATTGGTCTTCATGCCCTTAATTAAGCCAAGGAGCTCCCTCACTTGCTCCATATCAACGCTGCTTGGCATCTCTGACCAGCTCCTCTGGCTCTTCGGGACATGATCGGCATCACAGCGGACAGCAGGGTAGATCTGCTTCATTTAAAACCACATGCTGTTCTAGCCCTTCAACGACGTGTTTAGCGGCACAATAAGATACTCGCCCACCATTCCATCGCATAGCTGAAGGTACACTCCGCCGACCACCTTGGAACCATCGCCGCCTCTGTTCTTCAGCCAGAACAGGTGGCGGAATAGGTTGAAGTGGGAGAGGATTCCGAGATACGCCTCACAGAAATGGATGAAGATCGAGATATGCAAAATGGTATTTGGGTGGAGATTGCACAGATTAACCACCCAAAACTCCAACAAATCCCTCAGAAAAGGAGGAACAGGAAATCCCAATCCTTGCCAAACATAATCCTCAAAACCACTGCTTCGTCAGTGTGGGGCATTGGGAAGGGCTCACCGAGGGCTGGCCGCCACCCGGCGGTAACACGGTCAGGAAGAACTCCTGCCTCCACCAGTCTGTTGAGCTCCGCATCTCTGGTCCACGACGGCACCCACTCTTCATCATGCCTGACTTTGGCATTCGCCTTCTTGGGGCTAGTCTTCTTCGGCTTCGCAGCTCCCTTCTTCAGCGCCATCTCTCAAATCTGGTTAGGGTTGGTGGCGGAAGCAAGTATGGATTTGAATCTGGAAGGGCGAGGGCTGAGGAGGAAGATGAAATGGCAAAGTGGCAAAGGTGGGAGCATGGGGTGTGGCAGCGCAGTTATAAAGCACTCCCCCTACCTTTTCGCATTTGAGGGTTTTTGGGAAACCGTTCCCGCGATTTGCGCTTCTCCGAATTCTCCGCAACTGAAGGTGGGCCGTTACCTGGGCCTTTGCGTAGCCCCGGCCCATGTTGCTGATTTATCGCCGCAATTGGTTATTATTTGCCGAATATTCACCAACAACTCCGCCAACCGTTACGGCTCAGTAATTACTACTGTACAGCCATTACTCTGGTGTTTTCTCCGCGATTCTGTTTCCTCCAAGTTGACTGATGTTTCTGACCCTGGCACCACATGACCACGTCACCTACTGTCAAGTTCGGGGACCAAGTGGCACACTTCACCTTGCGGTGAATGTGCTTTTTGGGGATACACCCGGGGACTGGCTGCCTGCTCGGCTGGTCTTCTATTTTTCTTCTACTTTGGACCCTGGCACCACATGACTACATCATCTACTATCAGGCTCGGGGACTAAGTGGGCACACTTCACCTCACGGTGAATGTGTTTGCTTTATTCTGGAAGACTCTGCGCCTCTGGAAACTGAAGAAGACTATCTCCTTTTCTCGTGGTCGGACTCTAAGTGGGCACACTTGGTCCACTGTGAAGAAATTCTTGATTCTGAACTTGAGCTCCTTACACCCTTATGGAAAGCCATACTTGGGTTACACTGCTCGGCTACGGTTCACGCTGCTCGGTGATAGCTCACGCTACTCGGCAACTGCTCGGCAACTCATCACGGTGGTCGGACCATGAGTTTGACTGCTCGGCTTTGTTCGCACCTGCTCGGACAAGCTCAAGATGACGTCGCACAACGGGTACAAGGCGCTCGGGGACTAGCTGTGGGGGGGTACAACCCCGGATACCCACGTTAGACCACATGGGCTATGCCCCCAGGGGCGGCCCAGCCCACAAGGCGAAGCCTTGCGGGGCACGACTCTGCTCAGTGCTTCCTGCAAGACACCGGAAAGATATCCTCAAGATACTATGAGATCTGTTAGGATATGTATGATCCTAAGATTCCTGTAATCAGTTATTACTTTCCAGTTATCTCTCAGATCTAACCGACTTGTAACCCTGCTCCCCATACTAAATAAGGCGGGCAGGGACCCCCTCCAAACTCACACAATATCATACGATAGCTAATACAAACCAATAGACCACAGGAGTAGGGTATTATGTCATACTGATGGCCTAAACCTGTCTAACTCGTGTGTCTCTGTTGCCTTCTTGTTCTTGATCGCACGCTTCTCTGCCGATCAATCTACCTTCGTGAGATACCCCTCGGAGGACTGCCAATGATATTCTATCAACAATGACTTTGCTCCTTAAAGTAATATCACTTTTCCAAGTCATAATCAATTTTCATTCCAACGAGGATATCACAAGCTCAATACCAACTTAGTGAAGATGTCCTGTAGATTCTTGTGATCCACCGAGATGTCACTTTTACTTCCAAGAAGATATTACTTCCATGCTTCACAATGGATAACTCCAGATGCATGTTAGGTAGTTCAACTCATGCTTCCTTAGTTGACTTGATGAACAAGCCACTACTTTTTCTTCTTGCATAAGGACACATCCCACACCTTGACAAGGTATCATAATGGATATAAAGCTCTTGTCCTGATCTGACAAAGCTAATACATAGGTTTTACTTCAACCACTTCTTGGATTCCTTCAAACATTTGCCTAAGGTCTCTTGATCCAAACAAACTTAAAAGCTTCTCTAGTAGCTCTACCAAAATCTTGAGGATCTTGGATAAACTTCCCTTGAACCTTTAATCGAACCTCATTGAGGCTCTGAGTTTCTCTCACATCTTTGGGTACCACCACGCTTCCGCTACACAAACTAGAACGTAGGACACTTCATCTTGCAAATTCTTCAACTTGGCTACCCCCCTTAAGAAAAAAAATAAACTAGGGGACACTAAAGTATAGCTTGCATCTCCTTCTAGATGAGCTAACTAATATCAAGACATTCTGTCATCCCAATGATACTCTTGTGTATGGGTAAGAACAAGAAATCCGAAATTCCTCGCGAGTAGAAAAACAGCAGCACAGTAAAATAGCTGTAATTATCATTCTGTTAATCCAATGATATTGTAGCTTATACCGTTGGAAAGCTTATCAAATTCTCTACAACTTCCTTATAGAACATGTTTCCAAATTCTGCAGTTCACTTGGTTGAAAACAGTGCACAACAGAAACTACTCTAGGTTTCAGACAGCACGGTTGCATCATCTTGTGATTTTCATATCTCCATAACCAAAATAGCTATCAAGATGATTCTTACGCTCAGAGAAAGATATTGAAGTCTACTATTGTCCAGAATTTTCTCATAATTTTTTGTCATCTAAAATTGGAGATATAAGCCGAAGAGTGCAAACTACTACGAAAGGACAGGATAGGGGAAACAGAAGAAAACCATAACCCAACTATTTATTTCACTAATCCTTATACCTTAGACCTATAAGCTAAATAAAATTGTGGGAATACCCAACAAGATCATTGCAATCATTACAAAGATTCAAAACAAGAAGAAGCATAACGACAATTCGACGAGCAATAAAGATGCACAATTCAATCATGGACTCAACTTGCGACACTATCGTCCTTATTGTACTAGGGGTAAGAATCCTAAGACCCATCTTCAGATTACGCAAGAAGGTGGTGAGAGACAGTTCTAAAAGCATATCAAATCAAGGAGTGGAGATGAGAACAAAGACTTTAAAATAAGCACCAAGGTAGAGATGAATAGCAAGGGTAGAGATATAGTAGAGAAGAAAATATCAAGGTTCATAGAGCAAGGATTTTTGTAGCAACTTCTAAACCTTAGAACGACTAGTTTCTACTTGGCTTGCGTCCTACAGTCAGCATTGCTCTAATACCACTTTATAGCACCCGATTTTAAGAACAAAACCAGATACACACCATATGTGAGCCCAGGAAGTGAAATATCACATATACCTACAAATAAGGGTACTATCAAAAGACAATGCTTAAATACATAGCGTATTAGTATAAAGATTATAACCTCAGAGTATAAATAGTGGAAAGACAACTCCGATCTTCAGGCGAAGACTCCAAATCCACAGGGACAACTGACTGGTTGATCACAAGCCTAATTCCTCCAAACTCTAGCAATCTGGTACCCATCTGGGATTTTCATCCAAATATTTGAAAAGTAAAGCAAGCGTAAGTACAAGTCGTACTCAACAAATATAACATCGGGTTTATGAGGCTCAAAAGGCTGACACTGGTTCAACTACGATTAGCTTTTAATTATCACAATTTTAGCATAGGAGTATCAACAAGTTTATCACAAGCCCATATAAACATATGATCAAGTAAACATGAATAATGAATAGCATAAACAATAATCATTAGTGAGCATCTTTATCATTAGTATCATCCATGTTCATCATCATTAACCATTGGTGATCATCTATTCCATAAGGGTTCCAAGGCCGCTTGTGACCGTGAGCACGGCTGATATACCAGTTTTACACTCTGCAGAGGTTGTACACTTTCACTGTGAGTCGTGATTTACCCTTTCGCCCAAGGCGGCCAACCTCTTGACCCACTTCCAAAGAAGGTCAGCAGGGTTCACTATGAAGCCTTTCAAAGATTCGTCTAACAAGTTAGGGCCATTAGATTCACTCGACAAACAGATATAGATCCCCCCTTCCCGATGGCACAATGACGCGCAGCCTATACTCAAGGGGACAGAGGCCGCACTATACCCGATTCATCAAGCCATTCTTACGCCAATAAAGGTAACCACTAACAAGCTAGAAAAGGTCCTCATACTGAGCTAAAGCCAGAGCCATGTAGCCCTCACAGATGTACTGTAAGTCTCGGATGATCACTTACAGATAAGTCCTTAGGAAGAGTAATCTAGAGCACCATAAAAATAGCCCATTGCTCTAGCCCCCTTGTTTCATGTTGCTAAAAAGCATCTTTTAATGTTTATTGCATATACCATTAGTCAAGTTACAAGATCATGGTTGTAGTTGAGCACTAGCATCAAACTACCCAATGCAATACCCCATAGGTATCAAGGCACAAGGTACAAAGCACTAGGAAATCCTTAGTGGTAGTCAAGCTGGACACGTGCAGTATGAATTAAATGATTAAAGGTGTATAAGACAACAAGGAAAATCCCATGCTATACTTGCCTTAAACTTAGATACTTCTTCAAGTCCAAAACTTCAAAGATCTGCTTCCTGATTCACCACGTATAACTCACCGACTGGACAAGATCATAAAGCACCACACAAGCATCCATGCAATCATACACGAAGCAAACAATAGATCTAAATTAGAATAGTACACCAATCATAGAAAAATAATTGAAAGAGATTGAAATATGATTCTACACACCGCTACGAACACACAGACACGAGAGGCACACTAATCGGAGCTACGGTTGAAAAGATACAACTACCGAAGGATCTGCTTTATACGTGGAAAAGAAAACTATAGGCTCCATTTATTTTAACTATATGAATTCATATATATAAGATATTTTATAAATAATATAAATTGAATTAAGTCAAATTTAGATTTGAATTATAAAACCAAAGTAAAGCAAATCATATTTTATTTATAAAGTCCAGTTGCATAATTATTAATCAAGATATGATTTAAACCATAAAATTTCAAAAAGAGTAACATGATAAACACGGTTACTAACGCGTAGATCTCGTCGCTATGAATCTAACGCAACTTGAATGGACTAAAATAGAGTTAAAACGTAGAAGATATGATTTAAACAAGATTTCCTTTAATAAAATAATAGATTAAATCTAACCTCGAATTTTAAAAGTTGAAAACCTACTTAACAGTAGTATGAACATGTAGATTATGAAATTACGAACCTAACGCAAGTTGAACGGATCAAATCGGAGTTAAAACGGAGAAGTTATGGCTAAAACAAAATCAGTGGCAAATCTGTAAATAAGTGAAAACGTATTTTTGAAGTCAACTGAACAAAATACGCTTTTAAAAGAAGAAAGCATAAACTATGAAATACGCAATGGACTGCGGGTTCTATTTTAAAGAAGCCGAGGGGCTCTTTAATAAAAGTGCCAACGAAAAGGTATCTTCTAATCTGGGCCAGATCTCAGATCGGACGGTTGAAATTGATTGGGAGGGGAAGACTTGGCCGACGCTGTAACCGATGGCGGCGCCTTGGTCGAGAAACAGAGAAGATCGCCGGCATTTTGAAGAGAAGCCTACGGGAGACGATAGCCTGAAGCAGGGGCACCGAAAGATAGATAAGACCACTACGAACTCGACTCCGTGTTCTATTGCATCTATTGGCGGCCAGGGACGGCGGGCTGCAAGCAAGGGCGGCGGCGGAACAGCTACGGCGCGGGGAGACCAAGACTGCGCGAGAGAGAGGGAGAAAAGGGGTTAGGCATGCTCTCAACTTCAACGCGAACCTCGGGAACAAGCTTACCGTGACGGAGGGGCGTCCAATCGGCGCGGCGACGTCGGCTCCTCCCGATGGGATCCAGGCGGCGGTGCTGGCTAACTTGGGGCAAGGGCGGTGCTTGTTGTGGGGTTGGAGGTGGCGGCCATGGGCGGTATTTATGGCGCTGGCGTGGCTTGGGCGGCACGGCACCGAGGCGTAGCGGACACGGACGGCGGCGACGCGGAGGTGTCCGAGCCGATCACGGGACGGAGGAGGAAGACGCACCAGACAAGCGGGCCTAGCGTGTTAGCGGGAAAGGGGAGGAAAGAGGAGACATGCGGCGTGGCCTAGGATGGCTTGCTGGGCTGCGAAGCTAGGCCGCTGCGGGACTAAGCCAACGCGAGCCACGCGAGAAAAAACAGAGGAGGAGAGGAGAATACTGGGCCAGGAGAGGAAGAGCTAGGCCAGAAGCAACGATGCGGCGCTGGGCTACGGAAGAGAGGAGGAAGAGTGGGCGGCGGGAGAGAAGCAGGCCGATTGGGCCAGAAACCAAGGAGGGAGAAATAAAAGAAATTCCTTTTTCATTTTCAAACCGAATTCAAATATGAATCAAATCAAATTGGAATATGGTTTCAAACACCCTTTTCAATTCAAACAAAATGGGAAAATATTTTTTTGTAGGTTTTCCAAAAATAAATCTTACACCTTTTTAAATTCTTTTGTTTTCAAATTCTCTTTTTCTTTCTTTTTCTTTTTCTTTTTCTTCAAAGCCATTTTTAATTTCATTTGCAAAAGCAATTCAAATCATTTTAAATTTTAATCTAAACCACTCAACCAAATAAATCAAATGTAAGGGCATGTATGCTCAAACATGTTGCTAATCCTTATGATGAATTTTTATTTAATGAAAATTTTTATTTTCCTATATTTTATGAGCACAAAATTCAAAAATTAATTATTTTATACCTATTTTCAAAAGATGTAAATTTTAGGGTGTTATAATAATATCTATCTAAGTATCTATCTACCCATATCTATATCTGCAAAAGAACGAAGAAATTGAAAATATGATTTACCAAAAATTTCCTTAAATTTTTCTTACTTCATATAAGGACCATTGGATGATTTATTGTATACTAGGTTCGTGCCCATGCGTTGCTACGGGATAGCTAACATTTTATACTAAAAGCACACGGATCGCACGATAAGATAACAATACTGTAAAATTAAATACCAACGTTAAAGTGATATTTAATCAAAATAACAAAATTTGTGAAATTAACATAATCACATAGAGCGCGGCATCGTAGGCTCACAAAACCCTATTGTATAGACCTTTCCGTGATATGGCCAAGATAATGTTTTATATCGGCAAGAACAAATCTCCGATATCCATTTCTTTCATGCACCAATAAATGCACGAATAAGTTCCGCCGCATCTCCATACCATCCGTACACATGTTAGAGTATATATATAAATATTAGTCCCACCGCATGGGTAATACTACGTGTTTTGAAAAATCTCACTCAAAACTTTAAAACAAAGTATGTTGTACTCACCGTATAAATATGTGTGGCTTTATCTATTCCACGCAGACGTATACTATAGAATAAGGTATCCACTTGAGTGTTTGTGTCAAAATAGCATCAGAATATATAGAAATAGTTAAATCATAGATATTATTATTACAAGCGACGATGACTCTAAGTTAGTTGAGTGACCGTGCGTTACAACGAGACAAATAATACCACCAAACATCTAGTAGCCAATCTAAAATCAAGATGTGACAAATCTATTTTGCATGTCCCAAATTTAACAGCTTGTCCCAAATTCATCTGACCTCCAAACAAAACATGTTGGTAGTGAAATGGATTCGTTTCGGCAAGATCTACATAACCACGGTCTCTGATCATCCATACGACTTATGGTTCAAAAAGTTATTTTGTTTCTTCTCTTTACTCTACTCAGCCAGCATATTATTTTTTTTAATAAATTCTAGGGTATTACAGCGCCAAATTAAGAAAAATCTGATTTAGGCATTCAGAACTAATGCCAAGATGATACATGTTTTGTGCATGATATAGTCCACATTAAACTACCCGATAGTACATAGAATCTCAGTCTAGATCAGGCAATATTTTTTTCTACCATCGGTCTACTTTATTTTCCTAAAGTTCAGAGGAAACAAATTATTTCCATAGCCTTCAAATATTATACGGTAGGACTTCAATTTATTTTTATCGTTCATGTTATTTTCCAAACAAAAAAAAAGATGTAGTAGATGCAAGTCATATTATGTAAACATATAGTCACAAACTATTTTCTATTAGAATATCACGGTTATCACCCCAATGCCAACATATCACCTCGACACTGGATTGCTTTTTTCAATCTATAAATTGTATACTTATATTGAACAAATTAATTCTATAACAGGATGTGCCATCAAAATGTTAGAATGGGATCCGTGGCAACTGATGCATAGGACAAAAAGAATACCTGGACAATTCCACAAGCAGTACATGAGGCAAACAGGCCTGAGGCCTCTGGGAGGAAGAACGGACCATCTCCCCCCTTCACTAGGCATGAGGCACCTTTCAGAGTTTGAGATCTCAGAGGCCTTTGCATTGCTCCCTCAGTAATCCACCATTACACTTCAAGACCTCCATATGATCAATCCTCCTGTGCACCGCTGATCAATACACTATAAAGGCAAATACAACAAAATTTCAAGTACAGTAATATACTGTGACTGCTGGTGGAGAGAATTTAAATTAGCTATTTTTAATGCTCTTCTAAAACAGAAACAAAGATGGTCAAATGACCCAAGGACCATCTATTGTATTCGACAACGAAACTTCTTCTGAACCACCCGTGTGCCTTCTGCCTTGAACCCGACCAGGAAGATGAACAGTACGGTTTCACCGAATCATGAACAGTAGGAAGGAAGGGAACACCTGGATTGAAACATAGGCGGTGCATGATCCGTTGATGTTGCCTCTCCACTATAGCGGCGAGGAGGAAGTCAAGCCCGGTGGCGTTGAGGACGAGGAAGCGGGTCGGCGCGGACAAGGCGACGGCGACGGGCGCGACCGCGTGTGCAACAGGCAACGTCGAGGACGAGTGGCGAGGAGGTGAGGGCGGCGCACAAGGGCAAGTGCGAGGGCACTGCACACGAGGGTGAGGACATGCAGTGTGCATAGGGAGGACGGTTGCTTAACTGGCAATGTGAGATGATCGTCGCGTGATGTAATCCTTGCGTGATTCCTGAGGGCGCTGATGGCAGGATTGACCGGATCAATAAAAATAGTAGTTTCCTTCTTGATCTTGCATGCACACGACTGGCTCACACGCATGCAAGGCAATGAACTTCAGTTCTTTTGCATGAGATCTTGCCCGTGATTGTCACGCGACGGAGGGAGACTGGATCGCAAGGAGGCAGACCGACGAGGCAAGGCTGCGGGAACGCAGCAGGTAGGACTATGGGCCCACGTTTAAATGTCGCACCAAAAAGTGTTCACGCTTTGTTCTTTTTAGTTGTGGGAGATTTAGATCTAACGATGTATATCAATCTGATGGTGGGCCATGTTAAAATCTTACGGTCACGCATTATGCATCTTATGCGTTCCTGCTGTTATGTTTGTTGCATTGGATCGACACCCTCCGAGGAATTTACTTGTCACCCAAAAATTTCTGTACCTGCTGTTGTACCCAGCCCCAGCATCGTTGCCTTGCATGTCATTCCCTCACACGCAATCTCCTTCCATCTTTGTGTAACCGACGTACACGAGACAACAAGGAGGCTCCTATGTCCAAAAACCGACCAAGAATCCCCGCTCACGCAGAAACTCCCCCCACGCGGAAACTACTCCTCCCCCAAGGCATCCTCTCCCTGTCCTCTACCGCCATTGCATTGGTCCCCCTCCTCTCTCCCATCCGGCGATCTCTCCGGTGGTTAGAGGAGTGGGCACCTGACCTCTTCGTAGATCTAGGTTTGTTCTATATTTCTCGTAGGGTTTGGTTTTTAGTGTCATCGATGAGGTGGTGGCGACGATGATGCATTGAAATAAGGTCTCTCCAGCCTCTCCATACCTCGACGATGTTCAATCTGACGTCGGCAAAGGGCCAGTGAGAGCATGATTTGTCAGATCTGTTGGTTCTCTTCAGATCTTGGTAGTTGGTTTGTTTATCTTGGGATCACTGAAATTTGATGCTAATCTACTTGAAGACAGGACTAGGGTTAAGCACTTATTGAACTAGATGATACCCCACGTGTTGCTATGTAAATTTTATAACGTCATATATGAAACAACAAAATGAATAATATCTTTTGACGACAAAGAAAATGGATATATACAGCAAAGAGAAAACCACCAACCAGGGGCGGATCTAGGCCCCGAGCTGCCCGGGGCACGTCCCAAATCCCTTTAGCAACTCATTTGTCCAGTCCAAGATAGCCCATAAAAATATACATTTAGCACTACCCGACGCGGCCAAAATATCCTTTATACTATTTTCAGCCCCCACCCTCCTCCTTTGAGCTGTTTCTGGATCCGCCACTGCCACCAGCCACTCTCCTTTGAGCTGTTTCGGGATCCGCCACTGCCACCAGCCACTCATGTGGACGCTGTAGAAACGTATTCTGAGGCTTTTCAAGTACAAGCAGGTAGCGCATGGCTACATGGAGAAGAAACAAAAGGGTTTTCACATCTAACTTCACATTTACCCTGCCTTTTTCTAACTCTGCATTGTTTGCATTGCCCCCTTCCATTGGCAATTTGGCATGACCTCGACCAACTTTACATATTTACGCCTTGTTTAGTTGGCGAAATTTTTTGAGAATGGTACTGTAGCACTTTCGTTGTTATTTGGCAATTTGTTCAATCATAGTCTAATTAGACTTAAAAGATTCGTCTCGTGAATTTCGTCTAAACTGTGTAATTAGTTTTATTTTTTATTTATGCATGCGTCCAAAGATTCGATGTGACGGGGAATCTTGAAAAATTTTGCAAAATTTTAGAAACTAAACAGGCACTTAAATAAACTTGAAACCAAAAAAATAGAGACAAATTAAAAGAGAACGGGACTACGGAGGAGTTGAAACAGTGCCGCGCCTGTCTTATCCACGACAGCATGCGTCATGCTCCCTCATTCTTCATCGAAAACGGACAAGTTGACGACTCCTGAGTCCTGACCAACAAGTACGGGCGCGGGCTTCATCATATCATATAGAAAAAATAAAAAAACTGATGCACGACGGCCTAGCCTCGTTTTTTCCGTCGATTGCTGCCGCTTCGTTCCATCGTTCGTCCGGTGCACCGCGCAACCAGAGTCATCCGTTTCTGCCGCACAACCATCGTCACCCCCGCTCTAGCTTCTTCTTCCATCTCGGCGGATATATGATATGGATCAGCACACACACGATGCCTGTCCCACGCTAGCTTCTTCCACTTTGGTCGATCTGGAGGCACTTCTAACCTGGTTGAGGTTCGCGCACTCGAAGTTCGCGCGCGGGGAGGGCGTCAGGTACCGTTGCATGCCGCCACCGCTCCACTTGTTGCCACAGCAGCCACTGCTCTCGGAGGGATGGTTTAGGTCTAAAGGGATGATGGCAACTCGTAGGTACACGTACGGAAGTGGAAGCATATAGAGGGGAGACCAGCGGTCAGAAACAACTATTCAATTCGTGTATCAGTTTTTGGAATTGGGAACGAATAGTTGCATGAGTTGTCAAGGCTGATGGCCAGAGACGCTTTTGGCTGCACTGAGGTTAGTGACTCGTGGGACTCTTCGAGACGACGCGACTTCATAAAAATCGCAGAGAAATCTACTAATAGCGTCTCCTATTCAGATGTAGTAGATGCCAGCTACATACATCTTTTGCCAACAATTTTTCGTGGGGCGAGGTTAAATACCCTAATTAATATAACTTTCTCGCAAAAAAAAGCCCTAATTAACTGTGGAATAATATGTATATATATGGTACATCTTTTGCCAACAATTTTCGCCAGAACGATCGATGCATATTATTTAAAGCATATAACATAGATAGGAGAAACAAGCAAACACATGCACATCTGAATCTCTGGCCGGCTCCGTGTGTCATGATTAACTATCAGAACTCGTAGATGACGCCCTTGTTCTCCTCCCTGCCGGCTTCGGCTTCCTCCTCGCTCTGCTGCTTGGCCATCTGCTCCGAGCTGATTAACCGTTCCACTCTGTCGTACGGTCTCCCGGTCGCGGCCCTGTACCTGATTTCCTGTGTGTATATATATGCAGGTCAGTAAGCTATAGCTTCACAGAAGAGAAACGTAAGCAATTGAACTGGTACGAGATGCCTACGAGAAAGGCCCCTGGAGTCATGCCACCCATGTCGAGGTATTCCGCCGGGTCTGCACGCTCCCTCCCGCCGCCGACGTGCTCCTCCCTGTGGCCGTGGCCGTGGCCGTGGCTGTGGCCGTGCTTGTTGCCCTGGTCGTGGGTGTGGACTTGGCTGCCGTGCTGCTCGCTCATCTCCTTGCCGTGCTCGTGCTCCTTCTCGCCGGTGGTGTCCGCCTCCATGCCTTGAAGACGACTATGCTTCTCGTCGTCCTTACTCTTGTGTTGGAACGAGTCCATGACTAAAATTTCTTTTCTTGTCTCAAGCACATACCATTGGGCGGCCTTTATATAGCCGCGATATACAATGCAGAGATCACTACCCACTTGACTTGCGGCTTAATTCATTAACAACCACTTAATTAATTATTAGATGGGCCAACGTGTCCTGTAGATTTTGAACCGTTTATTATGGAGTGACATTTTTCACACACGGTTCCTTATGTAACTACTCTAGAAATGTAGTGATTGCTAAAGTCGGTTCACAGATAGAACTATTTGCACAAAGCCGTTACTTATGTGATCCACTTGTGAAATAAACCTCCTAAAAAATTTTCACACT
Source organism: Miscanthus lutarioriparius (assembly GCA_904845875.1). Lineage (NCBI taxonomy): Eukaryota > Viridiplantae > Streptophyta > Magnoliopsida > Poales > Poaceae > Miscanthus > Miscanthus lutarioriparius. The sequence continues at coordinate 91,154,909 of CAJGYO010000010.1, read as the reverse complement.
ATTACATAAATGATCTTTTAGAGCCTTTTCTATTTTTGGGTAGAGGTGGCCCTATTCAAATCTGCCATTAAAAATGCCTCTAGAGGGCCCTAGCTAAAAACCTGCCTCTAGAAATCTAATTTGAGAGGCGGCTGGCCTTACTGGCCGCTTCTGAAAATTATCTTCATTTCTAGAGAACGTTGGAATAACAAATGTCTCTAAAATCGATTTATAGAGATGGATGGAACAACAACTACCTCCGAAAAGACATGCAGAACTCGGAAGAAGGTGTGCATGACCAGCAGAATCAAAATTTGTCTCATGCGACGGGGAAGGTGTAGAGTATGCCACTACTCTGTGACGGGACGCGAGAAAGATTGGAGCCCGTCATTACTCTATCCCATCCTTATCCCTTCCATCGTTCACTCATTTGCCTCTATCTATTTATTTTCTCTAAGACGTCTCTCTCCTCTCCTCTTGACTTCCACCTCTCTATGTATTCCATCTCTCTAACTCCACAATATTCTTGGCTGTGGCACGACCTCCGGCATGGCTAGCCCTGCACCGCCATGCACGTCGGCCTCCGGTGCAGTCGTCCCTGGCGTCGTCGATCGCGGTGTGGCTGGCCCAACACAGGCACACATGATGTCCTAGTAGCGGCATGTGGTCTTTTATTATTTTTTCATTCAATCTGTAGAGATGAACGACCTACTGAGCCGCTTCTAGAAATTAATTTTTAAGGGCAGTCTAAATCATATCCGCTCCTAAAAAACAATTTGGTAGGAGCCATTGGATACAACTTCTAGAAAGCTTCCATTTCAAGAGACAGATGGATAGAGGCTGTTCTTATAGCCACCTCTAGAAATCACTTTTAGCCACCTATACAAAGTGTTTCCGTAATAGCGGAGACAAATGGATAGAGGCGGTTTGACAAATGGATAGAAGCGGTTCCTGTAGCCATCTCTAGAAATCACTTTTAGCCATTTGTACAAAGTTTTCCCATAATAGTGTGTAGTCAAGTTCACTAGTAATATAAACTAAAAACGTACAACGGCACGTTGATCTTCGAACCGGTAGGCTAAATGTCCTTATAAATGGGTCACCAGCCGACTGTGCAAAATGTTTTAGTAGCGAATGGAAGACATAAAAATACGCGTGGTGCTCAAATAGCCACGTGAAGCTAATCAGATTTTCCATTATCTAAGTAATGATTGGGGTCCAAGTTGCAGTTCAGATGTCTTGTGTCTGTAACAGTTGTACATATCACCAATAATTGATATTCCCTCTCCATTCTAGAATATAAGGACTTTTATATTTGTTCTAAGTTAAATAATCTTATCTTTCATCAAATTTATAGGTCACATTAACATGTACTAAACCAAAGCAACAAATCGTAAAAATATATTTCATAACAGATGTAATTTATTTAATATCATAAAAATATTATTATTTTCGCATAAACTGATTAAATGGATGGTAATTTGACTTATGATAAACTCAGATTTTGTTATATTTTAAGACAGAGAAAGTAACGTAGATAACCTCTATGTAGCGACCGGACTATATAGTTGATTAATAATATGTGTGGTGCTTAAAGTAGCCACGTAGAGCTAAGTTAGTTTATTTCATCCTTTACTTTATCTTTGTTCTAAGTAAAATTGTTTTTCAATTTTGATCAAGTTTCTAGAAAAGTGCATCAACATCCAAAACATCAAATTGGTTTCTTTAAGTTATCCATGAATTATGTTTTGGTGGAGCAATCTATTTGAAATTTAGATGTTAATATATACTTATTTTAAAACTTATCTAAGTTAGAGAAGTTCAATCTAAGACAAAGCCAAAGTATGATAGAATTCAGAAACCGATGGTGTATCATCAATGAAAAAATTGCAGTCGAATGATAGTGTGCCTAGTAAAAATTGCAATCTGTATAGATGTTCTCCATCTATAGTAGTTGTATGTGTCACCAATAATTGACCGCATAGACAACCTCCAATCTAATATTAGCACAAATGCTTGATACACAAACATGTGTATGTCCACGTGAAATAGATTGTAATATGGAGTATTATGAATAGATTACCTACCTAATAAATAGTATATTTTGAAATGGCCCATGCATGTGCTGTAGGTAATAATCTTATGTGGAATTTATTAAATATTTTAGAAGGCAAGTTCCAAGGCATAGTATCCTACTCCTTGTTTCCTAAATATAGTGCATTCAACCATTTAAAATTATACCTAAATATAAAGGATTGAGCATCAAAATTAAGTTCTAAACTGCACGCACACTACCAGAAAGCAGAATTTCCGTGAGAGTGCAAAAACCATCATGAAATATATAAATACTGTCACAAAAATGATGCATGACGGATAACAGCCACAAATCGATCTGAAGTCAGGTAAATTACATTTCCGTGGCGGTTGACTGCCGAACTTTCTCGTGATGGTAATTCATGAGAGTATCCTCCATGAAAATTAGGGCATAGTTAGGTTTGTGAAAACATATTCATGACGGTGCCTCTCTTGAAAATAATTCATGAGTTAAAAACCGCCACGAGAATATATTTGTACCCCATGAAAACATATTTTCATACACAAAACAGATACGAAAATGCATCAGTACAACAAGGAACTCTTAATTTTCATGAAAATGCATCAGTACAACAAGTTTGAACTTATGAATCCAATCCATAAGTGGGACAAAATAGGATACTGATTAATGAGAGTTCTAATGGGCCTCTATGCTAAAGCATGTTAGAGGGGTCTATACACATGAGGGGGAAGGGTAGGGGTGAGACACAGTCCAACATTTTCATACCCGAACCACCACCAACTCTTTACCTCTCTAGTTGCACGCACTAGCACACACCGCTCACAGCGTTCTATCCCTGCACATGTGGATATTGTGTAGACACTAATGCTGTCGTGGCAGCGTTAATAGGCTGCGAACACTAGGTGGATGTGAGGTTGTTGCTAGGACGCGAGCATAAATTTCTACTTCTGCTATATTCACTGGTAGAGAACCGAGCTTTACTCCCGGTGGGGAACCCCCTCTAGTTCCGGTTCCCCACCCGGGAGCAAGCATCCGGGACTAAAGGGGTCCTTTAGTCCCGGGTCAGGAACCGGGACTAAAGGAGGACCTTTAGTCCCGGTGGAAACTTCCAACCGGGACTAAAGGTGCCTCCCGACATGCCACGATGGCCGGCACCTTTAGTCCCGGTTAGTAATCTGAACTGGGACTAAAGGTTTTTTTTTTTTCTTTTCTTTTCATTTTTTGTTTTCTTTTCAAAATAGGTTTTCGAAATCGTATTGTATGCTGCTAATTATACATTTATACGCGCATATAGTATGTTTCGGTTCAAGCACAATGAACGTATTAAATCACACAATTCAAGCATAGAAATATATATATATATATATATATTACAAAAGATTGCATTACAGTTGTTGTGACATAACAAGTTTCCTCTCATCCTCTAGCTTGGCTTCAATGGCAGTGTTGGGTCGAAGTAGAACTCGCCCTTGGAATCGATGACCTGCTCATTAAAAAATCCGGCTATAGACTCTTGAATTGCTTTGATTTGGTCTTGTCGTATGACCTTTTCCTCCAACCATCGAGTCTACAGGTTTGAATTAAAGGAAAATAAATTAATATATGTACATATATATATATATAAAGACATAGTAACACAATCAATAATAATAATTAAATGAATATATAGTGTATTTTTAACGTACTTTGAGTCTCTCTGTAGGAGTTTTTTGGGAGAGCACCTTGATAAACTTGCAAACATAGTAACCACGATGAGTTGTTCCCTGTTCACCTTAGACACCACTTTACGAGAAAAGATTTGTCATCCAATCTGGTGATCCGTGAAAGCTATATGTTTAATTAATAAAGATGATACGATTCTGGGGACTTACTTTCAAAGGGATTACATTCGGTGGCGCTTTGCATTTTTCCATGTGTTGCTTCTCAATAAAGGTTTTCCAAACACTGCCCAATAAAAAATTTGCCACGTCATCAGATATAGTTAATCATCATGTTTGTGTGTATATATAGTTGCTAGAGATCCCGAAATTACCTCTGGATAATATCTATCATATCTTGGTAGTCTTGTTGTGGTTTTCTCATCGAGTCATAGATTATCAAGTGACTTTTCACCAGATCGATGTCCATCAATATCCGATGATTGCTTTGCATGTGTTTATAGGATATAACGCATAACACTCATTAATTAACTAGAATCAACATATGAGCCATTAAGGATATGATCGACATGATTAACACTCACTTGAAGTTATAGGAAAGAGTATATCCTTCTTGTGGCGTTGGTTCACTAAGAAGTTCATGAGGTTACTCTCGACTCGGACTTCCAATTAGTCTTTGGAGTAATTGGGTCTTGAATACTATATGGGGATCAACAAAACCAATTTCATTGCAGCCTTCCTTTCTGAGCTCTGTCATTGTAAATCTGCATATATATAGTACTTGTTAGGATAATTTATATGCATATACACACATATGATGAGTTTAATAATAGATCGAAACAATTATTACTTACAGGCAATAGCAGCTAATGATAACTTTGTCCAGAGAGGTCAGGTGGCATAGTTGATGAAATTCTGCAAAGTCAACATACATAACATCATCATACGGAACCAATGTTCGTCTCTAATTACGACACCAACGCAGAAGTCTCCAGCAGTAGACGCCTTTGCATGTACCACTGTTTAGCGGTACATTTGCGTCCCCGAGATCGAGATAAGGCTTGAGGGTTGTATAGACTCGGCCTAGTACAAATTTTTCTTCCAAATATCAACCTCCGCTTGCACTCTCAATGTTTCCATCACCAAACATCTGGTAAAGGTCGAGACCCGGTCTCATCAAGAAATTCACCAAGGTGATCCAAATCGACATCCCGGAGGTATGTTTGCTCGATGCATTAATCCTAAATTCGAACCATATTCATTACCAACAACTAGCGGGGGATTGATTGGTGCGCTTGTTGTCCGAGTTGGGCAATGCCTTTCCACCCCCTTCTTTTTACATGCGCCTCAATTGACTTGGTGAGAGTGCGGTCATAGTCTGATAACGTTGATTTGGACGGACTTACGAGATTCCCATTTGTTCTTTGGTAAGAAGTCACCTTTTTCTTAGAATATCTGGAGCTACTGAAGAAATACGGTTTCTCCGGGTTTCTCCTTGCTTCTTGATTCATTTTAAGTTTGTCATAGAATCTAGACATGTCTTTTTTATATGCATCAGTTCCTTCTTCCTTCTCTTGAGATATTATTTTGGGAATAGCCCTTGGTTTCACGGTGGCTTTCTTTGCGGTGAGGACCCGGTTCTTCGTTTGAGGGGTTGGCCTCTTGCTAGGCTTCTTGGTAGGCGGGGCGGGAGGCGTTGGAGACCTCCTTGGAGGTGTTGGCGTGATTGGAGACCTCCTTGGAGGTGGCGGGCTGCGGCGTTGGAGACCTCCTTGGAGATGGTGTAGATGCAGCCTCGTCTTCCAACATAATGTCATCGTCTTGAGCACTATGATGATCTGGCGATTGAACAATTGGATTTAGGTTGGGGGAGGATCTGCTACAAAAAAAGGAATGACATATTATTATGAGCAGATTGTTAATTATTTAAGCCAATACAAATTAATGATGTAGTGTTTTCATCCGCACGTACCTATGGTGAGGTAGTTCAGGGGGAGGTGGAGCCGACATCCACGGAATGATGATGTAGCTTGCATGCCCATAGAATGAATGTCTTCTCCGCTTCTCCTAGAGTCTTCTCGCCATCACCTCCGAGAAATGTCAAGAGGCAAATCACTAAAACCTTTTTTCAGCTTTATCTACCGAGATGGTAGCATATCCTTCTTGGATTATATTCCCATGAATCCTTGGTGTCTTGGTTGATCGATAGGATTAACAAGACCGATAGCCACCTTGATTGTAGAATTCTCCTTGAATGTGTAGCTCACACGTTGTACAAGGTTCAATGACGTCATCCACGAGGCGCAGTCCTGTGTCCCCTTGATTTGGTATCTCCGTGGAAGCGCAATTGCTTTTCAAGCCCAAACAGTTGGCTAATGTTGATTTCGGCTCGATGCACGCTTACTTGCACTCACTTTGCTATTTGCACTTGCCTTGATTGCCTCCTGCATTCTCGCTTCAAGGTTTTTTTCCGCTCACATGCTTCACGCACCGCTTCCTCCAATCTCTGGAGCCGCTCTTCCTCTTCTTCTTTCTTTCTCTGGCGACTTACAGAAAGGTGCATCTGAGGAATCCATGCTCCCACGAGACACTTCCTTTGCCTCTAGTTCGGCCACCATGTTCAACATCCCGATGGCGTATGTCGGCTCATCCTTCTCTCTGTTGGGCTGAGCGCACCACTAGCGATAGCTCTCGAGCATAAAACAATCTTCTGCTTTGCTTCTTGCGGTCTTGCGCCATAAACGCACTTCCACGCTCTCTGGTCTAGTGTTCCCCATGACCGAAAAACCAATTCTTTGCACGTTCTCCCCACTCGAGTGATTACGGTGCGATATCCTTGGCAAGAAGGTGCCTTCCATTTTGTTCCACTTCTTAATGGCGGTTGGGTAGCCACCGATCCCAAGGTATGGTGGTATGTCTTCATTGGGCATTACGTTGGTTCTTTATCACCCGACTCACACCCTCTTCCAAGTCTTGTCTTGTACAAACTCATCCCAATAGGGCCTCTGCTTTGAGATCGGGCTGGGGCAGAGTAAAATCTGGTGCTATGTTCTTCTTGACATACGTCGTGTATATAGTGTTTCTTCCAAGTCTCAAAACAGGGTGGCCATCTTCTTCATTGCCCAATCCTAACTTCGCTCCTTCAATTCATCACCATCTATTATATCATCATAACCATCTGTTTGGGCGTGAAATGTACCAAGACATCATTCCAAATTAATGCCTTGTCACGATCGGAGACAAAACTGATATGAGGAGCATTGGTCTTCTTCTTCCATTCATGGGTACTAATCGGGAGCCGGTCCCGTACAAAGGTAACCACAGTGGTGCACAAATTTCATTTTATTACGCCCCCCGTTCTCAGATCCACATTGAACTCCGAGATGATGAAGCGGCCCTCAATGGCTTTTTGGGACCTCGAACATTTTTACTCTTCGTTGTAGTTGTTGATGTCGATCCGAGAGGCTACAAAACATAAACATTATTTTTAATGTCATGAGCACACATAAAGACATATGATAATATATATAGCTAATAATAAAAAATATATACTTGGCCAATCTGTTGTTGCTCATTTTGTTCAAGAGCTAAATCTTGACTCCGTCATCTACATCCTCTTGCACGTTATTTTAGCACCATCATCGCCGGCAACTTGAGTGCCGGTGTTGATCAAATTCATCATCAACTCCTCCTCATCCATGTTTCTCGGGTTGCCATCTAGCTTCAAAAACAAAACCAATATATAGTACATCAACAAATAGCGGTTCGCCTACGGTGTGATTGTTTAGCATTAACGATAACGATAATACGAATGTTGATCAACTAGGCCACGAGAAAGGGCGGTGTGACAAGAGTGGTGGTGCTCCACTCCGCCATATATATGTCTGTACACATGGGTGAGCGAGGCGGTGGTGCTCCGCCGTATACATAAAACGCATGGACGAGCGAGGCGGTGGTGCTCATGACGATATATATACATGCATATGAATACAAATGACGTATATATACGTGTCGGTAGCGGTGGCGGTGTCTTGGCGACGACGACGTGAAAGCGGGCGGCGTCTTGGCAACAACGACGACGTGAGGCGGGCGGGGTGGTGTCGGTGCGTGATGTTGTGATCCTATGTACCATGTGAACCATGTAGTCATTCATCATATGAGAAGCGTATAAGTCATTATGAAATGTAAGTATATGTGTCATTCATCATATTACTTTAGCAACATTAATATATTATATCAGATATTCAAAGTTCACAAATGAAGAAAGCGTTGAAGTTTTCCTTCATTTGTGCTGTAATATGCATGCAAGTCCAACCAAAACTGCTTACATCATCACATGTGATATTTTTATAAACTAAAAAGCGCTTAGTTTACAAAATGGGTATCAAAATTGAGTTCCTATTTGACCATCATATATCCTACAACAAATCCTTCAAAAAAAAGACCCTACATGAATATATTTGGATAAAATTTCGTTAACAAACATTGATCTATGAAGATAGAAAAAATTCTTCTATTGAAACGCATCTTGGAATAATGGCATATCATATAGTGATGAATATATGGCGGTTGATTGGTGGATCATTTTCAACTTTAGTGACAACGACAATGGTTTCCAAATAATATATAGCGTGTTTATTATACAAGCCATGGATTTACATCGATCTAATTAATTTCTAAAGTAATTTCATATTGGTGGTCCTTAATTAAACTTGTCATGATTTTGTGATTCAAATATTAATTTTCGGTTCCTCACTTTCATTTGCATATATAGAGTTCCAAATATATAGAGTTCCTCGCTTTCGCTGCATATATAGAGTTCCAAATATTCATCTTGGTTTCCTAGATTTTGTGATTCAAAATTTGGAATTTTCAATCGACCTCGGCGTTGACATGGCTTCCACCAAAGTTTTATGTAGTTTTCGGCGTGATCTATAATTGGCGGTGGAGGGCTCAGGCGAATGTACAAAGACATCGACGAACATATCACCTCGAGCTCGGCGGTGGAGGGCCTCGGGCGCGGTGGAGGGGCCTCGGCGCGGAGGAGGAGGAGGCGCGCCTTGTGATGGAGCCCGCCACGAGGAAGAAGAGGGCGTTGCTTGGTGTCACGGAAGGCGCGGTGGGGCCACAGTAGCAGTGGAGGGGCCTCGGGCGCGGAGGAGGCGCGGTGGAGGGCCACGGGTCAGCGGAGGAGGGCACGACAGGCCTTGCAGTGGGCCGCCGAGGAAGAAGAGGGCGGCGCCCGGTGTCACGGAAGGCGAGCAGACGCGGTGGAGGCGGCGCGAGGAAGAAGAGGGCGGCGGTGTTCGACGAGGAAGAAAGGCAAGCGGATCGATCTGCGCCAGGTACTGGAGGTTATATATCGAGAGAATTACTCCGGTGCCACCACCAACCGGGAGTAAAACCCTTACTCCCGTCGTGTACCAACCGGGAGTAAAGGTCTCTTTACTCCCGGTGCGTGTTACCAACCGGGAGTAAAGATATCTTTTACTCCCGGTTGGTAACACGCATGCACCGGGATAAAAAGGAGTTTTAGCGGACCACAGCTGCAGCCCACCTTTACTCCGGATGGGATTCCCACCCGGGAGTAAAGGTGAGCTAGCTGCTTCATTCCCTGCTTTTAAGCAATAGTCTTGTTAAATACAATAGAAATGCAATAGTTTTTGTTAAATACATAGTAAATTAAATAAAAGGCATAAAATTATTTTGTTAAAAATATGAATTTTCTTTTTGTTTATTGCACATAGAAAAAATCTATAACCTAACTTTTTTTATTTTTTGTTAGAATTATAAAACATAATGTAACTAATATTTATTATGTCGTTAATGCAAAAATGTAGTGTTTAATTAAAATTATTAAAACTATTGGTTTTGGACAGAAATTTGTTTTCACGTCATTTTAACGTTAATATTTTAATTTTTCATCACTTTCGGTATCCTAATTTACCTTTTGAGAGAAAATCACAAATCAAACATTGATTTAATTTGAAACATGACATAATAAACATCTGAATTCACAATTATTACATAATATCTCAAACACACACTATATTAAATCACTATATCATCAAGTGGGCACAGCGGATGAACTTCTTCTTTACGTATGTCCCTTGGTTATGATAAACCCGTAACCATGGAGTGTCCTCATTATTTACCAAGATGCTAGGGTCTTTGTTCACTTTGAAGGCGAATTCGGTCATCCTTTTCATATTCTTCCGACATGTCCGACTTGTCCTCAATTCCCACGATGACTCTTTTCCTGAAAAAGAACTATGTGGCGCTTTGGCTCTTTGGTTGAGTCATTATCGTTTTTCCCTCTTTTTGGTTTGGTAGACATATCATTGACATAGAACACCGATTCACATCCTTGGCAAGGACGAATGGTTCGTCTTTGTACCCAATATTACTAAGGTCTCTGTTTGTCATTCCATACTCGTTGTCTCTTTGTTACCCGCCTCCGGTCACCTTGACCCATTGGCACTTGAACAATGGGATCTTCAAAGTAGGTGCATATTCTAGTTCCCATATTTCATCTATCGTCCATAATATATACCTTATTCCCATTCGGTCTGCATGGGCATCTATCACGGACACCACTGCTTTTGGTTGGTACTCCTTTTATCTTGGGCTCTTTGTGTAGAATATGTTCCCATTTATCTACGTACCCTTTGTATGTGACGATATGCCATGATGGTTGCATAGCCAATAATCTGATTGCTCATGGATGCTCTCATCACCTTGACATTTTTTTCGCAACCAACCGCGAAAGTTTCCATGTGCTTATCGTAATCCAAGCTTCGATCTTCCCTAGAAACTTCGGATCGTAAGAGATCCTTGTGTGTCTCAATATACGGATCTACCAAAGAGGAGTTACAGTAGAACTGTGTAGTGCGCTTTATTGAAATAATCATCATCCGTACCAATATATGTTTTCCTCCCTAGTGTCCCCTTTCCGCTTAGTCTCCCCTCATGTCTCGATTCAGAACACCAATCGAGTCAAGGTCGAGAATAAAGTCAACACGAACTCAATGACCTCTTACATTCCATAGCCCTTGGCAATGCTTCCTTACAGGCGAACACGGTTGTGAACATATTTCTTGGGACTCCATGAATCTCTCTAAAGGGAACATGTTGTGTAGGAACACAGGACCGAGAGTGAAAATCTCCTTGACTAGGTGAACTAGGAGGTGTGTCATAATATCAAAGAAGGAAGGAGGAACACCAACTCAAAGGCGACGAGACATTGAACCACATCATTACATAGTTTAGCTAGATCAGTTGGATCAATTGCCTTACGAGAAATTGCATTGAGGAATGCACATAGCTTCACGGTGGCTAGATGTATATTTGGAGGTAGAATTCCTCTTAATGCAACTGGAAGTAATTACGTCATGAGAACGTGATGATCATGGGACTTTAAGTTCTGAAATTTCTTCTCGGCACATTTATAATACCCTTTATATTCGAGGAGAATCCAGATGGTACCTTGATGTTGTTTAAGCATTCAAACATGATTTCCTTCTCTTTGCTTAGAGTGTAGCTAGCGGGGCGTAAGTAATGGCGTCCATCATCATCTTCTCTCTGGATGTAGGTTGTCTCTTTCTCTCAAACAACGTGGGTCCTATCGTGCTTCAAATGTGTCCTTAGGCTTTCCATACACACCCATAAAGCCTAGTAGGTTCACACAAAGATTCTTCGTCAGTGCATCACGTCGATCGAGCTACGGACCTCCGGGACTTGCCAATAGGGTAGGTCCCAAAATATGGACTTCTTCCACATGGGTGTGCGTGACCGTTAGCGTCTTTTGGAATAGGTTGGCTTCCATGTCCTTTTCCAAAGACGACTTTCACATCATTGACCATATCGAGTACATCCTCACCGGTTCGGTTCTAGAGGCTTGGTCAAGTGGTCCGCCTTCCTTTAAAATGCTTGCCTTTCTTTCTTCTGAGGGGTGATTTGCGGGAAGAAATCGGCGATGGCCAAGGTACCACGACCTTTCGACATTTTTCAAGAATACACCTCTAATATCACCGAAGCGATGTGTGCATGCATTATATCCCTTGTTTGACTGTCTCGAAAGATTACTTAGAGCGGGCCAATCATTGATTATTACGAACAACAATGCTCGCAGATCAAAGTGTTCTGTTTGTACTCATCCCACACATGTACACCTTCTTTATTCAACAAAATGAGAAGTTCGTCAATAAGTGGTCTCGGTACACATCGATGTCATTGCCGGTTGCTTCGGGCCTTGGATGAGCACGAGCATCATAATGAACTTCCGCTTCATGCATAACCAAGGAGGAATGTTGTAGATACTTAGAGTAACAGGCCAAGTGCTATGACTCTTTATTACGCTCTCCAAAAGGATTAATACCATCTGTACTTAAAGCAAACCTTAAGTTTCTTGCGTCATTTGCAAACTCCGGAATTCTCTGTCGATTGCTCTCCACTTGGGACCCATTAGCGGGGTGTCTCAACATATTGTCTACCTTACGGTCTTCTTTGTGCCATCGCAACAATTTTGCATGTTCTTTGTTTTACGAGCAGACGTTTCAAGCGTGGTATTATAGGAGCATACCACATAACCTTGGCGGGGATTTTTCTTCCATGGACGTTAGCCCTCAACATCACCGAGGTCATCTCGCTTTGATCTTATACATGACGCATGGCATCTGGGGCATGCATCCAATTTCTCGTACTCTTTGCCACAGTGCAGGATGCGATCATTAGGACATGCATGTATCTTCTCTATTTCTAGCCCCATAGGACAGACAACTTGTTTTGCTTCGTAGGTAGTGGCGGGCAATTCATTGTCCTTCGGAAGCATCTTCTTTTGAATTTTTAGTAACTCTCCAAATCCCTTGTCAGATACACCATTCTTTGCCTTCCATTGCAGCAATTCTAGTGTGGTTCCCAACTTTTTCTGCCCTGCATCACAAGTTGGGTACAACAATTTCTTGTGATCTTCTAGCATCCGCTCGAACTTGATCTTCTCCTTTTCACTTTCACATTCTCTTTGTGCGTCACGAATGACCTGAGAAAGATCATCAGCCGGCTCATCTTCTGCGGCTACCTCTTCTTCGACTTCTCCCATTGCGGTATCATTGAAGCCGCGCACCATCGGGAATAATATCATTGTCGTCCCATTGTTCTTCTTCACCTTCTTCCATTACAACACCGGTTTCTCCGTGCTTTGTCCAACAAATATAGTTTGGCATGAAACCCGACTTGAACAAGTGTGAATGAAGAGTCCTTGAGCAAGGATATTTCACCGTATTCTTACATATGGCACATGGGCAGCACATGAAACCATCGCGTTTGTTTGCCTCGGCCGCACGTAACAAAGAATGCACGTCGTCAATGAACTCTTGGGAGCGGCGATCAACATTATACATCCAATGACGGCTCATCTGCATTACATGACATAAATACCATATTAAAACCTAGATCATAATTAATTATTTATACAACATGCGTGCCACCACAAAAGATACAAATTTATGAAAGCATCGCTACAATGTAGACAATCCCAACTACCACTAAAAGAACTAAAGCTAAAATACATTTCAGTAGCAGTAGGATTTCACGACCAATCTCAACTAAAAAAGAATGAGATCCCCGATTGTGCAACATCTTTGGGCTTCTTCGGTTGGATCACTTTGCCTCATTAGCCGTCGTGTCTCACTTTTGTTGTGCAAGAGATATTTTTGCACGAGTCCAACATACTCTTCCTCCCGGTGAAAGCACGAACATCGTCCACCGCCATCCCACTGAAATTAAAACAAAAATTAGAACTTTAATCACAACCATCATGAAAATAGGTATAAACTAACCATAATCATTAAATACGATAAAATAACTCACATTGCGATCCGGACACTTGTAGAAGATACGATCCTTGTTGGGACCCTCCTTCTTCACTCGGTACTCCATCACAATCTTCGTCTCATCACGACACTTGCCGCATGGAATGAGAGGAGGCCCGGCCTAAGTCGCTTTGGAAACCCATGAGAGGCCGAGGACCGAGCGATTGCCATCTACTCTCTATACTCATTTTTTAATACACTATAAATTTCTCCTTTTATAAACAAATAAAATTAAGAAACTATAAAATTATCTAGATCTCTAAACAATGATATTTTTAATGGTCATTGTGTTCTCGTCTTTTTCATGGCGGTAAGTAATTCACATGATATTTACAAATTAACGGAAGAATGGGAGTGTACACACATAACAGACTCTGCGGCGATATCGGGACATGTGAATAAATAACCATCCATACTAGTTGACCTTGCTTACGTGATCATCTCGTGAGCATTTCTCCACCGGGCGGGCACCGTGCTTGCCCACGGAAGAGCTCCAATTCTACGAGGAAGGGAACACGGTCTTCCACGACCGTTGCCGCTCTCCCTCGTAGAATCAAAGCTCCTCCTTGACGTCCGTTACCGCTCAGCGAGAACGTGCTTTCGCCGAGATGAACACGGTCCGCAAGTTCAACTAGTATGGATTTTCTATAATTTTCTAACTATTTTCTAAGTTTATATTTATATATATACTACGTTTGGGTACGGTGATTGACGGACTCTGCGGCGATATCGGGACATGTGAATAAATAACTATCCGTACTAGTTGACCTTGCTTACGTGATCATCTCGGTGAGCATTTCTCCACAGGGCGGCACCGTGCCGACCACGGAAGAGCTCCAATTCTCGAGGAAGGAACACGGTCTTCCACGACCGTTGCCGCTCTCCCTCGTAGAATCAAAGCTCCTCCTTGACGTCCGTTACCGCTTTCGGCGGAGAACGTGCTCGCCGAGATGAACACGGTCCGCAAGTTCAACTAGCTACTTTAACCTTATTTCATGTAAATATGCAAGCTTGAAGTGATTTTGAGCTCAAATTGCTTACAAATGAAAAAAACCAAAATAAAGAACCATATATATATATAGTGAACAAAATGAGATAAGACAATGGTGAAAAATGAGAGTATGAGATTGGTAACCTTTACAAGCTGAAGAATCGGCGGAGGAATCGAAGAAATCGATGGAGGAATCGAATAATGGATGGAGGAACAATGGAGGGAGGAGGAAGCAAGAACACTACTGCAGTGAGCTTCAAAATGTCTTGAGCTCGGGCTCGGGGAGGAAGGAGGAGCCGGCGGGATATAAAGGGGGACCTTTAGTCCCGGCTGGTGGCTCAACCGGGACTAAAGGTAACTTTCAACCCCGGCGCAGCCACGGCCCGAGAGTAGACCTTTACTCCCGGTTGGAGCCCCCCAACCGAGAGTAAAAGTATACCTTTAGTCCCGTTGGTGGCTCCAATCGGGACTAAAGGTCCCTGCCACCTCTGTCTGGCGCAGTAGCCGTTGGGGCAGGGACCTTTAGTCCCGGTTGGAGACACCAACCGGGACTAAAGGTATTTCTAATCCCGGGCGCAAAAAATTCCGGGACTAGAGCCCATTTTGGCCGAGGATCAAAGGCATGTTCTCTACTAGTGATTGACGCACATGGCGTTGGACTGAGCTGCTCCAACTCTTCTTCCGTTGCGCATCAAGTGGTAACGATCTATTAATATCCTACTCACATGATATCTTAGTTGATTGCGGTAAAAAATTATTTTATGCTAGAGTAGCATACCTACAGTGGTATCAAAACCACTTCATGCGTAGTTTTTTTATCTACATTGATTGCTTATGGTTGATATGCGTGGTATTAGATTAGATCTGTTATTGTTCTTGTTAGTTGTAGTATGGCATGGATCAGATGAGGTATGGATTGGTCAAGCGGCATGACCAAAAAGATTAGTTCGCTCTCTCTCCTGGTTGTGCACATGACTTGCCTGACTAGACTCCTAAACAGGGCTACCAATATGTGTAGCTATAGGAATGGGAGAAATAATATATCGAGGTTGTGCGTATTGTTATCATTTCTGAGAACTTTACACAGGGGTCACTATAACTAAAGGTGAAAATAGAGGCATTTTGAATATCTTGAAATAATCTTGATTTGGTCAACCTGATGAAATTTTCATAGCAATTTCACACATGTGGTCTATGGAATTCCCTCTGCCCACTGGCTGGCCAACGAGACAACCACATAAATTGTTTAGGGCAACAATTCTCATATCACACGGTAGTATCTAGTTCTCCGCTTAACTTGTTTTTGTAAGCCAGACCATTTTCTCTGCTCATGTTCGGCACGGCCTGTCTCGGCCTTGTTAAAACCGGCCTAGCCGGTTCCAGGATCCGGCCAAGCCAATTTTCCCCCAGAACGAGTTGATTCCATATCGGTACAAACTCATTTTTTATTGTGGGAAACTTGTGGATTCTATTTTGGAGATGTTTCCTATTAGGACAAGACCAACGCCTCTATATATATTGCGGGATCACGGCTGATTGAGTAATCCAATAACCAATTCACCAAAAATACATCTATTACCCTTTTTCCCTTACCCTAGCTTTTCCTGTCCTAGTTGTTCGTCGTGTCTCTCGATGAGATTTAGTGGCATTCTAGATGGCCTTGCTGACCCTAGGCAACCTCGACGTGCCGCTCCACGATGAATCCTCCTAGGAGGTGTTCTCAAGCTTTTCGGGTGAAGAACGGCCATCGAATCGGTTCTACTGACCCGCTGGTCGGCCTTACTGATTTTGGGCGTCCTCGCTACGTGATAGGCTGTGTGCAGCCTCACATGTGCTAGCCTTTACTGGTGTGTGACTTCAATCGACGTCAACAATTGTATAATCGCAGGAAATCAGGGAGTGCAAGAAAAGAAAGATAGTCTGAGTAAAATCTTAACACAATGAGATTAATTACCACAAATTATTGGTACTCTAAAACTATGAATTGCTGGCAACAAAGAAGGGTATTATGTGAAGGGGATCAAATTGCTTGTGCACTACACATCAGGTGTCATGCCAGAAGAAGAATGTCTGCTGGTTCCACTAAATTTCAGGCTTTAGGTGTCATCTTAGGTCTCATGCAGCATGTTTCAGCTGGAGAAAATTGGCATTAATCAAACGATATAGGCTCAGAGTATAGTTTCCAAATGCTGGCTGGCTGGCCTATGTCCTGCAGGTTCTGAACTTTAATGTATTATTAAAATACACTGAATGTTTGTCAGTATCACACGGTAGTATCTGGATTTCCGCTTAACTTGTTTTTGTAGGCCAGACCATTTTCTCTGTTCATGTTCGGCACGGCCTGTCTCGGCCTCGTTAAACCGGCCTAGCTGGTTTCAGGATCCGGCCAAGCCAATTTTCCCCGAGACCGAGTTTATCCCATATCGTTACAAACTCATTTTTATTGTCGGAAACTTGTGGATTCCATTTTAGAGATGTTTCCTACTAGGACAAGACCAACGCCTCTATATATATTGCGGAATCACGGCTGATTGAGTAATTCAATAACCAATTCACCAAAAATACCCTTTTTCCCTTACCCTAGCTTTTCCTGTCCTAGTTGTTCGTCGTGTCTCTCGACGAGATTTAGTGGCATTCTAGATGGCCTTGCTGACCCTAGGCAACCTCGACGTGCCGCTCCACGATGAATCCTCCTAGGAGGTGTTCTCAAGCTTTTCGGGTGAAGAACGGCCATCGAATCGGTTCTACTGACCCGCTGGTCGGCCTTACTGATTTTGGGCGTCCTCGCTACGTGAAAGGCTGTGTGCAGCCTCACATGTGCTAGCCTTTACTGGTGTGTGACTTCAATCGACGTCAACAATTGTATAATCGCAGGAAATCAGGGAGTGCAAGAAAAGAAAGATAGTTTGAGTAAAATCTTAACACAATGAGATTAATTACCACAAATTATTGGTACTCTAAAACTATGAATTGCTGGCAACAAAGAAGGGCATTATGTGAAGGGGATCAAATTGCTTGTGCACTACACATCAGGTGTCATGCAAGAAGAAGAATGTCTGCTGGTTCCACTAAATTTCAGGTTTTAGGTGTCATCTTAGGTCTCATGCAGCATGTTTCAGCAGGAGAAAATTGGCATTAGTCAAATGATAGAGGTTCAGACTATAGTTTCCAAATGCTCTGCTGCTGCTGGTTTGTGTGTCTGCAGGTTCTGAACTTTAACATTGTAAAGGCAACAGTATTATTAATACATTGAATGTTTGTCAGTATCACACGGTATGTGTTGATGCTGGGCTTTCATCACTCCACACAGGTAAGCAGTACAGGCACACTGGTCTTTCATCATTGTTCTCCTTTTAGGTAGCTATTTGTCAATGTCACATGATTACAATATATAGTTAACCGTGAAATTTGCTACCAAAATACCACGACATCATCATATGATTTAATAGGCACAAGCGCAAACATGTGATTCCTATGAAATTCTAAGAGTATAGAAAAAACTATGCATACAGTTTCCACTGAAAAAGTGAATGACTGAATGTTCCAGGTTATTGGATTTCAAAACACACACTGACGGCCAGCACGTATTGTCAACAAGCATTTTAAAATTGCACACGGCTTCTATTTAAGCAGGGCCATTCTTTCGGTGGCATTAAGAATTAGAACGAACTGATTGAGCCTACAGCATGTGAATTTTAGCATGATCTCACCAGGTCAAGGAACAGGAACATGACTTTGATCCAGCTTGAGATGATGAGCGTTGGGCCTGCTACTGCATATGCACAGCACCCACCGATCAGCAAGGGCGGGCACGAATGCAGGGGCGCTTGTGGTATTTAAGTTTTTTACGGATCGCAGAACGGCAGAAGAAAACCGTCGGTCCTAGCAGTGGCAGAGAACATACAGATATTTCCCTCTTCAATTTTTTTTTTTTTTTTGAGGAAATCCCTCTTCAGTTCATGGTAGTAAAGAAAAGCTAGAGGAGTGTGAGTCAAATCGAAAGAAGGAAAAAAAAACAACCCAAAACCATTAGGCGAGGTGAAGTCTAATTTTGTTTGGTCCAACGACTTGTCCCACCAGGATAAGAAATGCGGTTTGGGTGCCACAAATCAAAGCCCATATATGGTTTTTGTTAGTTATGCCCTTGTCCTTTCTGAAAGCAATACAACCTACTTTAATTATGTATTATCTTCTTCTCCAATTGCAAATTGCAATGATCCGGAAAAAAAAAAGAATTATAAAATCCATGTAGCATTTCTCGAAAAATTGCAGGAGTCAGCAAATAAATAAATAAACAACTTTGAAACCCCTTTAATCATGTAGTCTCAGAATTGGGTTTTCGTGTCACAAACAAGGACGGAGCCACGGATAAGAAATGCTATATGCAATTTTTTTTGAGAAATGCTATATGGACTATGAAATCCTAGAATGTTAGTTGGAAGATGGACTGGTTCTTCTGTCTTAAGGCTTCGTTTGGCAGGTGGGGGACACGTTCCAAAGGAGAATTGATCCAAGGAGGGATTGGGTTGATCCCCACCTCCCACTCAATCCTCTCCCAGGTTGAGCTGCTAATCCCCCTTCTTGCTTAATAAGCCATTTGGATAGTCTGTATTAGCATGGATTGTTTCCAACTTTCCATACATACGAGCATGCACTGAGCTAGTAATAAAGCACTCATTTTTTTCCCATACGTACCTGAAGTAAAACAAAAAAATTAAAACTATAAAGTAACAAAAAACCGAAATGAGAGGGGAAATAGGAAAATAAGATCAAAACCAACTAGAAATTTAAACATAATATGAAAATTCAGAAATCAACCCTAGAAAATGGAATAGAATCTGAAAAACTAAAATGCTTTCTGAGTAAATGGCAATACATGAAATATTTGTACATTAACTTTAGTAGCACATTTGGCCTATATCCCTAAATTAAAACCTACATGTATGACTGCATTTAAAGGGAGCTCTCCATAGTCGATGTAATCTGGGAAAGGAAGAAAGAAGTTAATTTCCTTCTTATCCCTATTCCATTCGTTCGGGGCAACCAGGCTTGACCTTGCCGTCTAGTGTGAGCGGCAAAGCTCCATTACCCTCGCAATTTAGTGATAATAAAAGTGCCAATTATTTGCACGCCTGTGAGATTGAGTTAGGATTAAACTCCGTAGTATACTAAAAAGTTTTCGAGCTCAAACATATACTAACCAGAAAAAACAAATATTGGCGCATGATTTAGAACTAAATATGAACTCAAAAAATTGTTGTCCAGCCACAAAAGAAAGCAGTAAATTTTTATTATGACTCTACACTCGCTCTGAATCCACTACAAGAGTATCTGAGTAACATCCTAAAGATTAGGACCAAGAAGAATTGTCTATTTTCCAACTCAACAAAACAGGGCTATCGACTTGATATATATGTATGTATTATCGTAATGGCAATCGAGAATATTTTCCAAAGGATAGCACTTGTCACGAGCAGGTCTTGTCAACCGACCAGTGTAAACTCAAAATTTAAGAAAATGTTTGAAAATCCATCTCTAGACATTGGAAAATTGAGCTGAGCATTCTTCACAAGTTCAGAATTAGTATTGCAGTGTCAGAAGTACCGTTACGAACTCAGTTCATAATAAAGCATCAGTAACAAAAGTAAGAGATAATTTATCAGAATTAAGAATGAAATGGAAACCAACTAAACCAGATAATTGCGAGAAGTACCACCTATTCATTACCAGCAACAAGATCTGTAAAAAGAAAAGGAAGATGCCAAAGCCTGCATGTGTGTTTAGAATAATAGAAAGGAAAACTTTAAAAGTTCTGTTCCATTAGTGTTTTTTAAGGATTTCATGTTGCCATAAAAAGGCAAGGAATACTCCGCACCAAGAAAATGAGGGCAATGAATCTACAAGAAGACGAGAAAGAAGTCAGATTAGTATTGACCAAGGATAAAATAACCACGCTAAATGTAACCATAACACCCATCAAACTACCTCCGGGTATACCATTTTATGAAGACTTCACAAATGAGTCAATTGACGAATACAAGGATCGGCTTGTAGAACTGCATGAGAATGGCGCAGGTTGCTGCACTCGTGTCCATAACTGCATCTTTAATTCATTGGTAGCCAATTCACTAATATAAGCATGGTTCCAGAGCTTAAGGATACATCCAGGGAAGATACAGTCAAAGCATACAACGAATGGTTGTCTGGAAGGACAAATGGAAGACATTGATAATATAATATCTCTCTCCAAGTTGTCAATCAATTTAACAGTACCTCATATACCAATTTTAACTTATGCTCTATTGTTGGCAGAGGCATATGAAGAGAACCCCAGCGTTCACTCAAATGAGACAGCAATCCAACACCACCAATGCAACGGCCAAGTCATGCTCGGCGTGTAAAAAAACAGCTCAATGATGGTAAGACATTTTTTGGAAAACATTATTATAAGATGCAATTATATTCCATAACATTAACAGCAACATTTATTCTATTCCGTTGTATGTCGTTTTAAAGGACGACGTGGCAGCAAAAAGAGGAAGTATAAAGGACGTGGGACCATTAAAGGTTTAGCTGTAGCCAACAAAAGAGCTAAGCATGGCACTCAGAAATTGGCAGTTGAATTCTCAAGTATCCTGTTGGTGGTAACCAACGGTCTTTTGTTGACGAAGTCGTAGTGTTTACAAGAAAAAGTGCTCCACTTATTGGAGTGAAAGTGGAAAAATATCGACGATGAAGTTAAAGGAAAGATAGCATCTGATATAATGGTAAGCTTCGCATATTTTAGGTGCGTACCAATCTTAATTGTGAAAGTCTAAGAATTGAGCCGGTTTGTGTATTTTCTTTTGAACAGGAAAGGTGAGACCTTGAGAATACTGAGAATAACAAGAAAAATAATATGGAGCATCGGTAATGAGTGGTACAAAGGATGGCGATCAACATTTAGTGCCACATACAGGGCATACGATAGTTATGATGAGAGAATAAGACATAAGCCTGAAGATGTGCACATCGTTGAATGGCTATATTCAAATGCTAGATAGTGTCATTCAACAATGTGCAGATCTTTAGGCTTATGTCACATTCTCTCATCATAACTGTCGTATGCCCTGTACGTGGCACTAAATGTTGATTGTCATCCTTTATAATGCTCATTAGCGCTGCTCCATATCTTTTTTCTTTGTTATCCTTAGTATCCTCAAGATCCCACCTTTCCTGTTCAAAAGCAAATACACAAACCAGGTCAATTCTTACGCTATTTCACAATTAAGATTGATACGCACCCAAAATATGTGAAGCTTATCATTACATTAGATGCTATCCTTTGTTTAACTTCATCGTCGATATCTTTCCACTTTCTCACTCCAATAAGTGGAGCACTTTTCCTTGTAAACACTACAACTTCGTCAAGAAAAGATCGTTGTTTACCACCTACAGGTCCTCCTAGTCTACTTGAGAATTCAACTGTCAATTTCTAAGTGCCATGCTTAGCTCTTTTGTTGGCTACAGCTAAACCTTTGATGGCCCCACGTCCTTTATACTTCCTCTTTTCGCTGCCAAGTCGTCCTTCAAAACAACATACAATGGAATAGAATAAATGTTCCCATTAATGTTGTGGAATATAATTGCACCTTATAATAATGTTTTCAAAAAAAAGGTCTTACCATCATTGAGTTGTTCTTTTACACGCTGAGCATGACTTGGCCGCTGCATTGGTGGTGTTGGATTGCTATCTCACTTGACTTAACGCTAGGGCTCTCTTCATATGCCTCTACTAACAATAGAGCATAAGTTAAATTGGTATATGAAGAACTGTTAAATTGATTAACAACTTGGAGAGAGATATTATATTACCGATGTCTTCCATTTGTCCTTCCAAACGTAACCATTCGCTGTATGCTTTGACTGTATCTTCCCTGAACGTATCCTTAAGCTCTGGAACCATGCTTATATTAGTGAATTGGCTACCAATGAGTTAAGATGCAGTTATGGACATGGGTGCAGCAACTTAACTTAGCACGGCCTACGCCATTCTCATGAAGTTCTGCAAGCCAATCCTTGTATTCATCAATAGGCATATGTGAAGTCTTCATAAAATGGTGTACCTAGAGGTAGTTTGATGGGTGTTATGGTTACATTTCGCTCGGTTATTTTATCCCTGGTCAATACTAATCTGACTTCTCTCTCGTCTCCGTTCGTTGTTACATTTCGTAGTGTTCTTTTGGTCACTTGCTAAAGCTCATACTCTGGGCCATTTGTATTGACATGGCAATCTTGTGAGCTTAGCCAAAGCCCTCCCACTCATCTCCGTCTTTGATTCATCATCTTTGTGAGATTGGGAAAGAACCCAAGTGCATTGCTTGAGTGTTTGTATCTAGAGGCACTTGGTATTCGTTTCGCTGCGGGTTTGGCTTGTTACTCTTGGTGGTTGCCGCCACCTAGACGGCTTGGAGCAGCGAGGAGCGTCAAGTTGAGGTTGGTGATTGTCTCCGGCTCCGATCGTGGTGATTGTGATGGATTCTTGACCTTTCCCCGGCGGAGAGCCAAAAGGTATTCTAATAAATTGCTCGTGGCTTGTGTGATCCTTATCTTGTGTTGATTGTGCGACACCCTATTGAGGGTTTGGCGTGTGATGCCAATTAGCGCTTGAACCTCCAAGCGAGTGTATCGCCACAACAGGGACTAACTTGCCGGCAAGCAAGTAAACCTCGGAGGAAAAATCATTGTGCCTTGATTGTCTCCTTGGTATTCATTGGTATTTATTGATTGATCACTTGCCACGGCGGTGTACCTCTCTACCACTCTCTTGTATTTCATTGTACATTCATTTGTATAGAGCTTGTGGTAGTCAAGACTAGATAGTGTAGTACTTAATTGTATCACTTTTGCTAGATTGATCACCTAGGTGTAAATTCGAGATATAGCTTTGTTGTGATATACTAGAGATCATAGAAAATAGAATTGGGTAGGTGACCTGCAACCCCAAGTATAGTGCTAGCGCAAAATTTGCTTCGCCATCTTATTGACTAATCATTTGTCTTAGTGTTGTTGTAGAAATTTTTAATAGGCTATTCAACCCCCCACCCTCTAGCCATTAGGACCTTTCAACAAACCCGTCCCCAGCGAGCGCGAACCGCACCGCATCACCATGCGCAGTCTGTCTGAGCCACGGCTCACGCGCGGCCGCACAAGCCGGGAGCACAATTGGGTAGGTGTAATGGTCTAGCACGACGCCCGCAGCATGCATCCACTTGTAGAGGGCGAGGGTGTCAGCGGTGTGCGACGACTGGGAGTGGCCGTGCGCGCGAAGGAGGGTGTTCCACATGTAGGCATCGCGTACAGGCGCGGCGTCGAACACCCTGCATGCGTAGGCGAGGGAGGCAGGCGCCACGCCGGCGAGGAGGCTGGTGGCTAAGGCCAGGTTGGCGGATACACCGAGGACGATGGTGCGGGCATGGATGGGGAGGAGGGCGCGCAGGGAGACTAGGGAGGAGGTGGAGGAAGCAGTGATGAGGCGAGTGTAGCGGTGGACGAGGGTGGACTTGATCTGCTCCACCACATAGGGGAGGACCCTGATGTTGTCATCAATAGATCTGTTGACACAGGATTCCAGTTCCTGAGTTGCATCTGTTTTCATCTTCTGGAGCTTGGTTGCTTCAAACTTGTCTTGACAGATCATCAATGACCGGTTCAACCGTTCCTGAAGCAAGGGGCAATGATCAACAAAGATATAGGTGGCATGATAGTTATGCAGAGAAATACATGCATAATCTAAACCCTAAAATAGCAATAGGAGAAAACAAGGTTCCTATGAACCTACTGGAAGATGAATTACAGTTAAGCAGCTACATTATTCATGTAGTTGTCCACCTACAAAAGGACATAGTTTTCAGTTCAAAGTAACAAGATGTGTAACATCGTGTCTGTACATGATTCCGGATACTTGCGACAACCATCTTCAATAACACTGACACCCACTAATAAATCTTTTATGACAAACTAACCAGCTGGATAACAGTTGACATGCGGACCTCAAAAGAAGGTGCTCATATTGCATGTCAGAAGTACAATGTACATAGGGACGAAACAAGAACTAAATTGCTGCAGGGGGGAACCTTCTAAAATTTGTACTTTTGCATCATGGAGATCATGAAAGCATATTCATTAAACAAAATAACTATAGCGACAAATATACTGCTCGTGAATCCTAAACTATCTTCTAGGAAGAGGACTTTACCACATGACGTTTAATGGCATCTCCTATACCTAAATAGGAGATCCCCACTAGTAGATTTCTCTGCAATTTGGTGAAGCCACGTCATCCATCCAATTAAGTCAGCAGTCTCCTTCGTGTTTATCAAAACTCATCCGAAGCATCCTCATAAAGCCACGCGCAATTACGTGCCTATTGCACTTCACCTCCTGCACCATTACCTCAAACGCTGGCCCACTCATCGCTGCACCCACCCGCTCCACATTTGTAACGGGCAATCAATCTTCCTTCTATCTATAAAATAAAAATCGAGGCCGGCGATACTGTGGGGGCAGCAGCCGCGACCCGGGTGGGCAGCGTGGGCATGGTTGCGGAACTGGAGGTGAAGGATGGAGGGCATGTTGGAGCGGGAACTAGAGGACGCAGCATGGGCCAGCATTCGGGAGATCCATCGCCTAGGGCTCGCCGTCTACCTCTGGACGCCGTTCACACTCCGCCTCCTCCACCGAGGACTTCGACCCCAACAAGTTCGTGACTACGATTGCTGTTGTCTGCTCTCCAACGCCGCAGGTAGATGGTTGTTTGATCGGCTCTGGATCAGGATGTCAAAGAAAGAAGCTTCGACGGGAAACACAAAGGTATGGAACTAATCTGTCCGAGGGGGCTGTCAAGCTGAGCGGCGGAAGCCGGAAGATACAATGAGAGGAAGATGAAACGAGTGGATGAGAGCTGTCAGACTGTTGCCCGGTTTCTTTTTTTTTTATGGTATATATACCAGTTTTTTTTACGAAGAGATGGACCATGGATAAACGATAAAGTATGGTGGATCCGGCAGCCTCCACTATCTGCCCCTCTTTCTACTCGAAAATATTCATTAGCTTGGCACAAGAACATACATGAGTTCCAGTCCAGCGTCCCTCATGTGATCTTTGCCTCTCGGTCAATTAGCAATTATGACATCAATTTTAAGCGGTGCAATTTTATTGAAAGGAATGACAAAATTGAAATGACGAACTTTACAGTATTATTTTTTATTTTTCCCTGTATTATTTTTTACCTAGATCTTGATAAGTTCTACCGTGGTCTTTTAAAAGTGGACCAATAAAATAGTTGTTACTATGTCAATATCCACGCTATTATTCGGTTATTTATCTAAATTTATCCCTAAAATTCCACTGCCACACATTATGATGTTGTTGTTAGATAGTACTATTACTTCTCATGTATAAGGTCTCGGGTTCGAGTCGCGGTCTCCTCGCATTGCACAGGCGAGGGTAAGGCTTGCCACTGACACCCTTCCCCAGACCCCACACAGAGCGGGAGCTCTCTGCACCCATTTTTTTTATAAAATTTTTCTCATATATAAGACAACAAAATCCCCGCAGCAACGCGCGGGGTATCATCTAGTTAATATGATGATTGATTGCACACCATCACAGATAACAAAACCCATGCAGCATGCTTGTTGTGGTATTTGTGCTAGTGACTGTGAAAACATTGAAATTATCATGCATACACAACTTGGAAAATATGACAGTTCATTTACACACAGCATTCGAGTGGTTGCAATGATCAATAAAATCAGAGCAAAATGGAGCACACAAAACAAATATTAATAGTAACTTAAAATTCAGAAAGATTCCATAGTAAAAAGTTACAGGTATGAAACTATTAACTTCACTGCATCAGAAAAAATAGCCAATCATAATTTCAGTACTACACAAACACAAAGGAATTCAGTACCTAAAAAATGATGAACAGAGAATTCTATGTTGTTCTATTTGGCAAAAAAAAAATATGATACTTGTATTGCAGGAAATTAGAAGTACCTGAAACTTGGCCATCTCATTCTCAACAACATTGTTGGCGGTAAGGACAGGCACACTACAATTCTCCACACAGCTATTGATCCCTTCCTGAGTACGACGCCGGTCAGAGCAATCATATGCGCACTTGAAGTATGCTTGCTGAAAACCAATCAGAATAAAACAGATATTCAAACAATAATTAGCACTCAGTGTTTCGATTTGGGAGCATGCCCCTTCCCCTCCTACAAAGATATCAAGCATATCAGCAGTTTTACTGATAAATTATCCTTAGTCCAATAATTACTACTGCTAGCCCAACCCCCTTTTCTGGCATCACAAGAATGGATATCAAGGTAACTTCAACAATTAGTCTAAAGTAATTTCCTCTCATATCTAGAAATTGTGCGAAGAAAATAAACACAATAGTGAGCAATTCCAGGAGAGACGGTTACTACTAGTTACTAGCACAAAACAATAAGGTGACACTAGCAGATTTCTAAGAGATGGCAGAAAACACATGCACCAAAAACTGTATTCACATATCTCAGAAATTAGCATCCATTCTCCACTACTGCAATGCTGCTCTTCCGACATTCCTAAGTACAACACCCACCAAATTCGCGCACTTATTCAGGGACATGTAATTGCATCAGAACGGAATAAATTACCCAAAACTCGCACAACATGGAACCTCCAATACTCCGTATCATCAGACTAACGGGCCACTGCTCCATCAGTGGAAAATCTAAAGAATCCAATCTAAAGAATCCGGACAAATTTCAACAAGAGTAGTAAAATTATCGCCGCCTCCACCCTACAATTCCCTATTAGAATAAGAAACCCCAAAATCCCACCAAGTTCTATAACCAATCCAAGATTACGAGGCCTACCAGGCAACCGCAGCTATCTCGCTCCGCCCTCCCCAACGCTACAACCCTCCGACTCCGAGGACGGGAAACCGAGGCGGCGGACGACCTGCTCCTCCATCGCGCTCAAGGGGTCCATCGCGCCGCCAGCCTGGTTGCTTCTGGACGCCTTTTGCGGTAAGGGACGGACGAGGGGAGGAGGAGAAACGGCAGGTCGGAGGAGCGTTTAAGGCGAGGGGCTAAGGTTTTATGGATTTGGCCCATGGGCCGAAACCGACCAACAGAGTAGTGTATCTCGAAGGAGCTGGAAAAGGTCAATTTTACCTCACTATAAACTTTATGGCATCATGATTGGGGGACTGACTACACATCTCTTGGAAGATTTTGCTATTTATTGTCTTCCACATTTTCAACAAATAAGCAGTTGCCACGTAACATGATACACCACAACCAAAAAAAAAAGTAGCACATGTACGTCATAGGATAAGACTGTCTACAATGGATGAGCCATACGGAGACCCAAACCTAAAATGGGTCGTGAACGGTACTGTATCAGCCTCCAACAGAATACATATATGCGAGACCTATTTTAGGTTACAGCAGAAGCACAACCCAAATATGAGTATCCTATCTCCTAAAGACTCATTTGCAAAAAAGATTCTCTTTTCGTTCCTGTTGGGTATTAAACCATTCGCCTGTAGCGCTACCCAAACATGGAATAGGTCTTGTATTTTGGGCAGTGTTGTTGGAGATAGTCTAAGCTTCTAGAAGATATTTATGATTGTTATCTTCTGGAAGATTTTTACAGCTGTTATCTTCCAGAAAAAAAATTGACAAAAAACTCAGGAATAATAGAAACAAAAAAATGTTCAGACAATTCGCACGCCAAGGCAATTCAGTTCAGACCAACCTGGAGGCTTTTCTTTTCTTTATTATACCCAAGCATGGAATGTAATGGAAAACTAGCTACAGGCTACACCTGTCAAACTGGCTTTCTTGCAGTGTAATACATGCAGGAAGTGAAGACATCTCAACACCTTACTTCCAGAATACTTCCAAAACTTTAAGTTGTATAAGCACTTTGCCTAAAATGATTGAAGTTGCATTTCCTTTTCGAAAAAACAAAGCTCATGATATACTCTGATTTTTCTTTTTTGTGTCATTTATTACATCTCGTACTCAGGTACAGGCAATCAGAAAATCAACGCTAAAATTTCACGAACAATCTAGACTACAGTAGGAAAAATAAAATTGGTTATATCATAATATCACTATTGAGAATGGACTAGGAAGGATATATAATTATAGCCATGAAAAGGAGATCCTAGCAAGTAGGACAGTCATGTGTTCTCAGAGAAAACCGTACAAATGTAGTGAACTTATTAATTAGGCATTAAGACTGAACAAAACTGAACCTGAACCTCATTGCTAAACTGAACCAGAACCTTTACCCAATAGACTAGACTAAGACTACTAAACCTAAACTTGATCCTGATTGCTGCAACTAAGTTAAACTGAACCTCAAAATCATACTGAAACTCTGAAACAATTTGCAGAACAAAAAATCACACACTGAAGATGAACCATGCTGCATCAGGCTGAAGATGTGCTTGCTAAACCACAATTGGTCCTCTCAGAAGCACTGTCACAAAAAGAAAGAGTTGGAGCTAAATCTGAACTCTCTCGGTGAGCAGCATGGTAAATCCAAAAGCTTTTGGAGAAAATGCAAGTCAGAAGATTCTCGAGCTTGAAGCACAAATACAGGCAATGCGTGAAGCTGAAGAGACACTCAACTTAGAGCTAAAAGAAGTTGAGGCAAGTGTCAAAGCTGCTGAGACGAAAGGCTCAGACCTTGAGCAACAACTCAGTGAGATTGAGAATAAATTAGTTGCATCAAGTGAACAAAAAATGAAAACGATAAATTAAATAATCATGACTGAAAACTGAAGCCGAGTACATGCAATTAAATAGCAATGATACTGAAACTGACAAAACACACAAGATGATACTAAAAATTGCCTGGTCAAGATATTGCAGTGCAGACCCCAAAAGTAATTGATACCACACACTTTTCCATCAAAATTGCACAGTGCGTCCCTACCCCTGTGCCCCAAAAACAAAAGGCAGAAATAGAGCCTCTTTGTGAAACCCAACATAACAGTCAGTTCAAACTCTTTTTTTCTCGAAAACGCAGGAGAGCTACGCTTCTTTATATTAAGAAGAAATAGGGGGTAAAGAACCCTTAGTACAACACACACCCACACACGTCTTTATCTCATAAGATACATTTGCGCCGGTAAAGAAAGAAAAAGCGACCATGCACCTACAACAAATCAACTAACAGCTTGGGCGGGGGCAGTCAAGTGGGATAGCCCACGAGCCCCTGCCATTGTTGTGGCAGAACCTCCTAAATTATAGGGCCCACATGCACCTGTCACTGTCCAATGACCTCTGACGACTATGCATATGTCCCCAGTAACTTAAGAAGATTGTCGGGTGTCCTCGGAGAACCCCGAATCATACACGATTTCCGAGCAGGATCCCATTACAGAGTCATTACAGTATTACAACATTTATTCAAATATCTACATCAGAGTAAAATAGCGGAAGTCTTACCATATCACATGGAGGACACACCGAGTCCGCCCGGTCTAGATTTATTACTCCACATTCCCATATCACATGATAACATAAGTAACCAAAGATCCATTTAAAACTAGCAGGTGACAGGTAATCACCTGACTTTCATCGTTCTAAGCATAGCTAAGCATAATTAGGCATATACGAATTAAAACTGATAGCAAGGTAGATATGGAAAAACAAGGTTGGTAATGCACCAATTAGATTTTCACTTAACTCCTAATCACTTAATGCAGTAAAGAAAAGCAAAAGCGAAATCAATTTGTAAATCCCAAGGTAGGTTAAATGCATCCGCGGCTTGTCTGGAATCCGACACAAGTCGGTTCAGTTAGCTTGCACCGTCTTGATGACATCTCCGGTCCTAGCACTTGCTTAGTCCTTCCATCTTCGGAATAGATCCACCAAACACAATCTTCGAGTTCGGCTCCACATCACATCATTCACGTGGTTCATCTAGCGTACCTAAATGATATGCAAGATGCATGTGTATGAATGTGATGAATGATAACACAAGATGCATCACATAAGCATTTAAGACAAACACAAGATTATGCAAGACATAGATACCAATAGCTATTTAACTAACATCACACAACTAACTATAGAGAGCAAGCACATCAAGCATGACACAAGTTTAACAAGGTCACAAGTATCATAACTTGACCATCAACAAGGGCATAAGCCACACTTAGCAACACATGGAGTAAACAACCACAACTAGCATATGTCTATTTCTGGACTGGAAACAACAGCTTCATGTTTGGATCATAACCAGAGTTATACAAATCCAATAGCCATGCAACAAGACATTCTGGAAAGCTTATGAAATTTTCTACAACTCATCTTTAATCATCTTAGCATGATTCTCAATTAACTAAGTCAAATATACTCATTTACAGAAACTGGTCCACAATTGACAGAGAGCAGCTATTTCTGAAACCCAACTTTAAACAGGCATAACTCACAAACCACAAGGCCCAATACCACCAAATTTTAACAGCAGCTAAATACATGAATTATCTACAACTCTATTATTAACAAATTTCCCGGAAAACATCATTATCATGATGTAATCCAAACAGTTCCAAAAACTGTCCCGAAACAACAATTGCAAGAAAATAATTATTAACTCATGTTTCAAACATGCATCTGGGCAAAACCATTGCCATCAACATGTTCCATATATCAAATAAACACCAGAAAACATAGTGTCCACCACCAAATAAATTATTTCAATACATTTCTTAATTTATCTGAATAATAAGTAGGATTAAAGAACATATAACAAAAGTGCACAATAAAATCTACAAAAATTACAGTACCTTCCACGTACTATCAATAGACTACTGTACAAATTTTAGGCCATTTGAACATGTATAGCAACCTCTATTGAAAAATATCAAATGCTAATGCAAGAAACCATGTGAGAGCAATATAAATCAATAACCCACTAATACAACAACCAATGACCATGAAATTTTTATCCCATATCAAACATCACATGAGTAGCATGCCACAAAAATTTCACTTCATTTGGAGCCCTACATCTGTATTTATGAAAAAGGACAAATACAACTAGCATTAAAACCCTAACTGCACAAATCCATTTTTACAGCTAAAACTTTAAATTAAAACATGCCATATTATAGATCTATTGCATAGGAAATTTCACAAGGATTCCAAAAAGTCCCCATTTGTTATTTTACGATTTTTCTATGGTTTTGTACGAATTATCAAAGTTCAGCTAATTTCAAAGCAAACAGGTCCAAAAGGCACTATTCACATGAGTCTGCGGTTCACAGAAAAGCCCCTCCCTATTCCCGAATTCGAAGCCGAGGTCCCTGATCGTGATTTGAAGAACAGAGGACGCCGGAGAGACTCGATTTCTGGCCGGCTGACGCTCGTAGGCGGCAATTGGAGGGGTGGTCGAGCGACGGGGTAGCGAGGCGAGCCTGAGGGTGGCCGCAGCTCGGCTGGTAGCGGCCCGTGACGGCCTGGTCACGTGAGCCCGCGGCTCAGCGGCGGAGTGGCACGGCGGCACGGCGCCTCGACGGCGAAGCGAGGTCGGAGTGGGGTTGCGGAGGTACAGCCTGGTCCAGGGAGGCTGGTGGCTGTGGTTACTAGGCACAAGGAGGCGCGAAGGCACGGGAGCTAGTGGTGGCCACGGAAACTGGCACGGCGGCCATGGAGGCTGGTCGCGCGCGTGAACGGCGGGCGCGGCCGTTCCTGGTGAGGCAAGACGCTCAGGCGATGCGCAAGGGAGAGGCGAAGCTATGGAAAGCTTGGCTGGGACCGGGAATACTCAACGGCGACGACACGAGCTCGCCGGAGTTGGGAACTGGCGACGGGAAAAGCAGAGGAAGAAAGCGGAGGAGAACGGCGACGTCGGAGGCTTTATAATGCGGCCAGGAAGAACAAAGAAGCCACGCAGCAGCCTTCTCCTAGCCAGCGCAAAGTCGAAGGTGGCCACGAGCGCGCCTGGAAGCCAGAAGAAGCTCGCCGTCGGTGAGGTGTCGCCCGCGGGTACTGTTCACCGAAATTACAGAATTGCCACTCGTCTAATTTCCCAATTTATTCCCAAATTTGTATGGTAACTCAAAAATCTCCAAAAATAAAAGTTGTTCAAAATTCAAAGTCTACAACTTTGCTTTTATAACCATACCCAAATTCGGTCTACATTTTGAAATGCAAGTTTGAAATCAAAATGGGACACTTTGAGAATTTACGTCTTTTCAAATTACTTCAAATTTTATAAAACAACTTTGAAAACTCCAAAAATCAACTTTGTACACCTTGACAAGCTCTACATTTTTGCTTTTAGGCTCAACCCCAAAATGTGCTTAGATTTTGAATTAAGTTTTCCAGGGTAAAACTAATTGCTGAAAATTAGGGTTTTTGAAAATCCAAATCAATACAAAGCTTTTGAACTTGATTCAATCCACACAAGTCAACACATATAATATAAAAGTAAACTTGTTTTAGTGAATGCATATCGAAGTTTTCACTAGCACAAAAAAATGATGTGTAATACATATGATGACACTATTTCATGTAACATATAAAACACTTCATAAACAACATTTACATGCTATAAATTAAACATGAAATGCATTAATGACTTGATGCTTGATAATTATGCATAATGATGATCATGATAAAAAATTTAATTACTTTTTAACATCAGGGATGTTACAATTGTCCACCGTCGACGCTCATCACCAGCTAACTTTAAGCTTTCAGCTATGTTAGGAGTCGCTCCATCAAAGACGCAGCTATTGCGATGATTCCAAATTATCCATGCTCCCAGAACTATTAGGGAGTTCAAACCTTTTTTTGTTAAACCGGAAGTTGCTGCACTTGCTTTTTCCCACCAATCATCGAATGAAGTGTCAGATGGTTGTGGAGCTAGGGAGTGGAGACCGACCTGTCTCAAGATATAGTACCAAAATTGCCTTGAAAATACACATTCGATTAGGAGATGATCAATGCCTTCGTCGGCTTGATCACAAAGTGGACACTTCTCGTGATGAGGCGGGTCCTCGTCGTGCAAGACGATCTGAGGTCCAAAGAACAACTTGTGCGCTACAAGCCATAGGAAGAATCGGCATTTAGTTGGAGCCCAAGTTTTCCAAATTCTTTTCCATGGCTCGAAAAGAATTTTCCCCATGAATAAGCTATCATATGCGGATTTGGCGAGTACTTGTCCACTATCGATAGTTTCCAAATGTGAGAGTCCTCCATCTCAAAGTTGTAACCGAAAATCATAGAGGAGGTCCCAAAGCTGAAAATACTCCACGATGACCCCCATTGTGAAAGCACCTTGGATGTCCGAGACCCAAGTCCGGTTGGTTAGAGCTCACTTTGCACAAGACGCAACTTTCTCTTTCTCTGCGGAATCACAAAGCAAAGAGTCGAGGCGCTGAGATCCTTAATGCAATGCCCATGAAGCCACCTATCACCCGAGAACAAAGTATTCTCGCCATTGCCAACATCTGAGATAATTGCCATTGAACAAAGCTTCGAATCAACAGTACTTGTATAGGCAAGCAGGCACCAAGGGCGGTGTGGCTCCTTTTTCAGAAAAAAAGCCATCTTGCGCGTAACGCCCAACCAAGATTTCAGAGATTGGAAATGCCCAAACCACCCAGTCCAGTTGGAGAGCAAGCTATCTCCCATGCCACGAGACAATACCCTCCACGTGCTTCCTTGCGCCCTCTCCACAGCTAACTTCTTCGGATTTTGTCAATCGCTTTAATGGCCCATTGAGGCAAATCAATGGCCATCACAAGATAAATGAGCATCGCAATAAGAACAAATCGCACATGGATTCGCCTCCCATTTCGTGTCAACAAGTCCGCTTTCCATCCCGGTAGTTGATCGCCTATTCGGTCAATGATGACCTGAACATGCTCTTTTGTTAATCTTCGCAATGAGAGGGGTAAACCCAGATATTTGCATGGAAAATCAGATAATGCACAAGGGAGTTGCTGCTGCACAACCTCAATCTCTTGTTCACCACAACTGATAGGAAGTACGTTACTTTTTTGTAGATTAGTCTTGAGCCCAGATGCTGCACCAAACAGCTGAAGGATATGATGTCCATAGTGACAGCAATATCAGCGGCATTTGGATGAACAGCCAGTTCACACTCAGACAAATAATTATTTCTTGCTGTCAGTATTGTTCTTCCAAACAACTAAAAATGTAAACTATGAGAACTCAAAGTTAGCTATAGCAAACTAGAACCACCAGCATTCATGAATTTAGTTAAATGTAAGTGTTGAGCAATGAAGGGCGGGCCTGGTGCAAGCGGTAGAGTCCTACCGCCTGTGACCGGAAGGTCCCGGTTCGAGTCGCGGTCTCCTCGCATTGCACAGGCAAGGGTAAGGCTTGCCACTAACACCCTTCCCAGACCCCGCACAGAGCGGGAGCTCTCTGCACTGGGTACGCAGAGCTCTGTGCACTGGGTACGCCCTTTAAGTGTTGAGCAATAAAATTTCAAAATAGCACTTGCAAAGTGCACTTATAACAAAATTCAAATCACAAGGTAAACAAACAGGATCATAAGCATAATGGTATGAACAGTAAGCAAATAAACATATCCTGTAAGACAAAGGATAATCGCTTCCATGACATCATAATGGCATTGCTCTTGCAATCTGTAGCATGAGTGGAGAGCTCCAATGCACAGGCATGTAAACAGGCAGAGCCAATTATTGGTGCTAAATTAGGTGATATGTGCTAGTGAGCAGGTGATTAAGTTTAGTGGTAAGTAACTAAGCATCGACGCACACCAAACTGTACTAGGTTAGAACCCCACAAGGTCGCAAATACACAAACAAACACAGATATAAACAAACAAAATAAATATTCAGGACTGAAACAATGAACAACAAAAACTGAGAAACTGGATCACGGATAACAAACAGAAAAACAAAGATACCACTGAAATACTAATATCTGAAACACTTAACCTTGAAAGCAAAAACTGAAACACTCAACCTCAAAATGAAAACTAACATAAAATAAAAAATCATCACCATCCGCTAAATAATTATACACATCCGCATTAGCAGCTTAATAATTAAATGAGTAAATGTAAAACAAAAATTGAGAAACTGAATCACGGAAAACAAACAAAAAAACAAAGATACCAATGAAATACTAATATCTGGAACACTTAACCGTGAAGCAAAAACAGAAACACTCAACCTCAAAATGAAATTATCCATCAGTACTAATGAGACAAATTCAGAGTAAGATACTTCCATTCAATAGACGCAGACAGTCAACATATAATATGATGTGCAGAACTTCTAATTAATATTTCTAGAACACCAATATCAGGAATATGAAGTCAAGAATGAGAGGCGTATACTAATCAGGTATAGATATTCATTTAAACTTTCAAACGTTCATCCTATTTTTGGCCCACAACTGGCATCCAAAAATGGAACTGAATGCAAACTGAATCAAAACTGGACCGAGGAAACTAGATCTGACGAACTGAATGCATGAACCAACAGACGTCGTGGGGCTTACAACTCTAAAACTCTGAATCAAAACTAGATTGACGAAAGTGAATGCAAACTGAAAATCACCTATATCAGTATATGCGGCCGATGAAGGGCGGCAGGCGAGGGTAATCACGGCAACCGACGGCAACAAAGACGCCGACGAGGCACGGAAGATGCATAAACTACTAGCGCGGGAGGAGGCGCCGTGCGACGAGGCAAGCGTAGCGGCGAGAGGCGATAGCGACGACGACGCGCGAAGCGGAGCAGGCGATAAGCGGCGGATAAGACGAAAGCCACGACGAGGGCGACAGCAACGAAGCGAGCAGCGGCGATAGCGAGCGCGGCGAGGGAAGAAGCGAGCAGAGGCGAGCGTGATCCGTGAGACGAGGCAAGCGGAGCGAGGGTGACAACGGCGACGAGGCGAAGCGAGCACGCAGGCGACCGGGCGATCACGGAGACAAAGACGACGCGGCCACCGCCACCGCGACACAACGCGCCGGTGCGGCGCCTGCAAGGCCACGGCTAACGCTTTACAACTTCCGCACCACGAAATGAGAAAGAAAGAAACAACGGACCACGCAATGAAAAGCAAAGGGGAAATTGTTGTTTGCACGAGCATGAATCTTAACATAAATCAGCACCATACAAAAAGTGGAAGATAACAGAAACAAGAATCTGCCGGAAGATATTTAGAAATCCCGTTATGGTTTTTCTCTTCAAACATCAAAATCCCAAATTCTATCCCTTAAATTTTTAAAATCGCTCAAATTATCTCTATAATATCCTGGTTTATAGTGGTCTTCAAATCGGTTTTGTCACTTTCTTTAGTTAAAAAAGTTCGATAAATACTATATAAGATTTTTGAAACCACAAAAAATGTCTTGAAGCTTTTAAAAAAGTGGTCGACGGAATAACTCGGATGGGTGCGTTTAAGTTTGCACTAGATAAAGCGCTAGGACTTTAAATCCTAGATTGAATCTGGGTCGTCGTATCTCACGCCACTTTCTCCGGTGGGTCTTTCCTTTTGACCCCGAAAACAACCCACCAGAAAAGCTCACAACGGCTAGTTTTTTAAGGGGTTTCTATAAATAGTGGTTGGCTAAACCCTTGAGATCCCTCTTGGCATTCTAATTGATTCAACACTTGTGTGAGCTCTAAAGTACAACTCCTGTAAGGAGAATGAACCCTATGTGCCATTAAGTTTGATTTTAGTGTTTAATGAACAATATGGCCATTTGGACTAATGTTGTTTGCTAATATACAAGGTAAAGTTCAAATGGATACAAGATTGACTCAGACATAGGCAAATTGGTGATCTAGATGATGAACACCTCAAGCAAAAACATTAGAAGACATGTTGAAGACCTAAAACTAGTGCTAGAAGTCCAAGACACAACATAAAGGAGGAATTTCTTGTGTGCCATTAAAAAAGATCGCAATGCCTTGTATGTCCCTGAAAAAGTTTAACGGTCTTCAGTGTCACTGCTTCAATTTTTTGTGCCCTCCATGCCACTACCGTCAGTTTGGGCTCCAACGCTGTCAAACTGCAGGTGTGAAAAGTCGAAAATGCCCTTATGTCTAACATGTCATTAATTTTTTTTGAGCATCTTAATGACTTCAAATGAAAAAACTCAAAACTAGAAAGTTGTAGATCTCATCGAGATCTATAATTTTCAGATAAAAATTATCTTCATTTAAATCCGCAAAAAAATATGATTTGATATGATTAATATATCTTAGAAAAATCATATATTTTTTTGAGAAATTAAATGAAGATAATTTTTATATGAAAATTACAGATCTCGACGAGATATACAACTTTCTAGTTTTGAGTTTTTTCATTTGAAGTCGTTAAGATGCTAAAAAAATTAATGACATATTTAGACATAAGGGTATTTTTGATTTTTCACACCTGCAGTTTGACGGCGTTAGAGTCCAAACTGACGGCAGTGGCATGGAGGGCACAAAAAAGTTGGAGCAGTGGCGCTGAAGACCGCTGAACTTTTCCAGAGACACACAGAGCATTATGATCTTTTTTAATGGCACACAAGGAATTTCCCCAACATAAAAGAAGCCCGGACGAAAACGCACGAAGAAACGAAGCAAAACGGAGGCTGTTGTGCAGCACCGGATTGGTCCGGTGGTGGCCAAGAGAAGGCACCGGACTAAATATTAGCATTTATATATTCAAATAGATTTATTATGAAAATATATTCTATAACTAATTTAACGAAATTTATCTTGTATCATGAGTGTTTGTAGTTTTTTTATATAAATTTAGTCAAAGTCCAGACTATTTAACTCCTTGGAAAACGAGAAATGCATTCTCTTATGGACAGAGTGAGTAGTAAAGAAAAGCTAGAGCAGTGAGGCGAAAGAAGGAAAAACCCCAACCCAAAACGGTTAGGCGAGTGAGCTAGTCTAATTTTGTTTGGCTCAACAACTTGGCCCAAATGTAAGAAATGCACTTTGGGCTAGGCTAGAGAAAATGAGGACTAATGCGCCAGTCAGCCAGACTTGCCAGTTGCCACAGATCAAAGCCCATATATGGTTTTGTTAGTTATGTCCTTGTCCTTTCTGAAAGCCATACAACTTACTTTAGCTTTGGTATAATCTTCTTCTCTACATGCAAATTACAAGAATCCGCCAAAAAAGAACTGTAAAATCCATATAGCATTTCTCGAAAAAGATTGCAGGAATCAGAACAATAAAAAAAATCAACTTTGAAACCCCTTTTAGTCATGTAGTCTCATAATTGTGTTTTCCTGTCACAAACAAGAATTGAGCCACGGACAGAAGTCTTAAGTGTCAACCATTCAAACGAACCATATAGTACACCGAATATCTCTATTTTCTTTTTTTTTCCTAGCAAGACAAATCTCTAGCATATGAGATATGGATCTTAGGGGTTCTATCAGAATAATAGCTGTATGAACGATTTTCCAAGTACATGTTGACAAACAAAAGAAAATGTACTTAAATGTTTTGTTGCAATCGGAAACAACACTTTTGATTGACATGCCAATTTCTCTGGACTAGGTTACCCTTAGTTAGACTTTTTTTCTCACTCTCTCAAGATATCAAAAAAATTGAGAGGAATTTCCAGCTTCCAAATAAATCTATGAGAAAAGGGGTATATCCTGGTCCATTAGGTACTGCCGTATTGGTAGAAACAACCTTTTGAATAATCATTCTTAGGACGCAAACAACTACATGTGGAAATCTAATATAATATAGTAAACTAACCAATGCTTCTCATAACTAGTTGGATTGGAAGTCTTCTAGCAGCCAGCTGCTTTACTTGGTTAGAAAGGGACAAGACACAAGAGATGGCATGTGCAGGTAGCTAGCCCACAGAAGTACCACCAATGTCCAATGTCCCAGTGTTTTACAACTCCACCAACCACAAATGTCAAACAACTCCTTGTAACGACCTTTGCTTTTGACACATTGACTTTTTTTTAACACATTCTAAATGTTGAATTGTGAAACATCCCAAAGACCTTGGCACTGGTCTCCGGCGGGTACATCAAATGGAACCTTGTACTATTTGGGGGTTCCAAATGGGCATCCTCAAATTTAAGGATACAAAGTATGTACCATCTATATAAAGAAAGAGGTTGGTTGGGGAGGGATTTAAGTAGAGGTTGGGCTCCACGTAAGCAATCCAGTCTGATCTGTGATTAGTAGTGCTCCGAGTACACAGTAAGAGGCATTAGCGTACGTATAGCATTAACTATGAAATAAACTTTTATATTTTGGTACTGGAAGACGTGGCACACCGCATCTTTGGAATATCATAACCACTTTTTGGGCTGTTCCATGTGGGCATAACTCATCCACACCCATCCGGAGATAATGCAGGTACCGAGACTGGTTAGAGATAATGAATCATTCAAGGAATAATTTTTTTTATAGAGTAAAGTCTGATTTGCCCCCTGAACTTTTGGATGAATTGAAATAACACACTCGAACACGAACATTGGACAACTTACCCCCCTTAACTTTTAAAACCAGATAAATTACAGCCCTGAAATAGTTTAGAGTGATTTTGATGGTGGTTCTGGCTGACGTGGCATCAAGGCCTCACATAACTTTTTGTTTTTCTAGTCATGTGACCTATAATTGAGTACGTGTGTTCCAAAATGCTATCAAATGGGGAAAAATCAATTAGAAAGTTTTAAATCTCTTCAAGCACTGCAAATTTGGTGTAGAGCTTGTCTCCATAGGAGATTGTTTGAAAAAAAAAATGAATTTCATAATCAAAGAACTTAAAATGACTACTCGGGCCACTAATCAATCTCAAACAGATAAGTTTTCAACCAAAGTGTTATAGATCTTACTAAGATCTGTAACATTAGATAGACCATGTGAATATCTAAGGTCGCTTGGAAAGTTTAAAAATTATTATTAAAATATGAGAAATTAAAACAAATATTGAGACATCTACTCAGATAAATAATATTGTCAACTACTCCATCCATCCCAAATTATAAGACGTTTTGGCATTTCTAGATTCATAGCTTTTGCTATGTATCTAGAGTAAAAACTATGAATCTAGAAAAACCAAAACATCTTATAATTAGGAATGGAGGAGGTATAAAGCTGTAGATCACATTTAGAGCTACAACTTTGGTATTGACCATGTCAACACCATTGGCTGTTTGAAAAAGTTCAAAATTCTGAATTTCAGAATCGGATAACTTAAAACAAATATTTGAGCCCCTAAATATAAAAGATTGTCAACTAAAAGTTGTAGATCACATCGAGGTGTACAATTTTGATATAAAGTTTATATCCATCCGACTTTATATAAAAAGTCATAATTTTTATGTCTTAGACCTGATATGTGGGCAACATCGCCACGTCAGTGAAAACACTTTTGAATGGTCAACGAGCGCATTTTACCTGGTTTTGAAAGTTAAGGTGCGTATGTCGGTATTGAAGTTTGAGGATATATATTTTTTTAAAAAAAATCAGCAACTAGTTAGAGAGTTATAGGGACTTTATTTTATAACAGAAATTTGTGGTTGGTCCCTTTGCAATCTGACTCTAGAAATTCCCATAATAATACCATATGAAAACTTTAATTTTATCTTTTTTTGGGGTGTTCATTTAATCTCTAATAGCCTTTTCTGGGCACAGCCTAACCAGGGACGCCAATGTACACAAGGTTGGGAAATAATCAAGCAAGCAAGGAAAAGTAAGAATACACATGTGTAATAAGAAGATCAAGAGACCACAGCTGGAAATATAATCAAGCAGGCAAGGTCTCACTCAGATTTTGAGTTTTCGTGACGTTCCCGTCAGATTAAAGGAGCGGCCAAAATCCTACCCGGAAAAGTAAGAAAACAGAACCGAACGACTAGCACCGGAAGTCTGTTTCCCCTTGGGGCTGGCGACGACGCACAATATGGGTGGGGAGCAGCAGCGGTCATGTGAGGACAGGAGCATCGTGTTTCAAGATGGAGCGTCCTAGCGCGGATCTTTGGCGGCAAAGTGAAGCTTCGCTGGTGGCGACGCTGGAGCTCTGCAGCGCGCACAAGGCGGGCACACGAGCTGGGCGATGATGCACTGAGGAGTAGGATGGGACGTGGCCACCGCGCAGAACGAACAGGGGAGGGCGGCAGCGCACGCGGAGGGCGGGTGGGCACGCCATGATGACACAAAAATACAGTGTGGGCGGCGACACGCGGAGGATATTGGCTACGACGGACACCCTTAGGGGCCAACCGTTGCAATATCGCCGATGTACTAATGAAACATACCGATTACTATTGAAACATGTACAATATCGATCTTTGCAACATTAGCAATGTACTCTTCAAACATGCCCAAATTATTGTTGAAACATGTATAATGTCATTGTTGCAACATCCGTAAACACAACACACGCAACATGTGCCCGAAGCACATGCACACATGCTCTCAAAACACTTGAAACAATTGAAACATAGGCTTACAGAGCAACATCTCCATGAAACACAAACACATGCAACATGCGCCCAAAACACTCGCAACATGCACTCGAAAAACACATTCAAAACATAGGCTTGCGACATTGGCTTTTCAGATAACATCTTCTTCCTGCTTGGGTGAACGGAGGCTCATCGGCGCAGCAGCTGAGCTCGATGGCGGTGCATGGAGCTCGCTGGTGGCACGGATGTCGGCGGTGCTGGGTGACGACACGCAGAGTGCATGGTGGGGTGGGCGTGACGACGCAGAGGACAGTGGGGCATGGAGGGGCAACGCGTAGGGGGGGGGTGGGCGCATTGCAACGACCAGGAGGATAGGTGGAGGTGGCGACAGGCACACAAGCACAAACGATACGCGTATTTCGGAACAAAGCGTCCGTCCTTCCATGTCATTATCGAAACAGAACCCATGAACCTTTATCAAAACAGAACCAGGAACCTGTACAAAAATCCTGTTTAACAGTCCAGATTGACACCCGTCGTCGATCGGACTGGACTGGAGCGGGCCTCTTGTTTTATGTTGTTAGACTGTCTCCAATAGATGACCCATATGGGCACCCAAACCCAAAATGGGTAGCAGAAGACCCAAAATTAGCCTCCAACAGAGTACCTATACGCAAAACCCATTTTGAGTTGTCTGAGAGGCACAATCTAAATATGAGTATCCTCTCTTCTGGAAAAACCCATTTACAAAAAGGATTATCTTTTGGGTCCTGTTGTTAGAGAATATATCGAATGGGTATTGAATCCATTGACTATAGCGCTACTCAAATGCTGAATAGGTCTTGTATTTTATGTGGTGTTGTTGGAGATAGTGTTAGGGCGTCCTCAACGGGTGCTCAAATAGCTAGCTGACATCAGCTTTTATCACACATGGAGGAGAGAGAGCATGTGAATCCATGACGCTAGCGACGAAGAAATCGACTATAGCTCGCACACTGCCCAAGGAATCCATGGTCTCTGACTGCTTGCCCCCGCGTTCTCCTACGAAGTGGGTTCCCAGACTTTTTATTTCCTCTCTCCGTCCACGTCTGCTGGCGATTTAGCCGGACTGTTGGGACGCCTGAGGTCGTAAGTAAGGCTCTGTTTGTTCCGTGACCTCCTTAAAATTATTATCACATCGAATGTTTAATATATATATAGAGTATTAAATATAAAGTAATTACGAAATTAATTGCATAACTCGCTAGACGAATCTTTTAAACCTAATTAGTATATGATTTGACAACACGGTGCTACAGTAAACATATGCTGATGACAGATTAATTAGGCTTAAAAAATTCGTCTCGAAAATTAGCCTCCATCTATGTAATTGGTTGTGTACTTAATCTATATTTAATGCTCCTTATTAGTATCTAAACATTCGATGTAATATTAATTTTAGGAGTTGAAAGCTTACAGCCGACTTAGATATAAAAACAGAAAATTTTTATAAAAGAAATAAGTAGACTATATATTAATAATAAAGAGTTAATTACTATATGAGTAGACTGAGAATATGCTGTAAAGATTCTTACATCAGCTGTCTGTATTATTCACCTTATTCGGCAGTGGCAGAGCAACAGGCCACACATGCCTTGCCCTGGGGCCCGGTGGGCCCGGGACCCAGCAACCCCATTCCATCAGCACGACTGCAGGAGCACGACACGGAGAAGGTCGGGGCCGGGCGACGTGAGCTCTCGTGACTCGTGAATACTCCTACGTACTCCGTACCTGTGTGCGCCTGTGCCGACCGTGCTTGCTCGCCTCCCATATCAGGATCAGTGGATCAGGCCATTCCCGCCCGGGGTGTCGCCACGCTGCGCGGCACCCGCACCGGCCCCGGCACGGCGCCATGAGTGATATGATTTGGAAATGAAATGAAATGAAATGACCCGCGGCCAACTGCACATCATTTCATCCTGTGGTCATCTTGGCTCGCTTCGCTCCGTTGCATTTGCATGCATGCATGCGCCAATTTGTGACCGTTCATCATTCTTGTTTCGATCATCTGCTCTGCCCTGTCTGGTGATTTTTTATACACGTGCTCCGTGTAACGTCTGCTACATACACTCGTCGGAGGCCTCTCATCGGGTGTTGAATCAGGGTATCGTGCGATGTTTAGATACCAATAAAAAA
The DNA here is from genome assembly GCA_904845875.1 of Miscanthus lutarioriparius. Classification (NCBI taxonomy): domain Eukaryota; kingdom Viridiplantae; phylum Streptophyta; class Magnoliopsida; order Poales; family Poaceae; genus Miscanthus; species Miscanthus lutarioriparius. Next base: position 91,110,719 of record CAJGYO010000010.1, on the reverse strand, counting down.
AACAAATTACAGAATCCGTTAGTAAACCATGAGACGAATTTATTAAGCCTAATTAATCCATCATTAGTATATGTGTTACTGTAGCACCACATTGTCAAATCATGGGCTAATTAGGCATAAAAGATTCGTCTCGCAAAGTAGTTGCAATCTGTGCAATTAATTATTTTTTAGTCTATATTTAATACTCCATGCATGTGTCTAAACATTCGATAGGATAAGGTGTAAACTTTTAGTGAAGGAACTAAATAAGACCTTAATTATTAATTAAAGCTGCCACGTCACACGGAAACATAATTGATCTTGAGGTGGGGGTAAAGTTCACGTTTCAGCCCAAAGGTATGTATATATGCCGACTATTGGCTGAAAAGGTATTCCAAAACCATTTTCCCCTCGGACTAGGCTACTTAATTAGTCGTATACGTTTCTTATAGAGTGATCAATGATTTGAATGTACAAACAGAGCAATATTTACTAGTATAAAAACGTAAAACCAAAAAAAAAAGAGGTGCCACATGTTGGTTTTGTGGAGGTCCAAATATATCAATTAACACTGCTCGACTCATAGTTGTTCGGCCAGTTTTCCATGCAACCGTGCTCCCAGCTTTCGCAACGCCGGGCTCGTTAAGATCTAGTTGCCACTACGTCAAATATGATTTCCAGGGGCGGCTACAGTGCATTTGTAGGGGCGGTTCGGCCAGCCGCCCCTATCATACCGTCTCTCAAATCATGCATTTGTAGGCGGTTCCCATCGCCTTTACAAATCGATTTGTAGAAGCGGTTGATCTTAGTCGCCCTACAAATCAATTTATAAGGGCGATCTGAAACACCAGATTTCTTTACAAATCGATTTGTATGGGCGGCTCAGATATCAACCGCCTACAAATCATTTTTCCCCGCAAAAAAATTAAATTTACAATTCACGTTGTTCTCCATACAATAGGCTTTAGAGTCGAATCGAATAAGTAAAGCAAGAACATATGAAGAAACATAAATGTAAGTAAATGGGTTACTTAGTCAACAACATCTTATACATAGACAGATAGACACAATAAACTGAAATGGCCCACCCAACAAATACATCATAAGGCTTCCCACAATCAAGTGTCTCTAGCTTAGCTAGCTCAAAGTTCCTCTCAATTACCCGAATAAAAAGACATTTTACATGCAATGATGATTGATGAGCTAAACTGTGGCAGTTGGGCAATAAAAAGAAGAGTGACCCTTTTCTTAAGGACTACAAATTAGTATTACAAACATGGCAATAGTGCTACTCCTCTATTTCGGACATAGCATATATCTAGATGCATAGATACATAGTTTTACTATGAAGTGGCCATCCTAATTGACACATAGCAATACTAGATCACAAAATATTCCTTAGACATAGACTCATTGGTCAAGTAAGATTCGTCTCACTGCCTTGACCATCGTGGATACAACACTAGATCACAAATTAGCATGCACAAGGAAACTTAGTGCAACATCCATTCGAATATGGACAATTCTTCCATGTCGCATTAACCGAATGCGCTTCTTCAAGAAAAAATATTTTTGATCGCCATGTTAGCATTATCAAGTGGGGTCTGCTTGTAAATTAGCTTGTTGAAATCCAAGTGCTTTGGAAAAATAGTAGTAGCTGCAGTCAGTAACTACACAAGAATCGAAGTTTATGTATGAATACTTAACCATATATAAAATTGGGTCAATTCCGGGACTTTGAATTTGTGGGACTACTTTGCCAAAAAAAACTAGACCGTTCAATCTCACATGAACAAGCATTACTATCAAAATATAGACCTTTCACACGATATATAACAAATATCGTGGCTCAATTTGTATGGCAATCGACACGATATCTAAAAAAATAGTATTTATATAGCCTTGAGTAATTGACAACTTTGCTCAACTCAATAGAACATTTTAAAACGACTATGCAATAAGCACGTTGCTTTCAAGTAGACATGCATTCTCAATAATTACCTTGGATGATGGCGGTGATCACAAGCCCAAGAAAGTTAAATATCGCACCATAACCATACGAAACAAGTTCGAAAAGATGAGATAAAAACCGCGATCATTAGCTTCACACGGATCATAAAAGCATTAGCAAGATAGCTTAGAATAGAATGCCGTGGCAAGACAACTAACCAAATGGACACATACCTGAAGGTAAATCACTGGTATCAAACTGGCTTTTAAGAGCCTTTTCATTGTAAATCAAGCCAATGCGGAACTGTTACACGGTTTTGCATAAAGTTGTAAGAAATATCAACTAAATGAGGAAAAAACACATATTGTCTCTATGTGAAGCCGTTATACTAGTAAATTAGTCCAAGAGTGCTTAGACTATTCTAGTTCTGAATCCTTCAGTTGTGAATATTGTTGTTTTGGAAAGAGATAAATGAACCTAGATCAGTTATATGATCGAATAGAAAATGGTGGAAGCTCAAAACACAACTGCCAAACAGACGGGCCAATGTGGTAGCGTTAGAATTTAGATAACACATGCAAAGTGACTCAAGAGTGCACATCTATGATGATTCAAAGACGTTGAGCACATTCAAAATCACATAAAAGGCATATATTGGTCATTCAAGTACATGCTAAGCCAAGCAGTCCAATACACAATGATGACAGAAAAACCATCAAATAGTCGAAGTTCAAGAAAGTTATTGCTATACCAACCTTTGCCATACCAAATCGGTTTGGCTTATAAAACCTTGATCGAGTTGCTTAGGAGATATAGACTTTCGTTGTCTTTGCGAGAATAAATATACATAAGAAATAAAGACAACTCCAGTTCAAGTACTCAAACTACTAAGAAGACACAAAGCTCACTTTCGTTTAAGTCCCTCTTGTAAATGTAAGAGACCGCGACAATGAAATTTGACAATGTGATAAATGAGAATACAATTGAGAACATGTATTTAAACCATAGATTATTAGAAATATACCCATAGACAATTGGCTAGTTAGCGATTGTTCTGCGAAGAAATTATCAATCACCTCCCTAAAAATAAATCAATTTAAGTGTGAAGCCAAATATAGTAATTCTTGCATTGTACAAAGAGATTCACGCATGTACAAAAGTCAATAACAAAAAAAAATCTCACATTGATGTTCTGTGGCCTTGTCATCCACGGAAGAAGGGTCGCTTTCCCAGTCTTGTCACCGCTTTCGGCAAAGAACCACCTCCCCCTCATACACCGGCTCTTGATTTTCATACACCATATTTGTGGTGCCAAGTACGTGCTCTTCACCTTGGTATATTGGTTCACATTCATGAATGCTTGAAGGTAGAGGCTCAGATTTATCTAAAAAATCACTTTTCACATCCAGTTATGTTGTAGCATGACTGAACAACTCCCACAAGTTGCAACCGATCATAACCAAAGAAATAACTATCAAAGCGAAGAACTTGTGTTTCATCTAGTTTGATAAGTCTTGACACTTACAAGTAAACAAGCAATCTAAGCACGATGGACATAATCGCACGGATTGAGTAAATCAGAAATAATACATCATGTTTTACACTTGATTAGCGGATTAAAGTACATCACCTTAACCTTACAATTCCGGTGATCCGGTCTAGCATATGAATTCTTTAATTTCATCCTCGTAAGTAATATAGCATCCACTTAAAATGATCGGTTGGATCAAACTAAATTAAAAAAACTTCATTTCTCCTAAAAGGAATATCGATCAATCCTTAGTATACTTAGTGAAAGAAATTAGTAGAAGATCTAAGCACAAAATGAAACATGTGCTTTGGTGAATATCGATCAATCCACATCCGGGATAGAGACTACATTATCTGAAGTCATTGCCACCCCATTTGCCGAGGTGCATGCGAGTATATCCTCGGGAGGTGGACACCTTCACCGGAGATGCGCCATCCGCCGAGAAGGTCCTCCGGCCAACCATTGTGCTCTTGGAGGACCCACAGGTCAACAAGGTAGCTGTCCGCAGCGTGAATTGCGCTTTGCGAGATGCAAAATGGATGACAAGATGCATAGCACGATGAAGGTTGTTACAGCTTGCCACTTCGTCCTCCCCAAAGTAGCCATCATGATGTTGACTTTGAGTAAAAAGTATGTTCACAATGTTCGGATGCCATGCATGCAAAACTATAATCCCATCTCGAGAAAAAGGGGAAACAAAACAATTGGTGCATTTGTCAATGCAAAACTCAGAATCCCATCTCGAGAAAAAGGGAAACAAAACAATTGGTATGGTCATGCGAGCAACTACCGAGCAAGAACAAGAACATGCCGAGTTGCTCATCACTTGGGGTCATGGATCTTAAAAATAAATTCGGGACATTAAATTCGAGTTGAATCCCCAAAACTTCGAAAACAAACCGCATCGGCAGACTTTGGCTAGATCGATCTTGCCTAGCGCCCATGGCGTAAAGCGAAGAAGCTAAAAGAGGTACGTGGAGAGATTAAGAGCTAGCGATTGCATCACTCTCCGTGCTTCCGCACCATGCAAAGAAACAAATCCAAAGGAGATAGATTTGGATCTGATCGCCTTTATCACGGCAAAGAAATGCCCCAAGAACAACTCGAGCTCCTAGATCGAATCAACCGAACAAGGAAGCTAGGTTCACTTACCACCAAAGGGGAGAAGAAACGGATCTGAGTCCGGGCGCTGAGAGGATTAGGGTTCCGATGGGGAGGCATCTGAGTTGCGTCGTGTGAGAAGGGGATGGGAGGAGGAGATACCGGATCTACCGGTATGGTTCAAGCAATCAACGATTTACCTCAGAGCAAAGAAGCAGATCTGGCAGGCGACAAGACACAGGCGGTGGGCGGTGACCAGTAGCATGAAGAGCGCAACTCGGCTCGGATCTGGGGACAGAGGGGAGGAGCCGAGTAAGGAAATGGTGCAATGGGGAGGAGAAGGTGGAGAAAGGCGGCCCAGCCCACCACTGCTTGCTTCAGGCCAGCGCCACCATACACTGCCCTCGTCGAGGAGAGAGAGGAGGGAGCAAGAGAGAGACCGAGAGAGAGAGAGAAAGGTGAGAGAATTTTGTAGCCGATATATATACAAATGGCATTTGTAGGGGCGATCGGTGATTCACCCGCCTACAAATAGAAACATCTTGAGGGGCGGTGGTGAGTGAGCCGCCCTACAAATCGAACCCATTTGTAGGATTGGCTCAGTATCACCGCCCCGCCCTAACATCCATTTGTAGGGGCGGCTGGTGTCTGGGCTCCCGAGCACGTCACTGTAGGGGCGGCTCCATCATCAGTCGCCCCTAAAAAAATTCCTCTCGTTGCTAAAAATCGTTTTTTACGTAGTGTGCGTGCCCACCTCTATCTATATCATCCTCTTAGCTAACCCTTCTCATCAACCTCCAGCCGGATTTCGTATCTCGTCGCCATGCCTATCTATCCGCCTATTTGTCACGTTGGACCTTAGCCACGCTACATGATCTTGCTTTCGTGTCCGGCCATCTATTCTCTATTGAGCCAACCTATCCTTCTAGGGAGAACTATGTATTTGGCATCGAAACAAATCAGTCTTTCGTATTTGGCACTAAAAAATTTAAACTTTCTTATTTAGCACCAAGTTAAAATTTTCTTTCCTATATGGCACTACCGTCCATTTTATCCATTCATATGTTAGTTGACTATTTTAACCGTGTCAGTTTTTTATTAATGTGAAAGCACTGCCCCTCCTCCTTCATGAATCGCACGAACAGGCACCAGAAGCAAAACGCGTCGGCCTCCTACACTTTTCCGTCTTGATTCGCACCTAGGGTTAGGCGGTTGCCGCCAGCGGCGTCTTCCCGTGACAAGGCGGCTCTCAATGGCCAAGCGGGCAGCAAGGCGCCTTCTCTCTCCTCTCGCTCGAGCCCCTTAAATGGCGGGTGCTCTAGGGGCGACAGGTGCCCAGGCGGCGGTCCGCCGACCATTGGTCGCCGCCACAAGACTCTTCCCATGGCGAGGTCTGCGCTTCTCCTTCTCCTCCCTCCCGCTCACGATCTGCTCGTTTTTTCCCTATTTTTCGTTCTTGGCTACGATCTGAATTTCCGGAGTTTGGGTCAATCCCAGCGATGATTTCTTGGGGATAGGTTTGTAGCAAGTTGAATTTCATCTGAGAGAAATTTGGGATTGAATCATGGAGTTTTGGACGGATTTCTATGATTATTGTGGACGTCCTGTTTTACATTTTGGCCGACGTTCGTCTCGCTCGTGCTTCCTTTGGGAGCGGCTCAAAGAATTTTAAGCGGCAAAGACTACCAATGACGTCGCTCCAGCGCCATGCACGCTCACCTGAGCGGTGCTTGCCCTTTGCCTAGGTGCCCGACCGATCGGTGCTCGTCGTGCTTTTTCCTGTGCGTCCGCGTGCTCAGTTCGGTGCCGTGCTCGAGCAGACCCAAGCCGGCCTCTTGTGTCCTGCGTGCGCTCCAGTCAGCTAGCGTGCTTATCTGTCCGTTTGGTGTAGCAGTGTCTGCAATTATGTGATTTTCTGATCGATCTCTTGCAGTCAGTGGTTAGGCCGCCTCTGATCAATCATTGGATAGATATTTAAATTTAGTTTTTTAATAAATATATTTGGCATCATGTATTTCTGCTATAAAGAAGGGCATTCATGTCATTTTACCAGCCACTTGATGCCGTTATTAGCCCAAATGGACGGCAATGCTATCTAGGGAAGGAAATTTCAACTTGGTGCCAAATAAAAAAGTTCAAAATTTTAGTGCCAAATGCGAAAGACTGATTTGTTTCGGTGCAAAATACATAATTCTCCCATCCTTCTATCTTTTACTTGCCATACTGTTTAGGTTTCCGTAGAGATAAACCAGGCGTAGTGAAACAAACCCATTTGCATTCATTCTATATATATATACTCAAAATCAGATTTATGATATGTATGTGAGATAGATATCCATATCTAACATGATCCGTATCCGGCTCTTAGATCCGAGAAAGAAATATGAGAAAGATTGCAGGACATGGATAGAATGCAGATCAATGATATCCGTCTGTATTAGATCCGATCTGATCTTCAGCCTGTTCGAATTTCATGCTGCAGCTGCAGCTAGCTGTTTTTTTTATCTCAATTCATCGCTACAATATTTTTTTTCTCTTGTTCACTGCAGCGCTGCACATAAGTGCAGCCGAACAGGACATTCATCTCTATATACATACCACGGAGAAAAGATTAAACGCAACTAGGTAAAACAAATAAAAAATGACGCCAATTATGACTAAAAACACACCCTAATAATATTGAGTCTGTTCGCTTGGTTGTAAGTGATCGTAGATTATAAGCCAGTATTTTTCTCTCGTACCAAACCAGCCAACAGTAATAATTCACGATCGTTTCAGCCGAAACGAACAGGCCGATTAACTCGAGTATGTAAAAAAAAACACCCTCGTTACAAGTCTTGTCCAACAAACAAACATGTGGTACACCACAGGAAGTCCACCACAACTGGGGCCTTGTTTAGATTGAAGATAATTTCAACCCGATGAATAGTAACATTTTCGTCTTATTTGGTAAATATTGTCCAATCGTAGACCAACTAAGTTCAAAAGATTCATCTCGTGATTTCCAACTAAACTGTGCAATTAGTTATTTTTTTTACCTACATTTAATGCTCCATGCAAGCGGCTAAAAATTGATGTGATGGAGAGAGAGTGAAAAAACTTGGAATTTTGGAGTGATCTAAACAAGGCCTGGCATAAAAAAGCTTTTTATCTGTGTACCATTATAAAAGATGGTCCTGGTCTACAGGTCATTAAAAAATTCGAAAGCGCTCTCGAACGTGCCCTGGTGCCATGACGCTAAACTTTCTTGCCTTCTACGCCATTACGTTCACTTTGACCTCTAACAGTGTCAAACAGACGGATGAAATGACAATTTTACCCTACAGTGGGACCCGTTTGTCAGCCACCCAAACCTTCCTTGTTCTCTTCTCTTCAGCGCCGCCGCGGTCGATCGACGACGTTCGAAAGGCACAGCGCTGGGGCATCCCCGATCAACACAACCGGCCCCCCACCATCGCTATCTGGCGTGGGCGAAGCTTAACTTCTGCCGGACCTTTTGCATGGGGCCCGACTTTCTGCCGGACTAGGTCCGCCCCGCAGACGGCGCGCCTGCAGTCGAGCCCGACGCTTCCCGTCGTCGTCAAGCAACTCGCCGAGGCGCTCACATCTTTGCCACCGTCGCCAGCGCGCGTCGTCCACCGCAACGTCAAGCCCGACAATGTGCTCTGGACCTAGACCCCGGGCGGCGGCGCCCACGGTGTGTGGTTTACGGACTTCGTCTCCGTCGCATGGCTTCGGCTCGGCGCCGCCATGCCGGGCGAGGGCGGCGGCAGGGGTCAGGGCACCCCAAGACTCACGGGGCGCCCGAGGTAGTGATGTATGCGCTCCTCTCGGGGCGGGCTGCCTTCTTCGCGGCGAGCGCCTGTGGATCGTGTTCATGGGTCAGGCTGCTACCGCTGCACCCTCGAGTTCCCGCCAGCCATTGTTTCACGGGGTCTCGCCGTGCGCAAGGACCTGATCGCGGCGGATGATGTGCCGCGACGTCTCGAGAAGGTTCTCCGCCGAGCAAGTCCTCAGTAAGTCGTCGGATCTTTTGCGTTATCTTGATTTCGTGCTGCTGCGTTGAATATTAGATTAGATTCGTCTTCTTTCCTATAGATTATTGAATCACAATTCTATTGGGCGCTAGCACAGATCATATGCCTTATCTAAAAATGAGTGGGACCCACCAATCAATCAACCGGTGAGATAGGGGTGGTGGTCAGAGTGCATGCGGCGCTGCATTTGGGGAAGAGGAAGGACATGTTGAATAAACAAAGAGGGGTATTTTGTGCCCATGTGTCGGGGCAGTTACACGGCGAAAAAACGACAGAAGATGAACAGAATGACGTGGAAAGTAAGAAAATTTAGCGTTATGGCACCTGAACGTGTTTGAAATTTTTAGGAGCCCTATAGACTGGATCATTTTTCGTACTGGCACGCGGTAAAAGGCCCGGCATAAAACCCCGTCAAAAGTACACTACTCGGAACAACAAGTACACCCGGAGGCCGTTCCTCCCCTCTTGTCGCGGAAGGAGAGCGAGCAGAGGACTACTCCTGCTGGAGCTGGACACCATGCCTTTGCCAATTGCCATACCAGCAGCGTCGGGGCCGGGCCTGCTTCCTTTTGCGACCCCGGCACACAGGATTAAACTATAATAATAACAAAACCCGAGCAAACGGAAAAAGAAATCCAGCCTCCTAATCGAACCCTCTCCCACGCACACTGTCTCGCCTCCACGCGGGCGCCGCGCAGCCTCCTGCCCTACGCGTCAGCCGCGGGAGGCGGGTGCCGCGCGGGTCGGCGGCCCGCCGCTCTTAATCAAATCCAATGGAATTCTGACGTCCGCAGGGAGGGACAGAAAGTCGCTGCGTTTTCTCCCCCCTCATCTCTCTCTCCTCCTGCTGCTAGCCTGCTAGCGCTTCTTCGGCTTCTCTCTCCCCCTCCCCCCTCTTCGCTTCCTCCCCACCAAGCCAAATCCCATCGCGAGATAACAAAACCAGGCCAACGGATTCTTTTGGCTGCGGGTGGTGGTGGTGGTGGTGGTGCCCGGTGGTGCTGTTGGTGCCCCTGTTGCTGTGCCGCCGCCGAGGCGCGTCCCGCGGCCTAAACCCTAGCCGGGAGCCGGAGCCGGAGCTGCTAAGGCGGGCGCCCCGCGGCTCACCTCGTCTGTCTCTCGGCCAGGTGCGCGCGCGCCGCGCCGCCCGCTCGATTCGAGCTCCGGTGCGACGGGGAACGGGCCCGTGCTGCGGACGGCGCCGCGGAGGTGAGCGTGTTTGTTGGCACTGGAGCTGCTGCTGCTGCTGCTGCTGCGGCGGCGGCGGCGGCGTTCTGTCTTGTGGTGTTTCTGTTGAGGGCGACGGCGTGGGAGGAGCCGGGGGGCTGCCGCTTAATTCCGCTTATTTTGCCGTCTCGGGGATTTCGCGGGTGTTGCTTTTCTTCGTTGTTGCGGGGTGTGGATTTGGGGAGGGCAACTCCGCCCTCGTCTCGCTGCTTCTTCGTGCTGCTGTTCTTCCCAGCTGGCAGCGCTCGATTCCGGGGAGGGAGCGGTGCGGGACAAGCGTGTTCTCCCTTCGCAGATTTGCGAGGTGGGGTAGTAATGGCGTAGATCCCACACTTGCGTTGCGTCGCTAACTTGCAATCTCTACTTTGTTCGCAGAGGATGATGCTCCCCCGTCCCTGCTAGATTCCCGCGGATCTCGCGGGCGTGCTGGGGGTGGGGTGAAACGATGGCCAGGTGAGTACAGACAGGCCGCTTGCGATCTCCTAGTGGTTGGTGCGAGTGGTGGACGACGACGACCAAGATGATGCCGTCGGGCCCGCCGAACCCGATGGGGCCCGGGCAGCCGGTGGGCGGCGCGGCGGCGTCGCTGCTCCGGACGAACTCTTCCCTGCTCAGTGGCGGTGGCCAGCCAGGGATGATGGGCGGCGGAGGTGGTGGTGGTGGTGGTGGCGGCGGCGGCACGCTTTCTTCACAGTCGCCCTTCTCCTCCCTTGTCTCCCCGCGCACGCAGTTTGGTGGTAATGGTCTGCTTGGAGGCGCCTCGAATGTCTCCTCGCTGCTGAACCGGCCGCCGTTCGGGAACGTTGGCCCTATGCCGGGTCCAGTGTCGATGCAGGGTGGTGGGATGCAGATGAGTACGCTCCAGCAGAGAGCTGGGCTGGATGGTGCCGGCGATTTCATTGGCGCGGGAGGGTCGGATCCTCTGTCGTTCCCGTCTTCCTCACAGGTCAATTTGGGCAATCAGATGGGGTCAGATAATCTGCAGGCGATTTCGCAGCAGCAGCAGCAGATGGATGCAGTGCATGATATGCAGCAGCAGCAGCTACCAATGTCTTACAACCAGCAACAGTTGCCACCACAACATTCACAGCAGCTCCAGCAGCCACAGGCTACCGTGAAGTTGGAGAATGGAGGAAGCATGGTTAGCATCAAGTCAGAGCAGCAGATGGGGCAACCTGACCAGAATGGTCCTGCCCAGATGATGCGAAGTGCTAGTGTGAAACTTGAGCCACAACAGCTGCAAGCCCAGATGATGAGGAGTTTAAGTTCAGTCAAGATGGAGCAACAGACTTCAGATTCATCAGCATTCTTGCAGCAGCAGCAACAGCAGCAGCAGCAACAACAACGTCATTTGTTGCAGCTGACAAAGCAGATTCGAAATTGTCCAGACCTTGTATCAATGGGTGGACCAAACACAATTGCAAACCCTCAAGCTGCTGCAGCTGCTCAACTGACCCTCTTGCAGCAGCAACGGATCCTGCATATGCAACAGCAGCATCAGCAGCAGCAGCAGCAACAACAACAGATTCTTAAGAACTTGCCGTTGCAGAGAAACCAGTTGCAGCAACAGCAACAGCAGCATCAACAACAGCAGCAACAGCAGCAGCTACTTCGTCAACAGAGTCTAAACATGAGAACTCCAGGAAAGTCGCCTCCTTATGAGCCAGGAACCTGTGCAAAGAGATTGACTCATTACATGTATCATCAACAAAACAGACCGCAAGTAAGTTTTTTTTGTGGCTTGTTTGAAGGAGTAATTTAGTGTTCCAAGCGAAAGCCAGGTACTAACAACATAGTATATCTCACCTGTTGTTCTGATTCAGGATAACAATATTGAGTACTGGAGAAACTTTGTCAATGAGTATTTCGCTCCAAATGCTAAAAAGAGGTGGTGTGTCTCGCTTTATGGAAGTGGTCGTCAAACTACTGGAGTTTTCCCTCAGGTCTAGTGTGCCTGTTCCCATGGATTTTTTTTTTAATATTGAATCTTCATTATTGAACTTGGGAATGGTCTAGCATCTGAAAGCTTTGCCTTTGAAATTATTTTAGATTTTTTCATACAGTTCTTATCTTTCAGGATGTATGGCACTGTGAGATTTGTAATCGGAAACCTGGCCGTGGTTTTGGTAAGCTTCATAAACTTCAGCAAAGCCGTCTCTTAATTCTCTCATGCTTTATTTTGATCCTGTATTGCTTTTGACAGAAACAACGGTTGAGGTACTACCGCGATTATGCCAAATTAAATACGCCAGTGGTACACTGGAAGAACTTTTGTACATCGACATGCCTCGTGAGTCCCAGAATACGTCAGGCCAGATTATTTTGGACTACACGAAAGCAATCCAAGAAAGTGTCTTTGAACAATTGCGTGTTGTGCGAGAGGGGCATCTAAGGATAGTTTTTAATCCAGACCTTAAGGTATTGTGGTTCAGCTTTCTAGTTTTTTTTAATATTATTTCAAATTAGTACCTTTGAAGCTAAATCACATTCTTTCCTATCTTCTTTTTATTAAAGATAGCATCTTGGGAGTTTTGTGCTAGGCGTCATGAAGAACTTATTCCACGGAGATCTATAATACCACAGGTAAGATGTATTTCAAGAATATAGACAGCTCAGGTCATAGTTTATTCATAATTTTGTATTTTGGTAACAAGGGTTTTCACAGACTTTGGTGTCCTGATCTTTATATGTAGGTTAGTAACCTTGGCGCGGTTGTACAAAAGTACCAGGCTGCCGCACAAAACTCAACGAGTTTGTCTGCTCAGGACATGCAGAATAATTGCAACTCGTAAGTAGATTGACCCTTGCCGTGCTACATACTCCATTCCATCATCGCTTCCATTCCATCATCGCTTCTTTGCTACGATCAAATTGTTTTCCACCATTTTGAACATCCATATCTTGGTTCTGAAACTTAGTATCTACCCTGGTGAAGAAGTTGATTTAAGGGTGGACATACTTCTAGACTTCCAGATGCATTAGCTTACACAACAATTGATTCAGATTGTTTTCAGCCTGATTGTTGGATAGATTAGTGATAGAGGTTATGGGTGTTCAGACCCTCAACTTCTACCTTCTCATTGGAACACAAGGACATGAAGCAAATGGGCTAGTGAGGCAATTTGTCATTGTGGTGGGTGTTGGTGGTTGTTATTCCCGCACCCAGAATTATAAGTTCATCTTTGAGTATTATAATATAGTCAATTTTGATGTGTAAGATCAAATTTACGTATGTCAACATTAAACCAGCTTCTGGAACAGAATAGTATTATCATTGTTATGAAAACTTTGATAGCCCAATTCCCAGGTATTATCATACTAATATCTTTGTTTCTGGAGTTAGCACGGAACATTCGTAGTGGTTCTAGACTATTATGGTACTAGCAAAGCATTTGAAATGTCAAGTAGCTCTAGAGATACTGTGATATGAAGGGTAGCTGTCCAGAATTTAGAAATCAATACCTAGGTGTCTGTCAGCAACCCACCCAATGCCCAGGTATGTAAATGCATGTGTGCTGAAAGTGTGCAACCCTTCCAAGCATTAATGGGGCATTGGCTTTCAATTGGGCATCACACCACTTTATGCTGTAAGAGCATCTCCAAGAATAGTCTCACTCTTCATTAGGGTAATATACCGTGTACTTCAGAAAGGACGAGGCACTCTTGAGAGTCTCAACCCAACCCAAGATCAAAGGGCTCACCAGTGTCATCGATAACTCTTATGATTGTCGACTTCCATGGTTAAGTTGGTACCATATTGACGCGCACCAGAAAGTGATTAATGATTACCACAGCCCTTATTAGTCTGTTGGCATAGAATGACTATTTGGTGTCATAAATGCTGACAATCTTCTCTATAAACTTGGTTAAACTTAAGATAGTACTTATGACAAACATAGAATATCAAGTTTTTTATTTGGGACGGAGGTACTAGTAATTACATGCAACAGAAAAGAAGTATCCGTGCTTCTTAGTGTAGCTGATAAACATTTGTTACAATATTTGGCTTATATGCATTATGGATATCCTGCTTTGAATTGATTATGATTTGATTTGGGCACATTTATCTTTTGCTTCAACAATCATAACTTGTGTCTTATCTGGGTAGAGGTATCCGTGCTTCTTAGTGTAGCTCATGAACTGCATACATTTCTTGCTGAATTTTTGCTTGCACCAAGTCATCACTGTTTTTGAACTTTTCGAGTTAGTACAAATTCTCTTAACCTAATCTTGTGCTTTAGGTTTGTTGCATGTGCCCGACAATTGGCCAAAGCACTGGAGGTTCCTTTAGTAAATGATTTAGGGTACACAAAACGATATGTTCGCTGCCTTCAGGTAATCTTATCTAGAACAGTTTTTATTTGTGCTTGTTCTTAGATTATCCAATTGAAGTTAATATTGCGATGTATGCAAAATTTCTAATTTGGTCCATATGATGATTCTGATATATTGTTGTTGCATATGATGATTTCCGTTTTCTTCTATTTTAATGCCTGTTAACTTATTTGATCTTATTGAGCTCATTTTAGGATGCTGACTTTTATTCTTGTCATCTTAATGCTGGTTCTTCCAGATTGCTGAGGTCGTAAATTGTATGAAGGATTTGATTGATCACAGCAGGCAGACTGGATCTGGACCCATTGGTATGATATTTTGATTTTTTTTTTGTGAGGACAATCTCATTATTCTCATCTTTCACAGTACTTCTATTAAATTTTTTGGTGCTGTGTTTTTTTTATCGTCATTGGTGCTGCTTTGGATAGTAATGAATTGCTGAAACTCAAATTAGGAGGGTTTGACCATGTTAGGTGCCAGTTTGGTTTGTAGCTGCGTTCCTTGCAAGATTCCTTTTGCAACAACCTGGATCCACATGCCTGTATCCAAAAGTTGTTGCAAGGTTCTCCTAGTTGATCCATATTTTGGCATATAATCTGATAATCTAACATTAGGCGAGTTGACGAAACAATGTGGTTGTATCAGCAACCTGTGTATTATGTCCTTAATCACCAAAACTTGTCAATTAGCAAAATCAAAGTGCATTTTATTGGTCTGGTCACCACGTACAATTTACAACTCGGATTCAATGTCAGTGATTTCAAACTTCCCTGACCCCATCTGAACCAGTAACTTGCCACATTATGGCCTTTGCTTAGCATATATCTAGGTGCATAGCAAAAGTTGTCTAAAATGACCTATCATTTAGGACGGAAGTAGTAGTTTCTAGCTGTATGGTATGCTTTCCTGTTTTATTTTTATTTTTTTAACACTGTTTCTGTTTATTCAGATAGCCTGCATAATTTTCCTCGGAGGACTCCTTCAGGGGTCAGCACCCTTCAACCACAGCAGCAGCAAACTGAGGAGCAGCAGGCCATTCCCCAGAGTTCAAACCAGAGTGGTCAAAATTCTGCTCCTATGGCTGCTGTGCAGCCTTCTGCCTCTGCCAATGGTGATGTGACATCAAATAATTCTCTCAGTTGTGCACCTTCTACATCTGCACCATCACCGTCAGTTGTTGGGCTCTTGCAAAATTCAATGAATTCTAGACAAGATCATCCAATGAGCAGCACTAATGGTGGCCCATATAATGGAGGCAATGTGGCTATTCCGAAGGTGAACTCTACAAGCTCACTACAGTCAAATCCATCTACCTCTTTCCCTTCCCCAGCACCGACAACATCCAATAACAGCATGATGCCTGCTCCTCAAAATACAAATCAACTAAGATCCCCAACTACATCATCAAGCATACCTCCGATGCAGCCACCTGCTACTCGACCTCAGGAGGCTGAGCTAAGTGACTCATAAGCTCGGTTCAGAAGATCTTGCAAGATCTGATGTCATCACAGATGAATGGTGTTGGCCACTCGGGGAATGATATGAAGACACCAAATGGACTAACCCATGGTGTCAATGGGGTTAATTGCTTAGTTGGCAATGCTGTCACGAATAACTCAGGGATGGGAGGAATGGGATTTGGCGCCATGAGTGGGTTTGGTCATGGGATGAGAACGGCATTGACAAACAATGCGATGGCAATGGGTGCAAGGATGGGAATGAATCAGGGTGGACATGACCTATCGCAATTGGGTCAGTTACACCAGCATCAGCAGCAGCATGACATAGGAAACCAGCTGTTTGGTGGATTTAGATCAGCAAACAGCTTCAGTAACATTCAATATGACTGGAAACCCTCACAATAGAGCAACCAGAAAGCATAGAGTTCAGTGTGATGATGCATCTGCCCTTGCTGGCAATGCGTGTGGAGCATCCACATTTATGGTGCCATAACCTCCCCTTGGCCCAATAGCATTTGGGCCTTTGCATTAATGCTGCCATGAAAGGGCGCCATAAGCGATAGCAAGCATCCCGGCTGGTACATGTAAGTCTGTAACAGTCAGTTTAGCTATCTCCTCGTGCGTTACTCCCTCGGTTTTATAACATTTGTCGATTTTACTGGGAGTTGCAGTTCCGCCATGTGTCACATTGTTTGTCCACTCTTTACCCCTTTAATGCTGTGAAAAAAGGTTAAGTAGCTATAGCATGTTATAATAGGCGTATGTGTGGTAATTCCTTATTAGCTCTTAGATTTAGTGTTTCCTCTTGTCTATTTATACGGTCATCATCGTTGACATATTGTGGAATGGAGAGCCAGAGTTACACAGGATTGGCCACTAAAAACAGTCTGAGCTGGGTGCCCGTCACTTATTGCTTGCTCCAGCTATCTTTGAGAGAGATACTCTGAAAGAATTCGAGCCTCCTGCACCTGCTACCATCTATCAGCTCCTATTGTGCTTTGTGGTACGAAAATGAAGTTGTCCCTCGCCTTTTTCCATGTTGGATGACATGCATCTTATCCTCTGTAATTTACCACCTGTCTCTCCCTACGAAGCTACTGATACTGATATCCTCTGTCCTGCCTTGTGGAGAATTCTCTTTGCAGCTTTTACTGTGCTGTATGATTGGCACACTGACTAGATCGAAGTACCACCATGGAACGGATGTTGTCTTAGTCAGTCCCAATAAAAGAAACTAGTAGTTTTTATAATATAGGATACCGTATTAAAAAAGGTATTGTTTTCTAACCTATAGTTTCTACGAGTAACAAATATTTTTTCTCTCTCCCAACTCTATCTTCTTTCTTCAATAGGAGTGCGACACGAGCTTTCTAGAAATTGGTGGTTTTTTTCCAATGACGATTTTATAGTTTCTTGTTACATTGGGTCAAGAGTAGACATGATTTTTTCATGAGGAAACCATATCTATGATTTTTGCTCTCTTTCTTTATTAATTACGTTGTCATGTCAGTGTTTTACCTACGTGGCAAGTCATTTAATGAGGATAGAAATCATCATCAATACACCGTTGGGACTGCCCTCAGTCCTGTAGGCCGTTGCTTTAACTGATTGGGAGGGAATCTTGTTTTTCTCTGCAGTTAATTTACACTGAAGTGTATACGGTCTCGAGTCGACGTGCATGGTAAACACAGTTCTGAGTTCCTTCCGCTCTGCGCAACTGTTAACGGTGTCTTAAGTCTGACGGCGTGTTTAGTTTCACCCCAACTTTCAAAAAGTTGCTACGGTATCTGTCATATCGAATATTTGTGATCTATACATGGAGCATTAAATGTAGACGAAAAGATAAACTAATTGCACAGTTTGGTGGGAAATTACAAGACGAACGTTTTGAGCCTAATTAGTCCATATTTGAATACTATTTACCAAATAAAAACGAACATGTTACAGTAGTCCCAAAATGCAAATTCCTGTAACTACACATGGGCTTAGCTAAAGATATGTATATAAAAAAAGTCTGAACCTACGCAGCCCATGTCGTCCGTGCGGTTCTCGTGTACTGTATATACTTTTGGGCTGCAATAAAATGTTTGGCAGCGCCGCAGGCGGTACTTTTACGCCTTGGAAGGCAGTACGTAGCTGCCAACGCTGGATCGGCCACAGAATAGTACAGTTCCTGCATTCAATTGATTTGCCCTTCTTTTTATTGCTGGTAAAATATTTTTTGGTTCACTGGTACGTATGCACTCTTTTTTTTTTGAAACTGGGTAGATATATTACTCATGGGCTGACAACTCGTCAGCAACAATTACATTGATGTGTTCAGGGAGAGAGTTTAGAATTTCCCCAAATCCCTCAACACACTCGTACCCACTAGCGGCAGTGGCATGTGCCACCCTATTACAGTCTCTAGGCACTTGAAACTATTGAAGTTCACATGCACCATAAATTTAAGTTCGGCGAGCAGCCCACCAACAGCACTAGCATCCGTTTCCAGCACCATGTCAACGATCCCCAACCTGATGGCTTCCTGAACTCCATGCAGACATGATATAAGTTCAGCTTGGAAGGCCCCAAGTAGGTGCTCCACCTTTCCTCTACCTGCTGAGACAACGTCTCCATCGCTGTCCGTTGTGACAAATCCCCAGCTTCCCGTGGCCGCACCCGGGATAAAGGATGCGTCGCAGTTCAGCTTCAGTTTGCCAACAGGAGGTTTGGCCCAACGTTCCTTGCGCCTTGTAACAGCCGCAGATGCCGCTGCCTGCTTGTTCAGTGATTCAGCCACACAGTCTAATGAACTGAGCAATACCGGAAGCCAAACGACGGTTCCCTCCCTCTCTGACCACCAGGCCCAGAGAAGGAAGACCATTGTAAGTCTCTTCTCAGTTTGTGCTTGGACCTTGGAGATGAAACTCACAGCACTCCTTGCCGACTCCATTGACGCCAGCAAAACTCTCTCATTTTCCAGCTGTAGTTGACCCCAGACTTGTCTGACTGTCTTGCATTTGAAAAAAAGATTCCCTCCATCTTCATCAAACCGTCCACAGACCGGGCACCTAGGATCAATTCGCATGCCTCTCGGATCAAGTTTGCTCTCAGCGGATGGCTATTGTGTGCAACTCGCCACATGAAGTGTTTGACTTTGTTTGGACAGTTTAATTTCCAAATTTTCTGGCACAGCTGGTCATCACCTCCACTGCTGCTACTCTGAACAGTGCTCTGGGTTTTTCGCCTCACTTTGTCATCCCTGCAAACCTTATATGCACTCTGCGGACGAGCAGTTCGTGCAATCTGAACGGCCGCCGCCGGTGGTGACACGTATCACACGGGATATTGTTGTCAAATAAGCAGGGACGAAAATGATGGTCATTTTCAGATGCTAATAAGCCTGCAAGGGTTCCCATGAAACTATTTTTATCTCTCTTCATTTAAACTACGTCACATTAGCTTATTTAATGTCCATGCCATTCTCAATGGGAGTTTCATAGAGTTTCGTGGGTATTAAATACGCTAACATGACACTATTCTCATGAAGAGAGATCATGATAAAGGTTTCATGGGAACGAAGCTCTTCTGCATTATTTGCAAAATATAGGTGTATTAGAAACTAGAACATGAAACCCTGCTAAGACTGGCCTAAACTATCTAGTTTATAATAATGTGCCTATACCATTTCTCCTATACCTGCTTTTATGAAGTCAATGGATGCCTGGGTCAACTTGCACCGCCCTCTTTAATACGGTTTCTTCTCGAGTGAGGTGTACCTTATAAAACACTCGGGCCTGTTCATCTTCAGATAGCTAAGGAGACCAAATACTTCTTTCCTTCCACTGGCTTCGCGAGCTGCTTCAACGACGAACGCGAGCCAACGTTTCCTTCTTGGATAGCAGCAGCTAGCTAGCCGCCTTCGCACGTGCCCTCCGTCTACCAGGTTAGCAATCGATCTATTTCTCAAATGGTCATCGCTGTTTTTAGGTAGGAACTTACCGAACGATGCTTTGATCAAGTATCAGTTGGATCTGTGCTTAATTTCTTGACGAATCCATCACACATGCATCTGTGTTAATTTCCCGTCTAATCCCGCAGCTAGGTATCTAGTGGCCTTTTTAACAGATAAATCTATGTTGAGTTTGAAGAAGTCCCTTCAGGGTCTCAACACCCTACTCCCAGCGGTAATATAATGCATACAACCTCATTTTGTAAAAAAAAAAAGATATACCTTGTCATTATGAGTTTCTTTTGAGCAAACCTTGTCATTACGAGGTGAATTGGTCGTCTGCCTGTGCTTGAACACGGCATCCTAAAGGGCCTAAGATCTTTTTTTTTAGGAATCACATTCTTTGAAGCAGAACCAAAGACAAAGAGTCCAAAAAATTGATAGATCATTAGGGATGTGGCCCATTACCATCTCCCAGTACATTTATGAGGGAACACTGTGTTGGATTGTGATGGATCATTAGGGAGGCCGTGTTCATAAAAATGACAACGCTGTGAGCAGTGTTCATACTGCTGTAGGGAATCATCTGGTGATGGATGAGTTGACTCTGTGTGCCAAACCAAACGCGCTGTGTTTAGGCTCGGACACAAATTTGGATGGTTCAGCACAGGGCCATGCCCTAAATCGACCAAACTGCTAGCGCCCGGACATTCGGACAGACGCCCGCGGCTGCTGGCCTGCTGCGCTGCTCGCTTGCGCCGCTCCGTGGGGACCGCCCTCGCCTGCTTCCCTCGCCTACTTGCAACATGTGCAACATCTCGATCTATTTTTACAACATCTAGATAAAACACATGCAACATACGTTAGAAACAGATGAAACACTTGCAACATATGTCTAAAACACTTGCAAAAACGCCTAAAAACACTTGAAAATCATTGCAAACATACGCAACATACAGATAAAACACTTACAACATATGTGTGAAACATATATAACATCCAGATAAGCACACTTGAAACATATGTTTGAAAAAACAGATGAAACATTGGGAACAGACCCTTGCAACATACGTGTGCAGCCACTGCAACATATGCAACATCCCGATCTATTTTTGCAATATCTATACGAAACACTTGAAACATACATCTGAAACAACTAAAACACTTGAAACATAGACTTGCAACATGTCTGAAAAATGCCTGAAACACTTAAACACAGCATCACTGGCAGCCATGGCCTACCTGGTGGGGAATTGCAGTAGCCAGCACGCTCGGATTAGGAGGACATTGAGAACAATGGCCCAATGTACACCTCCATTGTCGGACTTCCCTTTCTGTCGTGGTGTCTTTGGCTAGCCGCAGGAGACGATGTCCAGGCCGGTGACGACCTCCTATTGGTGGCATTAGGCTGCTGGTGGCCTGGTGACGCCACGGCCGCAACCGACGAGATGGAGTGGGGTGTGGTGTGGTGAAGAAAGCGCACGACGCAACAAGGGACGGGCGTGGTGGGGGAAGAGGGCACTGCAGGATGGAGTGGGGCGAGCGGATGCGAGTCTGAAGAAGAGGCAAAGCATGAGACGGTGTCAGTGGAAGGCTGAGAAATGAGTGGATAAAAATTAACGTAGAGAATGAGTGGTTGAGATGAGCCTTGAGTCAGTCCGATATTTTTGGGAGCACCGGACGCTCGAGTTGCAGCGTTTCCGATAAAACATGCTGTAGTAGAGACATCATATGAGAGAGAGATATGGGATGCAAGCTTCATTTATCAGATTTCTCTCTTTAGTTCCTCCCATTTCACTCATGAAACAAAACTTTAATGCTGAAGAAAAATAAAAAGGTTATTTAGGTACATGACATGGCACTGACTTGACTCAACTATTGCGGATGCTTAGTACAGAAACGATATCTGCTGACACTTGCGATTTTTAATGTATAGGCATTAGTAGAAATGAAACTTTAGGCACAAGGCTGTAAACTACCAGCGCAAATTCATCTTTATCGGTGGTTTCTTAAGGCCAACGCCAATAGAAATCATGTATTTACACTGTTAGTTCTCTTAAGGATGCCGCTAGTAGGAATCGAGCTTACCCTGAAGGTAGGTTAAGAGAATTGCCAGCATAATACATGATTTCTACTAGCGTTGGCCTTAAGAAACCGCCAGTAAAGATGAATTTACCCTGACGGCATCCTTGAAGCTCTAGGTGGATGTTCAACTTAACCGTCTCTAGTAAAATATTGGTATATAAATAGTAGTGGGAGAAGGAAAATATATATATTGGGCATTTGAGATTTGGTGGGGGATTGTTAGAGTTTATATGGGCTAGATCACCTAAGCCCATATGTACAGATTGGCCATTGACTCTGTTACCTAATGGGCTATAATATTTAAGCCCATGAGTAGAGGTAGAAGGTGCAAAATCAATTAGTACTGTATTACTAGTTAATATGGAGGTACCCTCATAGAAAAGACACACTAGAACTACTATACTATATATAGGGAGCCCCTAGGTTTCTCTCTATTGCGCCACCAAAGTAGTCTATTCCACCCCAATCACTGGTGTGCTTCGATAATTGGGAGACTAGGTTTATGGAACCTCTCGCTCTTGTGATCCCGCACCGCGAGGGAAGAGCGGGTCTCTGGAACCTCTCGCTCTTGCGATCGTCCTCCACTAGGGGGGGGAATAAGGTTTATGGGAAGCACATTGCGTGATTGATCATGCTCTTCATCATGGTTCGTCTTCGGTAACAGCGCCGCTGGTGCTCCGGCATCGATCCTGCTTAGCCATTATGGCTTCCTTGAATAGTACAAGATCTTCTATGTTGTCACGTCATAAACATTTATACTAATGCAAATGAAATACTTGTCGGTGATGATAAATCTTCTATCCACTATAATCTTCACAAAGTCATTAGTCATCACAAGGATTTATAGGCTATAGAAGCTTAATAGTATAATTGCCTCATCATTAGGTGTTGTAATTTCAATATAATACTCACAATTTGGGTGCTCATCTTCAAACTTCAGGTTGTAGTTGTAGCCCCAGAGTTCTCAATTAGAGTTACAATTGCTTGACATGCAGGATTAATGTTATTTCGGATTTTCGATAATGATGCATAAATCTGGACTTCCTCAAGATCAATGTCTTGGCTTTTGAGATTTCACCAGCTGCCATGATCTTCTAATTCAAATTGTGGCACTAATTAATTAGCTTAGTACTCTAGTTTCCCAATATGTGCATGTGTAATGTGTATGCAACTATCTTTAGTACCACAACTTCCACAAACTCACTGACAATACATACAAATTAGTAAGCATGCTTTGAACCATACTCACAAGGGTACAATTACATTCCATAGGAACTCCATTATGTTAAGGTTTGCCATGAGTCATATACTTGGTGTAACACCCTTGGTGTTACGCCCTAAACAAATTACCAAATCATGTCATGAGCATCATGTTTATGTGATAATGTATGTGATGGAATGTGTAGATAACATTTTTGTAACTTCAGATGATCAATAAAAATGTTAAATGATAAGCTATTCCATAACTCATATGTATCAAGTAGGGTTTAAAACTAATTTTTATTGAACAAAAATGCTATAGAACATATATGTGGCGCTTAAATAAAGTTTGGAATATGAACTTTGTAGATGACAATGAAATACTTGCCGTGGAAAAATAACAGTGCTAGCCAATATTTTTAATAGCCTAGAAATGCAACTTGGAATCAAGTTCAGCTCAAAGACTTAGAATATTTTCAAGCTTATAAATAGCAAGACAATGCAATGTTTGGCGATTTATTTTGTGAAATCGAGTTAGGAGGCGGTGTCGTGTTTTAGATCGGGTTGGTAGCCTCATATGCCATCTTGAGCATGGTGAAGATGGTTTAGGTCCAAAAGCAACCGTTTAGTTGTTATAGGTGCTTTAAAATGCGTGCACGACACGATCTCAGGCTGGCTCGCCGGATGGACACGGTCACCAGGATCGGGCGCAGTGGCTGCCTCTAGCCTAGCTATTGCCTAGCCGCTGCTGGCCCCGCAGCTGCTGCCACCTGCCCTGCCCCGCGTCACGACGAAGCCATTGCCGGTGCCATCACCTCGTCGTCGCGTTCGCGCACTGCTGCACTGCCTCACGTTGCCGCTACCGACGCCACCACGATGCCATGCTGCGCTGCTGCCGTTTGCTCTGCCACCGCGTGCACGTGGGCTATCCCGGCTACGCTTGGCCATCGCCTCGCCTTAATGGCGCTGCGGCTGCGTAGACCGTGCCCCCACTTGCCTCCCCACGTGCGCACGTGTCTGGTCGCGTGTCGCGTAGCGAGTGCGTAGGCACGGTCACGAGTCCGACCGACCGCTAGCTGCCAAGGTGAGGACGGCCAAAGCTCGGACCCGTCTCTCTCTCCCTCTACTACCGCCATTGAGCCGTGCCATCAATTTGGTCATCGAGTGATCTCCTCCATTCAATTCAGCACGTCTGTGGCTTCACCATCAAGTTCTCTCGCTGCCCAACCCCACCCTGCCTTGAACCGTGCAAGGCCAAGCTCCAATTTGGAGCTTTTCCCGCCGCCGTGCCATTAAGGCCATGCTTGGCCATGGTCGAGGGCAGCCCTCCTGCTGCCCACCCCAAACCAATTCACCTACACCACTAGCTTGGCCTTACCTCCCTCTCTACCTTGTACACGCCAGAGGAACCGCTGCCGCCTCCCCATCATCGCTGACGCGACCGTGCTACCACGGTGCGTCGCCGTACGGCTTGGCCGCACGTGGCCAGCCCTTCTCCGTCACCCTCTTCTCCAACCGTCACCTTGGCTAGGTCCACGGTAGTCTACTGATGCTCACTCGCTAGCCGGTTAGGTCCTTAGGTGCCCTGGTTCGCCAGAGCAGTCACGCCACCATCGCGGATGGCCGTGCATCGCTGCAGCTCACTCCAGCGCATCCTGCCACCCTATGTTGCTGCTTGGTGTAGGCGGTTGGACCGTAGTCGAAGGTCGGCTTGACCGACGGGCCATCGCGAGCCTCTGGTGGCCGGTGCGGTCAGGCCGTGTCACCGCCCGCCGTGCCGCCATGCGCTAAGTCGCTGGGGGTGCGCGCGGGTGAATTAGGGAAAGGTCGGGGGGTTAAGTGAGAAGGCCTGTGAGAGGGGGAAATAGTATTAGTACTTAGTTGTGATTTGAAAGAAGTTCGAGGCCTCTTTTTCATAAATGCTAACGCGCGCGGGATTCCCCCACCGTGGGCCGTCTCGCGCTGCAGGCTGGCCTCGCGTGGTCCGAATCCGCGGGCCGCCACGCACTCGCGTCGCGTGGACCGCGCGTGTGGGCGGCGCGGGAGATTCTGTTTTCTTTTTTTGTAAGGAATTAGTAAATGGTTTTCTAATTTAAATTCTGAGCCGATCTTTGGTAATTAATATAAAATCATATATGTGTCCAAAAATTGTGAAACAAATTTTGTTTGGTTCCTAAAATTGTGCTCTATCTGTTAGTATATTTAGTTCATGTTTATATGTGTGGACACTAGGAGCTATTAAATAGTATGAGAATGCCTAATATTATTAAGTTGATTATTGTAGGAATTTTTGTGGTGAATTGGTGATAGTTTTGATCCTGAAATTTTTATAGCAGTTTCATTGTATTATTATGTGTTCACTATAATTTTTGTAGCCTTAGAATAGAGTAAGCATTAGGGTAGTTAGATGCTCTCTATTTCAATATACATTAAATCATTAGTAGAAATAAAGATATATCATTGGTTTGCTAAGTTAAATGTTTGTTAGTTGAACCCAACACCTTGCTTGATGAAAATGATAGTTAGCTTAGTATCTTAGTCATTAGAGCTAGCTTAGTAGCTTAGTATGCATATTCTTATTTTAAGAGTTGCTGTTGCCTAAATGCTAAGTGTTGCATCATCATCGCATGCATGTAGAGAACGAGTTGGTGGAGATAGTGACCATAGACTATCGTGAGTTCGAGGAGACCATCAAGGAATACGAGGAGGAGATCCTCGTGAGGGAGGAGGCCCTGGAGCCACCGACGACTGACTCAACTGACACCGCGCCTACCCAAGGCAAGCCCTGGTGCATAACCCTTATTTTTGATAATCACTGTATGCATATATGTGATGTGCATTTACGTTACAGGAATTTTATGGAAACCATATGCATAGATATATTTGTCCTATGAGTCTTACTAATGTAGGTTCGAGTAGCTGCTATGCTTAGGTTTTCGGTAGCGTGAGTAACCTGTCATTACTCACAATAGGTGATTATTATAATTACTCTCATGATAAGAATGATGAAAGGAAAATGGAGACTAGGCAGGGATATGGTATGGATATTGGAGGGTGTAACGAGTTATGTCCTGCGGCCACGGGGCTTAGCTTGGTTACACTATTTTCCCTGTTTGTGTCGATTGATGACCGTTCATTGTTGTGGATGGTAGTCAGGTCACAGACTTATTATTCTGAGCACATACTTGCTTATGAGAGCAGAAATGCTCGTTACGCTCTTGTCGTGGGTTATGGCTCTTTTTGGACCGACTGATTGGAGGCAGGGAAAGGTGGAGGTCTAAGCACCATATTGAGATCGGATCTCAAGTGTGGGGGCTTAGAGTCTAAGTTTGGACGGGGACCTGGACCCCGTGACAGGAGTGGAATGGGTTAGTCTTGTTTGTTCCTGGGGTACAAACGGGGTGTGTGTTTCGAGGTACCCAGCTGAGATACATTGGTTCACGAATCGCCGTTTCCATGAGACAGTACGACTTGGCTATGGTCTAGCACCGTAGTAAGAACTGAAATATGAAAGATGATAAATTGGTTCTGATTGCTCAACCCTTGCTTGAAAGTAGAACATGTGCTTACTTAGAATGGTTAGCTAATGAAGTAATCATGACAGCTAATTAAACTTGATTTTAAGGACGTACTTCTAGTAATGCTTTTCGCAAACAAAAAGAAAACAGCAAACCCATATTGCCTATCATATCCCTCGGAGTCGGGAAACTATTTCCACTAGTCGGTTAATTCTTGCGAGTACATTGTGTACTTAGGGTTTATTTTACCTTGTTGTAGGTGTAGCTTGAGGAGTAGCTCTTGGGTGGAGGATTCTTCTGGTGGGCACAGACGGATCCTTGTATCGTTTCTGTTAGATGTTTATTTTCATTCCACTGTTTAATTATCGCACTCTGAACCTTGGTATTGTAATAAATATTTTCTAAGAACTCTTATTGTATGAAATGGACTAAGTATTGTAAGCTCGTACTCATTATTGGATTCTGGAGGTAAAACGTGGATTGATTCAAGTTCTCCCGTGGGGTGTGCTCGACGGAACTGTCCGATGTAGCTAACTTTCGGAGTGCTTAGTGTCTAGTGGAAGACGAGCGCCTCCGAAAGCGTGTTATTTCGGGCGGTTCTACCACACTCGGTAGCTTGCATTTTCTTAAAGAAGTTGGCAAAGTGACCAAGGACTGTCCATTCCCTTGCGGTGCTCCCTTTCTTTATCTGAATTTATTCACTTCAATATTGAACCATGCTGATTTCCTATACCATCCTTTATGATGTTCTTTGGATCATTCACGTATTGGAGAGATATAAATCCATGATGAGAGTCCATTAAGGGCATAAAAGTACTAGAAATACACTAATTTCGTAGAGAAAAGGACCATATATGTCAAAGCTAATGATTTCTATGAGTCCCAAACTCTATGAACCTCCTCTCAATTTCCCTTGATACAAGGTAGGAGTTAGAGAAATGTCACTTATAGGGCAAAACTAATAGTGTCACTCACCCTATTTCCATTACACATAATGTACATATTATTGGACTTGATGCATAGTTAGTTTCTACGTATGGTAAATGGGTGTACATGCTTGGGCTGAGAAGGGAGATGTGACACACATAGTAGACCCATGGGGGTTAGGATTGTCTGTTTCGGAGAACTCAATTTATTTTGCCATGGACATAGAGTAAGTTGTTGTACTAGATAATATAAATTATCAATAATATTACATATTATGCACATGGAAAGAGTAATATACTTTGTACAATATGTTTTGCAGTCATGGACGATGATCTAGAGAAAAAACTTGAAGCTTTGGAACAGGTATTAGCTGATGCGAATGCAGAGCCAATTCCTTTGTCATATGCATGTTTGAGAAAGGTTACAAATGATTTTTCACAAGAGATTGGTCGTGGTGGATTTGGAGTGGTTTATATGGTATGAAGAAATTTCTACATTTGCTTCCTAAACCAAATTTTAAATATTTGGCCCCGTGAAACTAGCTACAGACATTAACCAGTCTGCGAAATATTGTTCATGTTGAATAGGGAAATCTTCAGAATGGGAAAGTTGCTGTGAAGAAGCTTACCTCACTTGATTTTTTTGAGGAGTTTGAGGATGAACTTCTATGTTTGATAAGAGTTAAACACAAAAATATAGTGAGATTTTTAGGCTATTGCTCTGATACATCAAAAGAAGCGGTAAAACATGGTGGTGATTATGTTGTGGCTGAAGACCGAAAGAGGTACCTCTGCTTTGAATATGTACCTAACAAAAGCCTAAAGGAGTATCTCGAAGGTATATTTATTCCTCTTACATGCATACTGTTTTGAGAGAGGAAGTGGACAGTCTTACAATTTAAGTTGTCATTAATTTATTTGGGATTGGGAGATGGCTGTCTAAGTCCTCTGTTTGCTTGTTTTGAGAGAGGAAGCGGTGGGTACTACTGGTTATGTTTTTGTTAATTTATTTGTCAGATGAATATAGTGGACGTCGATGGGACACAACCTATCAGTTGATTGAGGGAATTTGCCATGGTTTGCATTATCTTCACAATGAAGAACGTACAATTCATTTGGATCTCAAACCAGAAAATATTTTGCTGGATGCTAACATGGTTCCAAAAATAACTGACTTTGGCTTATCAAGACGCTTTGTGAATCAAGCACGAAAAATCACTGAATATGTCCGCGGAACACTGTAAGCACAACCTCTTCAGAACTCAATTGCTATTACTAATGTTATGTTTTTTACTTGCTTTATTTCTGATGCTTAAAACTAACATATCGTGACATAGGGGGTATATTGCACCTGAATATATAAACAACAAGGAAATATCTTTCAAGACGGACATATATAGTTTGGGCATCGTGATGGTAAAACTATAAGGGGAAGCAACAATATATCTGATTTCCAAAATGTAAGGACATTTGGCCTCAACAATTTTTATAAATTTTATTATAGTTTACATTATATTTCATACTATAGTTGCATGTGCCCAAAAACTAGAATTCTGTGACACGACAAGGGTGTAAATCATGATAGAAATATGGATTGAACTCTATGCTAGCCAACATAGGTAACACCAACACTCTATGTAAAATGCAGTTATCCAAAAACACGATGATTTTCTGTTCTAGATAGCTTTCAAATGTTATTTTACTCCACATGATTCTTCTTAATTTTTATCGATAACATTTAGTCAATTACTATTTTGAATATATTGTACAAACATATGACTATTTTTTTATTTACCAAAATAGCTGGGTATTAGATATTA
This sequence comes from Miscanthus lutarioriparius, assembly GCA_904845875.1. Lineage (NCBI taxonomy): Eukaryota > Viridiplantae > Streptophyta > Magnoliopsida > Poales > Poaceae > Miscanthus > Miscanthus lutarioriparius. Next base: position 91,081,615 of record CAJGYO010000010.1, on the reverse strand, counting down.
CTTTTTTGTTCCCCATTTCCAAAATTTATCTAAAAATCTTGGGTTCAAATATTACGTGGCAGTGGTAGCACATAGTGGAATGATACCAGTTGGCTTTAGTGGGTATTGGATGACCGGATCGACATCCAACCTCCCCATGATTTCACCTAGTTTTTTTTTTGGTATCCTTTTGTGGCACACGTATGCATGTTACTTGCTAAACTCTACGTAATGATCCCACACATAGTCATACAATATATGTGTTTCATTGGAAACGTTAATCACATACGTAACATGCATGCATGTATGAAATTTTGTTCTTGCATGCGGCTTCTGTGCTGCCGAACAGATAAGGAAGCGAGGGCGCTGCATCATGGCCGTGATCCATGCTCAGCAGCTCGGGTGATTTGTTTCTTTAATTGTTGACCACGATTTTAATTGTTTAGACATTTTAATTACTTAAATAAATGTTTTATGCATGTAAAAAAACCAGGGCTATATATAATTTGTTGGAACACTTACTTCCTAGTGGGTAACTGGAGTATCGTCGTAACAAAAGCCCTATAGTTTAACCGAATATTTAGGGCTATGGTTGCGTACTGCACAGTATGTTACTACCTACATCTACATTGTCTTTTTTCCAAAATATGTGTCCGTGGAGAAAAATCTAAGTTATAGTTGATTCGTTGTTACATTCTCTATTTTTAATTGTAAGTCACTTTAGCTTTTTTTTAGATACATAGATTTTCTAGACAGAGGTTATATCTAGGTGCACAACAAAGAAGCTAGAACGATTTACTATTTGAAATGGGGAAATATTGGACATGCTAACATTGGTTTTTGTGCAGTTTGCCTCGACTTGCAGGTGCTAGCAACGAGAAACTTGCCAACCCAGGAGAGCCAACTTAGCTCTCTTGAGGTAGCGAAATATTGGACGTGCTTGGTTCTTTGTGTAATTTGCCTTGCCTCGCTAGCGCTGGCAATGAGAACTTTGCAAGCTTGGGAGGGTCAATTTGGCTCTCTAAAGTAGCAAGGCTAGACTCGTCCACACGAGTTCTGAGGAAAATTGGCTTGACTAACAAACACACCGCTCACTTACTATCCTAACAATGCGGGGTAGTAGCTAGGGTGAGTACGGTGCAGCACTACGTGTCTATGCTGGTAAGGCGGACATGCGTGGTGTGGCGGAGGTGAGTGTAACGTCTCACCTCTCCGAGGCTAGGCCCGCTTACATCTGGTAGCTTTCCTAGGACATAGACTGCCCTCACAGACCAACACCAGTCTTTTCTGCGCACTTTGTCCTCACTCATGCGCCCCCGGGAAGAACTTCTCGGTCGGTCACCCATCGCTCTAGGCCAAGCACGCTTAACCTTGGAGTTCTTAAGAGATGGGCTTTCAGAAAAGAAGTTGCAACTTGTTGGTACGAGTATCCTATTAATCCTATTAAGCCCTGAGCGGGGTGTTACATCCTCACCCCCTTAAGAGATCGACGTCCTCGTCGATCAATCCCAAGCCAGGAACGTACCCTCTTAGCCACGTCCGTGTGTCCAGTGCCAGCGCATGTGCCATGCTGTTTGACCACGCCGGATCCACACCAGCCATGCGCACCATGCCTGTGCAACTACGTCACACGCGCCCGTGAAACCGCGAGAGTCGGCTCTGATACCATTCTGTAACGTCCCACCTCTCCGAGGCTAGGCCCGCTTACATCTGGTACCTTTCCTAGGACATAGACTGCCCTCACAAACCAACACCAGTCTTTTCTGCGCACTTTGTCCTCACTCATGCGACCCCAGGAAGAACTTCTCGGTCAGTCACCCATCGCTCCAGGCCAAGCACGCTTAACCTTGGAGTTTTTAAGAGATGGGCTTCCAGAAAAGAAGTTGCAACTTGTTGGTACGAGTATCCTATTAATCCTATTAAGCCCTGAGCCGGGGTGTTACAGTGAGGACTGTGGGGGGACTATAATTGTATAATACAACTTTAGGGACCTGAGTGTGTGCAATTTTCAAGTACCGAGACCAGGGTGAAAACTAGGGACAAATTTGGGGAACCGAACGTGCAATTTGCATGTACCAACACCAAGATGAGAATTAGGAACAAGGTTAGAGAGCTGAATGTGCAATTTGAAAGTAACAAGACATGAATAAGAACTTGGGACAAGTTGGAGGACCACTAGTACAGCAGACGGCTCCTATTTCTAATAGAGGTGGACTACTTAGGAAACCGTCTATAATTTTGGTCTTGGCGGGAGGCACTGTAGCTATAAAAGCATAGCTGGAAATCCATTTTCAGCGGCGGTTCCGTTAAGAAAATCACCCCCTAGAAATGTATCCATTTCTAGGGGCAGTTTACATACGAGAGCCGCCCCTGAAAATAGGATGTCTAGGGACGGACCACTTTGCCGAATCATCTCTAGAAGGGCCGGAGTTTCAGGGATGGTTCTGTTAAGAGAACCATGTCTGAAATTTACTAACAGGGGCGGTGCTCTTAGTCAACCGCCACTATAAATAGCCCCTCTACAAATGCCCTTCTTCCTCCTCACGACTATAGCTGGTCACGCAATTAGCTGTTCATGCCATTGTTGAGCTCCATTGGAGGCGAGAAATTACAAAAAAAGAGGTGGGAGGGGGGGGGAGGTTTCGCCCTTTGAACCTTTGAAGGAGTATGCTACAAATACTTTGTAATTAATTAACTAGTTCACTAGTATAAATGAAGTTAATTTTAATCAATTGTTATAGGCTATGAAATTTGGTGGGAAAACGCGACTTAAATATGGCGAGAAATTTCAAAAGTTTAAAATTGATTTTCAGGGGCAATTCAGTTTGAGCCGAACCGTACTTGTAAATATATTTTCAAGGCCGGTTTGTTTAAGACAATTGCCCCTGAAAATTTGTTTAGAAGCGGTTGCATTGCCAGATCCACCGTTGGAAAACCAGTTTCAATGAAAAACAGTTTACAGGGGTGGTCGTTGGCTTATAGAAACCACCTCTAAAAATAAATTTTCAAGGGTGGTGAAAGGTCCTAATGGCTAGAGGGGGGGTGAATAGCCTAATAAAAATTTCTACAACAACACTTAACAAAAGGGTTAGACAATTATGAGGCGAAGCAAGTGTTGCACTAGCGTACTCAAAATGCAAGCCACCTACCACAATTCTAGTTTAGGAACAATCTATTCACACAATAGCTATGACACTACCCTATGTTAGTGTGCTCTCAAAGGCTAACTAAAGAGCCACACCAACCAACCAACCAAGCAAGCTCTCACAACTAGCTACACTAAAGAGCTTGACAACTAGTTTGCGGTAATGTAAAGAGAGTGATCAAGAAAGTTATACCGCCGTGTAGATGAAGGAGCCAATCAATCACAAGAATGAATAACAATGAAGACCAATCACCTCGGAATCAAAGGATGAACACAATGATTTTTTATCGAGGTTCACTTGCTTGCCGGCAAGCTACTCCTCGTTGTGGCGATTCACTCACTTGGAGGTTCACGCGCTAATTGGCATCACACGCCAAACCCTCGATAGGATGCCGCACAACCAACACAAGATGAGGATCACACAAGCCACGAGCAATCCAATAGAGTACCTTTTGGCGCTCCGCTGGGGAAAGGTCAAGAACCCCTCACAATCACCACGATCGGAGCTGGAGACAATCACCACCCTCCGCTCGACGATCCTCGCTGCTCCAAGCCGTCTAGGTGGCGGCAACCACCAAGAGTAACAAGCGAATCCCGCAGCGAAACACGAACACCAAGTGCTTCTAGATGTAAACACTCAAGCAATGCACTTGGATTCTCTCCCAATCTCACAAAGATGATGAATCAATGATGGAGAAGAGTGGGAGGGCTTTGGCTAAGCTCACAAGGTTGCTATGTCAATGCAAATGGCCAAGAGAGTGAGCTTGAGCCGGCCATGAGGCTTAAATAGAAGCCCCCACGAAATAGAGCCGTTGTACCCCTTCACTGGGTAAAACGCGGGGTGACCGGACGCTCCGGTCATATTGACCGGACTCAGGACCCAGCGTCCAGTCACACGATGTCTGCCACGTGTCACACTACATTCAACAGGAGTCGTATGATCTCAACGGTCATCTGTTGACCGGACGCTCCGCTATAACTGACCGGACTCTGAGCCTCCAACGTCCGGTCATTTCTAGTAAGGTTCCAGAAACGAATTTCTTCGACCAGATGCGTCCGGTCATGCTTGACCGGACCCTGCCAGCGTCCGATCACACTATGACTTCTTACTGTGCCGCTCGACAACATGACCGGACCCAGACCCTTAGTGTCCGGTCTGTCCCTGACCCAGCGTCCGGTCATTCACCGATGCTGGCGTCTTCACTGCCATACATGGCCGGACACGCCGGTCCCCCAGAGGTCCAGTGTCCGGTCACTGTATAGCCAGCGACACTAACTCCTTTTCACCTCTAACTTCTTCACCCTTGCTCAAATGTGCCAACCACCAAGTGTACCACCTTGTGCACATGTGTTAGCATATTTTCACAAACATTTTCAAGGGTGTTAGAGCTCCACTAGATCCTAAATGCATACGCAATGAGTTAGAGCATCTAGTGGCACTTTGATAACCGCATTCCGATATGAGTTTCACCCCTCTTAATAGTACGGCTATCAAACCTAAATGTGATCACACTCTCTAAGTGTCTTGATCACCAAAACAAAATAGCTCCTATGGTTTATACCTTTGCCTTGAGCTTTTTGTTTTTCTCTTTCTTCTTTTCCAAGTCCGAGCACTTGATCTTCACCGTGGCATCATCTTCATCATGCAATGATCTTCATTTGCTTCACCACTTGGAGTGTGCTACCTATCTCATGATCACTTGATAAACTAGGTTAGCACTTAGGGTTTCATCAATTCACCAAAACCAAACTAGAGCTTTCAATCTCCCCCTTTTTGTTAATTGATGACAACCCTTGTACAAAGATATGAATTAAAATTCAATTGAATCCATGTCACTTGTCCAAGCATGTTTACCATGTGTAAAAGGATATGGACAAGTTTCATGAACCCCAAATGGTAGCAATTTCTCCCCCTACATATATGCTAAGAGTTTGGATTGAAGCTTGCACATATTCTTAGATAGGAAATATAGGAGATAATGTCTACCAAGTGATGCTAAGGTATAAGAGTTGGACCTTTGAAGCGTGATACCAATCGGAGTGCAACATTATACCATCCTTAGCACCATGGTTAGCTTAATACCACTTGGAAACACTTCGGAGGGATAGCTAGATACCACTTGTAAAAACTTTGTAAAAGATACTACTTAAAAATCTATTTGGAATAGATATCATTTGATAATACTTGGAAATGATACCACTTGTGAATAAACCTATGCATGCTAGATTTTCATTTCATCATTCAAGTTTACAACTATCATTCATCACACAAGCATGGATATTTAAATAAAAACTTGTGTTATGCAAGCAAGCATATGAAATACACATTCAAATGCATCATACAAGTTCATGAGCTTGCTCCCCCTACTTGTTTGTTCAAAATTTTAATTGATCCCTTTCCTTTGTCATATCTCTTCCTTATTTCAAGTTTTCCCCCTATCACTTATATCTTTATTTCTCTCCCCTTTTTCACTATCTTTGTACACTAATTTCTCCCCTTTGTCATCAATGACCACAAAGGTTCAAAGAGTAGGTAATACCATTTGTAGGGTCGAGATTATCAATGTCAATCAATGGGGTGAGGATCATTTTTCCAAATTTGGTTCAAACTAGAATATTTGCCAAAGATATTTAACTTGGTTTGATCCAAGGACAAGCTTCTTCACACCTCCTAATAAGGGTTATCTTGTACCATGTTGAGTTAAACATTTAGAGCTCATTTTCTAGATTAAACACTAGGTTTACAAGCCCACAAACATGTCATATTCTATCACTAGATCAAGTCAAGCATAGAAGCAATAGTGATACCATATAAACATCAAATTCATTTGATTTTCATGAATGAGCCTAATAAAATGGAGAGATGATTAGATGCACTAAACATGTCCTTAGCAAGGATGTATGCCATGCCAATCAACTTTTACCTTGGATTGCTTGAAGGAGAGGCATGTCATATAAGTGGGGGGTGCATCAACACATATTTGAAAAATCCAATATGTTCAACTCATTCCTTAGCTTGCAAAATCTTTTCTCATCCAATGGCTTGGCGAATATATCGGCAAGTTGATCTTCGGTGCCTACACTCTCAATGCAAATGTCCCCTTTTTGTTGGTGATCTCTTATGAAATGGTGGCGGACATCAATGTGCTTTGTTCTTGCATGTTGAACAGGATTGTTGGTTAGCTTGATTGCACTCTCATTGTCACATAGCAATGGCACTTTCTTGAACTTGATTCTAAAGTCACTCAAGGTGGCCTTCATCCAAAGTATTTGTGCACAACAACTACCGGCGGATATGTATTCGGCTTCGGCTGTTGATAATGCAACACTATTTTGCTTCTTTGATGACCATGAAATAAGTGATCTTCCCAACAATTGACATGTGCCCGAGGTGATCTTCCTTTCAACCTTGCATCCCGCATAATCCGAGTCAGAGTAACCAACTAGCTCAAACTTTACTCCTTTGGGATACCACAAACCAACATTTGGTGTATGCTTCAAGTACCTCAATATTCTCTTTATAGCCTTCAAATGACTTTCTCTTGGTGAGGCTTGAAATCTTGCACACATGCATACACTAAATATGACATCTGGCCTTGATATGGTCACATAGAGTAGGCTTCCAATCATAGACCGATACAATTTTTGATCCACCATATTGCCACTTGCATCACTATCTAAGTTGCCATTTATTCCCATGGGTGTGCTAATGGCTTTACTATCACTCATGCCAAACTTCTTGATCATGTCCTTGATATACTTGCCTTGACTCACAAATATACCATTCTTCAATTGCTTGATTTGAAGACCAAGGAAGTAACTTAACTCTCCAATCATGGACATCTCAAACTCATTAGCCATCATCTTTCCAAACTCATCACAAAAGTCTTGATTGGTTGAACCAAATATAATGTCATCAACATAGATTTGCAACACAAATAAATATTTTCCAATCTTCTTGATGAAAAGAGTGGTCTCAACCTTGCCCATCATGAACCCTTTAGAGAGTAGGAAGTCCCTCAATCTCTCATACCATGCCCTAGGTGCTTGCTTCAAGCCATACAATGCCTTCTTCAACTTGTACACATGGTCGGGCTTCTTGTCATCTTCAAAACCAGGAGGTTGCTCAACATATACTTCTTCATTGATATAACCATTGAGAAATACACTCTTAATATCCATTTGATAGAGCTTGATGTTGTGGGCACAAGCATAGGATAGCAAGATTCTAATTGCTTCCAATCTAGCAACCGGGGCATATGTTTCTCCAAAGTCAAGACCTTCAACTTGTGTATAGCCTTGTGCTACCAATCTTGCTTTGTTCCTTATTACTATCCCATCTTGATCTTGCTTGTTTCTAAAGACCCATTTGGTTCCAATCACATTGCATCCCTTTGGTCTCTCTACTAATTCCTATACTTGATTTCTTGCAAAGTTATTCAATTCTTCATGCATAGCATTCACCCAATCAACATTCTTCAATGCTTCATCTATCTTCTTTGGTTTAATGGATGACACAAATGAGAAATGCTCACAAAATGATGCCAATCTTGATCTTGTTTGTACACCTCTAGAAATATCACCAATGATAGTGTCCAATGGATGATCCCTTGCAACATTGATTGATTAGAGTATTGGAACTTGATTGCTTGCACTTGCTTGATCATTGGGTTGAGATGATGTACTAGCCACTTGATCTTGTTCATTGTCATGAGATCCACTTGTACTAGCTTGATTTGTATCATCTTGCACATTTGAGTTAGAGAGCACTTGCACTTGATCATCTTCATCATCATTCATTTGCCTAGGCCTCAATTCACCAATATCCATGTTCCTCATGCCATTTGAAAGTTGAATGCCTCTAACATCTTCCAAGTTCTCATTCTCTACTTGTGAACTCTTGGTTTCATCAAATTCAACATCATGAACTTCCCCAAGAGTACCACTATCCAAATTCCAAACTCTATATGCTTTACTTATAGTGGAGTATCCAAGTAGGAATCCTTCATCACATTTCTTGTCAAACTTGCCCAATCTAGTACCTTTCTTTAAGATATAGCATTTGCAACCAAAGACCCGAAAATATGCAATGTTGGGCTTTCTACCATTCAAGAGCTCATAGGGTGTTTTCTCTTTCAATGGGTGATAATAGAGGCGGTTGCTACAATAACAAGCCGTGTTGATAGCTTCAGCCCAAAAAGATTGACTCACATTGTACTCACTAAGCATAGACCTTACTATATCAATGAGTGTCCTATTTTTCCTCTCAATAAAGCCATTTAATTGTGGAGTGTACTTGGCCGAGAATTGATGTCTAATTCCAAATTTATCACACAACTCATCAATTCTAGTGTTCTTGAACTCACTACCATTGTCACTTCTAACTCTCTTGATGGTTATTTCAAACTCATTGTGAATGCCCTTGACAAATGATTTGAATGTTGCAAACACATCACTTTTGTCCACTAGAAAGAATACCCATGTGTATCTAGTGTAATCATCCACTATCACAAAGCCATATTTATTTCCACCAATGCTAGTGTATTGTGTTGGCCCAAATAAATTCATGTGCAATAACTCAAATGCTTTACTAGTGCTCATCATGCTTTTCTTAGGATGGGTGTTTCCAACTTGTTTGCCGTCTTGACAAGAGCTACAAAGCTTATCATTTTCAAACACAACATCTTTCAAGCCTCTAACCAAGTCATGCTTAACCAATCTATTCAATTGTTTCATTCCAACATGACCAAGCCTCCTATGCCATAACCAACCCATGCTAGACTTAGTGAACAAGCATGTAGATAATTTAGCTTCACTAGCATTGAAATCAACCAAGTATAGATTCTCATATCTAAAGCCTTTGAAGATCAAATTAGAGCCATCTACACTTATGATCTCTACATCATCTACTCCAAATATGCATTTGAATCCAAGATCACACAATTGAGCCACGGATAGCAAATTGAAGTTTAAGCTCTCTACTAGCAACACATTGGAAATGCTCATGTCATTGGATATTGCAATCTTACCAAGCTCTTTGACCTTGCCTTTGCCATTGTCACCAAATGTGATACTATCATAACCATCATTGTCATTGGTGTTGATTGAGTTGAACATTCTTGCATCACCGGTCATGTGTTGAGTGCACCCACTATCAAGAACCCAATGCCTTCATCTGGCTTTGTAATTGACCTACAAAAGAAGATCAATTCTTTTTAGGTACCCAAACTTACTTGGGTCCTTGAATACTAAGCTCTTTGGTACCCAAATGACTTTCTTCTTTGAGCCCATCCATGGTTTACCAATGAACTTAGCCTTCAGACAATTTGTACCCTTAATAAGCATATAGCATGAATCAAGCTTAAGGGAGGATACATTAGCATTTTTGCTCTTGTTGGTGCATTCATGCTCTTTATGACCCACTTGCTTGCAACTAATGCAAAACCGACCATTATTCTTCACAAAACTAGTCTTGTGAGGAGCAAAGGTCGCCTTGCCTTTCTTGGGGGTATAGCCCAATTCCTCTATGTAGAGAGAAGCTCTTTGGCTACCCAAGCACATAAGCAAGCGATCCTCACCGCCATAGGCCTTAGCCAAGGTGTGAGTGAGCTTGTTAACCTCCTTCTTGAGATTTTCATTCTCAACCACTAGTGAGGCATCACAAGTGAAACCATCACCACTAGATGAGGTGGAAGTTGAGGTACTACAAGAAGGGTTAGTAGAAGGAACAATGATAGACATAGATAGTGATTCATCAATTATATCATAAGTTAAACCTACATTGCAAGTTTCAACATGCTTACTTTTATTTTGCTCATCAAGCAAAGAGGAATGAGCCTTTTCAAGCTTTTTGTGAGCTTTGCCAAGCTTCTCATTGGCTTCCTCTAGCCTCTCATGAGATGCATTGAGCTCATAAAAGGCTTGCTTAAGGGCTTTTAGTTCCTTACGCAAGCTTTTGCATTCCCTTCTCTTGATGTCAAAGTGTTCTCTAGCATCTTCTAGCATGTCAATTAATTCATCCTTAGTAGGTTCATCATCATCACTATCACTATCATTTTATTTTTCATTTTCATTATCATCATCATGTTCTTCATCACTTTCATCATCACAAGTTTGTACCTTAGTGGCCTTAGCCATGAAGCATGATGAAGAGTCGAAGAGAGAAGGCTTTTCATTGATGGCAATGCTTGCTAGAACCTTCTTCTTGGTGGTCTTGTGATCATCACTATCATCATCATCATCACTTGAGGAAGCATCACTATCCCAAGTGACCACATATGAACCACCCTTCTTCTTCTTGAAGGCCATCTTGTCCTTCTTCTCTTTCTTTTCCTTCTTGTCCTTCTTCTTATTCTTTTTGTTGTCATCATCATTGTCACTATTGTATGGACATTGAGCAACAAGATGATCTTTGCTTCCACACTTGAAGCATCTTCTTGACTCTTCCTTGTTCTTGGATGAAGACTTCTTTCTTCTAGCACGATAGCCTTTCTTTACCATGAACTTGCCAAATCTCTTGACAAAGAGAGCCATCTTCTCATCATCATCATCATCCCATAAATCATCTTCTTCACTTGATGTTTCTTGCTTGGCTTTGCCCTTGGATGATGTGGCCTTGAATGCCACGCTCTTCTTCTTGTCATCCTTCTTCTCATCTTTCTTCTCTCTCTTTTCTTCCTTCTCATTATCATCTCTATATGTATCATCGGTCATTATGTATCCCAACACTTGGTTTGGTGTCATGGTGTCCAAACCACTCCTCAACTAGAATAGTGACTAATGTACCAAATCTAGAAGGCAAACATCTCAAGAACTTGTGGGAGAAGTCCTTGTCCTTCACCTCTTCTCCAAGTGCTTTGAGATCATTGACAAGCACTTGAAACCTATGGAACATCTCCGGCACACTCTCATCCTCCTTCATTTTGAAGCTTGCAAACTTTTCTTTGAGAATGTATGCCTTTGCACCTTTCACGGCTTGAGTGCCCTCAAATGATTCTTCCAACTTCTTCCAAGCCTCATGAGCAATCTCACTATTCTTGATTTGCTCAAATGTTCTCTCATCAATTGCATCATGAATGGCACTTAGAGCAATATCATTGTTTTGGAGAAGCACTTCTTCGGCCGCGGTGGGATTCTCCGGATCTTCAATCTCAATTTTGGTTTCTACCACCTTCCACACATTTCTATTGATTGACTTGATATGTGTGGTCACCTTTGACTTCGAATATGGATAATTTGTGCCATCAAATTGGGGTGGCTTCTTTGTGTTGTTGATTTAAGCCATTTTTACACCGAAGGTTGTTAAGCCTCAAATCACGGTGACCTCGGCTCTGATACCACTTGAAAGGTCCTAATGGCTAGAGGGGAGGTGAATAGCCTAATAAAAATTTCTACAACAACACTTAACAAAAGGGTTAGACAATTATGAGATGAACCAAGTGTTGCGCTAGCCTACTCAAAATGCAAGCCACCTACCACAATTCTAGTTTAGGGAGAATCTATTCACACAATAGCTATGACACTACCCAATGTTAGTGTGCTCTCAAAGGCTAACTAAAGAGCCACACCAACCAACCAAGCAAGCTCTCACAACTAGCTACACTAAAGAGCTTGACAACTAGTTTGCGGTAATATAAAGAGAGTGATCAAGAAAGTTACACCGTAGTGTAGATGAAGGAGCCAATCAATCACAAGAATGAATAACAATGAAGACCAATCACCTCGGAATCAAAGGATGAACACAATGATTTTTTACCGAGGTTCACTTGCTTGCCGGCAAGCTACTCCTCGTTGTGGCGATTCACTCACTTGGAGGTTCACGCGCTAATTGGCATCACACGCCAAACCCCCGATAGGGTGCCGCACAACCAACACAAGATGAGGATCACACAAGCCACGAGCAATCCACTAGAGTACCTTTTGGCGCTCCGCCGGGGAAAGGTCAAGAACCCCTCACAATTACCACGATCGGAGCCGGAGACAATCACCACCCTCCGCTCGATGATCCTCGCTGCTCCAAGCCGTCTAGGTGGCGGCAACCACCAAGAGTAACAAGCGAATCCCGCAGCGAAACACGAACACCAAGTGCCTTTAGATACAAACACTCAAGCAATGCACTTGGATTCTCTCCCAATCTCACAAAGATGATGAATCAATGATGGAGAAGAGTGGGAGGGCTTTGGCTAAGCTCATAAGGTTGCTATGTCAATACAAATGGCCAAGAGAGTGAGCTTGAGCCGGCCATGTGGCTTAAATAGAAGCCCCCACGAAATAGAGCCGTTGTACCCCTTCACTAGGTAAAACGCGGGGTGACCAGACGCTCCGGTCATATTGACCGGACTCAGGACCCAGCGTCCGGTCACACGATGTCAGCCACGTGTCACACTGCATTCAACAGTGGGTATTGGATGACCGGATCGACATCCAACCTCCCCATGATTTCACCTAGTTTTTTTTTTGTATCCTTTTGTGGCACACGTATGCATGTTACTTGCTAAACTCTACGTAATGATCCCACACATAGTCATACAATATATGTGTTTCATTGGAAACGTTAATCACATACGTAACATGCATGCATGTATGAAATTTTGTTCTTGCATGCGGCTTCTGTGCTGCCAAACAGATAAGGAAGCGAGGGCGCTGCATCATGGCCGTGATCCATGCTCAGCAGCTCGGGTGATTTGTTTCTTTAATTGTTGACCACGATTTTAATTGTTTAGACATTTTAATTACTTAAATAAATGTTTTATGCATGTAAAAAAACCAGGGCTATATATAATTTGTTGGAACACTTACTTCCTAGTGGGTAACTGGAGTATCGTCGTAACAAAAGCCCTATAGTTTAACCGAATATTTAGGGCTATGGTTGCGTACTGCACAGTATGTTACTACCTACATCTACATTGTCTTTTTTCCAAAATATGTGTCCGTGGAGAAAAATCTAAGTTATAGTTGATTCGTTGTTACATTCTCTATTTTAAATTGTAAGTCACTTTAGCTTTTTTTTTAGATACATAGATTTTCTAGACAGAGGTTATATCTAGGTGCACAACAAAGAAGCTAGAATGATTTACTATTTGAAATGGGGAAATATTGGACATGCCAACATTGGTTTTTGTGCAGTTTGCCTTGACTTGCAGGTGCTAGCAACGAGAAACTTGCCAACCCAGGAGAGCCAACTTAGCTCTCTTGAGGTAGCGAAATATTGGACGTCCTTGGTTCTTTGTGTAATTTGCCTTGCCTCGCTAGTGCTGACAACGAGAACTTTGCAAGCTTGGGAGGGTCAATTTGGCTCTCTAAAGTAGCAAGGCTAGACTCGTCCACACAAGTTCTGAGGAAAATTGGCTTGACTAACAAACACACCGCTCACTTACTATCCTAACAATGCGGGGTAGTAGCTAGGGTGAGTATGGTGCAGCACTACGTGTCTATGCTGGTAAGGCGGACATGCGTGGTGTGGCGGAGGTGAGGACTGTGGGGGGACTATAATTGTATAATACAACTTTAGGGACCTGAGTGTGTGCAATTTTCAAGTACCGAGACCAGGGTGAAAACTAGGGACAAATTTGGGGAACCGAACGTGCAATTTGCATGTACCAACACCTAGATGAGAATTAGGAACAAGGTTAGAGAGCTGAATGTGCAATTTGAAAGTAACAAGACATGAATAAGAACTTGGGAAAAGTTGGAGGACCACTAGTACAGCAGACGGCTCCTATTTCTAATAGAGGTGGACTACTAAGGAAACCGTCTATAATTTTGGTCTTGGCTGGAGGCACTGTAGCTATAAAAGCATAGCTGGAAATCCATTTTCAGCGGCAGTTCGTTAAGAAAATCACCCCCTAGAAATGTATCCATTTCTAGGGGCAGTTTACATACGAGAACCGCCCCTGAAAATAGGATGTCTAGGGACGGACCACTTTGCCGAATCATCTCTAGAAGGGCCGGAGTTTCAGGGATGGTTCTGTTAAGAGAACCACGTCTGAAATTTACTAACAGGGGCGGTGCTCTAAGTCAACCGCCCCTATAAATAGCCCCTCTACAAATGCCCTTCTTCCTCCTCACGACTATAGCTGGTCACGCAATTAGCTGTTCATGCCATTGTTGAGCTCCATTGGAGGCGAGAAATTGCAAAAAAAAGAGGTGGGAGGGGGGGAGGTTTTGCCCTTTGAACCTTTGAAGGAGTATGCTACAAATACTTTGTAATTAATTAACTAGTTCACTAGTATAAATGAAGTTAATTTGAATCAATTGTTATAGGCTATGAAATTTGGTGGGAAAACACGACTTAAATATGGCGAGAAATTTCAAAAGTTTAAAATTGATTTTAAGGGGCAGTTCAGTTTGAACCGAACCGTACTTGTAAATATATTTTCAAGGGCGGTTTGTTTAAGCCAATTGCCCCTGAAAATGTGTTTAGAAGCGGTTGCATTGCCAGATCCACCGTTGGAAAGCCAGTTTCAATGAAAAACAGTTTACAGGGGTGGTCGTTGGCTTATAGAAACTACCTCTAAAAATAAATTTTCAAGGGTGGTGAAAGGTCCTAATGGCTAGAGGGGGGGTGAATAGCCTAATAAAAATTTCTACAGCAACACTTAACAAAAGGGTTAGACAATTATGAGACGAACCAAGTGTTGCGCTAGCCTACTCAAAATGCAAGCAACCTACCACAATTCTAGTTTAGGGAGAATCTATTCACACAATAGCTATGACACTACCCTATGTTAGTGTGCTCTCAAAGGCTAACTAAAGAGCCACATCAACCAACCAAGCAAGCTCTCACAACTAGCTACACTAAACAGCTTGACAACTAGTTTGCGGTAATGTAAAGAGAGTGATCAAGAAAGTTATACCGCCGTGTAGATGAAGGAGCCAATCAATCACAAGAATGAATAACAATGAAGACCAATCACCTCGGAATCAAAGGATGAACACAATGATTTTTTACCGAGGTTCACTTGCTTGCCGGCAAGCTACTTCTCGTTGTGGCGATTCACTAACTTGAAGGTTCACGCGCTAATTGGCATCACACGCCAAACCCTCGATAGGGTGCCGCACAACCAACACAAGATGAGGATCACACAAGCCATGAGCAATCCACTAGAGTACCTTTTGGTGCTCCATCGGGGAAAGGTCAAGAACCCCTCACAATCACCGCGATCGGAGCCGGAGACAATCACCACCCTCCGCTCGACGATCCTAGCTGCTCCAAGCCGTCTAGGTGGCGGCAACCACCAAGAGTAACAAGCGAATCCCACAGCGAAACACGAACACCAAGTGCCTCTAGATGTAAACACTCAAGCAATGCACTTGGATTCTCTCCCAATCTCACAAAGATGATGAATCAATGATGGAGAAGAGTGGGTGGGCTTTGGCTAAGCTCACAAGGTTGCTATGTCAATGCAAATGGCCGAGAGAGTGAGCTTGAGCCGGCCATGGGGCTTAAATAGAAGCCCCCATGAAATAGAGCCGTTGTACCCCTTCACTAGGTAAAACGCGGGGTGACCGGACGCTCCGGTCATATTGACCGGACTCAGGACCCAGCGTCCAGTCACACGATGTCAGCCACGTGTCACACTGCATTTAACAGGAGTCGTCTGATCTCAACGGTCATCTGTTGACCGGACGCTCTGCTATAACTGACCGGACTCTGAGCTTCTTGCGTCCGGTCGTTTCCAGTAAGGTTCCAAAAACGAATTTCTTCGACCAGACACGTCCGGTCATGCTTGACCAGACCCTGTCAGCGTCCGATCATACTATGACTTCTTACTGTGCCGCCCGACAACACGACCGGACCCAGACCCTTAGCGTCCGGTCTGTCCTGACCCAGCGTCCGGTCATTCACCGATGCTGGCGTCTTCACTGCCATACATGGCCGGACGCGCCGGTCCCCGAGAGGTCCAGCGTCCAGTCACTGTATAGCCAACGATACTAACTCATTTTCACCTCTAACTTCTGCACCCTTGCTCAAATGTGCCAACCACCAAGTGTACCACCTTGTGCACATGTGTTAGCATATTTTCACAAATATTTTCAAGGGTGTTAGAGCTCCACTAGATCCTAAATGCATATGCAATGAGTTAGAGCATCTAGTGGCACTTTGATGACCGCATTCCGATACGAGTTTCACCCCTCTTAATAGTACGGCTATCAAACCTAAATGTGATCACACTCTCTAAGTGTCTTGATCACCAAAACAAAATAGCTCATATGGTTTATACCTTTGCCTTGAGCTTTTTGTTTTTCTCTTTCTTCTTTTCCAAGTCCGAGCACTTGATCATCACCATGGCATCATCTTCATCATGCAATGATCTTCATTTGCTTCACCACTTGGAGTGTGCTACCTATCTCATGATCACTTGATAAGCTAGGTTAGCACTTAGGGTTTCATCAATTCACCAAAACCAAACTAGAGCTTTCAGGTGGTTCTTTTATTGCAATTACCCCTGATAATACCATTTTTAGGGGCGGATATCTTAACGGAACCGCTCCTAAAAATACTTTTGCAGGGACGGTTAAATGCCCGACGCTACAAACTCGGTATCTTTACAACCGATGGCATAGTGGCGGTTCTTTGAACCATCGCTGAAAATTGTTTTTGACTGTTAGTAAAAATCTTTTCTGTACTAGTGGACCGTCAGTGAAATTAATTTACTCTTCAAAGTATAATGCTAAAAATAGTTTTAATTAGAACTAGTGTGTCTTAACCTTACTTGGTGGACACAGTTCATCGAGAGCATCGGCTGCACCGTGAAAAGCCATCGGCGAAGAAGACGATGGAAGATTATGGATAGACTAGTGTGCCTTATTTGTTTTAGATTTTTTTATATGTAATTTGGGGATATACTGTGTCGAGTTTTAATATAGTTCCCCCTTCCCTTCGCAAAAAAAGGAAAGAAATGAAATGGTCATAAGTTTGAGCTTCAAACTTGCAGTGGCATAAATCAGTAGTTGTTGACAATCCACAAGTCAAGAGATGCGTTAAAATAGCTCAACTCTGTGTGGATAACGACCATCGTAGAAGACCCACTGTAGATGAAATAATTGGCTTGCTGAATGAGAAGGAATCCGTGATTACACTAGATGGCAACTCGAGATGTAACTCAGGATCTTCAATAGAAGAGGTACATGAGAAATTAATACTTAATGATCTGTTGTCTTCCCTATTCTTTGTGTAATATCCAAATTAATTCCATAATAACTTAAACGTTGCAGGTGAGCTCTGACTCAACACTGTTACTTGAGACTGACCACAGAACGGTATGCTTCAGAGGTAAGACCTATATCTCATTTTTTTTTCACTGCAGCTAATTTAAAACAAAAAAAAATGCGTCAAATTAAAAAATAACACTTCATCCAAAGAAACAACCAAACAGTACATTCTTCTACCAACATCTATGCATGGTTCTTTACCATAATTTTCCCTATACATGGACTTGGTGGTTGCAAGCTTGAAATCATGTATTTTGTTGTTTACAGGAAAGCTTGAAATAATGTATTTTGTTATTTCTGTTAATGTAATATACTTGACAATCTACTCCCTCCGTCCCTAAAAAAGAGTCGCTATAGGAATCGTGCTGGTCAAACTTTCTCAACTTTGACTAGGTTTGTAGAAAATTTGTGCAACATTTATATCTTCAAATAAATTTATTATGAAAGTATATTCAACGATCTACCTATTGATACTAATTAAGCACCATAAATATTAATATTTTGTTAAATATATTAGGCCAAAGTTAAAAAATTATTGACTTTTTAGGAAGCGAGAATGACTATTTTTTAGGGACGTAGGGAGTAACTGAAAAGGAACAGGATTTCCTGGAAAGATATGCAGACCTAGCACATCCTTCGGCTATCATGTAAATATCTTACATTCAACTGTCATCACAGTTATACTCTTAAATGCCTGTTAATATCAGTTTAAAATTTAAATAGTCAGTATGTTTTTAACTCAAGAACAAAACCGACGAGGCATATTTTTTAATCCAGGTCTGTTTAAATTCACTCCCATATGGAGTCGAACTTAGGACCTAAGGGTTCTATGGGACTATGACCAACTAGGCTACAGATCCATTCGTGTCAGTTATCTATAATAGCCATGCCTCTCGAAACATTATTTTTAATTGGTACATTATGATAGAATCTGCATTTGCAATCTACTGCAGTTATCTTCTGAATTTTATTTGATAGGTAGGTGGAAATGATAAGAACATGGTGCGGGAAAAGGAAGCAGACAATGAGCTGCTTGAATTCCAGCCCCCAGAGCTTCGATTCCATTTCGAGGCAAACAAGTTGATCCCATGCCCACTGAACCTAATCAACAGGACAGATCAACGTGTTGCCTTCATGCTCTATCCTGGCAAACGAAAGAGATACTTCACTAAGTGGCTTTGTGGGGTTGTACCACCGAGGTCTACTTACACCCTCACAGTGACAATGAAAAAACAGAAGCAGCCACCACAAGAAGAGGAGTTTGTAATCAAGCATTGCGTTGTGACCAACGAGGAGCTAATAACGGACACAAGCCAAGGAAAACCTGGCCTTGGTTATAAAAACTTTTTTATGGAAGTTGAAAAGGTGTAATTTTTATGGTATGATTGCTGTTTGTGACCCACAAGCTGGGACGACTTCTGAGGTTAGTCTGGTCAAATACAGATCCATAGCTCAACTATAAAACTGTGACGATTCGTTCTTCTGTATTCAAATTAAAAGTACCCATTGACATTCTTTTTCTGTATTGATTATCATTTGTTTGGTTGGGTAAGGTCATGTCGACAAAGGAGTTCGGTAAATTGTATTCCATAGATGTGCATCCAACAAAACCATGGTGAGTCGATAGTTTGAATTTGTCTGATGACCGCATTACAATGATACGAAGATGTTCAACATCCTTTACTTTTGAGCTTGCAATGAAGGATTGCAATCGGTCATTCCAAGGGGCAGGTCTACATTTGGAACTGTCAGAAAAAGGTTGGCAGCTGGCCTCATGTGCCAGTACAATAATGGAATTATGGAAGTGCATATTTAATCCAATTAATATGTTTTTGCTAGGATATACTGTAAACATACGAATTAGCTTCAACCAGGTAGTGTCAGCACGGTTAGACTTCACAAATGCCCAAGTTTAGTTCTACACTTCTACGTGCATGAAGAATGAAATATATAGGAATGTCTATGCTCGATCGTATACCAAACTTATATATCTGAGGCCCAATGCAAATTAGAGCTGGATACTATCTAGGAATAAGAAATAGATAACAAACTATAGTTCTTTTTATCATCATAACAAAATATAGTTGTGTACATATGCCAAGATAAAACATTATATATGCAGCAGATCGATATGACAACTGACAAAAATATTTTATGACTATTAAAATGAACATAGATTATGATTGAAAAGATACTAGGATTTGAAAAAGGTAATAAGTAAAAGTAATTGTATCGGAGTGATTCGATGCCATCAATCGGGCAGGACCCTTCAAATTTAAGGATACGGAGGTATAGGGTTCAGGCACAATTACGGCACCCTCTACTTTTGACCTGCAGCACACAGCACCATTGAGAAATTACATGTGGTTGGGAGCTTGCATCATACTTTGTGAGTGCTTTGCTATTATTAGATCAAATATCCCAACAGGTATGAGATGGGCACATCACGTGAGTCCATTTCTTTTTTGAAAAGCAACCGGCAGGATATCTGCCATATGTATTCCTTCCGTCTCATAGAAAGTGTCATTCTCATATTCGAAGAAGTCAAATATTTTTAAATTTGATCAAATACATATAACAAAATATTAATATTTATGGTACATAATTAGTATCATTAGATAGATAGTTGAATTCACAATAAACTTATCTGCAGATATAAATGTTGCTAATATTTTCTACAAACTTAATCAAACTTAAGAAAGTTTGACCAATACGAATCCCATTGCGACACTTTTTTATGGGACGGAGGGAGTATTAGTAGAGAAGTTACAAATTTGCAGAAAGAGGAAAAGAACCACGACACAGTGCAGGACTAGCAGTGCCAAAGCCCAGAATGATCTGTCTTGGTCATATGCCCTAGCTAAACACCGTGCTCCTGCTAACTCTAGGCTTAAATGTCATCATCGCCGGAAGACAATCCTCATATTTTGCTTAGGGCTGTCTGGCACAGCTCACAACAGCTTCATGAGCTGTTGTAAGCTGTTTTTTTTTGCTAAACACTCATTTTCAAAACAGTTTTATGGATGAAGTTGTTTTTCTTCTCCTCTCACAAAGACATGAGTTGGAATGAAGCTGAAAAAAGTAGTTTATCTCAGCTTCATCTCCCACACGTGGGCCCCACAGGAGAAAAATACTGAGTGCCCTTAGGGAGCGTCGGCGTGTAAGGACCGTCGCGAGCGTGTCTGCCGGAGACGCGGCCTGCCGACGCCGGAGACTCAGCTGCCGAGGACGCGGCTTACCTGTTGCGCCGCCGCCGTTGGGGACACGAGTGCCGTGGGCGCTGCTTGCCGCCGCAGGGGATGCGGCCTCCGGGGTCGTGGCTGTCGGGGACGTGGCCTGTCAGTGGCACTGCTTGTCGCTCCGGGGACGCGACCACCGATGACGCGACTGCCGAGGAGCGCCAGCGATGGCGTTTGCACATTCCCAGGCGATGGCGACCTCCGGTGGATGGTTGGTGGCGGCGTTGGCGCAATCCACCATCTGGACCTCTCTGGGAACAAGATCGCCGGGGGCACGGCTCGCTAGGGCAAGGGTGTGGCCGCCGAGGCCCGCCACCGTTTGGGGAGGCACGTGGCCGCAGGGGCCCGCAGCCTCCTGGGGAGGCACGCGGCCGACAGGGCCCGCCGCCACCTGGGTAGGCGCGCGAGGCGTCGCCGTGGGGGCGCGGCCGCTGGTCCGAGGGCGCCGGGCTCGGAGGCGGGGGCGTCGGGAAGGAGGTGAAGAGGAGGAAAAAAGAAAATTGTTTTTAAAAAAGAAAACCAAGGGGCATTATGGTCATTTTATTTGTTTGGTGTACCAAGTGAAACAGTTTTGCCAAACGAAATAAAGTTGCTCACGAAGCTGTTTTCCAAAAAAAAAAACAGCTTTACTGGTGGAGCTGAGCTGTGCCAAACGGGGTCTTATTCTATAGCTCCCACGTGACAAGTGGATCAACAACCGCACCTGGTTCTGTCCAACCGTGCTCCACCGTTGTTAGATGCATTGAAACTGCATCCACTCATTAACATCAGGGATCCACCCAACTGTCCACAACAAGGCAGCAAGCCTAGTCCTTTTGCTATAGCGGCAATGCACCAGGAAATGGACTGTTTTTTCATTCATGTGGTGAGAAAAAGGGCAAACCCGCTAATTAGGCCACACTCGCTTTTCCCAACAATATGCTGTCCAGAGCGGGGACGTCTAGGTGCTGACCAGGGTGGCGGCTATCCGCCTGCCGACCCCCTCCCCGCCAACTGAATATAATTTGCTGCCCGCGCGCAATTGGGCCGAATTCATGCTTCCGAGCACGGCGCAGCCCACCAAAGCAAGCACTAAAACCAAAATCGCTGACGTTAGCATATATCCCATACTTTTTGAGGTAAAAAAAACATATCTCCTAAACCAAGTATCCTAATTAAAATCCGATTGCACCATCGTATTTCTTACAATAAACTCTTCAAAACAAGATCCCACGTTGATATATTTTGATAATTTTTTTAACGAATATTTATCTAATGATGATGAACTTGTATTTAAAGATAACCGTCGAACATCACATTAGCACTATACAAACATCACAGAAAGTAGCATAGAACATTATATGTATACTACGCGAACATCAAATATATCATAAAATATAAAAATAAAAAAAATTAGTGAAGTAATAAAGTATAGTCAAATAAAAAAAGATAAAATGCTACCGAACATCACAAATACATAGTAGAACATCGCATTAACAGTACACGAACATCACAAAAAATAGCATAGAACATATATGTATACTACGCGAACATCGTATATATCATGAAATGTAAAAAATAAAAAAAATAAAAATAAAATTAGTGAAGTGATTAATTATAGCCAAATAAAAAAAGAAAAAATTGCTACCAAACATCACAAATACATATCGTAGAACATCGCATTAACACTACACGAACATCGCAGAAAATAGCATAGAACATCATATGTATACTACGCGAACATCATATATATCATGAAATGTAAAAAATAAAATAAAATAAAAATAAAAATGAAAATAGTGAAGTAATTAATTATAGTCAAATAAAAAAAGAAAAAATGCTACCGAACATTACAAATACATCGTAGAACATCACATTAACACTAGATGAACATCGCTAAATACAATATAGAACATTATATGTATACTACGTGAACATCACAAATATCATGAAAATGTAAAATAAAAATAATAAAATTAGTGAAGTAATTAATTAGAGTCAAATAAAAATAAGAAAAGATGCTACCGAACATCACAAAATATATCATAGAACATCAATGTATGCTTACTGAACATCACAAAATAGATCGTAGAACATCACATTTCTACTCGTGGACATAAAAAAATACATCATAGAACATCACATGTATACTGCGTGAACATCATGAATAGTTAGTATACATATATACTACGTGAACATCATAAAATACATCATAGAACATCACATATACACTATGTGAACATGACAAAATAAATCGTAGAATATCACAAAATATATCGTAGAACGTCACGAGTATACTACGCGAACATCACGTGTATCTAGAAAAAAAAGTAAAAGACAAAATTATTAGAGTAATTAAATAGAGTAAAATAACAAAAATAGAAATTAAAACATAAATGGCAAAAGCTAAATATATAAAAAAGTAAATAAATAAATCAAAGAAGGAAAATAGAAAAGAAAAAAATGCGTAAAGGAAATAAAAGAAAAATAAAAAATAAAAAGAAGAATAAAACGACACAGAGAAAAGGAAAAGGAAAGGGAAAAGGAAAAGAAGAACGAAAACGGAAAAGAAATAGAAAAAAAAAACGCAACTACGTAACCACCTACGGCTACGACGGAACGAAACAGGCGCACGTACGAGTATTGCTCGGGCGTCAACGGAAAAGAGAAAAAGGGCCGCACGGCACAGATCACGTACTCTGCCTGGGCTGTTGCTGGGCCATCGCGTGCACCTGTGGGCCGTCATCGCGTGTAGCAAGACAAGTAAAGAACTTGCATTTCAGTGGTGCTCACGCTTTCCAAATGATAGGATCAAACTCAGTGTTGGTTGAACCAAAGAACAATACCAAGTATGCGTACCTATTGGAGTACTCCCATTTACAGTAAGGTTTCACACAATATATGCCCTGTTCACTTGGCTGATAAGCCATGACTTATAAGCCAAACGAACTCCTGTCTTGATAGTATGTTTCCCCCTCTATGAGTTGGATGCCCTGCAAATATTCCCACAGAGTCAAACTCAATGAAGTGGTGGTTTGTGCTGACTGACTGCTGAGCGCAACAAACATTGATGGCCTGGACCCAAAAATTATTCCTGCTTACTGCTCTCTGCTCCATGTAATTCTTCCCGTCTCCTGCTCGCAGCAAAAGTGGCTGACACCAAGTCCTTCAATCAAGCCAAGATGATTGCCAAAATAGGGTCTTTCAACCGTATTTGTTTCCCCACAAGGCACCCGAAGCATGCCACAACCAACACATCCAGAGTGCTTGCGCAAATTTTTACATGCCGAGAATGCCCACGCCACCACCTAGCTTAGTACTATGTAATACTTATTTAGTACCATAAATATTAGCATTGAAAGGATTGAGATGCCCAAAATTAGGGGTTTGAATTGGGCTAATATAAAATTCTCACGGGAAATTAAATCTATCGCTTAGCCCACTTTACCCATATGCCTACCAAGTGATATCTATGTCTACTTTTATAAAAATTTAGCACCCTACTAAGCTCCAATCTATGAAAGGAACATGACGATGTATCCCGATGTATTGGAGAGCCGGCACTTTCGACTAGTCCTCGTTTTGGAGCACTAATGGAGTCCATAATCTTCGATTATGACATCCAAATCACTCCACTAGGCAAAAGCTCTCTCTTGATGCCAATGGACGTATCTAGAACTTCAAATGTCCAAGAGAACCAAATAGCACGAGTGGAGGGTGTATATATAGGACTCACCCTAAAAACTAGCCGTTGGAACTCCACTCAGCCAAAATACACTCACTGAAAAGCTACGATGGTGTCTTTGGATGAGCACCAGATTCTGATGCATTTCCAATGGCAACTAGCCATTACTGTTCTGCCCTTTACTCCGATGCTTCTCCGGTGACACCATTGCAGAATTCCGGTGGCCCAAAAACAATTTTGGAAAAGGTTTTTGGCCAGGGTTGAAGCTCCGGTGACCTCACCAGAAAATTCCGGTGGGTTTGGGAGCTCTTTCTTCCCTGTGCTGCTTCACTATGCACTTAGACTCAGAGCCTAAGCTCCGGTGATATTTATCTGGTGACCACATGAGAATAGTCCTTTAATTAGCACAGTACTATGATAGTCATTTAACACATGGCTTAAGCTCTCTAGTGCTCCTCTGATTCTAGCACTTTTGAAATCCAATGGTCTTGTAAACCCTCCATTTCATCCAATTCAATCACTTTTGAAAATGGCTCGACTTCCAATTGATCTTAGGGCTTCATCTGAGCTATGACCTAGCGCCACATTCATTCACTAGGCTCACCTATGTCAAGCTACCCACTCATACCCCTCTTTATAGTACGGCCAAAAGATAAAACAAAACTGAAACTACTCTAAGGCCTCCCAACAGTAAATAGCACTTAGAAACACGATAACCATTGTTAGGGGCACGAAAACCATAATTGTCTGTCAATCAATCATCATTGTGACCTCACTAATTAATGTCGTTGTAAAACACACGTTAGTCATAATGATTATGATGATATTAATCGCCAAGACCGAATTAGGGCCTAGATATGCTTTCAAGTAAATCTTTTATATAAATTTGGTCAAACTTCATATGATTTGATGACTTAGAACAAAGCTAGAATTGTATTCCTTTGCATGAGATGTAGTGGAATGTGTAGTCATATGGTTCATTTAAAATGTTATTGTTGCATCACTAATAATGGCCCACAAAATTAATGGGTGGCTGTGTATATATCTTTTAGTGACAAGTTGGTAATTGTAACTTGTAAGATATTTCTTCTTTTCTCTTATAGCACAAGTAATTCTGGTCATCTCCATTTTCTTATATGATCACAGCTATTATATTAATATTTTATTCTGTTTTTACGTACAAGTTCAGGCTTCAGGGCATACTCAACTTTGTTATGAGAAAAGTCTACGCGTTAGCATGTATGGAGGATTCAAGAAGGTACGAAATGAAACATTTTCCGTGCTTTAGACACTATGACTGCGAAACATATTATTAGCGACAAGTTAAGAAGTTGTAGAAGTTGAAGGAAACAGACAATAAACTTTATCTGTGTTCTCAATCGCAATTGAAGCTTGAATGAACTTCATTGTTCAATATGTTTTTCTTTGAAAAAGTAGGCCCATCCCCTACGGGTTGTTATATTATCAGAAAAGGCATATTGTCCAACAATATTTTAAATTTTAATAATAAAGCTTGTTCTGGCCAGAGCTGTTCGGCTGATGGTTTCTGCGACTGATAAGCCAGCTGAAGCTGTTTGTTGCGAGAGAAAAATACTGTTCCATGGCTGATAAGTTTAAGCTAATTTGTTTCATTTTTCTTAGAATTATCGCACATGCTGCCGTACTTTTAAATTAGCTTGCATCGCATCGTATTAATATTACTCAATTTGTTCCAAATTATAAGATATTTGATTTTTGTAGATACATAGTTTTTACTATACATTTAAATACACTATGTCTAAATATATAGTAGAAACAATGTATCTCGAAAAAATAAAAAGTCTTATAATTTGAAACTAACAGAATAGTTTCGTATGAACTTCTGATCTCGTCTTGTTTCCCGGTTTCTTATTATGAGGTTACAGGATCGTTATCGGGCACAGCGACGGAATAGCAATTGTGGATATTGATCATTATGACACTGCAAACTGATATTGGCCTGTTCGTTTGGCTGATAAGCCATGGCTAAAAGTACTGTTGGCTGATTTGTTGTGAGAGAAAAATATTGTTCGTTGGCTGAAAAAGTACGGCTTATAAGCCAAGCGAACAGGGCGACAGTGATATGTCAACTAGGGCCACCTTTTTCGTGTTGGTAGCTGCTGTACAGGGGCGAACAAGCTAGGGGTAAAATTCCCAACCACCGCCATTACCATACGTCCTCCTCCACCTTATTGCCTCGGTCCCCACTCCTCTCTTCTTACCGGAGATCTCGCTGGTGGACAAAGGAGCGGGAACCTAATCTCTTCATAAGGCCAATGAATTTGGTTGGCTTTCGATGCGACAATCTCAACTTATTATATTTTTTGCTCTACAACAAGGTTTGACATCTTCGACACTCTGTTTGGATGGTGAAGGACTGTAAGTCTACGTTATTTGGAGGGTTCCTCAAGGCTCTAGTCGATGTTCTTCAATGGGTTCTAGATCTCAATGTCAGCGTCGAGTGGCTTTTGTGGTCTTCAAAGCCTTGTTCGGCGAGAGTATTTGTATGTGTCTCTTTTCTGAGGCTTTTACCTGTGTGTCATTATAAAAGTTGATAATTATCAACAAGCCATTAAAAAATTAAGTTCTCACAGGTGCCACTGCTCTAAATTTTTTTGTCCTCCATGCCACTTCTGTCAGATTTAGCTCTAACGGTGTCAAACGGCGGGTGTGAAAAGTCAAAAATACCATTTGAATATGCAATTAATTTTTTGGGCATCTTAATGACCTCAAATGAAAAAACTCAAAACTAGAAAGTTATAGATCTCGATAGCAAAAATTATCTTCATTTAATTTCATAAAAAAATGATTTGGTATGATTAATATGTCTTAGAAAAATCACATTTTTTGTTTGGAATCAAATGAAGATATTTTTTATATAAATACTGTAGATCTCGACGAGATCTACAACATTTTAGTTTTGAGTTTTTTCATTTGAGATCGTTAAGATGTTCAAAAAAGTTAATTGCATATTCAGACCTGAGGGTATTTCGACTTTTTATACCTGCAGTTTGACACCGTTAGAGCCAAATCTGACGGAAATGGCGTGGAAGGCAAAAGAGTTCAGAGCAGTGGCACCTATGAGAACTCAACTTTTTAATGGCTTATGAGGTAATTACCAACTTTTATAATGACACATAGGTAAAAGCCTCCTCGTTTCTGTGCTGTCTTTACCGTGTGATCTTTAAGCACCAGCAGTTAGTGGACGATCGAAGGAAGAAGGCGACCGATTTGGTCTTTAATATACTCTTATTTTTTTAAGAGACCATTTTATGTTTTGTTGTCTATTTTTTGTATTAGCCTTTGTTTTCCTTGAGATATATCAGTTGTGTTGTTTCTATGAAAAAACTACCGAACAGGGAACATCTCTAATGTATCAGCTTATATTTGGACTTACGGAAAAGACAAAACTCTTTTTCGTTGTTCTTAATTTAATAAAGCTTGTTATAAAAAAAATGGTGTCTGAACCTACGCTGTATCGCTGTATTGCTGTGACGCGTTACGCCTTGGAAGGTAGTAGCTGCCAACGCTGGATCGGCCACAGAATAGTACAGTTCCTGCATTCAATTGATTTGCCCTCTTTTTTGTTGCTGGTAAAATATTTTTTGGTTCACTGTTACGTATGCGCCCTGCGGACGAGCAGTTCGTGCACCGCAATCTGAACGACGCAGCCGGTGGTGACACGTATCACACGGGATATTGTTGTGAAATAAGAAAGTACGAAAATGAAGGTCATTTTCAGATGCTAATAATAAGCCTGCGAGGCAATCATCAAGATCGAGAGTCCTTGTCGTTGGCAGGATCAGCTCGTGCGGCTGCTTCTGGTTAATCGCGCGTGCAACGGCCTGAATAACCAAAAGCTTTCGAACCAGTTGATTCAGGCGTTGCCTAGTTCGATACAACTGCCCTGCCAGAACAATTTCGAGTACCAATATTGTCTGATCAAGGTGGTGACCAATTGACTAAAACATTGCAATCGAAAAAAAACTGGTGTTCTGAGCACAAAAGGGTATCTTGGCAGCAGATTAAATGTTTGCAAAATTCTGTCAATGCTACCAAACTTGTGAACGAAGGAATAGCAAATATGACCTTAAACCAAATAGTTAACGAACATCGGACCTATTCGGAGATGATGACACTTTTACTGTCAAGATGAAGGTTGACTGGTTGAGCAAGGCTCGTCTTTTGCAGGTTCTGCTACAGGAACCTGCTTATTGCTAGGTTTTGCAGACAGTTCTCCACAAAACTGTGCTTCGTCAGCAGCAGCCAAAAAAAAAAAAAAAAAAGCGTAGCAGACTCAACGGACAGAGCAGATCTCAGTACTAATCCAATTGAAAAAAAATTATAAATTCGGAAGCAATCTGCTGCACCAGTAAACCAGAGCCAGAGCATATTTGTAACAAAAGTACACCTTACATAAGTTCAACTCATCTGTACATTTATGGTTTACTATTGTTATCTTACAATAAGTATGCACCAGAGCAAACAGAATCCACATAGGCCCCGTTCGTTTCGCTGAAAAAACAAGCCGAAACACTGTTTTGGCTGATTTGTTGTGAGAGAAAAATACTGTTCCGGCTGAAAAAACAAGCTGAAAAAGACGGATTATAAGAGAAGCGAACAGGGCCATAATGACCAAAGAACCAATCACCCTGTAATGGGACGGGCTATTAAACTATTAGCCCCAAACTTAGAAAAATCTAACTACAATTTCTCCTCAATGCAGCCGGAACAAATTCTCAATGGAAGGGCCAATGGACAAAACTTCGTCCACCCTTAGGTTCACATGGGGCCTGGAAATGGTAAATAAAGCCAAGCCATTATTGGTGATCTTGGCACAGCCATTTATATGCAGAACTTCGAGGCGCGGACAGCCATTGCCGAGGGCCAGCAAACTCTGGTCACAGATGTGTCGGCAGCGGTTCACATGCAGCACTCTTAGCTTATTGCAGTACAGCCCGATTGCAGACCAGCCAGGTAAATGGACCCCGTGGCAGACAGCAAGGTTCCACTCCTCAAGCAATGGGCACCCACTGGCTATTGCTGTCACGGAATCATCTGTGAGGTAGCGACACATCCTGAGATTCAGGATGCAGAGGCTTTTAGCAAAAGCAAGGTTACCCAGGCCATCCAGACCAGTTGAGCTTCCTAACTTGTGCAAGTTCAGGTACTTGAGCCCACTGCCACTAACTACGTCCAACAAACCATCTGGAGAAAACATGCAAGACTCAGCTTCAAGGTAACAAAATGAACTTGAACAACCTCTGAATCCAACACCAGACAGACGCCTGCAGCCTGTAATGATTAGTGTGCAAATGTTTGAACAATTGCTAAGGATTGCAGAAACCCCTTGGTCTGAAATGCCCATGCAAGAACCAATATTTACACTCTTCAAAGCGTGGCAGCCTTTTGAAAGACTTCCCAAACCAACATATGTAATATTAAAGCAGCTTTGAAGTTCAACAACCACCAAATTAGGGCACCCAATTGCCACCTGTGCTAGACCATCATCTGTTATACCAGAACAGCAGTAGAATGAAAGGGATTTTAGAGATGATCCAGACATTCTCAGTGTGCTCAAAGCTGACTCAGGTAGCTCTGTGAGTCCAGCAAGGGATATCCGGTTAAGACAAGGTGAGTGAGCCAATATCTTGGGGATGCACTTGGCATGCTCCTTGTCTATTGTAGGGTTAAAAGAACAATGGAACGTTAGTGATTTCCGACCAAGGTTTCGAACCTTGAACCAATTCTTGCAAGTTAAACCAAAAGCACTCCTCTCTGACTCACTTTCTAGCTTGTTAAATATAGAAAGCAAGCAATCATCAGATAGGTAACTGATGGAGTTCTCTAAGCTGACATCTATTGTCTCTCTTTCCATATTTGACTTACTGAGTCCTGTCTGAAGGTTGGAGTGCTTGGATCTTTATTAAATACTTCTGGGATGTACTGGAGGAAGATGAACTTGCTGGATCAAAACTACACAAAACAGCTGGCTCACCGTATCCGTAGCCAATAGATGCTCCACATTTTCGGCAGAGAAGCTTAGTTTTTGGCCTGTAACTACGCCAGGCGAGGGGAAAGCAAGATACTTCGTCCACCTGAGTAAATCGGCTGAGATCAACAGAAATGAATGAAATCAGTCCTTTCTTCAGAGACTTCTTATATGAGGATCCTACTT
Organism: Miscanthus lutarioriparius; assembly: GCA_904845875.1. Taxonomy (NCBI): domain Eukaryota; kingdom Viridiplantae; phylum Streptophyta; class Magnoliopsida; order Poales; family Poaceae; genus Miscanthus; species Miscanthus lutarioriparius. The sequence continues at coordinate 91,051,178 of CAJGYO010000010.1, read as the reverse complement.
CAGATGTGCTTCGGTTAGAAGATGAAAGGTTTAGAGGGTATCCACAAGATCCACAACTGTCAATACAAATGTAATTGTTGTCAGGACATAGATACAATATATGGTACCCAGAAGATGACATTGCATTAAAGAGATGTTTGACCAATCGAGCTGATACTTAGAAGCCAATAGTATTACATTGAACTCATCTTGCTATTAGTGATAACTGTATCAAATAAAATAAAAACTGCATTTGGCAGCTGAGGGAAACAGCAACGAGAAAAATATGGTATCATTAATGCCATGACAGAGAAAAGAAATTAACAAACAATTTACCTATCTAAGAAAATATCATTTCACATGAAGATTTTCCTTGGTGTTAATGAGGAAATGAGAAATGAATGCTTTTTCATCATCTTTATATATTACATAGCAACCGTAATGACATTTATGATTCCAAATATTATCAATGGTTGAATCCTAACAAGTTACTACCCGCAAAGAGTGGCGTCAAACTATCTTATGTTTGACCAAGTTTATAGAGAAGATTCTTAACATTTATGACACCAAATAGATTTACTTTGAAAATATATTTCATGATAAGTTTAATGATATTTATTTGGTATCATAAATATTGGTATTTTTTCGTATAAGATTAGTAAACTTATAGATTGTTTGACTTAGGACAAAACCAGTATGACACTTGACAGAGGCAGTATATAAATACATGGGGTGTTGTCCAGCGTCCAGACTTCTATGTATATAGAAATTTTCAATCAGTTGTGTAAACAAACTACATCACTACACTTGCTGATGAGCATCGAACCAAAACAGCTGACGCTAACGCAAAACCCTTGTAACGTCCTTTTACTATGTTTCAAGTTTCCATTGGCTAACTGTAATCCGACAACGGATGACACCTACCGTGCAAATGTACGTTGCTTTATGTTCAGTTTCAAGGAGCAGCGCCACGAGAACACAAACTCTAAGTTTTACAAGGTCATTCCAGCAGCAAGCCCAGGTGTAGCGTGCTCACACGGCTGTCCACAAGAAAGGATATTGCAAGGCGAATCCCGACAAATTCAGACATCACACGAAACCGTTGCACGGATGAGCTCACTACAGCTTCTGGAAATTAGTGTAGCCCCCCAAATTCCAGCAGCATGACTCTTTTTTCGGCAACAAATAGATGGCCATCAAGTTAGACATTCTAAGTAACAAACATCGTGGGTGCATCACCCAAACAACCTGTATCCTGGTTGGTAAATCAGCTCAATTAGACTAAGGATTACTTCATCAGGCCAAGACCGTGCCCAATTTCTGATCAGGCATGTAGAATACATACAGTATACAGGCCAAGACCGTGCCCAATTTCTGACCAAGCACAAGGGTTATGGATTGCGTATTTCCTGTTCTTGGTTCAGAAACTAGAATAGGACACCAAGATTCCCACTCCAAAATCAAGGTATCACCCCCAGGACAGCTATCAGCAAAGAATAATAATAATTCAATCACCCAACAGCATCCATCCATGGCCCACCCCGATTCACCCGTAACCACAGGCAAGAACCGGATCCAGACTCCTCGCCTCCCACCAGAACGACCGAAAAATGGATCAATTGACGGTGGAATCGAGCGAGTGAGCGGTGGTAAAAATCACCTGTACTCGACGTCGCGCTGGGACATCCTCGGGCCGCAGGAAGATCGGGAAGTCTCATGGATCTAGGCGACGTCGCCTGGGGCAGTGGGCCGCGGTCAGGCGGAGGCGGCCATGGTCGTTGAGAGGCTCGTTGGTTTGCAGGTGGAGGGCCGGAGGGGAAAGGAATTTGGGGGAAATGACAATGACTTCGGCAATCTTTGGCTCAATGGCTCCTTGGGGGCGGGCGGGCGGACGGACGCGCGGGCGGCCGGCGGCAGACGTGTGTGCGACTCCGTTCCTGGTCGGCCGGCTGTTTCTGTTTGACTCTACCGTTGCCGTTTCGGGTTATTAAAGTGGCTGATGCGTGCAGGGGATTATTAGTATTTTTTTATTTAAAAAGCTCCTTTTTCTGTTCTATAGACAAGCGGTCTCTTGTGAAAGAAAAATGACTTTAAAACATGTGGTGTTGTAGTAGAACTGATGAATTTTTTCCTATCATTGAAAGGTCAAGAACATCCCAATGACATTCAGTTGTGAGATTTATTTAGTGGAAATAAAGCTCAAGCAAAGATGGAAGTGTCTAGGTGATATTTAGTTGTTTTGGCCTCTCCTGTCGAATTTTTTCATGCACTTACATTGTTATCTAGCTACATTTACACTATCTTACTACTATATTTATAATAATTTCTTCAGTGTAATTTGTTGAACATGGTGATGTAATTTGGGGATAACACAATATCTCAAACAAATATATGCTAAATTTAAAAAAAAATTACAAATTTTTCCATGGATTCCAGGTACGAGAGAAATATATGTCAAATTATTTATAAATGTCATCAAATTATTCACAAATTTACAAATGGACAGAGCAGAGAAGATCTCGTCTTGGAGCAGCAGAACAAGGGAGAGGAAGAGATCGAGGACGGCGGCGCACCGGGGACAGCGGCGCCCGCGCCGGGCGGCGGCGGCGGCCTGGCGACGTCCTGGGTGCGGTGACCCGGGGGCGGCAGCTTGGGGGCAGAGCGCGGAGCGGGGAGGAAGCCGCGAGTGTAGAGATGTGCAACGGATGGATGGCAGATCGGGCTTTCTATGCGGATCGAGCGCACACCAATTCAGCTGATGGAGGCCAAGAATCAACCTGTTGAGAAATAGCATTTCTCATAAAAGATTCTTAGTGGCAATAGGATGATAAGTTGCTTGTTTGGTCCAAAAATAACTGCACATTTCGCTTTTCAAAAGTTAAACTTTTTAAGTTCAGTCAAATCTCTACTATACGAAGAAGGAAGTGTCTGTTAGTCTGCCAATCCGTTCTCGTCCAACCTCTCCGACTCCGCCCGCCTACGTGCGCGCCTTCGGGACCAAATTCTTATACAGCGCGCGTGCGCCGAGCGAGCTAGCAACGCGCGTTTTCTATTTTCGGCACCTGCCTCTTCTAACATCTGGCACCTTCCGTTTTTGTTCTGGATATCTGAAACGTTGTCGCCATTTAAAATATTTCAAACAGCACCACCTATTTCTCCTTTCTTTCCGCTCAACGAGCGTTTCTTCTTCTAGCAGGAGGCGGAAGCTCCTACGCCGCCACCACAGGCTCGATTTGGGTGGCCCCAACTGATCTTCCCCATCCACGGCCCCAATTGATCTTCCCCGTCAACGTGGAGGCGAAGAGGGCCGTCAAAGTCGTGGCCATCTGGATTCGCCGCCAAGCGAGGCCTCGATTTGGGGCGGATTCGGCGACGCGCCTCGCTTTGAGGCGGGCGGGCGGAGGCTGATTCAAGCATGCTTGGGCCGAGGAGTGAGGGCCCTCTGAATCCGCCGCCCGTCGAGACCCGGCATCTGCAGTCGGGACCGGGAACAAGGATCCGAACTCTATTGCGACATTTACCTACCAGCCACGCGGCTACGAGGACATCGACATCGTCACCGGAGACGGTCTCGAACGACTCCAGCTCCTCTAGGTACGCCGCCACCGCTTCGTCCGCCAAATTGACCCCCGCTCTTCACCCCTCTGCTCCCACCGGTGCACGTCAAGAGATTTGTATGCATTGCGCCGATCGTTCCGTGATCCCCAACGTCGTGTTCCGCGGGTCGCCAGACATTGGTGTCGACTCGCCGTCATGGTGGTCTCCCTTTTGCGGCCGATGCTCACAGTTAGGCGCCCGCATGGTCCTGGACAAAGGCGGTTGCTAGTACATATAAAATATATACTAGTATTTATGAACATCTCGCTTTTTAAAGAGTCAAACTTTTTTAAAGTTCAGTCAAACATATATAGAAATATATTAATATTTATGACACATAATATGTATTATTAGACTAAATGTGTTTTCAAAATAAAAATATTAGAAGATATAAATGTTGATAATATTTTAGTCTAATCAAACTTAAAAATGTTAGACTTCTAAAAAAAAAGATGTGCTAGAATGGATGGAGTGCGTAATGATCTAAGAACATCTGGATATAAAGAAAAAGAGAGAAAATATGAGAAGCACCGTGAACTCCACAAAGTGGCTTTAGCGATAAGATGATGTCAAATGACGAGTGTCCAAAAGAAAGAAGCTAAAAAATAGATTTTTGGGTTGTAAAAAATTATTAGGTGAAGAAAAACAACTTACTCAAAGAGTGCTCTATACGTAGCGTCTAGAAGCTTCGGGAATGGCGCGCATCAGGTGGGCCAACTTTGTGGTGGGTTATATGCAAATATGCCATGACTAAAAAATATAGTGAAAATAATATATAATTTCTTGGGGCACCCTTTTTCGAAAGTTGGATATCTTGGATTCTTGGGCATGGTGGCCTGTTGCTTTGTTGGTTGTTTGACAAGTGTCGGTGTTTTTGACCATCGACGAGTAAATTTGTATTTGCGCGTCTGACTTGGATTGTGTGCTCGGAGGACACGAGGGTTTATACTGGTTCGGGCGGAACGTCCCTACGTCTAGTTCGCTGCTTCTCGTGTTACCGGCACTTGGTTTGCAGTAGATGTTACAAACAGGCGAGAGAGGGAGAGGATCCCAAGTCTCTGGTGGAAGGAGTGAATAGGTGCTGAGAGCTCGCTTGCCGCTCAGCCGTGTGCTCGTGTCGTGCTCTTGTGTCAAGATCCCCCTAGATCTCCCCTTTTCATGGGGCGCCCTGCTTCCCCTTTTATAGGCGAAGAGAAAGCGCGGGTTACATATGAGAAAAAGGAGAAGAACGAGAGAGAAGAAGGCTTCCAGGGTTGTCGGGTTCTTCTCCTTCATGCGGGTCCCACCGATCTTGTAGATGTCAATAGGGACAGCTCCATGTCGCGGCCCTGTTCGTTACTAGCGCCAAGCGCAGGCGCATCTGTCAGTCATGGCGTTCCACTCCGTCCCCGCGGACGTCGTGGTAAACTGACGCGCCTGTCATCGTCCGTACGACGAATAGGCAGAACAGCACCGGCACGCCCGACACTGTTCTTGATGTGAAACCCCAGGTATGGCCCGTCATGGCCATGGGTTACATCGAGGCGTGCCAGCCTCTTCCCTGGCGTCAGAGTTTTGACCGAGGCCCATATGCTTGGACCTGGAGTGGTTGAAGGCGGTATAGGTCCCCGTCGGACGAGACGGAACCCGCATCCTCGAGGTCGAGCGAGACGGAAACCGCGTCCTTGGGGTCGGGCGAGACGGGGCCTACACCCAATGGGGTCGGGCAAGACGGAGCCCGCGGCCTCGAGGTCGGGCAAGACGGAGCCAGCACCCTCGAGGTCGGGCGAGACGGAGCCCACGGCCTTGGGCGAGACGGAACCCGCGTCCTTGGGGTTGGGCGAGACGGAGCCTGCACCTAAGGGGTCGGGCGAGACGGAGCCCGTGGCCTCAAGGTCGGGCGAGACGGAGCCCGCGACCTTGGGGTCGGGTGAGACCTTTTAATACGTCTTGAGCCATCTGGGGAAGTCAGCGTGGGCGCTAACTTCCTTACTTTGGGTATCCCTAATATCGATACCCGACAGTAGCCCTCGAGCCTGCGGAGGAGTAGAATACTCCTTTGGAGGCTTTTTCGAACGCGGGGACTCCGAAGGCCTTGGCCTTCTTTTTGTAGCCCGCGGCGTGTCCTGGTAGGACGACGATTCTCTTTTGTCGTGATCGGTCTTCTTGGGGGCATGTAACCATAGGATTCGGGAGGTCAGAAAGATTTTTCTTGATTCCGGTCACCTAGGATCTGATCGGCCCGCCGTCGTACTGCGACCGTGCGTTCGGTCTCCTTGAGAGTCCAACTTCCCTCGAGCCCCCGCGCATAGCAGGGGTCTGGTCGAGGGTCGGCTCATCTTTGTGATCGTCATCCCTCAAGCATTTTTTTTGATAAAACGGAGGGGCTGAGCCGTGCCACGTTCTTCCTCGATGGACGAAACATGGTGCTCGGTGAGCTATTAACGGACTAGTCCGAGTGGGGCCTCGGTTTCCCATTCGTGGGGGTCCGGCATGGGTCAGCTGGTGACCGACTCTAGGCTCTTGGAGGCCAATTCATATAGTTCTTAGGTCCGTTCGGCCAGTCCCAAGGGCTTGTTCCCTTTCTTCGAGGAAAAACCATGGACTGGGAACCGACCAAGACTCGAACGTGGGCCGGGATAAACACGGCGCTCGTGCGCCCGGGTATTGGCCGCTAGTAGGCCCATCCCTTTCCACCCCTCGCCTTAAGGGTGCCTCGGAGTGGCTGTGAACCCATCGGTGGGCTAGCCTTCGAACTCCTGGTCCTAAATGGACCGTAGGAGCATTTTCAGCTCTATATCCCTCCTTACCTGCGACAGTTCTTGGCCCATCGACCGAGTGAACCGTCATCCAGCGTGTCCTTCGAGGGCGCAGCCAGAGATAGCGTGCGCACGATCTTTGGAGGGAGGTAACATGACGCGGCGCAGTGGGCGTGTGAACCTAGGTGGATGGTTTGCCTTCTTGCTCCGCTCCGTCTTATAAATAACGACCTCCCCCTTCATGTTTCTGGACACCAAAACCATAGCCTGACGTTCTCCGTTTCTCCGTCGCCGCCATTCAGATCTGCCGTGCTTGCTAATCCACCACCGGAACCCTAGATCTGTAGCTTCTGCTTCTCTGCTGCCGCCTTTGCTTCTCCGCAGCCGCCTCCATCCTCCATGGATTTGTGGTACCGCTCTGATGTTACCCATGCACGCATGGAGGGCCTCGTCAAGCGTGGTCTTCTCCGTGGGAGGACCAATGCGGTGGAGTGGCTTGTGCCCGGCCATGAGGATGTGCTGGTGCCGCTCGACGGCTACGTCGTCTCCTTCACGCCCTTCCACGAGCGTGGACTCGTGGTTCTTCCCCACCTGTTCTTTTGGGGTCTGCTGCACCACTATCAGATCGAGCTGCAGCACTTGAACCCCAATGAGATATAGCACAGCGTGGCCTTCATCGCGATGTGCGAGGGGTACCTAGGGATCGAGCCCCACTTTGAGCTGTGGAGATATTTCTTCTCCATCTCCTTGATCAAGAAGAAGGAGAGAGGCCGGGAGACTCCGGTGCTGATGGGATGCGCGGGCATCCACCTCTGGGGGCAGCAGGCGGCCGAGTAGATGTCCTGCTAGCTCTCCAAATCCAACAAGGGGTGGCACTTGCATTGGTTCTACCTGAAGAACGACCCTGCCGCTCCCTTGTTGGTCTTCTCGGGGCGCCTGGTCGAAGAGGTAGCACCGTCATGGGCGTGGGGGGCCACCCATCAAGGAGAAGAAGAGGATGCGTGACCTCCTCGAGGCCATCGCGTTCCTAAATACCCACGGCCTCCGCGGGGCTAGCATCATCGAGGGGGGGGGTATCACGTGAGGAGGGTGGCGCCGCTGATGGCACATGTCCTCCCGCTGTACGGTATGACGCCCGACGCGTAGCTCGTCGGGATGACGCTCACCCAGGGGCTGCTCCACGACAGCTAGGTCATGCAGCGCATCAAGGAGGCCATGGGGGAGGCCGACGCCATGTTCCCGATCTCGGGGCATCTGATGATGTGGCCGGACACGGGCTTCATCGAGCTGCCGGCGGGGTTAGTCTTCTAGAACTCTATCGCTCCATTACCAAAGCACGTGGCCATGAGGGTAGCGAACCATGCCGCAGATGAACAAAGGAAGAAGAAGGATGACGAGGAGAAGAAACGGCGGTTGAAGCTACGAGTGAAGCAGCGAGTGAAGCTGTAGCAAGGGAAGCGGCATCAAGGTTCGTCGAGAGAAGAGGAGGAAGAAGAAGAGGAGGAGGAGGATGACGGCTCTGGGTCGCCCATCCCATGGGATGATCTGGCCACCGAGGATGAGGACCCGCCTTCACTGCAAGCGGGGCCCTTTCTACGGCATGCCATGGGGCAGGAGGGGTAGGACGCACCCCCAGAGCCGGCGGAATCAAACCGCCCCGCCTTGTCCAGACATTCGACGGTGGCCTCGAAATCAGCGAAATCAGGCCACCTCGCCTTGTCTGGGCCTTCGACGGTGGCCCTAGAGCCAGTAGAATTAGACCATCCTACTTCATCTGGGCCATCTATGGTGGCCCTAAAGCTGACGGAAACAGGTCACCCCGCTCCGTCCGAGGCCTCGGCGGCGCCTCCGGAGTTGACTGGAGGTGGCCGTTCTGATTTGCCCGAGCCCTCCAAACCAAGGGAGGTCTCAAAGCGGCAATGTGCCGATGAGGAGCAGCCAGGGTCGAGCAAGCCAGACCCAAAACGTCCTCGCATGATGGCGTCAGGGTGAGTCAAGAGTTTTTTGTCCTTTTGTCTTAACGAATTTTTGCTGCGAACTGACCGCGATGTCCCTTGCAGCGTCGGAGGACATGGGACTCTCCTGCGTCTTGCTCCGAAAAAGGTCCTCCTTTAGCAAACACGCCAGGAGCTGGCTGGCACCGCGCCTGTGGTGAGCGTGAGTGGCGTTGGGGCGGCCACGGCATCGACCGGGGAGGCGCAACCAATGGCTGCGTCCATGGAAGAGCAGGTGGAGGAGGCCGTGTCTGAGGTGCCTGTGGTGGGCACGGCATGGTCGGTCGTGTCCTCGATGTCGCAGGTAGAGGCGGCACGGCTGGAGGCATTGTTCGTGCAGGTGGCCATGTCCGTGGTGGGGTGGATGGACGGGGGCTCACCCGAGGCATCCTTCGTGGATGTGGCGACAGGCAGGCCTCCGTGTCCGCGTCACCCACCCCCTCTATCGCTAGAGGAGCCGCTCTGGAGGAGCTGCCGCCGCAAGAGAGGTCGACGCCACTTGAGGTCGCTGTGGGGACGTCTCAGTCTCTGGTCTGGGTGGCTGCCCTCGATGATGCAGCAGAGGAGAGGGAATGGGGGAGCGTCCACATGGAGGTTGGGGACGCTGTTCATGCCCTGACCACCATGCTGAACTCGATGCGTGACATTGTCGCCCCGGTTAGCCAGGTGTGATATGACCATGCTTCCGACCCTCATGTTCTCTTTCTGCGCCTCTAAGTCTTGCCTTCTTCGTAGATCCTTATGGCCTATAGCCAAGAGAAGTCCTAGTTCCTTGCTGAGGAGACACGGCAGAGTGAGGTGTTGACCACACAGCTCGCTGTCGCCCGTCAGAAGGTAGCTGAGCTTGCCCCTGCCGCCCGGGAGGTGACCGACCTTCGATTCTAGGAGAAGGATGCTGGCAACGATGCCCGCGAGGCCAAGGAGAAGCTCGCAGCCCTGATCGAGAGGGTACGCACAGACGCCGTGGAGGTCGAGCAGCTATGGAGGGAGCGGGATGATTTGCTTTCGGCCGTAGAGGAGCTTCGCACGAGTATGGACCTGGCTCGCCAGGAGCACGCCGACACTCAGCAGCGAATCGACCACCTCGAGGATGAGCTTTAGGGGGAGAGGGACCTGAAGGTTGCAGCCGAGGGCGTGTCTGCCAGGCTCACCACGGAGGTCGGTCAGCGCCAAGAAGAGGTCCGGCGCCTGGAGGCTAAGGTGACCCGATAGCGCGATGAGGTGCGCAGGCTTCGAGCGGATGTGAACGGTAAGTCTCTGGTTTCCCTTGTTGTCTTTCTCCCTGGAATCCATGGTAAGCGTTTTGACACAGTCGGTACGTGACTTGGGCAGGTCTCGATGACAAGCTCGAGGCGGAGGTGGTGAAGAGCCATGGCCTAGAGAAGGAGCTTAGCGAGGTGAAGGACACCCTCTAGAAGGAGGATGAACACGACAACCTGCGCGTCACCGTCCAATTGGTCTACGACAAGCTCAAGCTGGCCCCAGAGCAGGAGACAAGCTCGCTTGTAGTTCGCACCACTCGGATCATGGACCGGGCACGTGATATGGCAAGGGGCGCGCTTCGCTTTGGCGTTCACCGAGGCCCGTTCTCATTACGAGAACATCGATCAGGCGATGATGAGTCAAGGCTTCGCGCCCGTCTATACCGACACCGAGCTAGACGACATCGAGAAAGAGGTGCCCCCCTGGTGCATGACCTTTCTGACAAGATAGAAGATGAAATCATCCCCCCCAAAGGGTTAGTTAGGTAGTTAAGCCAGGCGGCGAACTTATAATAAGTGGATAAGCTATTAAATTTTGTTATGGTCAAACAGATTTTTAGCTCTTCTCCCCTTTTTTTATAAAAAGGTTAATGCGTTTTGACCCTTTCCTTTGTTAAGGCTGTAAAGCTTGGAGTGCGGGTGAAAAAACTCTGATCACGCTGGTGAGCAAAAACGCCGTAGCCACTGGGGCATAGGTTTCTTGCAGTCCGACCTATTTTACTCAGCGTTCGTTTCCACAACCCTTGCTTCTAGATCTTAACATGAGAAAGGTTTGGGCATAGAGAATGTCCACCAGATAGATATACTCTTTAATGCATTCCGACTCTTTCCGTAGTTAAGGCTAAAAATCTCGGGGTGCGGGCAAAAAACTCTGATCACGCTGGTGAGCAAAAACGTCATAGCCGCTGGGGCGTAGGTTTCTTGCGGTCCGACCAGTTTCACTCAGCGTTTATTTCCACAACCCTTGCTTCTAGATCTTAACATGAGAAAGGATCAGGCATAGAGAATGTCTACTGGATAGATACGCTCTTATCAGCCCCCGAGTGAGGCCCGACCCCTTGCCATTGCTGGGGTTGGGTGTCAGTAAAGATCGAGGAGTCGATAGCAAAACCGATAAGAGAAAGCGTGCGTAGATTAAGGGTAAAAGCGACGTAGCTGTTTGATGTTCCAAGCGTTGATGAAGACTTCGCTATCGATGGTCTTGAGCTTATAGGTGCCTTGTCAGAGCACCTCTGTGATGATGTCTGGTCCCTCCCATGGTGGAGAGAGCTTGTGGCGGTTCTTGTTGCTCTAGACGAGGCAGAGCACCAGGTCCCCGACGTTGAAGGCCCGACCCCACACTCGACGGCTGTGGTACCAGTGCAACGCTTGCTGGTACTTGGCCGAGGGGAGGAGGGCAACATCGCGTGCTTCATCTAGCTGGTCCATGGCATCCTCAAGGGACACCTCAGCTCCCTGTTTGTCATACGCCCTGACCCTCGGTGCTCCATAATCGAGGTCAGTCAGGAGGATAGCCTCGGAACTGTAGACCATGAAGAATGGCGTGTAGTCGGTGGCCCGGCTAGGGGTCGTCTCAGGCTCTAGAGCACCACAGGAAGCTCCGCGACCCATCGTCTGCCAAACTTGTTCAACCAGCTGAAAATCCTAGGCTTGAGCCTTTTTAGGACCATGCCGTTCGCGCGCTCAACCTGCCCATTCGTGCGGGGGTGCGCCACGGTGGCTCAATCGACATGGATGTGGTATTCATCGTAGAATCGGAGGAAGTTTTTCCCGGTGAACTGCGTGCCGTTATCCGTGATAATGGAGTTCGGGACTCCAAAGCGATGGACGATGTCAAGGAAGAACACCACGGCTTGCTCAGACTTGATCGCAGAGATCTGTCGTGCCTCTATATGAAAGGTCCTAATATGGCTAGAGGGGGGTGAATAGCCTATTTAAAATTCTACAAATCAACTAGAGCAATTTGATTAGTATGACAAATAGCGAAATGCAAACTTGCTCTAGCTCTACAAGGGTTGCAAGCCACCTATCCAACAATTCTAGTTAAGATGATTACTAGGCACACAACTTACAATGTTACTACTCACTAAGAGCTCTCAAATATGCTACTCTAAAGAGCTCCACTAGATGAACTTAAACTAACAAAGCAAGCTCTCAATTCTAATTACACTAAAGAGCTTGTCACAACTAGTTTACAAGAATATAAATGAGTGAGTAGGGTGATTATACCATCGTGTAGAGGAGTGAACCAATCACAATATGAAAACCAAATCAATCACTGGGAGAATACCAAAGGGCAAGAGACAACCAATTTTTCTCCCGAGGTTCACGTGCTTGCCGGCACGCTAATCCCCGTTGTGGCGACCAACACTTGGTGGTTTGGCGGCTAAGAGGTGTTGCACGAACCTCGTCCACACACTTGGACACCGCAAGAACCTACCCACAAGTGAGGTAACTCAATGACACGAGCAATCCACTAGAGTTACCTTTCGGCGCTCCGCCGGGGAAGGCACAAGACCCCTCACAATCACCACGATCGGAGCCGGAGACAATCACCAACCTCCGCTCAACGATCCTCGCTACTCCAAGCCGTCTAGGTGGCGGCAACCACCAAGAGAAACAAGTGAAACCCATAGCAAAACACGAACACCAAGTGCCTCTAGATGCAATCACTCAAGCAATGCACTTGGATTCTCTCCCAATCTCACAATGATGATGAATCAATGATGGAGATGAGTGGGAGGACTTTGGCTAAGCTCACAAGGTTGCTATGTCAATGAAAATGGCCAAGAGAGTGAGCTTGAGCCGGCCATGGGGCTTAAATAGAAGCCCCCACGAAATAGAGTCATTGTACCCCTTCACTGGGCACAACACGGGCAGACCAGACGCTCCGGTCATATTGATCGGACGTAGGACCCCAGCGTCCAGTCCTCAGATCTTCGCCACGTGTCATCGGCTTCAAACGCCAATCGCCCGATCTCAACGGTCAAGAGATGACCGAACGCGTCAGTTAGAAAGTGACCGGACGCTGGACCTCAGCGTCCGGTCGTTTCCAGTAAGGTTCCAAATGCGAATTTTCATGACCGGACACACCCAGCGGCCGGTCACTCAACATCTCCTCTGTGCGCCTCACGTCAGCATACGTTAGCACTGACCGGACGCACCCTGCCAGCGTCCGGTCACAGAGCGACCCAGCGTCCGGTCGTTTGACCGATGCCAGCGTATTCGCTGTTACACCTGACCGGACGCGTCGGTCTAACCGAGGCCAGTGTCCGGTCACTTCTAGTGACCTCCGTCTTTTCTGTCTAGGGCGCCAGTGGCATCGTCGGACTGTCCGCACTCTACGGGCGGACACTCCACTGGTGGAGTTTCTTACCCTTGCACCCAAACTTCACCATCCTTGATCAAATGTGCCAACCACCAAGTGTATCACCTTGTGCACATGTGTTAGCATATTTTCACAAATTATTTTCAAGGGTGTTAGCATTCCACTAGATCCTAAATGCATATGCAATGAGTTAGAGCATCTAGTGGCACTTTGATAACCGTATTACGATCCGAGTTTCACCCCTCTTAATAGTACGACTATCAATCCTAAATGTGATCACACTCGCTAAGTGTCTCGATCATTAAAACAAAATAGCTCCTACAATTTATACCTTTGCCTTGAGCCTTTTGTTTTTCTCTTTCTTCTTTTCCAAGTTTAAGCATTTGATCATCACCATGCCATCACGGTCGTCATGATCTTCACCATTGCTTCATCACTTGGAGTAGTGCTACCTATCTCATAATCACTTTGATAAACTAGGTTAGCACTTAGGGTTTCATCAATTAACCAAAACCAAACTAGAGCATTCACTATTCACTTTGTAAACTTATCTACGGCGACATGCAAGTATGTATAGCCCCCGGGCGTCCTCTTGAGAGGTCCGACGCACAATCTGTTTAGCATCGGCTACTGTGGTCGGCCAGTAGAAGCCTTGTCAAAACGTGTTTCCAACCAGGGTCCTAGGTGCAACATGGGGCCCGTAGACCCCATCGTGGATATCTCTCAGCAACTGCTTCCCTTTTCGATGGGGATGCAGCGCTGTAGGATCCTGGTGTGGCTTCACTTGTAGAGCTGGCCCTAAATAACGACAAAGGACTTAGCACGACGCGTGAGCCGCCGAGCCTCCTTTTTTTCCGTCGGTAGTGCCTCACGAAGGAGGTAGTCGAGGTAAGGCGTCCTCTAGTCGGCTAGAGGGCCGGGCTCTATCGCTGGATCCTCATCAAGCTCTATGACTTCAGGGTCGAATGGAGCTGCCTGCTGGTTAGCCCCCGAGCCCAGGGCAGGTGGCCCATCACCAGTCTATTCCGGCTCCTCATAGCGAACTGAGGGCTTGTACTGATCGCTGGCGAAGACGCCCGTCGGCACCGGCTCTTGGCCAGACGCCATTTTCGCCAGTGTGTCGGCTGCCTCGTTGAGACGCCTCGGGATGTGATTGAGCTCGAGATCGTCGAACTTGTCCTCCAGCTGGCGGATTTCTTATCAATACGTAGCCATCTTGGCATTGTGATAGCTTGATTCCTTCATGACTTGGTCGATGACTAGCTGGGAGGCACCTCGGATGTCAAGCTGTCGGATACCCAACTCAATGGCGATGCATAGGCCATTGATGAGTGCCTCATACTCAGCCACATTGTTGGAGGAGGGGAAATGAATGCGAATCATGTACCTCATGCATACCCCGAGGGGAGAAACAAAGACCAGCCCCGGTTTGGCGCCTTTCTTCATCAACGATCCATCGAAATACATCGTCCAGTACTCTTGGTCGATGACTGCTGGTGGCATTTGGACCTCAGTCCACTCTGCAACGAAATCAGCCAGCACTTGGGACTTGATGGTCGTCCGAGGGGCATATGAAATGCCTTGACCCATCAGCTCGAGTGCCCACTTCATGATTCTTCCTGTGGCATCCCAGTTTTGGACGACCTCACCGAGAGAGAAGGACATCATGACCGTCATCGGATGCGACTTGAAGTAGTGACGCAACTTCCTCTTGGCGATAAGGATGGCGTACAGGAGTTTCTGGATTTGGGGGTAGCGAGTCTTAGAATCAAACAAGACCTCGCTAATGAAGTACACAGGACGCTGCACTTTGAGGGCGTGTCCCTCTTCTTCTCACTCTACCACCAGGGCAACGCTGACCACTTGTGTGGTGGCCGCAATGTAGAGCAGAAGCGGTTCCCCATCGGTTGGGGGGACCAGGATCGAGGCCTTTTATCAGGAGCTGCTTGACCTTGTCAAGTCCCTCCTGGGCCTCGGGCATCCATTCGAAGCGGTCAACCTTCTTCAGAAGCCGATAGAGGAGGAGACCTCATTTGTCGAGGCGTGAGATAAAGCAGCTGAGCACGGCGAGGCACCCTGTAACTCGTTGTATCCACTTTATGTTCTAGATCGGGCCCATTCTCGTGATGGCCGAGATCTTCTCCGGGTTGGTTTCGATGCCACGCTTGGAGACAATAAAACCTAGCAGCATACCCCTTGGGACCCTAAAAACGCACTTCTCGGGGTTGAGTTGGATACCATTTGCTCGGAGTTTCGTGAAGGTCTGCTCTAGGTCGGCTATGACCTGGTCAGTCGGTTTGGATTTGACCACAATGTAGTCGATTCCCAAAACACTTGAGCATGCAGCGTTGGTACGTAGCCCCCGTGTTCTTCATGCCAAACAGTATTGTGACATAGCAGAACGATCCGAATGGGGTGATGAAAGATGTCGCGAACTGGTCGAACTCTTTCATCACGATTTGATGGTACCTGGAGTACGCATCAAGGAAGCAAAGGATTTCACACCCTGAGGTCGAGTCGACTACTTGGTCTATGTGTGGCAAAGGAAACGGATCCTTTGGACATGCTTTGTTGAGACCCGTGTAGTCAACACACATTCTCCATTTCCCACTCTTTTTTGTACAAGAACGGGATTGGCTAACCACTCGGGGTGGTATACTTCCTTGATGAACCCGACCGCCAAAAGCTTCGCAATCTCCTCACCGGTGGCCCTGTGTTTCTCCTCGTCGAAGTGACGTAGGCACTACTTCACTAGCTTGGAGCCTTGCCTGATCTTCAAGGCGTGCTCGGTGAATTCTCTCAGAATGCCTGGCATGTCCGAGGGTCTCCACGCAAAGATGTCTCTGTTGGCGTGGAGGAAGTCGGCAAGCGCGCTTTGCTATTTGGAGGAAAGCGTGGTGCCGATGCGCACCACTTTGCCCTCGGAGCCGCTAGGGTCTATGAGGACCTCCTTGGCGCCCTCTATAGGCTCGAAAGACCCGGCCGACCGCTTGGGGTTGGACGCTTCTTCAACGACCTCCTCCTTGATGGGCGCAAGCTCTTTGGAGGCGACAATTGCCACGGCGTGTTCGCAGCACTCGACCTTGCACTCATAGGCGCGTTGGAAGGAGGTGCCGATGGTGATGACCCCGCATGGACCTAGCATCTTCAACTTCAGATAGGTGTAGTTGGGGACGGTCATGAACTTCGTGTAGCATGGACATCCCAGGATGGCGTGTAGGTCCCATGGAACCCAACCATCTTGAAGGTAAGGGTCTCTGTCCTATAATTGGTCAGATTCTCAAAGGTGATGGGCAGATCGATTTGCCCAAGTAGCATGGTCTGCTTCCTAGGCACGATGTCGTGGAAAGGCACCCCAGTCGGCCGGATGCGTGATCGGTCGATGCCCATGGTGTCGAGCGTTTCAGCGTCCATGATGTTGAGGCCGCTGCCTCCAACCATCAGCACCTTGGTGAGTGGCTTTGTGCCGATGATCAGGTCAACCACGAGCGGGTATCTTCCTAGCTGTAGGATGCTTTCTGGATGGTCGGTCCGATCAAAGGTTATGTCGGACTTCGACCATCGGAGGAAGGAAGGTGCGGCCGGCTCGGATGTATAGACCTTGCGGTGTGCAAGCTTCTAGTGGTGCTTGGAGTCATTGGCCGCCGACCCTCCGAAGATCATGAGGCAGCCATCCAGCGTCGGAAATCCACCGTCCTTCCCCTCGGTGTCGTCTGTGGCTGGCTTGGGCTCCTTCCTTTGCTCCCCCTTGTTGGAGCCTCTAGACAAGAACCGCTTCATGAGGACGCAGTCCTTGTATAGGTGCTTGACGGGGAAAGCATGGTTCGGGCATGGCCCTTCGAGCAGATTCTCAAAGTGGTCCGGGGTACCCTCGGCATTCTTCCAACCCCCTTGTGGTCGGTAGTGGCCACGAGCGAGCCCTCATGTCGCTGCTTGTTCTTCTTCCTGTTGGGGCAGTTGGGGGAACCTTCACCGGCGTCCTCATCCCGCTTTGCCTTGCCCTTAGGGCGGTCAAAAATTGCCCGAACCACCTCCTCACCTGAGGCGTGGCTGGTGGTGATGTCGAGGAGCTCTTTGGTGGTTTGTGGGCCCTTATGTCCTAGCTTGTAAACCAGGGTCTCGTAGGTGGTCCCAGATAGGAAAGCTCCTTTGACGTCGGCGTCGGCGACATCGGGCAGCTCGTTGCACTGTCGAGAGAAGCGCCGGATGTACCCATGAAGAGTTTCCCCGGACTTCTATCGGCAGTTTTGGAGATCACATGGGTTCCCAGGACACGCGTATGTGCCCTGAAAGTTTCCCACGAAGATCTCTTTTAGGTCCGCTCAACTTTGGATTCGGTTGGGCGGAAGGTGTTCCAACCACGTTCGTGCCGAATCGGCCAGGAACAATGGAAGGTTGTAGATAATGAAATTGTCACTATTCGCTCCACCAGCTTGGCAAGCAAGCCGATAATCCTTGAGCCATAGTCCGAGGTTGGTTTCCTCGGAGTATTTTAGAATGTTGGTCGGCGGTCGATACTGTGGTGGGAAGACAACGTTGAGGATGTGTCGGCCAAAGGCCTGAGGTCCCAGCAAGTCGGGGCTCGGGCTTCGGTCCTCGCCGCTGTCATAGCGTCCGCCACGACGAGGGTGGTAGCCGTGGCTAGAGTCCTCCCTCTCATCGCCGTGGGCATTGAGGGTGTTGCACACGTCACGATGGAGGCCAAGACGCTCATGCAACAGGGTCGCGGTGCGCGACCTACCGCCTCGCTGTGCCTGTTGGACTAACACGTCCCTGTCAGGTCGCTATGAGGGCGCGTGCTGGTTGGCGTCAAGCTTGCGTCGTTGGGCAGTGAGCTCTCAGCCTGCTGCACCGCCGCACGCTAGAGTAGCGTGCGAATCTCGTGATGGGCCCGACGATCCTCGGGTGTCACAAGCTCCGGAAGCCCCTGGAGCAAGGCCGTCACGACATCGATGTTCTGGCTTGCCCGGTTGAAGTGTGGGAGGGCTTCGTCATCCTTGATGATCCTTCGGTTCACGTCGCGGGCCACGACGCGCGCATGTCCACCGTCTTCATAGCGCTCGATCTCTCACTCGAGCTCCACACGTTCCTGCTCGAGCTGGAGTCACGCTTCTTTGAGCTCTTGGTGCCACGCCCTAAGTTGCTCTACCCGTAGGTGAGGTGGGGCCCCTGCATCCCCCACGACCTTGTCATCAAGGTCATCTGTTGGAGTAGCCCCTCCCTCGTGGATGCTTTCGATGTATCCCTCGGGGGTACCTGCCATGAAACATTCTCGTGAGGGGTGATGTCCCCCCTGCTGGAGTAAGAGTCGGACGGCGACTCTGATTCTCTCGCGAGAAGGTCGTGGAAAGATTCCACGATGTATTCGATCATCCCCACGAACTCATCATTCGTAGGGGATGGGGCGTGCGCTACGCCACAACGTGGCCAATGGTCTCTGTAGCGTTGCACAGACCGAACGGGAGCGCTGTCGAGGCGCTACGGATGACGTATTCTGGGAAGAGCGGCTCTCCTCTAGCAAGCTACGTCATGACGTTGGTGAATGAGAAGGTAAGGCGCGTAGGTCCTCTCGGGATGGTCGGGGTCCCAGGAAGGCGTAAGCTGGCGCTCTAGCCATCGGTAATCGAAGCCGAGGAGCTAGTCGCTCCTGGGGGCGTGGGCCTCCGGTGCGTGCAGTTGCAGCTCCTCAAGCATCTCAGCGATCGCATCGAGGCCGGCGGAGTGGAGAGGCTGAACGGCGGCGGGAACCTGCGCCACCTCTCCCTCCATCGTAGCAATGAAGTCCAGGTTCTCGAAGCGCATGTGCGCGCCCGGGACCCAGCTGACGCCGTGACTAGCCATACAAGGCCTGATGTGGACATCGAGACGCGCAAAAAGCCCCTATCTGGCGTGCCAACTGTCGGTGTTTTCGGACCACCGACGAGTAAATTTGTATTTGCGCGTCTGGCTCGGATGGTGTGCTCGGAGGACACAAGGGTTTATACTTGTTCGGGCGGAACGTCCCTATGTCTAGTTTGCTGCTGCTCGTGTTACCGACACTTAGTTTGCAGTAGGGGTTACAAATAGACGAGAGGGGGAGAGGATCCCAAGTCTCTGGTGTAAGGAGTGAACGGGTGCTGAGAGCTCGCTTGCCACTCAGCCGTGTGCTCGTGTCGTGCTCTTGTGTCTAGATCCCCCTAGATCTCCCCTTTTTATGGGGCGCCTTGCTTCCCCTTTTATAGGCGAAGGGAAAGCGCGGGTTACAGAGAAGAAAAAGGAGAAGAACGAGAGAGAAGAAGGCTTCTAGGGTTGCCGGGTCCTTCTTCTCCTTCATGCGGGTCACGCCGATCCTGTAGATGTCAACAGGGATGGCTCCATGTCGCGGCCCTGTTCGTCACTAGCGCCATGCGTAGGCGTCATCTACTGGTCATGGCGTTCCACTCCGTCCCGGCGGACGTCGTGGTGAATTGATGCGCCTGTCATCGTCCGTACGAGGATTAGGCAGAACAACACCGGCTCGTCCAACACCGTTCTTGATGTGAATCCCCAGGTATGGCCCATCATGGTCACGGGTTACATCGAGGCGTGCCAGCCTCTTCCCTGGCGTCGGAGTTTTGACCCAGGCTCATATGCTTGGACTTGGAGTGGTTGGTGGCGGTATAGGTCCCCGTCGGACAAGACAGAACCCGCGACCTTGGGCGAGACGGAAACCGCGTCCTTGGGGTTGGGCGAGACGGAGCCCGCGGCGTCGAGGTCGGGCAAGACGGAGTCTGCGGCCTCGAGGTCGAGCGAGACGGAGCCCGTGTCCTTGGGGTCGGGCGACACGGAGCCCGCACCCAAGGGGTCGGGCGAGACGGAGCCCGTGGCCTTGGGGTCGGACGAGACCTTTTAATACGTCTCGAGCCATCCGGGGAAGTCAGCGTTGGCGCTAACTTCCTTGCTTTGGGTATCCCTAATATCGATACCCGACACAAGGGCGTAGACAGAGCCAGTATTTTTAACTTGGGTATTCCCACCTCCTTAAAAAAGTCCAATCCAAAATGAAAAACATATACTACTCCGTTCTAAATTATAAGACGTTTTGGTATTTCTAGATCCATAACTTTTACGATGTATCTAGACATAATATATATCTAGGTGCGTAGTAAACACTATGAATTTAGAAATACCAAAACGTCTTATAATTTGGAAAGTAGTTCATAGGAAACTTATAAAATACTTAAAGAGAGCTGATTTTGCTTTAACTTTGCTATCCTTTCTAGCTTGGAAGGGGTTGATGATGTCGCTCAGAACTCCCGCTTAACAAATCTGACCAAGTTGTGTTTTAAAGATTATAAATCAGAAATGAACTAAATCAGTGAATCAAAAATCAACTTGATCAAGTGAATCACCGAATTCGTTCAATCACTAAATCCTCAACCTCAACTGAATTAGTGAATCACCAAATCAACAAACCTGGCTACCGTCGGCTAGGAGCAGCAGAATAATTAACTAAATTCATTTATTAGATTTTAAGTTCTGGCCCATCTCCGCCCAGCACTGAGGATCGGGCGTGTTTGTTTTGAGAAATGAGATGGTGCATATTCTTCTTATTTCTCACCTTTTTATTTGGTTGGTGCAATAGAATGAGTTGGTCCATCACCACTTCATTCCTCATAAGCTAATAATTAGTATATGTATTAGGAATAAGTTGATTATACCAAAATTTATAAAGTATATAGGAACTCATGATATGTCATGATTAAGGATGAAAACGGTACGGAAATATCCCGTACCGAACCGCATCGTTTTCTATATTTAATCCGATCGAATTCGTATTTTCAGACAAATTCGAATTCGGTTCGAAATTCAGAATACCAAATTCGAAATCGGAACGAAAACAGTTTAGACATTTTTTCGACCGTTTTCTACTTTTCTACTTTTAATTCGGAATATCTCAAATTCGAAATTCGGTTTCGAAATTCGGTTTAAACCAAATTTGGCCCACTACAAGTCTAAGCTTAGAAATTATATCTTTTCATACAATCTCGGATGAAGATGATTTTTATATGAAAATTGTAGCTCTCGACGAGATCTACAACTTTCTAGTTCTTAGTTTTTTCATTTGATGTCTTGAAGATGTTCAAAAAAATTAAACAAAGTCAGCGATATATTAATCACGTACAAGCGTTTGTTGCCTTCAGAAATCATATCTTCATTAAGTCGTGTCGAATGGAGATACTTTTTATGAAAGTTGTAGGACTTGTTAATTGTTATGCACTTGGCCCTATGAGTCAATATTCCATATTGATTTTTCGTATACCGACAGTATTCGACATAATTCCGCTCGAATTAGTTCGTTTTTAAAATTTTTGATATTCCGTAAGTTCGTGTTCGTTTTCGTGTCCGACTTTAGCGCTTTCGTTTTCGTATTCAAATGTAGAAGTAGAAAACGGTTGAGAGGTTTTCCGACCGTTCTGGTCCCAGTGATGGATGACTCCGCGGACCAAACACGGAAGTGTATCGGGACTCCAGGCACCGCGAGCATCTCCAAACTGGCTCTCGCTGACATTGTGCGACCGCGCATATTGCAATGGGTCGACGCGGTGGGTTAAAATGGGGCTAGGCTGGGCCGTACGGGTGTGGTGGGGCCGTGAGCTGGGCTGATAATTAAATATAATACTTGTTTTGAATTCTTTTTTGTGATAATTGGCTGCTTTAGGATTACTACTAATTTTAGAAAGGGGCTATTGCGTTCTTGCCCCTATTTTGAACCCCAATTGTTAATTTACCTCTATTTTCTTCCACTTTGTGTTTTTACCCCTGCTTTTCTAAAATGAAGGTTCAGTTTACCCCTACTCCGTGAACAACAAGCAACGGTGTTAAAAAAGTTAAAAGATGATAAGTTTGCCCATCCAAATATTGCGTTTTGCCCCTATTTCAAACCCCAATTGTGATTTTACCCCCACTTTCTTCTGCTTTGTGTTTTTACCCCTACTTTTCCAAAACGAAGGCCCCGTTTACCCCAATTTTAACTCAGTTATCTACATCCGGATCAAAGCAATTAAAAATTAACAAAAGTCCTGTGAAAAAGACAAACTTACCTCTTATCTCTCGGTCGTCTCTCTCAGGGTCATCCATCTCAACGCTAGCAGGCAGCGGGCGGCTGGGTGCGGCGGCGGTGGCGGCAGAAGGGCAGCGTCGAGCCATCGGGCGAGCGGGCGCGTGCGGCCAGGCGGAGGAAGCGGCGGGGGCGCGCGCGGCTTAGCCTAATGTGGGCGCGCAGCTAGGCACGCGGCTCGCCCACACGGCTTAGCCTAATGTAGACTAATGTGCGGCCAGGCAATGGAGCCGGAGACTGACAGGTCCAGAGCTATGATTTGGTGTTGCCTAGGTACAAAATCATAGCTTTGGACCTGTCATCCGCACACGCCCACTCGCCGCTCACCACCCGACTAGCCCGCTGCTGGCCTTCCGCCGCCGCCGACGCACCCAGCCATCCGCTAGAGTTGAGAGAGAGAGAGAGAGGCGGGTCTTCGGCTCCATGGTCGGCTGCTTTCACGAGATGCGCGCTCGTGACGCCGGCCAAGCCGCACGCGCCTGCGCCAAACAGAGCCACGTGCCTAGGTACGCGCGCCCGCGCCAAGCAGAGCCGTGTGCCTGGCTGCGCGCCCATGTCAGGCTAAGCCGCGCACGCTCGCCCGACGGCCCGATGCTGCCCTTCCGCCGCACCCAGCCGCCCGCTGCCTGCTAGCGTTGAGAGTTACGACCCTGAGAGAGACGACAGAGAGATAAGGGGTAAGTTTGTCTTCTCATAGGACTTTTGTTATTTTTTAATTGCTTTGATCCGGATGTAGTAACTGAGTTAAGAATTGGGGTAAATGGAGCCTTCGTTTTGGAAAAGTAGGGGTAAAAACACAAAGTGGAAGAAAGTGGGGGTAAAATCACAATTGGGGTTTGAAATAGGGGCAAAAACGCAATATTCGGAAGGGCAAACTTGTCATCTTTCAACTTTTTTAACATCATTACCTGCTGTTCATGGAGTAGGGGTAAACTGAACCTTCGCTTTAGAAAAGCAGGGGTAAAAACACAAAGTGGAAGAAAATTGGGGTAAAATCACAATTGGAGTTCAAAATAGGGACAAGAACGCAATAGCCCCTTTTAGAAAGGGAGTACCCAAGTACTTCCTAGAGCATAGGTGTTCTTTTTTTGCCACACACAATCACCGATTGGGTGTGAACAGACACGGCGCAAACATCAAGAGGAGCAGAAGTGTAACAGGCAGAAATCTACAAGATATCACCGCTGGCTCCTCGCTACCGTTGTCACTTCCCATTAGAGGAGCTCCGAACTCCGTTGAGCATCTCCCCCTCCCCTTCCTAAAAGCTTGGCTTTGGGTGAGTCCTCGTGACATCTGCAGGGGCGTCTTAGGTATAGATGGCCATTCGGGCTGCCTCGCCCGGCACGGTCCGGGACCATGCTCGGCTCGGCTCGAAGGTCATTGGGCCAACATGGCCGGTCAGGCGCATCGTGTCATGCCGTTCTAGCCCACGGGCGACATCAACGGCCCAGGCACGACCCTAATAGGGTTTAGCCGGGCTAGGTGGCTCGATAGCCTGCTGGGCCCAAGCTGCGCCCGAGAACTAGAGGCCTGGAGCTGAGGCCGCGCCACCAGCTGCTCGACATTTGTCGGTCGGGGTCGCGGTGCTTTGCCTCCTCCGCGCGTCATGGGCTGGGGTCACGTCGCCGCCTCCCATCCTCCACGCACGCCGACAGGGCGGGCCAGCCGGGGCCGCGCTGCTGCCTCACCATCTCTGGGCGCGCACTAGTAGACGATGGCAGGGGCGGAGTAGATGATGAAAGCAGGGTGCGGGGAATTAGAGCCGCGTAGTTGAGGAAGAGTGTGTGCGGTAGCGGCTAGAGTTGGGATAAACTTTAGGGTTGTGGTGTTTGATAATATCTTTATATATATGCACCTGATTGGGCTAGGCTGGGCCAGCATGTTGAGCTGAGGGGGCGGCCCAGGCATGGCACTATGGCCAGATCGGGCCCGACAGTCACCGGGCTATGCCGTGCTTGGGACGGGCCAAAAGCTCGGGCCAAGGGCCGTGCTATCGGGCCTCATGCCTGAAAGCATCTAGGCCCCTAGTTGGGTTCCGGTGATTAATGACGACAGGAGATTACAATGACTAACGTGTGTTTTGCAGAGGCAAGTTAAGTTAGGTCATGGTAATGGTAATTGATTGGGCAATCATGGTAGTCATGCCCCTAACGATGGAAATCGTTTCGGTTTTCAAAGGATGGATGACAAGGTTAAGGATGAACTAGTTCTAAGTGTCGTTTGGTATTGGAGAGACACTTAGAGTAGTTTAGGACTTTATTTTTCCTTTGGCTGTACTATTAAGGAGGGTATGGACTAGTAGCTTGACTTAGGTAAGTCTAGTGGGTTAGGTGTGGTGCACACTTGTCAAATCTAGCACTAGGTAACTCAGGAATAGCCCTAAGATCAATTGGAGCAAACTTCATTCACATAGGATTTCGAGTTGGAAGTGAATAGATGGTCAAATGATTGATCGGACGCTGGTCTGGTTGTGACCGGACGCTGGAGGGTGAGTCCGATCAGTTTATTTGATCAACTGAAGTTGTCTCGTACTGACCGGACGCTGAGTGAAAGTGATCGGACGCTGGGTGCTTGCGTCTGGTCAACTCCAGAGAGGTTCCAGAGAGGGAATTTCTAGACCGGACGCGTCCGGTCGGTGCTGACCGAACGCTGGTCAGGATCCGGTAACTGACCGGACGCTGAATAGCGAAGTGACCGGACTCTGGCTACTAGCGTCCGGTCAACATCAGTAAGGTTCCATAGAGCATTTTTCTTGACCGGTCGCAGGTCAGAGTCCGGTCAGAACTTAACGGCTCTTTCTGACACAGTGGCGGGGATAACTGACCGGAGCGTCCGGTCACCCCGTAGAGTGCTGACTCAGCCTCCCAACGATTTATATTGAATGAGGGGGTATAAATACTTACTCCACTCATCCATGGGAGGTCTCTTGCCCATTTGTTCAGCTGAGAAACACCTTGAGAGTGCAAGGGAGAGCAAGAGCCTAGTGAGGTGATTGAGATTTGAGAATCCAAGATTAAGGTCCTCATTAGTGAAACGAGAGTAGCAAGTGTGCATCCACCCTTCTCATTAGGCTTGTCATGGTCAAGTGAGAGTTTGTGCTTGTTACTCTTGGTGATCGCCATCACCTAGACGGCTCAGTGGTGATTGGGAGCTTGGTGATCATCCAGCGGAGCTTGTGGATGACCCAACTCAAGTTATGAGCGGTTGTGGGCGATTCACCGCGACGGAGTGTCGAAGAATCAGCACATAGAGAGCACTTGATCATTGCGTGGATCAAGGGGGAGCTACACCCTTGCGCGGGTGCTCCAACGAGGATTAGTGGGGAGTGGTGACTCTCCGATACCTCGGCAAAACATCGCCGCGTTCCTTTCCCTCTCTTTACTTTAAGCATTTACATTTGAGCAATTTATTTCATGTCTTTACATTCCTAGAATTGTCATGCTAGAGTAGTTTTGGAACTTAGGGTGCCAAACTTTTGTGCGGTCGAACAATAGAAACACATTCTAGGCACAAGGGGTGAAGTGGACTAAGTGTAGGGCTTAATTATTGCAAAGAATTTAGAATTAGCCTAATTCACCCCCCCTCTTGGGCATCTTGATCCTTTCAATTGGTATCAGAGCATCGTGCTCGCTAAATTAGGCTTAACCGCCTAGAGAAAGATGTCCCACGGGGATGGATTTCCTCCTATCTTTGAGGGAGATGATTTTCCTTATTGGAAAATCTGCATGGAGGCTTATTTAGAAGCTTTAGATGTTGGAATTCTTAGAGCCGCCTCACAAGGCTTCCCAAAACCTAAGGATCCCGCACATCTTCAAGGCGATGAAGTTAATTACAAAAAATGGAATGCAAAGGCTAGAAACACCATATTTAGCGGCCTTTGCAAAGATGTTTTTAACCATGTGCGGAACCACAAGGACGCCCATGAACTATTGTCGGACATTTTTGTGCTCCATGAGGGAACAAAGAGTGAGCGTGAGGAACGCTATCATCTTATTATGAAAAAGCTTAATTCATTTGAGATGCATCCTAAAGAAAGTGCTAATGAGATGTATTTACACTTGAATGTTCTTGTAGAGGAAATCAATGGGCTTGACTCACACAAATGCAACCATCCGATGTTGTAATAAAGATTTTGAGTGTCCTCCCTATTGACAAATATGAGCATATTGTGACCGTGCTTTATCAAGGTGATCTTTCCACCGCTACACCAACTCAAATATTGGGAAAGATCAATGCACATGACATGTATATGCACAACACCCACAAGATGGCTCTTCTTCCACCAAGAAGAAAGAATTGGCATTCAAGGCAAGCCAAGAGAAGAAGGCCCGCCACCAAGGAGTTTGAGATGTCTATGATTGGAGAGCTTACATTCTTTCTTGGTTTTTAAGTCAAGCAAATGAGAGAAGGGATTTTCATCTCTCAAGAGAAGTATACCAAGGATCTTCTCAAGAGGTTCAATATGTATGAATGTAAGCCAATCAAGACACCAATGCTATCTAATGGACATCTCGACCTAGATGAGGGAGGTAAAACGGTAGATCAAACTCTCTACCGCTCTATGATTGGTAGCTTGTTATATTTGACCATATCTAGGCCCGACATCATGTTTAGTGTGTGTATGTGTGCTAGATTTCAAGCTAATCCTAAGGAGGCTCACATGGTTGCCATTAAAAGAATCCTTAGATACCTTAAGCACACACCAAGCATTGGCCTTTGGTATCCCAAAGGAGCTAGATTCCAACTAGTTGGCTATTCCGATTCGGATTATGCCAGTTGCAAAATTGATAGGAAAAGCACATCCGAAGGGTGCCATTTGCATGGTAGATAACTAGTGTCTTGGACCTCCAAGAAGCAAAATAGTGTGAGTTTGTCCACCACCGAAGCAGAATATATTGCTGCGGGTGCTTGTTGTGCACAAATTCTTTATATGAAGCAAACTTTGGTAGACTATGGTGTAGTTCTAGAAAAGGTACCTCTTTTGTGTGACAATGAGAGCGCGGTAAAGCTTGCTAATAATCCGGTTCAACACTCTCACACCAAGCACATAGATATCCGCCATCACTTTCTTAGAGATAATGTTGCTAAAAATGATATATCACTAGAAGGTGTAAGGACCGAGGATCAATTGGCGGATATCTTCACTAAACCGCTAGATGAGGTTACATTATGTCGGTTGAGGAATGAGCTCAATGTGCTTGATTTTAGTAACTTCACTAAAAAATGAGCTTGTGTTGTCCCTTGCATTGCATTGTAATATAAAACATGTTTAATTTTTGGTAATGCACTTAGGGCTTGTCTAATATGGTTAAGATAACCGTCGAAAAGCGTGTGAAGAAGCTTAACCTTGGATCAAACTTGACAAGCAACTAGAATTACTTTCAAGTATTACATTGCATATGCATGTGTGTTGCTTTGTTGTTTCTTTTCGGTTATCTTTTGAGCACCCGTTGTGTTTGTTCACAAATAGGGAGAGCATTTGAAGCTTCTATTGATCATAAAACCCTATTGTGTGACCACATGTTGCTCCTCGCCCTTTTTATTACATATTTTCTTAAAAAGAATTATAGCCTAAGGCAAAATATTTTAAAAAAAATTGAGGGTTTGAGAGAGGTCACTCACATCAGTCCCAATTGGTGTTTATTTGGGTCTTATTGAAGTTGGAACATGATTGGGAATAGGCAGCGCGAAGGAACATTGAAGAATCGTTGAAAAATGGCGACCGGATGCTGCACTGGACTCTACTTCTGGCGTCCGGTCAGTTCATAGGAGGTGAACCGATGCTGCACAGGAGTGACTGGACGCTGCACAATATTTATCCTGCATCCAGTGTGAAGGTATCCCTGTGTCCGGTCAAACAAAGAAGAAGACCGACCAGACTCTGTGTGCGATCACATGGGACCGGACGCGTCCGGTCGTGACTTGAGGGGTTTTGGACCTCTCTGTTGTCGATCGGACTCCGGGTGGCAGCGTCCGGTCGTTGCCACCGATGCGTCTGGTCAGTGGAAATCGAGTAGATCCAGATTTCTTTCCTTGTCTGTCACATGGGGGTCACCTTAAATAGTTTCTCTTCCTGCATCCATGCTACCAGTGCCTACCTCACCCACGCCCGTGCTGCCCTAATCCCATGCCACCTCCGTCATGCAACCTCGCCTGCGCCTGCTCCACACCTGCCTCGCGCCGCCGTATCCGTGCCCATGCTTGCCCTAGCCACTCCCGCACCGTCGTGTGCCTCGTGCCGCCGCACCACCACATCTGCCTCTGTAGTCGTGCCACCATGCCCACACCGCAGCAGCGCTGCCGCGCCCATGCCGACCTCGCCCACGCCCGCATAGCCGCGTCGCCTGCCTACGCCGCCACGGCCCCTGCCACCGCGCATCCTGAGCGTCGCCTGCGTCGCCGATTGCCGTAGTCGCCATCCACTGCCTCGCCGCACCTGCATTGCACTGCCACCGCGTCTCCTCGGCCACCGCACCACTTTGCGCCAAAACCGTAACCATAGCCCTTGCCGATTCCGATGGTGCCCCGTGGTCCTTTCCTCTGCTAATTGGTCACCGGATCATCGAATTTCATCAGGTAGCAAGCCATCGCTTTCAATTTCGTATCTACTGCTTGCTTCTTAGGGTTTCGCACCTCTAGTTGAATAGAGTGATTATTTATATATCCTATCTATTCTATCATACAGCGAGTCGGTGCTCTTGTGATTGTCTTTGTAGTTGTCAGTAAACTCGGGGCCAAGCCTGTGAGTACGGATCGAGGACAAGCCTCGTGAGTGTCAGTTGGCATTGTCAGTGGCAGTAATTCTCTTCAGCTACAACAATGGCACGTTGCAAGAATGCAGGAGGTGGTCCTGGTGATGAGGATCCAAGGCCTCCACCTTGCCTGACTACTCAAGAAAAGGGGAAGGCGAAAAAGACCACAACAAAGAAGTAGAAGTTTGCTGATGTGGAAACAGAGAGAGCAGCAGTAGTGGCAGCCGCCGCAGAGTGAGTGGAGAGAGGTGGAGCTAGGAGTGGTGTCTGTATTGCCGATCAGCTATCACTAGCTTAGAGGACCGCTGTCGAGAGGGTTGAGAGTCGTCATGGTAGTCCACCTAGGACTGTCATGCTTGGAGGACGACGTGTCACTTTAGAGGAGAGTCAGCCTCAGGGGGAGACTATTGAGCAGCAGACACAGCCAGCAGAGCAGATAGAGGATACTCAGCAGGCAGAGTAGATCGAGGAGACAGAGCAGGCAACACAGCCATAGCTTTGATGCTCTCATTGTACACGTATCTAGGTGTCACCAAGGCCTGAGACACAGAGGAGGGGCTCTCATCCACCTCCCAGACCACAGTGTCCGCCTCTAGTGGTTCACCTTGACCTAAGGGCAGCGACAGCTAGACAGGTGCAGCAGCTCTGCTTTGTGCAGTTTGAGGACTGGTTTCCACCGAGGAGGGATGAGCGTGCTTCAGAGCACTTCTATATAGTGTTGCAGGAGGATTTCTTATCTAAACAGTGGAGTTGCCTTCAGATCCTAGAGAGTCTGCTCCTTAGAGTCACTTGTTGCAGCTGTAGGTGAGCAAATTCGTCATCACCTCTCATATCTACCAGGGTTGATAGATCTTCTTGGATGGACTGGCCGCTATGTTCCATCATGGGTCCATGAGTTCTACTCCTCTCTTTGGATTGACCCGAGCCACAGATTCATTCACTTTGCATTTAGAGGCCATGACTATAGGCTCCAGAGCTCGAGGGTCAGAGAGATTCTGAGGATTCCAAAGTCCCTTATTCGCATTCATGAGGTATGCTATGGTCAGACAGAGCCTCCGAGATGCCCTCACGGCGGACTTGTGCCACCTACAGACATCGTTAGACCTTACTTCACAGAGCCATTTAGAGAGGGGTCGAGCAGGACACCACGGGATCTTACACCTACAGCTCGACTCCTTGATGCTATTATGAGGAGGACTCTGCTTTCGAGGATGGGCTACCATGAGGGTCTGACTCGCATTCAGTTATGGCTACTGTATCACCTAGTGTCTCAAACTGCTTTTGATATTTGGGATGTGATACTGTCAGAGATGGAGGACACACTTGCATAGGGCTTCAGAGGTAACCGTCAGCTCCCTTATGCCCATTGGATCACTTTCTTGATTTGCAAGGCAGTCACACAGAAGTGTCCTGAGACGATGGCAGAGTATACTGGTGCTACTACTGAGTTTCCGCCATATAACATGACCTAGATGCTCCATCATAGTAGTGCGAGGACACCTTGCTAGTCGAGCCATCGCCTAGAGGTACCAGAGACAGTGGCTAAGCAAGATGAGATCATCAAAGGTATTATTGTGATAGAGGCGGAGTTGCTTGATGCATAGCAGGCGGATGTGATCGAGAGCGACCCGAGTGACAGCTCCAATGATGACTATCAGCCAATTCCGCAGATGGCTCCTCGATCCACGACAGAGAGGCCAGTGGCTCTAGCTCTGCTCCACCACAGCCACCGCAGACAGACCCAGCGCTTCTAGCTGTACTTGAGCAGATGAGGCAGGACCAGGCATGCCAGGCCTAGGAGACCACAGCTGCACTTGCTCAGGTTCAGGCTCGACATGATGAGTTCCAGAGGCTGCAGCAGGTCATGCAGCAGCAACAGCTTATGATCCAGCAGCAGTTACTTGGCTTTATGCAGCATGTTTTCACTGCTATTGGGGTTGCTCCTCTGCAGTCCACACCTCAGATAGGCCAGCCTGCTACCACCACTGTAATGACTCTGGCTGTACAACCCAGTGGGCTTTAGAGTTAGGGACAGCTAGCTACTCAGTTTGCTTCTCCTACAGAGCAGGTGTCCCAATGGTTTGCTTCACCAGTCATAGCCCAGGGTCCTCACTTTACTCCTATTGTTATGGGCTTCACTTCGCCTCAGAGTTCCTTAGTGCTAGTGACTGACACCCCAGTCTCTAGGAGTCTCGGTGCTACTTTTAGTGAACTTATTGGGCAGCCTACACCTCTAGAGTTGCGAGTCCCTGTTCCTACCACAATTGCTCCTATTACCAGGACTACCGAGACGCTCCCATCGTCTGTTGCATCATCCAAGCCAGTTGAGGTTTCAGCGACAGCGGCAGATGTGGCTCCACTCCCTACAGTGATACTTCCCGAGTCACAGGCTGCGCCAGCTCCTGAGCAGACCCAGACCGCTTCACGTTCACTTCTAGCGAGAGAGGGTTAGATCGCTCAGAGTTTAGGGCCAGAGGATAATATAGCTCAGTTCTAGATCTCTCACCGCACCTCAGCGCCTGACATGTCTGCTCCTGTCCCGCCATCTGACACTTAGGTTTTGATGCTTGACGCCAAAGGGGCAGAGGGAGCGAGTATGTTAGATCTAGGGGGAGCGTTACATCTAGGGGGAGCATGTTGTGATTCATTTCTTTTGGTTCTCTATGTGTGATACTCTATGCATTCATGTTTACTTTCATGCATTGCACTACATACATGTGATAGTGATACTTATGTGACATGTGTGCTCTCTACACTGATTTATTTATATGTCATGTCACTTGATTATGCTCATTTGCTTTGCTTCTGCGTATTACTCTGATTCAAATGAGATTTACTTCTTGTACTCATGTTTAATTCATATCTATTGAGTACACCTTGTTGGCTTGGGTCATATAAGCATGTCTAACCCCTTTGTTCTTATTGTCAAAAGCTTATATGAACCAAGCATGTTGAAAACCTCACTCATCTCTTCTACATACTCGAGGTTGTGTTGTCATCAATCACCAAAACGGGGGAGATTGAAAGCATCTAGGCCCCTAGTTGGGTTTCAGTGATTAATGACGACACGAGATTACTATGACTAACGTGTGTTTTGTAGAGGCAAGTTAAGTTAGGTCATGGTAATGGTAATTGATTGGGCAATCATGGTGGTCATGCCCCTATAGATGGAAATCGTTTTGGTTTTTAAAGGATGGACGACAAGGTTAAGGACGAACTAGTTCTAAGTGTCGTTTGGTGTTGGAGAGACACTTAGAGTAGTTTAGGACTTTGTTTTTCCTTTGGCCATACTATTAAGGGGGGTATGGACTAGTAGCTTGACCTAGGTAAGTCTAGTGAGTTAGGTGTGGTGCACACTTATCAAATCTAGCACTAGGTAGCTCAGGAATAGCCCTAAGATCAATTAGAGAAAACTTTATTCACATAGGATTTCGAGTTGGAAGTGAATGGATGGTCAAATGATTGACCGAACGCTGGTCTGGTTGTGAGCGGACGCTGGAGGGTGAGTCCGGTCAGTTCATTTGATCAACTAAAGTCATCTGGTACTGATCGGACGCTGAGTGAAAGTGACCGGACGCTGAGTGTCTGCGTCTGGTCAACTCTAGAGAGGTTCCAGAGAGGAAATTTCCTGACCGGACGCTGGTTAGGATCCGGTAACTGACTGAACACTGAACAACGAAGTGATCGGACTCTGGGTGCCAGCGTCCGGTCAACATCAGTAAGGTTCCATAGAGCGTTTTTCTTGACCAGACGCGTCCGGTCAGTACTGACCGGACGCATGTCAGAGTCCGGTCAGAACTTAACGGCTCTTTCTGACACAGTGGCAGGGATAACTGACCAGAGCGTCCGATCACCCTGACCGGAGCGTCCGGTCACCCCGTAGAGTGCTGACTCAGCCTCCCAATGGTTTGTTTTGAATGAGGGGGTATAAATACTTACTCCACTTGTCCATGGGAGGTCTCTTTCCCATTTGTTCAGCTGAGAAACACCTTGAGAGTGCAAGGGAGAGCAAGAGCCTAGTGAGGTGATTGAGATTTGAGAATCCAAGATTAAGGTCCTCATTAGTGAAACGAGAGTAGCAAGTGTGCATCCACCCTTCTCATTAGGCTTGTCGTGGTCAAGTGAGAGTTTGTGCTTGTTACTCTTGGTGATCGTCATCACCTAGATGGCTCGGTGGTAATTGGGAGCTTGGTGATCATCTAGCAGAGCTTGTGGATGGCCCAACTCAAGTTGTGAGCGGTTGTGGGCGATTCACCGCGTCGGAGTGTCGAAGAATCAGCCCATAGAGAGCACTTGATCCTTGCGCGGATCAAGGGAGAGGTACACCCTTGCGTGGGTGCTCCAACGAGGACTAGTGGGGAGTGGCGACTCTCCGATACCTCGGCAAAACATCGCCGCATTCCTTTCCCTCTCTTTACTTTAAGCATTTACATTTGAGCAATTCATTTCATGTCTTTACATTCCTAGAATTGCCATGCTAGAGTAGGATTGGAACTTAGGGTGCTAAACTTTTGTGCGGTAGAACAATAGAAACACATTCTAGGCACAAGGGGTGAAGTGGGCTAAGTGTATGGCTTAATTATTGCAAAGAATTTAGAATTAACCCAATTCACCCCCCTCTTGGGCATCTTGATCCTTTCAGTGCCTTTTGGCCGACTATAGTCTTAGGTGTGCCACTGATAGTGGCGGCCATTGCGGTTGCATCGCCACCGGTTGTCGTAGCCCGCCTCCTATCTCTGACGATGGTGGATGTTGCGGGTATGGTACCACCGATCACCACGGCCCGACTTTGATCTCCTATTCCTCTATAAGCACTGCTTCCATGCGCCTAAACCAGAGGCCCGACTAAATGGCCAGGAGGACCCCACGGCCCTGGCTGACCCCAGGACCCTTCGGCACGCAGCAGCAGGGGCACACGGCAAGGGGGGCATGCTACCACCGCTCCTCAGATCCCCGACATTTGAAAAGGGAAAGTTGGAAAAGACAGGAAAATAAATAGAGAATTGCTTAGACAAAATAGATTATGATTTATTAGGAAATAAATAAGTCTTACTTGTAAATGAAGCAGTCCAAATCTATAAGGACTACTCTCTTGGTTTCTTGGAAGATAAGTTTAGACTGTTTAGGTGCTAAGTCTCCTAAGACTATAAATAAAGGGACCATATAACATTTCAATCTTAAGCAAGAATATAAACTCTTCCCCTATCCCTTCTTCTCTCTTTGTGCACCACCCTCCCTCTCCTCTCTCCTCCATGCCGCCCTCTGCCCTAGCGCCACCGCCCCCTGCCATCACGCCACCGCCCCCAGGGGTGCCCAAGTCGCCCATGCCCCTGCCCTGGCAACTGCATTCATTCCCTCTCAGCAATGTTACATGCGTTAAAATTAAGTACTAACACACTTTACACATTGTTTAAACTTGTTTACAAGGATTAGGGAAGCAGCCAGCACCGATAACCTCCTATGTGGTAATAAGTGATCGTAACCATCCAAATCCACTTAAACGGACAGTCTACAGTCATTTCGGGGTACTGTATCAAATCCCTACACACAAATAGTCACATACAAGCACAGACATGAATGCCTCCAAGATACACATGTGCTGGTTGGTGCATTTGGTTTACTCTGATTTTTAATCAAGTTCAGCCTCTCTTCGATAGATGCATGCAAGCAAGCATGCGGATATCACGGGTTTCCATCAAAGCAAAAAAGTCGGGCCTTTTGGATGGCGTCCACAGGTGGCCATGCCGCAAGTTCGGCATGCCCGAGTTACTTAGGCAGTAGTTTGCTTTCCAGCCAGACTTACGGCGTGCCAAACTTGTGCAACTGTTCCTTTAGTTCATTTTGATGCCGTTTCTTGCCAAAAAGAGCGCCGTACTTTGGGCGCCACTGAAGCCTGGGTGTGGCTATCTTTGGGAACGAAGTAAACAGGCCCATACTTCCTACTGATTGAGCAATGGCCTCATAGAGTCCATCTTGTCTATAAATTTGTGTTTGATTTTCTCTGTCTATTTTCTGTGTTTGTTGAGTTCATTTATTACTTCTGAACTCCTATACATAATAATATATAGTAGGGGGCATCCCTGACCTCTCTTGATGATTCATAAAAATGTGATCCAGAATTTTTAAGACCATGTCTATATCTGGCACAAATCATGTTAGGTATAACTGCATTAATTCAGTTGAGTACTGTATAAATGCATTCCACCGGATGGCAAAATAAAAAGGTGGCATAGAGCAGATGAGACTTGCACCGTAGTTGTTCAGAAATGCAGGGTAGGAAGCAAAAAGGTCATTAGGCAATTTCCATAGTCTGATATTATGGATAGAAGCCAAAGCATGGAGAACATTATCCGAGAGGATTTGTTGTGAGTTTGAGAGGTATTGGGAAGAAAATCATATCCAAGTGTCGCTGGAGTGGGCTGTCACCATTCTTTTTTGGCACACCCTATGTTTACTTTGAGCACTTGGTGCATCAGCGGAGATGATGCCTGACCTCGTAGCTGCGGAGTTAGTGTTGTTTCATGAGGGTGGTAGAGTGGTTTGCTCCGGTGACAACGCTGGCTATGGAATGTATGTCCGTCATAACGGCTCATCTCAGCCGCTAGGTGGGCTTCGGCATATTCGGCTGCTCCTTGTGGCGCTCTGGCGCTGATGGCAAGTGTCAACAGTCCACTGTATTTGTCAGCCTTGCTGGTGGTAACAGGGTAGACAGGAACACAGAAGGCCGAGAGAACTGAAAGCACCTATTACTCTTGCAAGCGAAGTCCTGCGCAGACAGGTGCCTTAGTATACATCAAGTGCGATGCTAGGACGACGTGGAGCATGTTTCACATAGTACATCTGTAAAATAGTGGATGGATTTCGTTAGTTGTTTCACAATATTCTAAGCTTATTTAACGAAGTCATCTTGGATTTTATGGTATGCAAAGAATAACCTCTTATTTACAATTGTTTTCCCAGGGTATAGGATGGATTTTCTGCCACAAAACAGATGAATATTTTTTAAGAAGAAAGTCTATATTAAAGGAGAAAAACAATAAGGTTTGATAGTTGATACGATTATACAAATGCTTTGAATGATTTCAATGCTTGGCAATGCATGAACTAAATGAATCCCAAGTTGTGGAGCGATATACATTTCAAACTTGCACAATCCATATATATGTCAGCAGCACTGATGGACTCATTGTCACAATTCAGGCACTATCTATTAAAATTTGTAGGAGAAAGGTGATCCTGAATTTGCAGAACGATATCTGATTGTGGTCAAGCTAGTGAATCAACTACATTCATTCAATTGGACAGAGTATATAAATTCGACCAAACAGCAAAAGAAAAGGTGGCATAGAGCATGTGAGACTACCACTGTAGTGGTTCATAGAAGTAGCGTAGGAAAGGAAAGCGCCATAAGTAAATTTCTGTTGTCTTGGAGAGAAGCCAAAAGTATTTGTTATGGGTTTGAGAGGTATTGGGAACAAAACCATGTCCTGGAGCTGCCGCTTGACCTCATCATTCTTGCCGTTCTAGATCCCTCCATTCCAAAATAAATGCTCATCTTGTATTTGGAGGAGTCAAACAGTATTGGGAACTACTACTCTGTCATGCGGGTGGTAGAGTGTTTCACTCTGGTGCACGCGCTGCCTGCGTCTTGGTCCTAGCCTGCCCGTCCCCTACCCCAGAAAGTGTCCTCGGTCCTGACAGGAAGATGATGTGTTTCCATCAAACCGGCTTGGCAATTTTAGCGGTGGCCTGGCCATCCTACATGAATGGCATGGAGCTGCAACACGATGCAGCTGGCGGATGTCCTACAAGAAT
This sequence comes from Miscanthus lutarioriparius, assembly GCA_904845875.1. Lineage (NCBI taxonomy): Eukaryota > Viridiplantae > Streptophyta > Magnoliopsida > Poales > Poaceae > Miscanthus > Miscanthus lutarioriparius. The sequence goes on along the minus strand of CAJGYO010000010.1, from coordinate 91,014,634 downwards.
GGGAGAGGTCTCTTGGCCTAGCCATGTCCTTTTTACAAGGAACAAATCAACATGCTTGATCACTCTATGAATAACTAGTTAAATGACTAGAATTATTCAAGTCAGTTTTATGCAGAGATCATCATCATGTTCTCTTCTTTAAAAATTACCCAAATCACCCAAGTAATAAATAAGGTACAGTCACAATGTATAATCATTAATCCATTGAAGATGTAATCATTACGTATTGTCTACATATACTCCACCACGTATGTAAGAGACCTCTTGTTCGGTTATTAATCCCATCCCATAGGGGATGAGAGGACGAGACAGATTTTGACTTGTAAGGGATTTAATCTAGCTCCCTCAATCCTTTCGAATCCCCACTAAACAACAAGTCCTAAGGATGACGCTTTCCATGTAAAAAGGTACTTCCACTTGTCTTTTTTCTATGTTTTTTCTTGAGTTCTTTTCTAACTTCTAAACTCCTATACATAAAAATATATAGTAGCCTAGTAGGGGGACACCCCTGACCCCTCTTGATTCATAATATATAGTAGGACGACACCCCTGACCCCTCTTGATTCATAAAAATGTGATCCTGAATTTTTAGAACCATATCTGACAGATCATGTTAGGTTGCGTTGATTCAGTTGAGTACCATGTAAATGCACTCCACCAAACGGAAAAATAAAAAGGTGGCATGCAGCAAGAGCATATATATGAAACCTCCACTGCAGTTGTTCCGAAATGCAGGTTAGGAACCAAAAAGGTCAATAGGCAACTTCCATAGTCTGATATTATGCACAGAAGCCAAAGCATGGAGAACATTATCCTGGAGGATTTGATGTGGGTTTGGGAGCTATGTGGGTGTAGGGAGTGTCGCTGGAGTGGGCTGTCACCGTGCTTTTTTGGCACATCCTATGTTTACTTCGAGCTTGGCACACCAGCGGATAACATGCCGTTTGACCTTGTAGATACGGAATTACTCCTGTTTCATGAGTGGTTCGCTCCGGTGACAGCCCTGCCTGTGGAACGTATCCCCTTCATACCAGCTTATCTTAGCCGCCCGGTGGGATTCAGCATCTTCGTCTCCTACTCTTCTCCTACTGGCGGTCTGGCACTGAGCACAAGTGTCAGCTGTCCTCTGCCTCTGTCTGCCTCTGTCTGCCTTGCTGGTGGTAACAAGGTAGACAGGAACACAAAGAAGGCTGACAGAACTGAAAGCACCTATTACTCCTGTAAGCGAAGTCCTGTGCTGACATCACGTGCATTAGTATAGATCAAGTGCGATGCTAGGATGATGTGGAGCATGTTTCACATAGTACATTTGGAAAATAATGGAAGGATTCATTAGTTGTTTCACATTGTTGTGAGGTTATTTAAGGTAGTCAGCTTGGATGTTATGGTATGCAACCGCTTATTGACATTTGTTTTGACAAAGTATAGGATATGGATTTTCTGCCAAATAAAACAGATGAATATTTTTTAAGAAAAGAAAGTCCATATTAAAGGACGAGAACAATAAGGCTCGATATGAATGCTTTTGAAAGATTTTAATGCTTGGCAATGCATGAACAAGAGGAATCCCAAGTTGAGGAGCGACATATATTTCAAACTTGCACATTATATATATGTCAGCAGCACTGATGGACTCATTGTCACAATTCAGGCACTATCTATTAAAATTTGTAGGAGAAAGGTGATCCTGAATTTGCAGAACGATATCTGATTGTGGTCAGGCTAGTGTACATTCATTCAGTTGGACAGAGTATATAAATTCGACCAAACAGCAAAAGAAAAGGTGGCATAGAGCATGTGAGACTACCACTGTAGTGGTTCATAGAAGTAGCGTAGGAAAGGAAAGCGCCATAAGTAAATTTCTGTTGTCTTGGATAGAAGCCAAAAGGATTTGTTATGGGTTTGAGAGGTATTGAGAACAAAACCATGTCCTGGAGCTGCCGCTTGACCTCATCATAGTTGCCGTTCTAGATCCCTTCATTCCAAAATAAATGCTCATCTTGTATTTCGAGGAGTCAAACAGTATTGGGAACTACTACTCTGTCATGCGGGTGGTAGAGTGTTTCACTCTGGTGCACGCGCGAGCTGAGATGCCGCCTGGCCTGGCCTCGTGATATATAGCTGCAGCACTGCTGCCTGGGCCTGGGCCTGGGCCTCTCCGAGCAAGCAGCCTTACTTGAACTTAGGAGTATCTCATCCGCAAGGTGGACTTGGGTTGGGGGAATGACAATTTCTCATGTGTTTTGACCGTACTCAATACCATCTTGCAGTTTCAGGTTAGCCTCCATGAATCTGCAAATTTGCCGACTTCACTCCATTTGTTTTAGTTCTGTTATTTCCTGCAGACTGCCTCAATCAGCTAATACATTGCATTCATCCTTTTCAACATTATAGATTTGATAGATCAGTGCAGTCAGCACGTCAATGATCTCATTTCCCATGCTCCTGGAAAGATACTCCCTGCTCAAAAGATAATAGATTTTCAACATAGATCAGTATAGTCCTATTGAAAAGATACATCGTCGGCATTCAGTCTATCCTCGACGCTGCTGGAATGGATGTGCCAAGCTGATTGTCCTCAGATTTTGCTTTCACGGACAACTAAAATAGGTTTGCCTTCCCGTTCAAAAGAGGGGGAAAAACGTTCGACTGATTTCGTTGGCTTCACCAAGCGTCCAATTGGATGTGCCAAATGCACGAATGTGACCTGAATGCTTCGCAAGTTTATTATGAAAATAAAATACAATACGTAGTTTTGTCCGCGCACTGGGAAAATTCCCCAAGAAAAAAGAAGGTATTTCTATCCGACACATGTATAACTTATTTTCTACTAGCTCTTTTAATAAAAAATAAAAAGAGGGTAAGAAATGGACAAATCATAATTGTGGAAACAATAGAACCTTGTATTTTTTAGGCACTTCAATCAGAGCATTTTGTTGTCAAAAAAAAATCAAGTATTTCGCTTGGAAGTTCTGCAACGCTGAAAATTCCACCATGCTGAACACTCAAATCTGGAGTCTGGACTATAGTACCAAACAACAGAGAAGAGAAACTCTTCAATGCTTCTGCCAGGACTCAGAGAGAAGAAAAGCACTGATTGCGCACGCAAACTTCAGTGGCCATCATGTTTCTTTTGTTCAGTTTAGGAGCATTTAGAGCACCTGCCAGCACAAATTGGACTATGCACCAACAACAAAAGGTAATAAAACAATAGAAAGATTGCACATCACATCAGAGCACAAGACAACAAATCAGTGGATAAATTTAGGTGTCCAAATCACTACAAACTGCCTTGAGAAGTCTGAACACATCGCCATCAGCGTGCATTGAGCACATGAGAAAATTGCTGGACCACGCATGGAAAACATCTACACCAGACAGTTTGGAGACGAGGAGATAGGAACACAGTACACAGGAGATAGGAACATAAGACCAATTCAACAACCAAGCGGGGAGAAAATTTGTGGAAAAAAGGGTTACAGGATGCAAATGCAAATCACACTCAAGATACCTTTCCTTGTCTAACTTGCTGTTCCGCATGGCAATACCATCATCCACTTGTCAAATTCCTTTCTGCACAGTAATTATTAGGATATGCACATAGCCTATCAACCTCACACATGTTGCACACGCATTAGAACAGCAATCATGTTTCAGGAAACATATTCTAAGTTGGATTAGCAGAATCTCATATATGATCATGTCTGACTAGGTTATGCAGTATTATTCCACTAAAACAACTCCAGAAATGTGCACATCTCAACTTCTACACATCAATCAGCATCGGTAGTGTGATGTTGAACAATAAATATGGAGAATGGGGAGATAAGGACCATTACCTCCATTTCAGAACTACCTTAACAACTCTGTATCTTGCTATCAATTCCCTCCACTTCATCAACTTGTCAGTAAATGTTGCCATGGTCACTGCAAGGAGAGGACTATTTCCTTGATGCTTCTCATAACTACCAAACTTCTGTTGTGTGGTCTGTCACTTCCGCACTCCAACTGGTTATTTTTCTTGTACAATCATCAATCATTGACTATGGTGTTTGTACAAATGAAAACTGAACATTGATATCAAGTCCATGGGCTCCAAAGAATCAAATGATAGCTTCAGATCACAATTTCAAATCAGTGAGCTTAGTTAGACAGGATCCACAGTACAGGCTTCATTAGGAACTTGGCTACTAAATGAGGGTCTGGTATTTTCTGCAAGGTTGGCGATATGCCAAAACCAAAGCCAAACTGTAGCCAATCAGCCAAAAAAGGGTTCCGGAGACAGTCCTGTTGATTCTCTATACCAAATGGAACCAAAACTGTTCATGATTATCAGCATGAACAGTAAAGTTACATTGGGGAAATACACTACACAAAGTTCAGAAACAACTCCACAATTGGACCATTAATTGTAGGCATATATCAGCAATCCACTATCGTATCTTGAACAATAAAACATCATGGCAGATCTTCCTTTCTTTTGTGGATACCAACCCAGTAGCAAGTAATGATCCTTATAACCAATGCCTCTCATAACTAGTCTTCTTTACCAAATTCACCAAAGCAATCCCAATTGTCGGTTACCCAAACAATACTAGCCTGAAATTACCAGTAAATTAAGCCTTAACTCCTACCTCTTTCAAACCGTGGCTCTCTCTTACCAGCAACGCAAGCCCATCCTTCACCTCACCGGTCTTCTCCGTGACCGCTGCAGCAGCCTTCTCCACCTCTTGCTTCCTATACATCCAGGCCTCTGAGGGAGGTGTCGTGATCACCCTGACTTTAGTGCCGCCAGCATTGATCTCAAGCACCTCTGGCAGTCCGTTCCCGCACCCCCTCGACAGCCCCACATCGACCCTCACCGCCTGTGCGCTACACACTGCATTGATCCCCACTGTCTGAATTGTGTGACCCATCACCATTCTCCTGGCACCAGGGATCATCTCAAGCACCCCCTCGAGCCTCTTGCAGTCGCAATCGAAGCCGTCCGAGAACCTCCTGAGCCAGACCACGGCGTCCCGGCCTCGCACATACTCGGGCGCCCTGCCATTGTCGCCACCCTCGCCGCGGATCCACTCGCTGACCTCCGCATTGATCCGCTCCAGGCCGTACTCGACGTTGGCCTCGAGGAGTCCCCCATGGACAAACACCGAGTCGCCCACCACAAGCACGGTCGGGAGGTCGGCCAGGAACCGGCGCGCAATGGGCCCGTCGGGCCGGAGTGCGGCGAGGCGGGACCGCATCCCGTCCCAGAACTCCGGCTTGACGCCGGGGAAGGACTTGGGCACGCCGAGGAAAGGGTTCCTGGGCTGCGGGTCGAGGTGCTCGCCGCAGCGGCGCTTGATGGCGAGCCCTGCGCGGTACCACCCGGCCCAGGCGGAGAACTCCTGGAGGCCCTGCGGCGTGGCGAAGCGGAAGTCGCCCGAGACGTTCATGACCTCGTGGTTGCCGAGGATGGGGAGGAACGCGCCGCCGCGGGCCTCGGCGGAGAGCGCGAGGCGGCGGAGGAGGTAGAGGAGGCGGAGCTCGTCCCCGCCGCGGTCGAGGATGTCGCCGAGCTGAACGGCGAGGGTGGACCCCGCGGCCCATGAGGCGGCGGAGGAGGATGGGGAGGAGTCGGGGCTGCTGGACGGGGGCACGAGGCCGGCGAGGCGGAGCGCGGAGAGGGACTTGGGGAGGTCCCCGTGGAGGTCTCCGATGGCGACGAGACGGGACGGGGACGGGAGGAACGTGGTCGGGGACGTCGGGGCAGGAGGGGCCGAGGAGGAGGAGGTCGGGAAGAAGATGCCGGACACGGCGAAGTCCACGAAGGCATCGGCGAAGGCGGATACGGCGGCCGGGAGGTCGCCGCAGGCGGGGACGGAGGGGGACGGGGCCGCCGCCATCTTTTTTTTTTTTCTCTCTATTTGTGCTCCGGCACCGGCAGGGATCCCTGATTCGTCTTTTGCGGTTGCGGCGTTGGGCGGGGTGGGCTGCGGAATCTGAAGATAGGTGGCGGCCCGCCTCTTAGGCTGTCTCGAGGAGACGTGTCGCCGAACCTAAACCCCGTATGAATCTCCATCACAGTATGTACAGCCTCCCACAAAATATCTATATGTAAGATCTATTTTAGATGTTAGAAAAGACATAATCTAAATCTGAGTATACTCTTGCAAAAGGAGTGTCTTTTGAATCTTGTTGTTGAAGAAGACTAAAATTAGGTATTAAACTATTTACTTGTAATGCTAATCAAAGAATGAATGGGTCTGAATGGGTCTTGTATTTTGGGTCGAAGACGGTCTCGATGGGACGTGAATGCCATTGGCCCACCCTGCTCCGCTAGTCAGTCGGTCTGTTCACTTGGCTTATAAGCCATACTTTTTCAGCCAACGAATATTATTTTTCTCTCACAACAAATCAGCCAACAGTACTTTCAGCTATGGCTTATATCAGCCAAACGAACAAGGCAAGTGTCCTCGGAAAAAAAGTCAACGGACAAATACTCCATATATTCATATAGGAGAGAACTATTAGTATTTTGGTGAATAAATTGTACTCCCTCCTGTTCTAAATTACAAGGTGATGTTTAAATTCAGGGTCTAAAATTTAGGGGTGTCATATTGAGGTGTTACGTAGAAGTGTTCGGATAGTAATAATAAAACAAATTACAGAAGTCCTCAGTAATTCGCGAGACGAATTTATTAAGCCTAAGTAATCTGTCATTAGCACATGTACTGCAGCTTTACTATAGCACCACATTGTCAAATCATGGACTAATTAGGCTTAAAAATTCGTCTCGTAAATTAGTCACAATCAATTAGTTAATTTTTAGTCTATATTTAATACTCCATGTATGTGTCCAAACATCCGGTGTGAGAGGGACTAAACTTTATGGAGAGGAACTAAACAAGGTCTAAGTCGTTTTGACTTTTTTAGTTTATCTATTTTGCTAAGTATCTAAATATAAATAGAAAAATAGATATACCATAAAAGTTAAAACGACTTATAATTTAAAACGTAGAAAGTGTTATATTAGTATTTTACTCCGCTAGTCTGTTTGATGCACATGGCTGTTATCGGTTAGGCTAAACATTAGTTTAAATTAGTTATGATTGGATAGCTGATTGGCTAAAAATTATAGTTGGAGATTGGCCTTAAAATTAGTTCACATATTAGCAATCTTGTTTACATGCACTAGAGTTAATTCGAGCTAAAATTAGCTATCTAACTATTAACCTATGATATTTAAAGGCAAAATAACCAAATTCGTCCCTGAACTATCGTGCTGGGCTCAATTTCGTCCCTCAACTATGAAAACGTCCGATTCAGTCCTTGAACTATCGTACTGGGCTCAATTTCGTCCCTCAACTACTGCGTCCGATTCAGGTCCACGAACTATCGTGCTGGGCTCAATTTCGTCCCTCAGCTATAAAATCGTCCAATTCAGTCCCACGAACTATCGTCTTTGGGCTCAATTTCAAATTTAACACAGATTGCTTTTTTTTTTTAAATCTAACTAGGGTTAATATCTTTTCTAAAACTTGGTTTGTTTTTTTACGAGCATCTTAAAGACCTCAAATTAAAAAACTCAAAACTAGAATACGTTATAGATCTCATCGAGAACAACAATTTTCATATATAAAGTATCTCCATTTGACCCCATATATGAGAGATATGATTTTTCCAATATGATAAAATTGTATGCTTTGATTAGTATCTTTGTTAAAATATTATTTAATTGTTTTGAGCATCTTAATGACCTCAAATTAAAAACTCAAAACTACAAAGTTATAGATCTCTCAAAAACAATTTTCATATAAAATCATCTTCATCCAAGATAAAAAGCATCTTAATGTATCTTTTAATATAAAGATGATTTTATACATTAAGATCTTTTATATTAAAAAAATACATTAAGATGCTTTTATATGGTCTTGGATGAAGATGATTTTTATATGAAAATTGTAGCTCTCGACGAGATCTACAACTTTGTAGTTTTGAGTTTTTTAATTTGAGGTCATTAAGATGCTCAAAAAAAACAAACTAATGTTTTAGCAAAGATATTAATCCAACTGCGTGCTATAGATTTAAAAATCAAAAAGCAACTGTGTTAAATTTGAAATTGAGCCCAAAGATTATATAGTTCGTTGGACCTCAATCTGACGGTTTTATAGTTTTGAGGGACGAAATTGAGCCTTTAGACGATAGTTCAAAAACAACCTAATCGGACGCTTTTATTAACGGTTAGATTTAAAATGAGGGATTTAAAATTGAGCCCAGTATAGTTCGTGACCTGAACCGAATCGAACCGTTTCGAGGACAATCGTTTTTCGTGAGTTGAAGGGCGAAATTGAACCCAGCACGATAGTTCAGGGACGAATTTGGCTATTTTACCATATTTAAACATGTCCTGAGTACTAATATGAAAGACAGAATTATTATGTGCTGGTGGAAGGCTGCAAGCCAAGCGATAAAACACCAACTTGTGTGTACTGCTTTTTGTAATAGACGTGGGAAACTTCCTATAACAATTTTATTGACTATCAACAATTGTTGCGTGTTCTAGATTTCTAGTTTTGTCAATAAATGACCACATCATTAAGGTACAATGCATCAAGAGCGGATACTAAATTCCAAGTGGGAGCAAATGACACGTACCAAATCATTTTTATTGACTTATCAACTATTAGATGCTCTTGTTGTAGTCGTCGTCATCAAGGATAAGAAGATTAGCTATAGGCTGTAGCTAACCACGATTGAAATCTTCGGGTATACCAGGATTTGCTTCGGTTAAAGAGGATTTGTTGGGGTGAGTAACTGACCTACAAGAGTTTCATGGTTTGTTAATATTTTTGAGTGGAGTGATTGTGGCTTTATTCAAGTACCTGGTTAGTGCATGCTTGTGTGTGTTCACATAAAGAATTGGAGATCTAGAGAAGATGGTGATACTTCTTTTATAGTATAGTTGACTATTTCAACCAAATGTTGCGTTGAAATAAAATTACGGATTTTCTGGGACAACAATATATTGTTAATTACTCACTCCATTCCAAAAAAAGAATAGAATTGTTACTTCCTGAGGAGTCAAACAATCCTAAGTTTAAGAAAGATATCCAAAAAAATTATGAGTAATACTTATGATACACGCTAGCACATGTGACAGAGTGTCCACTAACGCTTGTACATAGTCTAGACGATCAGCATCGAGTAATTACAATAAACTACGAAAGTTTTTGCTAGCAAATAAACACCAAAATGGGTCCATCAAAATTAAAACAATTTCAAGCTAGGCACCATAAGATAGAGCATGAGTTTATTAGGAAAAAAAATCTGAAACTTAGTTTCATAATTTTCCAAGGTAAAACAAATTTTCTAAATTAAACTAGATTTTAGTATTTTTAATTACATTTTTCATTTAAAAATTTGTATAGATTTTCAAAATTTATTTTTAAAAAATATGGATATTAAAAAATATTTGTAGTCTAATTTATTTCCCTGAATTTTCAACTTAGTCCGATTTATCCCCTCAGACATGATGTCACGTTAGCAAAACCACCATAAAAACACTCATGGTGGGAAACTAAATAGTTTTAAAAGATGATAAGGGGATTAAAAAACTAATTTTTTATATAAGTTTAGTTAAAGTTCAAACTGCTTGACTTATCGAAAATTGAGAATTATAGTCTTCTGTGGGCGGAGGGAGTGAAAGGATGCAAACCGAGTGATAAAACACCAACTTTTGTATTGCTTTTTTAATAAACGTGGGAAACTTCCGGTAACAATTTTATTGACGATCAACTATTGTTGCGTGTTCTAGTTTTGTCAAGAAATGACCTCATCCATCGTCAAGGGCACGTTTGGGATAGCTCCCCCAACTCATCCAACGAATCTAGCTCCACTCCACAGAAAGTTTGCCAAACGGTCCAGATTCACCAAAAAAAGAAGGATCCAGGGCCAAATTCACTATTTTGGTGGATCTCCATAAGGGGTGGTGTACCAAATACAGATTGGTGGAGTTGGTGAAAATTACCACCACTTCCATTGGTTACACAACATAACAGTTCGTTCTATTTTTTTTCTTTCTTCTCTCCGCACGCGACCCCGACCTCGCTGTTCTTTCTTCGACGCACGCGGCCCCAACATCTGTCTCCTGTGCTGTCCGCCATGGCCACTCCGGCAAGGCCACGCCTGAGGTCTCTAGCGAGTCCACGCCCGCCCATCTCAGCCGCGTTCGGCGAGTCCGTCTCCTGCGCCGCCCGCCATGGCCGCCTGCAGGAGCACCGCCCGCCGCACTGTCCGTGGATCTACGCCGAGGAGCATCGGCCGCCGCGCGCGAGCAGCCCTGCGTCGAGGCCATGTCGGCTGCAGCGCCGTGTCCCCAATGTCGAGGAGCACAGGCCCCGCTCGCTTGCCCCTCCGGCGAGCTATCTGCAGCGCCCGCCCCCCGCGCCCCGCTCGCCCCTGTCCATGGCAAGCCGTGCTCGCCCCCAGTGAGGCCGCACGTGCCCTCTCCAGGGCGAGCGGTCCTGCACCACGTGCCCCTCGCCGGCGAGCTACTCCGGCCACCGCGCGCCCGTGCAGTGGCCTGCAGAACCGGCCAGAGGAAGAAGACTGGATTTTTTTCAAACATTGACAAGTGGGACCTATCCATGGACAAATATGTCCATTCCATTCAAAATGCCCTTGTGTGGATCTGGAGCGACTCTGTTACCCAAACAGTCCCATGGTGGATTCCAGATCCACTAGTAGAGCTGCTCCTTGGTGAATCCTAGATCCAGATTCAGTCTTTGACAGGTGGATGTGGCAGAACCACCCAAATTATGCTGGCCCACGTGTACCCATCATTGTCCTAAAGACCTCTGACTGTTGTACACGAAAGCCAGATAATTCGGTAGTCTGTCGGGTGTCCTCGGGGAACCCCAAATCATCCATTGTTTACAACTCATACATGAAAGCATCTAGACCCCTAGTTGGGTTTCGGTGATTAATAACAATACAAGATTACTATGACTAACGTGTGTTTTGCAGAGGCAATTAAGTTAGGTCATAGTAACGAAGATCGATTGGGCAATCAAAGTTGTCATGCCCCTACGATGGAAATCATTTTGGTTTTTAAAGGATGGACGACAAGGTTAAGGATGACTAGTTCTAAGTGTCGATTGGAGTTGGAGAGACACTAAGAGTAGTTTAGGACTTTGTTTTTCCTTTGGCCGTACTATTAAGGGGGGTATGGATGGGTAGCTTGACCTAGTTGAGTCTAGTGAGTTAGGTGTGGTGCACACTTGTCAAAACTAGCTCTAGGTAGCTCCTATGAATGCCTAAGATCCTTTGGAGCAAACTTCATTCACATATGTTCGGAAGTTGGAAGTGAATGGAGGGTCAAACACTGACCGGACGCTGGCCCCGGTGTCACCGGACGCTGGCCGCAGGGTCCGGTCAGTTCATTTGATCAACGTCTGCGTTCGGTGTGACCGGACGCTGCAGAGGTCAAGTGACCGGACGCTGAAAGGCAGCGTCCGGTCGACTCCAGTAAGGTTCTAGTGAAGGGAATCTACGACCGGACGCGTCCGGTCAGTACTGACCGGACCCTGAGGGTTCAGCGTCCGGTCGAGTCCAGTAAAGTTCCAGTAAGGGTTTTATGCGACCGGACGCGTCCGGTCAGTTCTGACCGGACCCTGCCAGTGTCCGATCAATACATTTTTACTGGTTCGCGGGTTGAACTGACCGGAGCGTCCGGTCAACACGACCGGAGCGTCCGGTCACCCCGCAGAAGCTCATAACGGTTCGTTTTTCAGGCTGCCTTATAAATAGAAGCTCCACTCGTGTGTGGAGAAGCTTTTGCTCATTCCAACAACTGAGAAACACGTTTGTGAGTGCCAAGAAGAGCAAGGTCCTAGTGAGGTGATTGAGATTTGAGAATCCAAGAGAGTAGCCTCATTAGTGAATCAAGAGTAGTCAAGTGTGCATCCATCTTCTCATTAGGCTTCGCGTGGTCAAGTGAGAGTTCGTGCTTGTTACTCTTGGTGATCGCCATCACCTAGACGGCTTGGTGGTGATTGGGAGCTTGGTGTTCACCCGGCGGAGCTTGTGGGTGACCCAACTCAAGTTGTGAGCGGCTTTGGGTGATTCGCCGCGACGGAGTGTCGAAGAATCAATCCGTAGAGAGCACTTGATCCTTGCGCGGATCAAGGGGGAGCTACACCCTTGCGCGGGTGCTCCAACGAGGACTAGTGGGGAGTGGCGACTCTCCGATACCTCGGCAAAACATTGCCGCGTTCCTCTCTCCATTTACCTTGAGCATTTACTTTAAGTATTTACTTTGAGCAATTCAATACTTGTCTTTACATTCATAGAATTGCCATGCTAGAGTAAGTTTGGAACATAGGTTGCAAGTCTTTTGTGCGTTAATTTGATAGAAACACTTTTCTAGGCACAAGGGGTTAATTGGGCTATCCGTAGGATTAGATTATTGCAAGAAAATTTAGAATTAGCCCAATTCACCCCCCTCTTGGGCATCTTGATCCTTTCAATTGGTATCGGAGCCTCGTGCTCTCGTTTTTAAGATTAACCGCTTAGAGTAAGATGTCTCACGGGGATGGACCTCCTCCTATCTTCGAAGGGTATGATTTTCCATATTGGAAAATTCGCATGGAGGCATACCTAGAAGCTCTAGACGTTGGAATACTTAGAGCCGCCTCTCAAGGGTTCCCAACACCTAAGAATCCCGCACAACTTCAAGGCAATGAAGTGAATTATGAAAAATGGAATGCAAAGGCTCGCAACACCATATTTAGAGGTCTTTGCAAAGATGTGTTCAACCGCGTAAGGAACCACAAAGACGCCCATGCTCTATGGTCGGACGTTTGTGCGCTCCATGAGGGAACTAAGAGTGAGCGTGAGGAACGCTATCATCTTGTGATTAAAAAGCTAAATTCATTTGAGATGCTTCCCAAGGAATGTGCTAATGAGATGTATTCACGTTTGAATGTTCTTGTAGAGGAAGTTAATGGGCTTGGACTTACTCAAATGTCGCCTTCTGACGTTGTGAGAAAGATCTTGAGTGTCCTCCCCATTGACAAATATGGTCATATTGTGACCGTGCTACACCAAGGTGATCTTTCCACCGCTACACCGACACAAATCTTGGGAAAGATCAATGCTCATGAGATGTACATGCACATCACCCCACAGATGGCCCATCCTCTATAAAGAAGAAAGAGAAGGACTTAGCATTCAAAGCTAGCCAAGATAAGGGCAAAGCAGGACTTGAGTATGAGAGCTCAAGTGATGAAAATGATGAAGAAAGCCTTGCTCTCATGGTGAAAAAGACCGCCAAGATGCTAAAAAGGCTAAACAAGAGTGGCATCAAGTTTGACGGCAAGAAGAAGAAGTTCTTCACTAGCTCAAGAAGGAAGTCAATCTCCGAAATGGATTGCTACAATTGTGGCGAACTTGGCCATCTAGCTCATCAATGTACAAAGCCCAAGAAAGACAAGTTCAGGAACAAGAACAAGGGCAAGAAAGATGACTCAAGCAATGAAGATGATGATGAGAAGAAAAAGAACAAGCCATACAAGAAGAGAGATGGCAAAAAGAGGGACTTCTACAAGAAGAAGAAAGGTGGAAAGGCCTACATTGTCGGTGATTGGCTCACGGACATTGATTCATCAAGTGGATCATCCGATGATGATAGTGACGATGAAAAGGTGGCCGCCATTGCTATTGATCTTGCATCTTCACCGCCATCATTGCCATCATCCTCTACACACCTATGCCTTATGGCCAAGGGTGAATGCAAGGTAACTAAGAGTAATGATAGTAGTGATGATGAACATGCTAGTGATGATGATAGCGATAGCGATGATGATGACTCACCTACATATGATGATCTTGTCAAAATATTAAGAAAATACACTAAGATCATTAGAAAGAGTAGAGCTACAAATGAAAAGCTTGATGCTAAAAATGATTCACTCTTAGCTAAGTGTGATACATTTGAAAAGGCTAATGATGAGCTTCGAGAAACTAATGATGCTATATCATCCAAACTCAAGGAGCTCAAATCCTTCAAGAAAGAGCTTAAAGATAAACATGATAAACTTGAGTGGGTGCACAATGAACTCATCACTAGCCACAACAAGCTAAAAGATGAATACACTACTCTTAAGATTAATCATGATACTCTTGTTATTGCTCAAGAATTTTTACCAAATGTGCCACATGATGCTACTAACCATGTTGTCAAGATTGATATAGCTACCTCATGTGATGATTTAATTGATGAAAGCATTGAGCATAGATCTAGTAGCAAAGGCAAGCAAGTGGTTGAGTGCAATGACTATGATGAGTATGTCAAGCTCAAGAGTGACAATGAGAAGCTCATGAAAGATCTTGAAGAGATGAAAAGTCACAACACCATTGTGATAGAAACTCTTGATCATGACAAAGAGTTGATCCTTGAGAATGAGAAGCTAAAAGAAGAAAACAAGAAACTCAAGGAAGAGAAGAACAATGATATTCTCAAGGAAGAGAACAAGAAGCTCAAGATGGAGAAAGAGCATCTCAAGGTGGGATTGAGCAAGTTTGCTAGAGGCAAGCATCTCCAAAGTGAGCTACTCATGAATACCGTCATGAAGATGGATAGAAGTGGCATTGGATATATGGCAAGTGTAGAAAAGATGAAGGCCCAAGCTCAACACCAACAATCAAAGCCAAAGCCAAAGCCAAAGAGATGTTTTGAGTGTGGACAAGAAGGCCACTTTGCTCATGAGTGTCAAACTCCACCACCACAACCCTTGCCCAAGCATGCTAGACCCTTTGCTTTCAATGCTCACTACAGGCTTAGAAAAGATTCTAGTGGAAAGATAAAAGTCATGTTCTTAGGACCCCCCAACAATAGTAGGCCTAAGAAGATTTGGGTGGCTAAGTCACTTGTTGAGAAGGTGAAGGGCCCTCAACAAGTTTGGATCCCTAAAGCTTGAATCTCTTGTGTGTAGGTGAACTACAAGACCGGTGGAAGTCATTGGGTTATTGATAGTGGTTGCACTCAACATATGACCGGTGATCCTCGTATGTTCACCTCACTAGATGAAGAGGTAGATGGACAAGAGAAAATAACATTTGTAGATAATTAAAAGGGCAAGGTTAAAGGATTGGGCAAAGTGGCAATATCAAATGATCATTCCATCTCCAATGTGCTCTATGTTGCTTCATTGAGCTTCAACTTGCTATTTGTTGGGCAATTGTGTGATCTTGGCTTTCAATGCTTATTCACCGAGAAGGAGGTTGTTGTATCCAAGGTAGATGACAATCAAGTGATATTCAATGGATTTAGATACAACAACTTATATCTAGTTGACTTCACCTCCGAAGATGCAAACTTAAAGACTTGCCTATTCACCAAAACAACACTTGGGTGGCTATGGCATAGAAGACTTGCTCATATTGGGATGAGCTCACTCAAGAAGCTTATGAAGAATGATTTGGTGAGAGGGTTGAAGGATGTGAAGTTTGAGAAGGACAAGCTTTGTAGTGTATGTCAAGCCGGCAAGCAAGTTGCAAACACTCATCCAACCAAAGCTTTCATGTCAACCACAAGAGTGCTAGAACTCCTACACATGGATTTATTTGGACCAACAACATACAAGAGTTTGGGAGGAAATCTCTATTGTCTTGTGATTGTGGATGACTATTCAAGGTATACATAGGTGTTCTTCCTTCATGACAAATCCGAAGTTGCATCTTGCTTCAAGAAGTTTGCCAAGAGAGCTCAAAATGAATTTGAAGTGAAGCTCAAGAAGATAAGAAGTGACAATGGCAAAGAGTTTGATAACACAAACATAGAAGCTTATTGTGATGAAGTTGGAATCAAACATGAAGTCTCCGCAACTTATACTCCTCAACAAAATGGTGTAGTTGAGAGGAAGAACCGGACTTTGATCACTCTTGCAAGGACAATGCTAGATGAGTACAACACCCCCGAAGCTCTATGGGCGAAAGCAATCAACACCGCATGTTATGCATCCAATCGCCTATTCCTTCAAAAGTTCCTTGGCAAGACACCTTATGAGTTGCTAAATGGGAAGAAGCCGGACGTCTCATTCTTTAGGGTGTTTGGTTGCAAATGCTACATCTACAAGAAGCGGCAACACCTAGGGAAGTTTCAAAGACGTTGTGATATAGGTTTTCTTGTTGGTTACTCATTGAAGTCTAAAGCATATAGAGTATTTAATCATGTTACCGGCTTGGTTGAAGAAACATATGATGTGGAATTTGATGAATCTAACGGCTCCCAAGGAGCACATGAGAATCTTGATGATGTAGGTGATGAACCGTTGAGAGAGGCTATGAAGAATATTCTGGTGGGAGACATCAAGACAAAAGATGATGAAGATGATGTACAAGTCATTAACCAACCTTCTTCATCAAGTGTACCACAAGATGGTGAAAAAGATGGGAGAGTAGAAAATGAAGATACTCATATCTCCCATGAGCAAATGGTGGTACAAGCACAAGATGTTGATGCTCCACAACCTCCTCCTCAAGTGGTCAATAGAAGAAATACACCTCTCCTACAAGATCATCCACAAGATCTCATCATAGGGAGTCCATCAAAGGGTGTAATGACTCGATCTCAAAAACTTACTTCATTTATTGCTCATCACTCTTTTGTCTCTTGCTATGAGCCTACCAAGGTAGAAGAAGCTCTTAAAGATCCGGATTGGATCAATGCCATGCATGAAGAGTTGAACAACTTCACTCGCAATGAAGTTTGGACTCTTGAAGAGCGACCAAAAGGTGCAAGAGTCATTGGAACAAAGTGGGTGTTCCGCAACAAGCAAGATGATCAAGGTGTTGTTGTGAGGAACAAGGCAAGACTAGTTGCAAAGGGGTTCTCTCAAGTTGAAGGCTTGGATTTTGGAGAGACCTTTGCACCGGTTGCAAGATTAGAAGCCATTCGTATCCTACTTGCATATGCATCACATCATGAAATGAAACTATATCAAATGGATGTGAAAAGTGCATTTTAAATGGCTTTATTAATGAACTAGTCTATGTTGATCAACCTCCCAGGTTTGAAGACCCTAGATATCCTAATCATGTTTATAGGTTGTCCAAGGCACTATATGGACTTAAGCAAGCCCCAAGAGCTTGGTATGAGCGCCTTCGGGACTTCCTTATTGTGAAGGGCTTCACCATTGGGAAGGTCGACACTACACTATTCACCAAGAAGTTTGATGGGCATATCTTCATTTGTCAAGTATATGTTGATGATATCATCTTTGGATCATCAAATGAAGACTCATGCAAAGAATTTGGTGAATTGATGTCAAAGGAGTTCGAGATGTCCATGATTGGTGAGCTTACATTCTTTCTTGGTTTTCAAGTCAAGCAAATGAAAGAAGGCATCTTCATCTCTCAAGAGAAATACACTAAAGATATTCTCAAGAGATTCAAGATAGATGAATGTAAACCAATCAAGACCCCAATGCCTACTAATGGACATCTCGACCTAGATGAGGGAGGTAACCTGGTTGATCAAACTCTCTACCATTCTATGATTGGTAGCTTGTTATATTTAACCGCATCTAGGCCCGACATCATGTTTAGTGTGTGTATGTGTGCTAGATTTCAAGCTAGTCCTAAGGAAACACATTTAATTGCCATAAAAAGAATCCTTAGGTATATTAAGCACACACCAAGCATTGGCCTTTGGTATCCTAAAGGAGCTTTATTTGAATTAATTGGCTATTCTGATTCAGATTACGCCGGATGCAAAGTTGATAGAAAGAGCACATCCAGAGGGTGCCATTTGCTTGGTAGATCGCTTGTGTCTTGGTTCTCCAAGAAACAAAATAGTGTGGCTTTGTCCACCGCCGAAGCGGAATACATTGCCGCGGGTGCTTGTTGTGCACAAATATTATACATGAAACAAACTTTGCTAGACTATGGAGTAGTTCTAGAGAAGGTACCTCTTTTGTGCGACAATGAAAGTGCGATAAAACTTGCAAATAATCCGGTTCAACACTCTCGCACCAAGCACATAGATATCCGCCATCACTTTCTAAGAGATCATGTTGCTAAAAATGATATATCACTAGAATGTGTAAGATCCGAAGATCAATTAGCGGATATCTTCACTAAACCGCTAGATGATGCTACTTTTTGTAGATTGCGAAATGAGCTCAATGTACTTGATTTTAGTAACTTCACTAAAAATTGAGCTTGTGTTGTCCCTTGCATTCATTGTAATATACAACATGCTTAATTTGTGGCAATGCATATAGGGCTTGTCTAACATGGTTAAGATAACCGCCGCAAAGCGTGTGAAGAAGCTTAACCTTGGATCAAACTTGACAAGCAACTAGATTTATTTACAAGTATTGCATATGCATGAATGTTATTTTGTCGTTTTGTTCCATTTGCCCTCTTGTTGCCTATTTTCTTAAAAGGAATTATAGCCTAAGGCAAAATATTTTGAAAAATTTGAGGGTTTGAGAGAGGTCACTCACATCAGTCCCAATTGGTGTTTATTTGGATCTTATTCATGTTGGGACTTGATTGGGAATAGGCAGCGCGAAGGAAGTTTGAAGTTTTGCTGGTAAAAGTGCACCGGACGCTGCACCGGACGCTGCTGTCCAGCGTCCGGTCAGTTCATAGGAGGTGAACTACTGGTGAAGGAGTGACCGGACGCTGTGTCTGTGCGTCCGGTCAGGAGGGGATCCAGCGTCCGGTCGATCGAAGGAAGAACAAGCTGATCTGACCGGACCCTGCCTGCGTCCGGTCATGGACCACCGGACGCGTCCGGTCCCGATTCCAGAGGAATTGGACCTCTCTGGAATCGACCGGACGCTGGGTGGTAGCGTCCGGTCGCTACCACCGGAGCATCCGGTCAGTGGATCTCGCGTGGCTTCAGGTCTCTTTTCTCCGTTTCCTTCTCTGTCGCGTTTGGGACCCTCATATAACCGCTGCCTTCGTTTTGTTTCCCCATGACCTAGCCCTAGCCCTTGCCGCCGCCAGGTCGCCGCCGCAGCCTAGCTCGCAGCCGAGCTCCTTGCACCGGCCACTCTCGCCACCGCGCCTCCCTTGTCCGCGCTCGCCCAGCCCTCTCGCCACCGCGCCGCCTAAAGCCGAGCCCGCTGCCAAGCCTCATGCGATCGCCTGACCTGTGCGTCTCCCGCGTCTCAGCGCCGCCGTCGGCTTCCCAGGCACCAAGGCCCATTCAAGGCCATTGATTCAAGCCCTAGCCCTTCTCCTCGATTGGTTGGTAAGGCATTATCCTTGTTTTTGATTTTGTCTTGCTTGTGACCTAGACCAATCGCAAGCACTAATTTCAAAACCATCCAGAGCAGTCAATCCTTTCACCGTTCTTTGCAGCCCTAGATCCAGCTGGTTCCGAGGTTTCCCCCGTGTGACATCTTTTCTTTTCTCGGATCGCCGATCGTCAGGTAGCTTGCCCGTCGTCTCAATTTCGTACCTACATTGCTTGCTTCCTAGGTTTTCGCATCTATTAGATATATTGTATTTATTTGTATTTCCATCTATTCTATCGTGCAGCGAGTCGGTTCCATTGTGGTTCTTGTGGCAGTTGGCAGTCAACCCGGAGCCAAGCTCGCGAGTAAGGATCGAGGCCAAGCCTCGAGAGTGTCAGTTTGTCTGTTGATCTTGATCCTTTTAATTGGTATCAGAGCGTCAGTTCATCATCTTGTCAGTTCAGATGGCTCGCACCAAGAACGTTGGTGGTGGCCCAGATGATGATGATCGGAGGCCCCCGCCTCGCAAGCCTATAGATCCCAAAGGCAAGGCAACAAAAAAGATTGCATCCAAGAAGAGGAAGTACCCAGATAGAGAGACAGCCAGAGCAGCAGCAGTTGCAGAGGCAGCAGATCATGTTGAGAGAGGTGGTGTCTGCAGTGGACTTGTCATTACAGATCAGCCGGTTTCACCAGCACTGAGAGCTGCTCTTGAGGAGGTTGAGCGTCGTCACGGTAGTCCAGCAAGGACTGCCACGTTTGCAGGACGGCGGATTGCCATTGTGGAGGGTCAGTCAGCAGTACAGGAGTCACAGTCATCACAGTAGCCCCCACCAGCAGAGCCTCACCGCTCGGGGAGACTCGGGGAGGGTCAAGAGGCCGAGGAGACCGAGCCGGCACCTCGATTCGCGCCCGCTCTGGTTGTACTAATGCTACAGTTCCACCGAGGCTAGCTACACAGCGCAGGGGTTCACGCCCACCACCTAGACCTCAGGGTCCGCCTCCAGTGGTACACCTTGACTTGAGGGCCGCCACAGCCAGATAGGTTCGCCAGCTCAGGTTTGTTGAGTTTGATGTGTGGTTCCCTCCAAGGAGGGATGAGAGAGCAGCAGAGGGGTTTTACACGCCACTGCAGGAGGATTTCTACAATGCTTATCTCAACAGTGGGGCTGTGTTCAGATCTCAGAGAGTCTGCAGTATAGAGCCTATTGTGGCAGTAGCCGTAGAGCATATCCACCCTTACTTGTCATATCTACCGGGGCTTACAGATCTGATTGGCCAGACAGGAGTGTATGTACCATCTTGGGTTCGGCAGTTCTACGCATCGCTCTATGTTGACCCACATCATAACTTCATTCATTTTGCATTCAACGGCAGAGATTACAGAGTGATGAGCCAGAGGGCGGGGGAGATACTGAGGCTACAGAGCAGCTGTCAGATTGCATGAGGTGTGTTATGGACAAAGAGGAGCCTCCTAGGCATCCTCATGGAGGATAGTGCCCCCTCTTGATCTTGTGTGCCATTGCTTTAAGGAGCCCTTTGGTGAGGGGTCGAGGAGGAACCCCAGTGACTGACTCCTACAAAATGAGTACTAGAGGCTATAATCGGGAGGACACTTCTTCCCGGTTGGGATCTGAGAGAGGTCTCGACTCGCCTCAGACTCTGGCTCCTTAATGCCCTCGATGCACAGCAGACCGTGTTTGACATTTGGGACCTCCTTCTATCGAGATGGAGGATACTATAGCTTGAGGGTTTCAAGGGTCGAGGCAGCTCCTTTATGCACATTGGATCACATTCTTGATGCTCAAGTCTGCATGCAGGTCGGGACCCCAGAGATGGTTGTCGAGTACAAGGGTGCCACTATAGAGTTCCCAAATTATAACATGGCATAGAGGATCGTGCACAAGACACACCACGGGCACCTACTCAGGCCCGATCGCCCGTCCGGATGTTCCAGTCAAGCAGCTCAAATAGGGCGAGAGATTATCGAGAGCATAGCCGCTACTAAGGAGCAACTTGAGGCACATCGGAGGTGGCGAGTATGCATGGATAGCTCGATGATGACTACCACCTATATTCTCGAGATGCCTCCACGCAGACCATCGATGCAGAGGCCGCGGTTCTAGCTCAAGACCACCGCACCTCGAGACGGACCCGCTCTTATTGCCATACTTGAGTGGATGCAAAGCGGGACCCGTGCTCGCCCGAGCACAGAGACAACCGCCAACTTTGCATAGTTCCAGGTTCGTCAGGACGAGTTTTAGAGGCAACAAATAGGTACTCCAAAGAAGGCAATGGCGGATGCACCAAGCGAGATCCTATTGCGGCGAAAGCGGCTTATGGGCTTCATGCAGCATGTTGTGACAGCACTTGGGGCCCCACAGCCATAGCCTTCGCCCCAGCTTGCTTAGCCTACTACCACTTCGACGACTCCAGCAGTACAGCCCAGTGGGCTCCAGAGTCGTGACAGACGAGCCTCCCTTCGGTTTGCTTCACCTCTTGTATAGGTGTCCCAGTGGTTAGCCTCACCCGTGGTAGCCCCGTAGTTCACTCCACTTTAGATGGGCTTCACACCGGAGGAGTCACCCTCGCTATTTGTGCCTGACACGTCAGTCTCCAGGAGTCTTGTAGCATCTTTCAGCGAGCTGACTAGCATGCCCACACCACCTCATATGCATGCCGCCGGTCCTTCAATAGCAGCTCTAGTCGCAGTGACTACTCAGAGGCTTCCTAGCTTAGTCGCATCATCAGATCCTATAGATGTACCAAGACTTCACAGCAAGACTGTCTTTGTCAGCTCAGACCAGACTGCTTGAATGACACTTCCCCGCCACAGAGGGTCATCAGTTTAGAGCTCGAGGTCGAGATGATGGCACTTTTCGGTTCCAGCTTGCTCCTCGTACCTCAAATACTTTGGCTCGTCACGCTCACAGCAGCCCACCCGTCCAATTCCCTAGGTTTTGGTGTTTGACGCCAAAGGGGGAGAGGGTTCGAGTATGTAGACTCAGGGGGAGCGACTTTTAGGGGGAGCTAGTTATATAGTATTAGCTTATTATTAACATTTGGAGTTTTATTTGTGTGATACACTATTACTTTTGCATTCGTGTGTTTACTTTCACGCATATTATTCTATCTATGTGATAGTGTTATCTATGTGATTGTGATATATGACATGTGTGCTCTCTACTTTACATTATTTATATGTCATATCACTTGTGTTATTGTTCATTTGCCCTTGCTTCCGCGATTATACTCTGATGCAAATGAGCTTTGTTAATCGTACTCATGCTTAATTCACATCCTTTGAGTACATTGTGTTGGCTTGGGTCATGTAAGCTTGACTAACACTTTTGTTTTTATCGACAAAAACTTATATGAACCAAGCCCGTCAAAAACCTCACTCTTTCACATACTCGAGGTGGTATTGTCATCAATCACCAAAAAGGGGGAGATTGAAAGCATCTAGGCCCCTAATTGGGTTTCGGTGATTAATAACAATACAAGATTACTATGACTAACGTGTGTTTTGCAGAGGCAATTAAGTTAGGTCATGGTAACGAAGATCGATTGGGCAATCAAAGTTGGCATGCCCCTATGATGGAAATTGTTTCGGTTTTTAAAGGATGGATGACAAGGTTAAGGATGACTAGTTCTAAGTGTTGATTGGAGTTGGAGAGACACTAAGAGTAGTTTAGGACTTTGTTTTTCCTTTGACCGTACTATTAAGGGGGGTATGGATGGGTAGCTTGACCTAGTTGAGTCTAGTGAGTTAGGTGTGGTGCACACTTGTCAAAACTAGCTCTAGGTAGCTCCTATGAATGCCTAAGATCCTTTGGAGCAAACTTCATTCACATATGTTCGGAAGTTGGAAGTGAATGGAGGGTCAAACACTGACCGGACGCTGGCCCTGGTGTCACCGGACGCTGGCCGCAGGGTCCGGTCAGTTCATTTGATCAACGTCTACATTCGGTATGACCGGACGCTGCAGAGGTCAAGTGACCGGACGCTGAAAGGCAGCGTCCGGTCGACTCCAGTAAGGTTCTAGTGAAGGGAATCTGCGACCGGACGCGTCCGGTCAGTATTGACCGGACCCTGAGGGTTCAGCGTCCGGTCGAGTCCAGTAAGGTTCCAGTAAGGGTTTTATGCGACCGGACGCGTCCGGTCAGTGCTGACCGGACCCTGCCAGCGTCCGGTCAATACATTTTTACTGGTTCGCGGGTTGAACTGACCGGAGCGTCCGGTCAACACGACCGGAGCGTCCGGTCACCCCGCAGAAGCTCATAACGGTTCGTTTTTCAGGCTGCCTTATAAATAGAAGCTCCACTCGTGTGTGGAGAAGCTTTTGCTCATTCCAACAACTGAGAAACATGTTTGTGAGTGCCAAGAATAGCAAGGTCCTAGTGAGGTGATTGAGATTTGAGAATCCAAGAGAGTAGCCTCATTAGTGAATCAAGAGTAGTCAAGTGTGCATCCATCTTCTCATTAGCCTTCGCGTGGTCAAGTGAGAGTTCGTGCTTGTTACTCTTGGTGATCGCCATCACCTAGACGGCTTGGTAGTGATTGGGAGCTTGGTGTTCACCCGACGGAGCTTGTGGGTGACCCAACTCAAGTTGTGAGCGGCTTTGGGTGATTCGCCGTGACGGAGTGTCAAAGAATCAATCCATAGAGAGCACTTGATCCTTGCGTGGATCAAGGGGGAGCTACACCCTTGCGCGGGTGCTCCAACGAGGACTAGTGGGGAGTGGCGACTCTCCGATACCTCGGCAAAACATTGCCGCGTTCCTCTCTCCATTTACCTTGAGCATTTACTTTAAGTATTTACTTTGAGCAATTCAATACTTGTCTTTACATTCATAGAATTGCCATGCTAGAGTAAGTTTGGAACATAGGTTGCAAGTCTTTTGTGTGTTAATTTGATAGAAACACTTTTCTAGGCACAAGGGGTTAATTGGGCTATCCGTAGGATTAGATTATTGCAAGAAAATTTAGAATTAGCCCAATTCACCCCCCTCTTGGGCATCTTGATCCTTTCAATACAGGATCAACAATGAAGTTACCACAACATTACAACATTTGGTACAAAAAAATATACATCGGAGTGTGGAAGACTTATAACATTAATTTACAAAACAT
Organism: Miscanthus lutarioriparius; assembly: GCA_904845875.1. Classification (NCBI taxonomy): domain Eukaryota; kingdom Viridiplantae; phylum Streptophyta; class Magnoliopsida; order Poales; family Poaceae; genus Miscanthus; species Miscanthus lutarioriparius. The sequence continues at coordinate 90,990,269 of CAJGYO010000010.1, read as the reverse complement.
GTTAAGTAAAACTTAACTTTAGATCTAAAAGGTGAATAGGACAGCGGAAGAAAATTAGAAAAAGCACCTAAGGTAGAAGAGACATCCAGATCATGTCGAGCCCACCGATATGACCTTGATTATCAGCACAAGTCAGAACCTATAACAGGGGTTAACAAACCCTGAGTACTTGAGGGTACTCAACAAGACTTACCCGACTAAAAGAAAAGACTCCAAGGGCATGCTGGCTTTAAGGAAGGATTGAAGCAAGAAGTAACTTTTGTAGAAAAACTTACTATGAGTGGATCCTTACTTTTTAATGTTTTAGCTGTGTATTAAGTTTACCAGTAGTATTCAATTTGGACCTAATCTAAATCAATCATTTCATTAATCATCTCATCTCTTTTCATTTCATATCCTAAAGTAACCATGTTCCATTGATTAACTACGATGTAGATCGGGGGATCGAGTCTCCATAACCGAGGAGCATGATGATTCGAATCGATTTGGCCCAGCTGGGGTTTCCTTATCACACGACATGCAGGTCCTAGACCTACATATATCAACCTTCACTCGGATCCTCCAAAATTGGAATAGGTTCACGCCACCCGAGAGCACAGTACTCCACCACCCTACCCTATTCCAGTAGGGTGGGTACACACTACTCTCACCATCTCTCCACTCCCAGTGCGCGGTTGTCCTTTCCCATAATGGAATAGCCAAGATATTAGGCTTACCGGAGTATGTGGCCAGTACTGCAAGGTCTCGAACATGACAGGTCTACAACGGATGGTCCTTAATCGACATAGATAGGACAAACACGACCAGGCAACCCTATCGGCTTAACCACCAGAGACATAACCCGTGTCCCGTCCGATCTCAATTTAAACATTATCATTATCATGGTATTCTCATGATCCAAAAACGGAACCGAGAAGAACCAAGGTAAAACCTATTTCTAGCGAATAATGAAACCATCATTCGACTTCTATCGAAGTCTAGGCATTACTAAGCATTTAGAGATATCGACCTATTCATACAAATAGGGAAGAACTAAGGATACCTAAATATCAAGGTAATCATGCATCAACGTTATTTGACCAACTCATATTTACTTAATGCACATCTCACAAGACGTAAAGTGTAATGAAGATTTATAAATACTAGAGAAGGATTTATGCTCCGGGGCTTGCATGCGTTGCAGAGATGGTTAGATTCCATAGAGGATCATAGGAGTTAGACTTGGCACCAACACCACTGGTGGATGAATCTTCTCCAAAGCTTGTCCACGAGAACCTTCTCACTCTCGTTTACTACATGTAATAATGATGCTTTGCTTAACATGATGTAATGTATGACATGATGCATGATGTAAGACATACAAGTGTATGAATGAAACTTAACAAACTTAAGAAAGTTGAGTACAACTTTCCTTCGCCAAAGAACTAGGGTTTTTATCACACTAGCATGTACAAGCAAGTGATTACATGAAAAACATTTACATGACTTAATCACTTTACTCAAGATATTGCTTACAAGAAGTAATCAAGACTTTCATACAAGCATCCATTGGTTTGTTATTTAATTAAGTTATTTTAATTTTTATATATAAACAAGTTGATTCAAAGCATAGCAATCAAGTAAATTAATTGTCAATGAACAACAGGGGTTTGAGTGTTCCAAGGTCTACATTCAAAGTATAAAACTCACCAAAGTTATCTAAGCATTTTCCTAATTTATTTTAGTATTTATTAATTAATAATTAAAGCATGTCATTAAGTGGATAAATTAAAATTATCAAAATAGTACCATAATTTTCATGAAGATAGGTCTAAACATGTAAAGCATACACAAAAAGTTTCATGATTAAAGGATAATTATTTTAGCCTATCAAAATCATGGAAGGTACATTTATTAATTAAAAGAGCTTATTTTTAAGCATACCAAAATTACTGAAAATGACTATTTCATATTTTTCCATGGTAGAGCATCTCATAGAAAATCTACATATAAAATTTCATGAATTTAGCATGCACCAATAATTAGTTATGAAAATAACAAGAATCAGCACTTTTAATCCATTTCTGAAAAAGAATAAATCATTTTAAACTTTTCTCACTCACCCCAGCGACCCACGGTCACTGACACACGGGGCCGGTGGTCAACCCCGACCCTGCCCGCCTTGACAGCGAGCACGCCGGCGGGTACGTGACGGAGCTCGCTGGCGGCGGAATCTCCGGCGACGAGAACCACCTCGGTGTGCTCCCCATCAACCCCTGCACCCAACCACGCTATCAAACGAACGTTTTAGAGCCTGGTTCATGCGCAGCCATGGCCATGGCGGCACGGTGGTGCGGCGGTGGGTTCACCGCTCCGGCGGTCGGCTGACCTATCTATCACTCGGGGTTAGCCTCAGGATGCTCGCCATGACTTGGTCGACCTCTCGGATGAAGCAGAGACAGAGGCGAAGCAGATGCCGGCGTCCACAGCAAGGATGGCGGTGTGAACCGGCGTCGAAGGTGGTGTTTCGGTGCGTCTGCTGCTCTACAGATAAAATGGAGGAGCTGATCATGATTACGGAACCATGACGAACACAGCGCAACAAACGGGAGGTTAAGAGGCTCATCCGAGCGTCCTGGCCACGACGGAGGTGACCACGGCGGCGCGATGGAGCTTGCGCGGTGAAAAACGGCGGTGTGCTCAATGGGTGCGCAACGGCGAGGCGAACTCGACTGCGAGACAAATTGGCCAGAGGCGAAGCATGGTCGATGAATTTGTCGGCGAAGTGGAGGAGCTCGGCGGTGGCACTGAAAGAGAAAAAGAGCGAGACGGCTGCCGGCATGGGGTATTTAAAGGCGAGGGCGATGTCACGATGTTGGCAGCACCTTCGCGAGCTTGGCCGCACGGGAAATGCCCCGAAGGCGCAGCAAAACCATGCACGGCGGTGACGTGGCTGCAGGCAGCATGCCATCGACACTGTAGCAGTGGCCTCCCCCTTTTCATCTTCTTCCAATTTCTCCCAAATTCACGTAGCAACTTGAAAAACTCCAAAAGCAAAAGTTGTACAGCTTGACGAGATCTTCAACTTTGCTTAAAGGACCAACACCAAAAACTTGAAGATTTGAAAGATTTTGAATTTCAAAGAGAAGCACTTGGAAACTGAAACACTGCATTCAGTTAAGGATTTGGAAATTCAATTAGATTAACTAACTTTGAGCAATTAATTAAAGATTAAGCATTGACCTAACATCACATCTAATTACACAGTAACATAGCTCAACTATACTATAAATCAATGCAACACAAGTTGGACAAAATTTTATTCATGAAAATTAATTTTATAATTTACCAAAAATTGAACTTAAACACTGAATTTCAGGGACTTAGGCAGAAATTGCTGTGTGAAATTCAGCACCAAATCCAACCTTTGGGCTCAATTTTAAACATGTTTGACTTGAAAACTCAAATAAACTTTTGTTCCATATAAAAGATCATACTTTAAACTACAAAATATATATTAACAAAAATTTATTTGCTTAAGCAAATTCACATATATAAATTCACAAAGAACCTTAAATGAGATTATTGTTAACATTGATAACATTTCATGTAACGTATAAAACACTACATAGGCAACATATATTTGCTATAAATGAAACATGGAATGCATTTATGCCACAATGCTTATGCATGATGATGATCATGATCAAGGTTTTATTAAGTTTGTAACACCTAGGGTGTTACAGTGAAGCTGTCTCAAATAGGCCCTAAGGTACAATGCATCAAGCGTGGACACCAAATTCCATGTCCATGGGAGCAAATGACACGTACCAAAGCATTTTTATTGACTATATATCAACTATTAGATGCTCTCCTTATCAAAAAAAAAATATTAGACGCTCTTGTTGTAGTCGTCGTCATCAAGGATAAGAAGAATTGGATTGAAATCTTTGGGTACCAAAGCCAGGATTGAAATATTTGGGTATCCCAAGATTTGCTTCGGTTAAAGAGAGGATTTTTTTGGGGGTGAGTAACTGACCTTTTACAAAGAGTTTCATGGTTTTGTTAATATTTTTTAGTGGGGTGATGGGGACTTTATTCAAGTACCTAGTTAGTGCATTCTAGTGTGTGTTCATATAAAGAAAAACTGCATATGTTTTTGGGAAACCTAGTGAAGATGGTTATACTTCTTTTATAGTATAGTTGACTATTTCAACAAAATGTTGCACTGAAATAAAATTATGTATTTCCGGGGACAACAATATATTGCTAATTACTCACTCCGTCCGAAAAAGGAATAGAATTGTCACTTCCGAGGAGTCAAACAATCCTAAGTTTAACAAATATATCCTAAAAAAGTAATAGTAATACTTATGATATGCTAGCACATGAGACAGAGTGTCAACTGACGCTTCTACATAGTCTAGACGATCAGCATCGACTAATTACAATAAATAACGAGAGTTTCTACTAGCAAATAAGCACCAAAAGGAGTCCATCAAAATTCAAACAATTTCAAGACAGGCACCATAAGATAGAGCGTGATTTTATTAGGAAAAAAAGTCTGAAACTTAGTTTCATAATTTTCTGAGGTAAAACAAAATTTCTTAGACTAAACTAGATTTTAGTATTTTAAATTGCATTTTTCATGTAAAAATATTTGGATAGATTTTGAAAATTATTTTTAAGAATTTATGGGTATTAAAAAAACATTTATAGTCTAATTTATTTTCCCGAACTTTCAACTTAGTCTGATTTATCCTCTCAGATGTGATGTCACATCAGCAAAACAACTATCAAGACCACTCATGATGAAAAACTAAATGGTTTTAAAAGTTGAGGGGATAAAAAAAAACTGAAATTTGTAGTTTTGGAGCAAATTCAGACGACCACAATAGTTGATAAGGGTAAATTGGGCTTTTTCCATCCAGAAACCTTTCTACCAAGGTGGAGCAGAATCAGACCCGTTATTATTACGAAAGTTAATCAAGCACATAAAACAAAAGCATTCAACCTGAATAAAAATTTGCCCAAGGCACATCACAAATTTGGACGAGGCAAATTCGACAGAAAACACAAACTAAAGCAACCAAGTGATGTAAAGAAGCTCAGAATTTTTATTGTTAGCTATATTTGCATCATCGTTGAGAAATGAAAATGCACAACCTGAAAGAAGAAATTCTGTTTTTTTTAGAATCGAAAGAAGGAATTCTGTTGGTATTTTTAGTTCCGTATATAATACACCACTACCTATTTGGGCTGATTTCATTGTTGCCCAGGCCCACCTGATGAGCAGCTGCATTTTGTACTTTTATTTTGTTTTTGAGTAAATTGCACTATGGGTCCTCAAACTTTCAGTGAATTTTTATCTAGGTCCTTAAAGTAAAAATATTACCATCTAGGCCCTCGATCTATCTGTCTCGTGCACCAACCATCCAAAACACGCCACGCGCGCACCAGGAGCTGATATGGACATGCAACCGTGGATCTTCACCCACGCATGCGTGCTGGGCACAGGTGCATGCACGTCGGCTTCGGATCTTCACGTGCGCGCCCAGGAGCCGAATTGCAGGCTCGGCCTCCGGTCTTCGCGCGCGCGTACAGCAGCCACGTCCCGGTGCCTGGTTCATCCGACGTCCGGTCTTCATGCATACGTACGCCTGCCTCCGGTCCTCCAAGCTTCCATCTCCACGACCGGCGACGGGTACATCTCCAATCGCGGCGTTCAAGCAATAGCACGGCTTCGAGCGTCCTCCATCACGAGCTTCTGGTTCGGCGCCGGCGTACGTATCACGGCGTCCTCCAATCACGGCGGAACACGTGTGGCACACTGGTAGAGAACTGAGCTTTACTCCCGGTGGGGAACCCCCTCTAGTCCCGGTTCCCCACCCGGGAGCAAGCATCCGGGACTAAAGGGGGGTCCTTTAGTCCCGGGTCAGGAACCGGGACTAAAGGAGTGGGTAACACCAACCGGAACTAAAGGTGCCTCCTGACATGCCACGATGGCCGGCACCTTTAGTCCCGGTTGGTAATACGAACCGGGACTAAAGGTTTTTTTTCTTTTTTCTTTTCTTTTCATTTTTTTGTTTTCTTTTCAAAATAGGTTTTCGAAGTCGTATTGTACGCTGCTAATTATACATTTATATGCGCATATAGTATGTTTCGGTTCAAGCACAATGAACGTATTAAATCACACAATTCAAGCATAGAATATATATATATATATATATATATATATATATATATATATGAATGCATGCATCATATATATATTTACATGCATGCATGCATATGTGTATTTTACATTATATTATTTCATGTGCATATATTACAAAAGATTGCATTACAGTTGTTGTGACATAACAAGTTTCCTCTCATCCTCTAGCTTGGCTTCAATGGCAGTGTTGGGTCGAAGTAGAACTCGCCCTTGGAATCGATGACCTGCTCATTAAAAAATCCGGCTATAGACTCTTGAATTGCTTTGATTTGGTCTTGCCGTATGACCTTTTCCTCCAACCATCGAGTCTACAGGTTTGAATTAAAGGAAAATAAATTAATATATGTACATATATATATATATAAAGACATAGTAACACAATCAATAATAATAATTAAATGAATATATAGTGTATTTTTAACGTACTTTGAGTCTCTCTGTAGGAGTTCTTTGGGAGAGCACCTTGATAAACTTGCAAACATAGTAACCACAGTAGTTGTTCCCCTGTTCCTGCCTTAGACACCACTTTACGAGAAAAAGATTTGTCATCCAATCTGGTGAAAGCTATATGTTTAATTAATAAAGATGATGCGATTCAGGGGACTTACTTTCAAAGGGATTACATTCAGTGGCGCTTTGCATTTTTTCATGTGTTGCTTCTCAATAAAGGTTTTCCAAACACTGCCCAATAAAAAATTTGCCACGTCATCAGATATAGTTAATCATCATGTTTGTGTGTATATATAGTTGCTAGAGATCCTGAAATTACCTCTGGATAATATCTATCATATCTTGGTAGTCTTGTTGTGGTTTTCTCATCGAGTCATAGATTATCAAGTGACTTTTCACCAGATCGATGTCCATCAATATCCAGGGATTGTTGCATGTGTTTATAGGATATAACGCATAACACTCATTAATTAGCTAGAATCAACATATGAGCCATTAAGGATATGATCGACATGATTAACACTCACTTGAAGTTATAGGGAAAGAGTATATCCTTCTTGTGGCGTTGGTTCACTAAGAAGTTCATGAGGTTACTCTCTGACTCAGACTTCCAATTAGTCTTTGGAGTAATTGGGTCTTCGAATACTATATGGGGATCAACAAAACCAATTTCATTGCAGCCTTCCTTTCTCGAGCTCTGTCATTGTAAATCAAGCATATATATAGTACTTGTTAGGATAATTTATATGCATATACACATATGATGAGTTTAATAATAGATCGAAAAGAATTATTACTTACAGGGCAATAGCGACTAATGATAACTTTGTCCAGAGAGGTCGGTGGCATAGTTGATGAAATTCGCAAAGTCAACATACATAACATCATCGCCACGGAACCAATGTTCGTCTCTAATTACGACACCAACGCGAAGTCTCCACTTGGTAGACGCCTTTGCATGTACCACTTGTTTAGCGGTACATTTAAGTCCCCAGATCGAGATAAGGCTTGAGGGTTGTATAGACTCGGCCTAGTACAAATTTTTTCTTCCAAATATCAACCTCCGCCAGCACTCTCAATGTTTCCATCACCAAACATCTGGTAAAGGTCGAGACCGGTCTCATCAAGAAATTCACCAAGGTGATCCAAATCGACATCCGGAGGTATGTTTGCTCGATGCATTAATCCTAAATTCGAACCATATTCATTACCAACAACTAGCGGGGGATTGATTGGTGCGCTTGTTGTCCGAGTTGGGCAATGCCTTTCCCCGCCTGGCTTTTTTTTTTCTCAGGTCGCCTCAATTGACTTGGTGAGAGTGCGGTCATAGTCCGATAACGTTGATTTGGACGGCTTACGAGATTCCCATTTGTTGTTGTTGCCGGTAAGAAGTCACCTTTTTCTTAGAATATCTGGAGCTACTGAAGAAGTACGGTTTCTCCGGTTTCTCCTTGCTTCTTGATTCATTTTAAGTTTGTCATAGAATCTAGACATGACTTTTTTATATGCATCAGTTCCTTCTTCCTTCTCTTTAGATATTATTTTGGGAATAGCCCTTGGTTTAACGGTGGCTTTCTTTGCGAGCGAGGGGACCGGTTCTTCGTTTGAGGGTTGGCCTCTTGCTAGGCTTCTTGGTAGGCGGGGCGGGGAGGCGTTGGAGACCTCCTTGGAGGTGTTGGCAGCGGCGTTGGAGACCTCCTTGGAGGTGGCGGCTGCGGCGTTGGAGACCTCCTTGGAGATGGTGTAGATGCAGCCTCGTCTTCCAACGTAATGTCATCGTACTGAGCACTATGATGATCTGGCGATTGAACAATTGGATTTAGGTTGGGGGAGGATCTGCTACAAAAAAAAGGAATGACATATTATTATGAGCAGATTGTTAATTATTTAAGCCAATACAAATTAATGATGTAGTGTTTTCATCCGCACGCACCTATGGTGAGGTAGTTCAGAGGAGGTGGAGCCGACATCCCCGAATGATGATGTAGCGCTTGCGCCATAGAATGAATGTCTTCTCCGCTTCTCCTAGAGTCTTCTCGCCATCACCTCCAAGAATGTCAAGAGGCAAATCACTAAAACCTTTTTCAGCTTTATCTACCGAGATGGTAGCATATCCTTCTTGGATTATATTCCCATGAATCCTTGGTGTCTTGGTTCGGTCGATAGGATTAACAAGACCGATAGCCACCTTGATTGTAGAATTCTCCTTCGGAATGTGTAGCTCACACGTTGTACAAGGTTTAGTGACGTCATCCACAGGGAAGCGCAGTCCTGTGTCCCCTTGATTTGGTATCTCCGTGGAAGCGCAGCTGCTTTTCAACTGAACAGATTGGCTAATGTTGATTTCTGGCTCTGATGCCTACTTACTTGCACTCACCGCTATTTGCACTTGCCTTCCGATTTCCTCCTGCATTCTCGCTTCAAGGTTTTTTTTTCGCCTCCTGTGCTTCACGCACCGCTTCCTCCAATCTCTGGAGCCGCTCTCCTCTTCTTCTTTCTTCTTTCTGGCGACTTCAGAAGAAGGTCTCATCTGAGGGAATCCATGCTCCCACGAGACACTTCCTTTGCCTCTAGTTCGCCACCATGTTCAACAGATCCCGATGGCGTATGTCACTCATCCTTCTCTCTGTTGGGCCTGAACGCACCACTAGCGATAGCTCTCTGAGCATAAAACAATCTTCTGCTTTGCTTCTTGCGCCTTGCGCCATAAACGCACTTCCTCGCTCTCTGGTCTAGTGTTCCCCATGACCGAAAAACCAATTCTTTGCACGTTCTCCCCACTCGAGTGATTCTCGGTCCGATACCCTTGGCAAGAAGGTCTGCTTCCATTTTGTTCCACTTCTTAATGGCGGTTGGGTAGCCACCTGATCCCAAGGTATGGTGGTATGTCTTCTGTTGGGCATTACGTTGGTTCTTTATCACCCGACTCACACCCTCTTCCGAAGTCTTGTACTGTACAAACTCATCCCAATAGGGCCTCTGCTTTGAGATCGGGCTGGGGACGATAAAATCTGGTGCTATGTTCTTCTTGACATACGTCGTGTATAGTGGTGTTTCTTCCAAGTCTGAAACCGGGTGGCCATCTTCTTCATTGCCCAATCCCTAACTCGCTCCTTCAATTCATCACCATCTATTATATCATCATAACCATCTGTTTGGAGCGTGAAATATACCAAGACATCATTCCAAATTAACGCCTTGTCACGATCGGAGACAAAACTGATATGAGGAGCATTGGTCTTCTTCTTCCATTCACGGGTACTAATCGGGAGCCGGTCCGTTAAAAGGTAACCACAGTGGTGCACAAATTTCATTTTATTCGCCCCCCGGTTCTCCTCAGATCCACATTGAACTCCGAGATGATGAAGCGGCCCTCCAATGGCTTTTTGGGACCTCGAACATTTTTACTCTTCGTTGTAGTTGTTGATGTCGATCCGAGGGCTACAAAACATAAACATTATTTTTAATGTCATGAGCACACATAAAGACATATGATAATATATATAGCTAATAATAAAAATATATACTTGGCCAATCTGTTGTTGCTCATTTTGTTCAAGAGCTAAGTATCTTGACTCTCGTCATCGCATCCTCTTGCACGTTATTTTAGCACCATCATCGCCGCAACTTGAGTGCCGGTGTTGATCAAATTCATCATCAACTCCTCCTCATCCATGTTTCTCGGTCGGCCATCTAGCTTAAAAAACAAAACCAATATATAGTACATCAACAAATAGCGGTTCGCCCTGGTGTGATTGTTTAGCATTAACGATAACGATAATACGAATATTGATCAACTAGGCCACGAGAAAGGGCGGTGTGACAAGAGTGGTGGTGCTCCACTCCGCCAGTATATATGTCTGTACACATGGGTGAACGAGGCGGCGGTGCTCACGCCATATACATAAAACGCATGGATTTAACGAGGGCGGCGGTGCTCGCGACGATATATATACATGCATATGAATACAAATGACGTATATATACGTGTTAATCGGTAGCGATGGCCGGTGTCTTGGCGACGACGACGTGAGGCGGGCGGCGTCTTGGCGGCGGCAATTTTATGATGACGTGAGGCGGGCGGGGCGGTGTCGGTGCGTGATGTTGTGATCCTATGTACCATGTGAACCATGTAGTCATTCATCATATGAGAAACGATAAGTCATTATGAAATGTAAGTATATGTGTCATTCATCATATTACTTTAGCAACATTAATATATTATATTTGTATATTCAAAGTTCACAAATGAAGAAACGTTGAAGTTTTCCTTCATTTGTCTGTAGCCAGGCATGCAAGTCCAACCAAAACTGCTTACATCATCACATGTGATATTTTTTATAAACTAAAAAACGCTTAGTTTACAAACTGGGTATCAAAATTGAGTTTCTATTTGACCATTATATATCCTACAACAAATCCTTCAAAAAAAAGACCCTACATGAATATATTTGGATAAAATTTCGTTAACAAACATTGATCTATGAAGATAGAAAAAATTCTTCTATTGAAACTGCATCTTGGAATAATGGCATATCATATAGTGATGAATATATGGCGGTTGATTGGCTGGATCATTTTCAGCTTTAGTGACAACGACAATGGTTTCCAAATAATATATAGCGTGTTTATTATACAAGCCATGGATTTACATCGATCTAATTAATTTCTAAAGTAATTTCATTGGTGGTCCTTAATTAAACTTGTCATGATTTTGTGATTCAAATATTCATTTTTAGTTCCTCGCTCGCTGCATATATAGAGTTCCAAATATATAGAGTTCCTCGCTCGCTGCATATATAGAGTTCCAAATATTCATTTTCAGTTCCTAGATTTTTGTGATTCAAAATTTGGAATTTTCAATCGACCTCGAGCGTTGACATGGCTTCCACCAAAGTTTTACGTAATTTTCGACGTGATCTATAATTCGGCAGTGGAGGGCTCGGGTGAATGTACAAAGACATCGACGAACATATCACCTCGAGCTCGGTAGTGGAGGGCCTCGGGCGCGGTGGAGGGGCCTCGGGCGCGGAGGAGGGCGCGGTGGAGGGCCACGGGTCACGCGGAGGAGGGGCACGGGCGCGCGCAGTGGAGGCCGCACAAGGAAGAAGAGGGCGGCGCCGGTGTCACGGAAGGCGCGGTGGGGCCACGGGCGCGGTGGAGGGGCCTCGAGGCGCGGTGGAGGCCACGGGTCGCACGGAGGAGGGGCACGGCGCGCCCAGGGAGGCCGCCACGAGAAGAAGAAGAAGCGGCGCCCGGTGTCACGGAAGGCGAACGGACGCGGTGGAGGCGGCGCGAGGAAGAAGAGGGCGGCGGTGTTCGACGAGGAAGAAGACGAGCGGATCGATCTGCGCCAGGCGCTGGAGGTTATATATCAGAGAGAATTACTCCCGGTGCCAGTCACCAACCGGGAGTAAAAACCCTTTACTCCCGGTGCGTGTTACCAACCGGGAGTAAGGGTATACCTTTACTCCCGGTTGGTAACACACACCAGGAGTAAAGGGTTTTTTTTGGCGGGCCATGAAACTGCAGTCCACCTTTACTCCCGGGTGGGATTCCCACCCGGAGTAAAAAGGTGGGCTGCAGCTTCATTCCCTGCTTTTAAGCAATAGTCTTGTTAAATACAATAGAAATGCAATAGTTTTTGTTAAATACATAGTAAATTAAATAAAAGGCATAAAATTATTTTGTTAAAAATATGAATTTTCTTTTTGTTTATTGCACATAGGAAAATCTATAACCTAACTTTTTTATTTTTTTGTTAGAATTATAAAACATAATGTAACTAATATTTATTATGTCGTTAATGCAAAAATGTAGTGTTTAATTAAAATTATTAAAACTATTGGTTTTGGACAGGAAATTTGTTTTCACGTCATTTTAACGTTAATATTTTAATTTTTCATCACTTTCGGTATCCTAATTTACCTTTTGAGAGAGAAATCCCACCAAATCAAACATTGATTTAATTTGAAACATGACATAATAAACATCTGAATTCACAATTATTACATAATATCTCAAACACACACTATATTAAATCACTATATCATCAAGTGGGCACAACAGTGAACTTCTTCTTTACGTATGTCCCTTGGTTATGATAAACTTCAGTAACCATGGAGTGTCCTCATCATTTACCAAGATGCTAGGGTCTTTGTTCACTTTGAAGGGCGGAATTCGGTCATCCTTTTCATATTCTTCGACATGTCCGACTTGTCCTCAATTCCCACGATGACTCTTTTCCCCGAAAAGAACTATGTGGCGCTTTGGCTCTTTGGTTGAGTCATTATCGTTTTCCCTCTTTTTGGTTTGGTAGACATATCATTGACATAGAACACCGATTCACATCCTTGGCAAGGACGAATGGTTCGTCTTTGTACCCAATATTACTAAGGTCTCTTGTTGTCATTCCATACTGTTGTTCATCTCTTTATTACCCGCCTCCGGTCACCTTGAACCATTGGCACTTGAACAATGGGATCTTCAAAGTAGGTGCATATTCTAGTTCCCATATTTCATCTATGCGTCCATAATATGTCCGCTTATTCCCATTCGGTTACTGTGGCATCTATCACGGACACCACTATTTTGGTTGGTACTCCTTTTATCTTGGGCTACCGTAGAATATGTTCCCATTTATTTCGTACCCTTTATATGTGATGATATGCCATGATGGTTGCATAGCCAATAAATACAGATTGCTCATGGATGCTCTCATCACCTTGACATTTTTTTCGCAACCAACCGCCGAAAGTTTCCATGTGCTTATCGTAATCCAAGCTTCATCGTCCCTAGAAACTCGGATCGTAAGAGATCCTTGTGTGTCTCAATATACGGATCTACCAAAGAGGAGTTACAGTAGAACTGTAGTGCGCTTTATTGAAATAATCATCATTCGTACCAATATATGTTTTCCTCCCTAGTGTCCCCTTTCCGCTTAGTCTCCCCTCATGTCTCGATTCAGGAACACCAATCGAGTCAAGGTCGGGAATAAAGTCAACACAGAACTCAATGACCTCTTCATGCTCCATAGCCCTTGGCGATGCTTCCTTCTGGCGAAAACAGGTTGTGAACATATTTCTTTAGGACTCCATGAATCTCTCTAAAGGGAACATGTTGTGTAGGAACATAGGACCGAGAGTGAAAATCTCCTTGACTAGGTGAACTAGGAGGTGTGTCATAATATCAAAGAAGGAAGGAGGGAACACCAACTCAAAGCTGACGAGACATTGAACCACATCATTCTGTAGTTTAGCTAGATCAGTTGGATCAATTGCCTTCTGAGAAATTGCATTGAGGAATGCACATAGCTTCACGGTGGCTAGACGTATATTTGGAGGTAGAATTCCTCTTAATGCAACTGGAAGTAATTGCGTCATGAGAACGTGACAGTCATGGGACTTTAAGTTACAGAATTTCTTCTCTGGCACATTTATAATACCCTTTATATTCGAGGAGAATCCAGATGGTACCTTGATGTTGTTTAAGCATTCAAACATGATTTCCTTCTCCTCTTTGCTTAGAGTGTAGCTAGCAGGACGTAAGTAATGGCGTCCATCATCTGTCTTCTCTGGATGCAGGTTGTCTCTTTCTCTCAAACAACGTAGGTCCTGTCGTGCTTCAAATGTGTCCTTAGGCTTTCCATACACACCCATAAAGCCTAGCAGGTTCACACAAAGATTCTTCGTCAGGTGCATCACGTCGATCGAGCTACGGACCTCTAGGACTTGCCAATAGGGTAGGTCCCAAAATATGGACTTCTTCCACATGGGTGCGTGACCGTTAGCGTCTTTTGGAATAGGTTGGCTTCCATGTCCTTTTCCAAAGACGACTTTCACATCATTGACCATATCGAGTACATCCTCACCGGTTCGGTTGCGAGGCTTGGTCAGGTGGTCTGCCTTCCCTTTAAAATGCTTGCCTTTCTTTCTTACGGGGTGATTTGCAGGAAGAAATCGACGATGGCCAAGGTACACGACCTTTCGACATTTTTTCAAGAATACACCTCTAATATCACCGGCAAGCAAATGTGTGCATGCATTATATCCCTTGTTTGACTGTCTGAAAGATTACTTAGAGCGGGCCAATCATTGATTGTTACGAACAACAATGCTCGCAGATCAAAGTGTTCTGTTTGTACTCATCCCACACACGTACACCTTCTTTATTCCACAAAATGAGAAGTTCGTCAATAAGTGGTCTCGTGTACACATCGATGTCATTGCCAGGTTGCTTCGGGCCTTGGATGAGCACGAGCATCATAATGAACTTCCGCTTCATGCATAACCAAGGAGGAATGTTGTAGATACTTAGAGTAATGTGGCCAAGTGCTATGACTACTCGCTACGCTCTCCAAAAGGATTGATACCATCTGTACTTAAAGCAAACCTTAAGTTTCTTGCGTCATTTGCAAACTTCGAATTCTCTCTGTCGATTGCTCTCCACCGGGACCCATCAGCAGGGTGTCTCAACATATTGTCTACCTTACGGTCTTCTTTGTGCCATCGCAACAATTTTGCATGTTCTTTGTTTCGAACAGACGTTTCAAGCGTGGTATTATAGGAGCATACCACATAACCTTGGCAGGATTTTCTTCCGCGGACGTTCGCCCTCAACATCACCGAGGGTCATCTCTTTGATCTTATACTGCATGACGCATGGCATACCGGCATGCATCCAATTTCTCGTACTCTTTGCCACGCAGTGCAGATGCGATCATTAGGACATGCATGTATCTTCTCTATTTCTAGCCACATAGGACGAGACAACTTGTTTTGCTTCAGAGGTAGTGGCGGGCAATTCATTGTCCTTCTAAGCATCTTCTTTTGAATTTTTAGTAACTCTCCAAATCCCTTGTCGATATACCATTCTTTGCCTTCCATTGCAGCAATTCTAGTGTGGTTCCCAACTTTTTCTCGCTCTGCATCACAAGTTGGGTACAACAATTTCTTGTGATCTTCTAGCATCCGCTCGAACTTGATCTTCTCCTTTTCACTTTCACATTCTCTTTGTGCGTCACGAATGAATGACCCGAGAAATCGAGAAAGATCATCACCGGCTCATCTTCTGCGGCTACCTCTTCTTCTTCACTTCTCCCATTGCAAGATCATTGAAGCACGCACCATCGGAAATAATATCATTGTCATCCCATTGTTCTTCTTCACCTTCTTCCATTACAACACCGTTTCCGTGTGCTTTGTCCAACAAATATAGTTTGGCATGAAACCCGACTTGAACAAGTGTGAATGAAGAGTCCTTGAGCAAGGATATTCCACCGTATTCTTACATATGGCACATGGGCAAAGCACATGAAACCATCGCGTTTGTTTGCCTCGGCCGCACGTAACAAAGAATGCACGCACAATCAATGAACTCTTGGGAGCGGCGATCAGCATTATACATCCAATGACGGCTCATCTGCATTACATGACATAAATACCATATTAAAATCTAGATCATAATTAATTATTTATACAACATGCGTGCCACCACAAAAGATACAAATTTATGAAAGCATCGCTACAATGTAGACAATCCCAACTACCACTAAAAGAACTAAAGCTAAAATACATTTCAAAGAGTAGCGGGGATTTCACGACCAATCTCAACTAAAACAGACAGATCCCCGATTGTGCAACATCTTTGGGCTTCTTCTTTGGATCACCGCCTCATTAGCCGTCGATTCACTTTTGTTGTGCAAGATATTTTTGCACGAGTTCAACATACTCTTCCTCCCAAGAGAAGCCCGAACATCGCCCACTTTGCCATCCCACTCAAAATTAAAACAAAAATTAGAACTTTAATCACAACCATCATGAAAATAGGTATAAACTAACCATAATCATTAAATACGATAAAATAACTCACATTGCGATCCGGACACTTGTAGAAGATACGATCCTTGTTGGGACCCTCCTTCTTCACTCGGTACTCCATCACAATCTTCGTCTCATCACGACACTTGCCGCATGGAATGAGAGGGAGGCCCGGCCTAAGTCGCTTTGGAAACCCATGAGAGGCCGAGGACCCGAAGCAAATACCATCTACTCTCTATACTCATTTTTAATACACTATAAATTTCTCCTTCTAAACAAATAAAATTAAGAAACTATAAAATTATCTAGATCTCTAAACAATGATATTTTTAATGGTCATTGTGTTCTCGCCTTTTCTTTACGGCAGTAAGTAATTCACATGATATTTCGCAAATTAATGTAAGAATGGGAGTGTACACACACATAACGAGACTACTGCGACGATATCGGGACGTGTGAATAAATAACCATCCATACTAGTTGACCTTGCTTACGTGATCATCTCGATGAGCATTTCTCCACCGGACGGCACCGTACTTGGCCACGGAAGAGCTCCAATTCTACGAGGAAGGGAACACGGTCTTCCACGACCGCTGCCGCTCTCCCTCGTAGAATCAAAGCTCCTCCTTGACGTCCGTTATCGCTTCGGCAGAAGACGTGCTCGCCGAGATGAACACGGTCCGCAAGTTCAACTAGTATGGATTTTCTATAATTTTCTAACTATTTTTAAGTTTATATTTATATATATACTACGTTTGGAGTACGGTGATTGACGTGACTATCTGCGGCGATATCGGGACATGTGAATAAATAATCATCCGTACTAGTTGACCTTGCTTACGTGATCATCTCGGCGAGCATTTCTCTACAGGACGGCACCGTACTTGACCACGGAAGAGCTCCAATTCTACGAGGAAGGGAACACGGTCTTCCACGACCGTTGCCGCTCTCCCTCGTAGAATTAAAGCTTCTCCTTGACGTCCGTTACCGCTCGGCAGAGAACGTGCTCGCCGAGATGAACACGGTCCGCAAGTTCAACTAGCTACTTTAACCTTATTTCATGTAAATATGCAAGCTTGAAGTGATTTTGAGCTCAAATTGCTTACAAATGAAAAAAAACCAAAATAAAGAACCATATATATATATATATATATATATATATATTGAACAAAATGAGATAAGACAATGGTGAAAAATGAGAGTATGAGATTGGTAACCTTTACAACTGAAGAATCGACGGAGGAATCGAAGAAATCGATGGAGGAATCGAATAATGGATGGAGGAACAATGGAGGGAGGGAGGAAGCAAGAACACTAGTGCAAAGAGCTTCAAAATATCTTTGAGCTCGGGCTCGGGGAGAAGAAGGAGACGGCCGGGATATAAAGGGGACCTTTAGTCTCGGCCGGTGGCTCCAACCGGGACTAAAAGTAACTTTCCAACCCGGCGCAGCCACGGCCCGGAGTAGACCTTTACTCCTGGTTGGAGCCCCAACCGAGTAAAAATATACTTTTAGTCCCGGTTGGTGGCTCCAACCGGGACTAAAGGTCCCCGCCACCTCATGTCTCGGGCGCAGATGGCCGTTGGGGCGGGGACCTTTAGTCCCGGTTGGAGACACCAACCGGGACTAAAGGTATTTCTAATCCCGGGCGCAAAAAATTCCGGGACTAGAGCCCATTTTGGCCGAGGATCAAAGGCCTGTTCTCTACTAGTGGCAGGTCTGACGACCGCGCCGGCGTCGGCGACGGCCGTGAGGACCGGCAGGACGTGGGACTCCACCTCCTGTGCGACGACCCCGAAGGCCCGAACGCGCGTAGGACCGGACCGTGGCGCTGCTGAGCTTGAGGCCGTCGACTTTGAAGATGCCACGGCCGAGGAGGTCTCCAAGCAGCGCCGCGAAGGCCTTCCCCCTGGCGGGGTCGAAGTTCGTCCACAGCATGTACTCGACTAACGTTGGGCGACTCTCGGAGAATAGAGTGCCCATCGTGCGCGCGGGCACGGTGATGACGCCCGTTGAGGTGCTCGTGTCGGCCGCCTTGGCGCCACAGGCACGTGAGCATGCGGGCAAACGTCCCCTCCGACGAATGGCATGTCCAGTCTCCACGATGGTATGTCCACGTCGGCTCCTGGCGCACACGTGGTGTGTTTTGGACCGTTGGTGCACGGAACAGATAGATCGAGGATTAACATTTTTAGTTCGAGAACCTAGACGGAAATCCACAAATAGTCTACCATACAATTTACTCTCTTTTTTTTCAGCAGAAAGCTCCACTACTCATGGGCTGAAGCTACATCGCTGGCCTTTCGATACTCATGGGATGAAGCTACACCGAGGTTTTGACAGATCGGAACAGCCCTTCGTGATGCAACAGTATTTTGACATCGTTAAAATTTCCAATAAGCACCAGCATAGATATCATTTTTAGAGGCTGTCTCACCTTTTAAGTAGAGTCAGCTCTATTAAAATCCGTCTCTAAAAGTATTTTTTGCCAGTTCACTTCTAGAAATCGATTTTTAGAGCTCGCTGAGATTTTGTACCACCTCTAGAAATGCTCTATATTTTTAGAGGTGGATGACAAGCTAAACCCAGGAAACTCGGCTTTCTAGTCACCTCTAGGAATGGAGGTATTTTTATATGCGGTTGGCCATTTGGTCTGTATCTAAAAATAGACAACACAGTATAATTCATAACTTTTACAAATTAAGTCAGATGAAGATAAAGTTTATACCAAGTTGTAGTACTAGAAGAGATCTACAACTTTGTAGTTGAAACGTTTTCTTTGGAATCATTTAAGACCCAATTCGCAAAAAAAGAAATAATTTAAGACCCACAATTTTTTTAAAAGTTTTCATATTCTAGAATTCAATATTTTCAAATTTTGAAATGACCACGGATAGAGAAATAACCTAAAGCAAAGTTGCAGTACTTGTAAGGCGCTCCACCAGGTGTGAACATTGTAGCAGCAGCACCGCAGGTTGGTTATTTCAAGGAATCCGGGGCCACTTACTGCTTAATGTCAGGCACATCAATGGCATGCCCTCATGTATCAGGTATCGTGGCTCTCCTCAAGTCTCTCCATCCAAACTGGTCACCTGCTGCACTCAAATCAGCACTCATGACTACTGGTATGTACATAACTTGTATAAATTACAATACATTTTCCACATTGTCGTTGTTTCCCAGATGTGAGAAGAGTAAGCTGTTTTACATTTGCAAGCAGCACTTGTCACGGACAGCAACGGGCTTCCGCTGCTGCTAGCTGATGGAAGTCCCACAAAGGTTGCAGACCGTTTTGATTACGGAGCTGGGTTTGTTAATCCAGTTCAGGCAAGTGATCCGGGGCTCATATACGACATCAGCCCTTCAGATTACCAACATCTGTTCAATTGCACCGGTTGATCAGACAGAGAAACTACGTGCCCAGTAATTGAGATGTCGCCACTGAACCTGAACCTTCCATCCATTGCGATTCCCAACCTCAAGACATCAGAAACAGTATCAAGGACAGTCACCAACGTCGGCCAACCTGACGCAGTGTATAAGGCCTTTTTTGAGCCTCCTACTGGCGTCCACATGTCAGTCGAGGTCGAGCCAACCGTGTTAGTGTTTGGTAAGAAGAAGAGGTCGCAGTCGTTCAAGGTAACATTCAGAGCCATGCACAAGATTCAGGGCGATTGCTCATTTGGTAATCTTGTGTGGCACGACGGAGGTCGCCATTGGGTTCGTATCCCAATAGCAGTCATCTGTTTCTGATTGTCATGATTTATTTGACTTCTGTTTTATGAAAAGACAAACAAGTTTTCTTCAACAAAAAAAAAAGACAAACAAGTTACATTTCTGCAGCCATCTTCATTGAAAGGTTTTGCAGTTGTTTATTCTCTGTGACCAGTATATTGCCCGTGCTAACGCTATGTGAATATCTAGAAAAAAAATCATAAAACTACATTTAGATAGCAAGTCAAATATGCAGCTCCATGTTGCTTCTGAATACTGGCATAATAGTAATATAACTATGGTACTGATACTTCCAAAAGAAAACTATTGCCTAGAGTAGGAATCTGTAAAGACTTGAAAGCAACCAGCAAACACTAATTCCTCCATATTCGAACCATGTACAGGAATGAGCCCATTCACAAACTTGTCACACACACATTGTATTCCAGACATTGACAAAACCTCTAGATGATTATTCTTCTATAGAGCAGGAAGAATCAGCATAGCATCCACGTTTGTGCAGTCATCTATATACAAGTTCCCTAAGAACTGAATGTCGATTCCAGATGAAGTGAGAAGAGAACACTCGCACAGATTTAGGGAACAACCTGATAGCTCTCAACTTGCAAATTTAGGGGCCAGCTTGATAGCTCTCTCTTTTGCTGTTTGTTTTCAATGTGACTCCATAGAAGCAGAAACTGATCCTGAGTTGTGCTGAATCTCTTTGGAATCCACAGGATCGAAATCTGGCTCGTCCTCACTTGAGCTCAGAGATGATAGACTATCTTCTGCAACCATCTTGACCCTATACATTTTGTATAACAATGGCTAACTAAGTTGATTCAGTCATAATAACCTCACTGATTCAACAAAGGAACCCCACTGAAGCTATTATCAGTTTTCACTCAGATAGTGAAAGAGCAACACCAGTGTTCCTTAATAAGGAGCCCACCCATTCAAAATTTCTGCCATCAAACAAAAACTCTGGAGTCACTAATGCATTCAGGGTCTATTTTTATCAAGTGAGTTATTCTCAAATTCTCATACCCAAGCACTAATTTGGAGCAAGGGGAAAGAAAATACCTCACTGCAGTTTGACACTGCATGCAACAAGAAAAGGTAGTATCAACGCCACTAGAATATGAACCTGGGCAATATTGAGAAAATAACAGCAGTGAGCTTTTGTTCTTGTATAAACAATGAAATTGCAAATGTAAAATGGGTTATAAAATAAAATGCAAATTATATCATATAAATATAATTTAGCCCCTTCTTTTTTGAAAGGGCATAGCAAGTTATTTTCATGTGCATCCCTAAAATATTGTTAGCAAAAAAAAATCATACTATGCTCAAGTTATTACCTTGCGGCTGCAATCTCAAGCCAAACAGTTAAGCATGAGAGAGGAGTTACATCTGGAAACCATGAAACAATCATGGCAAGCAAAGACCACTGCATTTATTTTGCTTTAATCAGGAGTGCCTCCCCAGTTTTTTTTTTGCTTTTCACATACTCCAAGAATGCAGAAAGGTTCCATGGAATTATTGCCATCAACAGTAGCAAAAGATGAATCACTGCTTCCTGGAGGTATATTACCAGATGCTTTCCTTTGAAGTGACATCATATTTTTCATAGTAGTCAGTATGTGAGTCCTCAATCTTGAATCCCTGATCTCTTTGGCTGCCTAAACAGTGAACACAACAACGACAGGAATAAATTAGTTCATGGTATTCACAACAAGTTATCATCAGAAACCCTAAAATACAAAGCTTAAAAAATTACCACTTCATAACAACTTCAATAGGAGATCCAGCTATCTGAGCTTCTGTTAAAAAACTAACCTGCCAAAAGGCACAATTACAATCAGTGTGTGGACTTATCTAAATAACAAAAAACCTAAATAACATACCATATGAAATTATGAACGAACAGACAAACTAAACTATTATGGATTATATATCTCTATATCAGTAGCTGTAATTAGTAACACACCGATAGAAATTATTAGCATCACATATATACAAGACAAAATTACCAGCAATTTTGATATTGCTAAACTAAGCGAAAGGTGCATAGCAACATTACCTACTTGCCTCTGCCAATAGATTTACCAAGCTCTCCAATTGCTTCTGCCGGATTCAAGTCCAGGTACCAATGCAGACACAAAAACAAGTTAGTTCCTCCCTAACCCTCCATCTCTAAAGAGGAAACCAACAAACCGAGACCAACTGCAGGGGTGGATCCGATAACTTTTACAGCAAAACCGAATTTTGCAGGCAAGATACATGTACACGCTTGTAATTAGATCAGATCCGAGTACACGAAATAGCTTAAGCTAGGGTTTGGGTCCTCGGCATCGCACAACTGGGAAAACAGATAAGGGATGGGCATACCTATTGGTTGGTCGTCGCTGGCGAAGGGTCCGGCAAAGACATGGCGAAGGGCCCGATGAAAACCTGGGCAATTGTCATTCGATGCCAAGGACGGCGGGGGCGACCGGAGCGGGCGGCGCGCCGGCTTCGAGATTGCAGCGAGCATCGAGCGCACGGAGCCACAGGCGGGCCGGACGGGACGGCCTGTCGTCGCCGTGCGTTCCAGGTCCCGGCCCTGCCCCCGCCCCCGCCCCCGCCTCCATCTCCGCCGCGATGCAGCGGCCTCAGACCCAGCCCGCATCGCGGGGCCAGCCACGAAGCCGGCTAGGGGGAGAGGCGCTGATGTGGCTGCACTACGAGGGGCTCGAGAAAGTGGAGAGCGCAGCGGAGGCATCGGCGATGCGCACGAGGGAGCAGGGTGCAGGGGTGAGAATGCGGGGTGAGAAGCCTGGCATCCCACATTGAATTGTGGCCATCGGATTAGGTTAAGGTGTTGGATTAACCCTTGATTTTAATGGTGCTGAATTCGTGTGTGTATTTTTTTGGGTGCGCAATGGTTGGAGGCTCCCAGCGGGGGATGTTTTCATGGGGGGGCCTAGTATAATTTCGAATGGTCCATTATAGTAGAGATAAAGTTTATGCGTGATGGTGTAACACCCTAAAGATTCAGTTTCGGAAAATGGATGAAATTTGATTTAATTATGCCTTTTGTGTGCATTAAAACATAGGGAAATAATAAAAATTTATAAAATTAAAATCAAGTATAAGGCTTAGATACTTATTGAAGCACTCCTTTTGCTGCCCATATTGCTTTTTGATGCTTGTGTTTGGTTTGAAAATTAAAACTTTGCTTTGATTTTGTTCATGGTTGCCTTTGTTTTTGAAACAAAAAGAAAAGGGTTCCCTCTTTTCCTCCCTCCATCTAGCACTTTTCTGGCCCACAACCGCAGCAGCCTCCTTTCCTAGGCCCGCTTGGAAACCGCACCGGCAGCCCAGCTCCCTCCATTTAGCCAAACCAGCCCACTCCTCTCTCTCGGGCTTAGCCAGCACCAGGTCAGCCCAGCGTGCATCCGCGTGCCACAGGCCCATTGCGGAGTCAGCCCAGCTTCCCACGTGTCCAAGCCCACTCCATCCTTTCTCCCGCAGGCCATCGTCATCCCTCAGCCCTAGCCCAAAACTTCATCAGCCCATGCCACACCCCCTACTCTCACTCGCTGACGGAATGGACCTACCCCCCGGCACTCGCTGACACTTTGGTCCATGGGCCAGACTCTCCTCTTTCCCTTATCTCCTATTGCGTCCGGCTTGGACACATCCGAGCGGATCCCGTGATCGCCTCGATCTAACAATAATGTTCACGGATAGGAGATCATGACCCCCCATATAAAACCCAGAGAACCCCTGCCCCACCACCTTTTGGATTTACATGCCATTTTTTAGGGGCCGGGAGGGAAGTTCCCTATCTATTTTTTCTATTATATATAAACAAGGGGCTGCAAGTGCAGCAATACAACATGGCCTTAGACCCAAAAGCAACACGACCTTATGCACTGCTTTTAGCCATAGCTAGCTCCACCGCCTTTGGTTGGATCTCGCTAGAATCAGAGAAATTTCGTCATCGCGTTGACGTTTTCCACTATGTTGCACCGTCTAAGACCTTTTGCCGGGCTTCGCATCAGGGTAACAGAGCCATAGGCGCTGCTTTTTCTCTTTCTCTCGATCTCTACTGCTATCACCCCGCCGCTGACCACGCGCAGGAAGTTGTCATCCACCGCGTCGAGCTCCGCCCTTCCGCTGAGTCTTTCCTGCCATTGAGAACCCCGGAGGTGAGTTCGTTGTTGCCTCCTTTCTTCCCATGCTTTTTCCGAAGCCAACCGTTGCTTCTATGCCATTTTGATCTTCGGCGCGCTCCCCACCGCCCTTCATCACGCTCCTCGCCAGAGTAACTGTTTCGGCCGGCAAATACTCCCCAACTCCCTATAATCCGATCCCTATCTAGCAATTACAGTTGCATACCCTTTCAATCTCATTTATCAATCCATGCACGTGCGGACCCGTGGACAAGGTCCACCGCCCGGGTCCACCACCGGCTCACCAGCTCCACCCAATCCGCAAGTGCCACCTCACTAATGACCCAATCGCTGTCGACAACCACTGTCGTATTTGCTAAAAGCCCCTCTCTTTTCCCCTTTATCAACTCGCCGTCCATCCTCTTTAGAAAGTAATTCTAATGGAGCCCTTTCTTTTTTCTGTTTGGCCCCTTCCCTTTTTCGACTTTGAAGTCGCCATCCAGACCCGGTGTAAAATCAGTTTTGATGTGTTTTATTTCTAAAATAAGTTCCAGTTATTCACAACAATGACACCCGACCCTATTTAGGCCATAACTTCTCCGTTTTAGCTCCTATTAGCGTGCCTTTTGCATCTGTGTGTTCGTAGCAATGTGTAAAACATTTATAAAACCTTTTCACTCGCCTTATATTTCAAGACTGAGATAGTAGTACATGCTGGGTGGTTTCGAGAATAGTTTACACTTTACACGTACCCAATTTATTCGTCAGCAAGATTATAATTCGAACAATAGTTGCATTTTTTTTTGCATATATATTATAAATTTCCGTCACAAATACAAAACAATACACAAGGCTTCTGTTACGTTTATATGGCCCAGCGTACGCTGTACGCAAGACGTAGTACATACTGGCTTATTTCATGGACGACCGGAATTCCGGATCAGCGCGCGCGTGTGGGATGCCATTTACGAGGCGAAGGAGGTGAAGCCGGCGTCAGCACCGCCGCCGACGCGGTGGTGGAACCGGGAGACGGCGCAGTCCGTGGCAAAGAGACCCGACGAGCGGTACTTGTCGGCGCCGCCCATGATGGGCATCTTGGAGCCGATATCGAGCTTGTTCACGTAGTCCGGGCGGTAGGTCTGTCCGAGCACGCCGTCGACGTCCTTCGTCAGGCCGCCGGGGAACTGGTAGGAGACGTCGAGGTGCACGAGCGAGTCCCCGCTCGTCTTGCCGTAGGCGTGGACGCGGGAGTCCTCGTCGGTGATGGGCACGGCGTTGGCGGAGATGGCGAACACGCCGTCCAGCTCCACGACAACGGCGTTGACGGCGTCGGTGCGGGTGACGGACAGTCCCGGCACGGCCCTCGACGCCCACCGCGCGCCCTTGGCGGGCTCGACGTCCACGGGCTCGCCGTCCAGCGCCACCACCACGTGGTCCTCGTCCTCGTCCCACTCGGCGGCCCTGCGCGCGCCCACGTAGAGCCTGTGGCCGTCGGCGCCGTCGGCGCCGCCGAAGGTGACGCCCAGCGCCTGCACCCAGGTGAAGTCGCGGCCGGAGTCGGCGTTGTGGTTGCCCATGAAGCGCGCGTTGATGTGGAGGCGGTCGTCGGAGACGAGGCAGAAGCTCTCGTCCTTCTTCCCGTGGAAGTAGAAGGTGTTGCCGTCGGCGCCCGTGAACCGCGGGTCGCCGCACGAGGTGCCCGGCATCAGATCGCACACTGATCATGTCACCGGACACGATGAGATCAGTTCATCATGAGATCAGAATCAGAACAACAAGGAACACGACGACGAGAAAGACAATAGTGAAATATATACTGACGGCAGAAGGTGAGGCAGTAGGCGCAGTAGGCGAGGCACTTGTTGGGGCAGCGGGCGGGGCACTTGACGTAGCAGGAGGCGCCCCAGTCGGTGGTGCAGGTGATCTCGAAGTCGCGCTTGTGGTACCGGTTGGTGACGACGGTGGAGAACTTGCCGTTGCGCGGGGGGTTCTTGGGGTCCCCCGGCGTCGATGTCGTCGGGCCCTGCTTGCTGGGCCTCCGGAAGAATATCCCCGCCGCCGATGCCGTGCCGGACGACAGCGCCAGAGCCAGGGCCACCACCAGCAGAGCGGCAATGGCTCCACGGGCCGCCATTGCTGAGACCGGTCGAGGTGAGTCCGTGTAGTCAAGCTATAGATCGACGATGGATGATGATGGCTGGAGATCGAGATGAATCTGTGTTGTGCTCTCTGACCATGGAGAGCAGGGAGTCTTATACGATCGAGGCGTCAGGCGTGTGGCACTTTCCAGGGGGTGGATGGATTGGAGGTCAAGTGACTTGAGAGGGAAGTGGCGTAGTAGGTTGCAAAGTAATAGTGCAGGCGTGCTTCGTCGTTCGCCGGCCGGAATTAAGGGGTCGTCGCGGCGAGCTGAAGGTGGAAATGATGGCACGTACGTCGCCGTACCCGGCAGCCGGCGAAGTGTGCATGTTACTGTTATATACGGTGCGCTACGCAACGTGTAGTGTAGAGCTCTAGCTAGTCCAGCTTTTTCTTCTCTGACGACGAGGATGGGATGAGTTGACTTGCATAAATCATAAATTTCTTGCATCTTTCTATAAGGCCATTCTTGCTGTAAAATGTTATTTCTATGACTATAATACTAACTAGAATATAATAAAATCTACATGGTCTGTCGCTTGCGGTTCAAGCCCACAAACCGCAAGACATGTCACTGCCTGTTGAAACCACGAACCGGCAGCAGTGATACCTATCACTGCTGGTAGAGGCCACGAACCGGTAGTCTGATAGTAATAATATCCTTTTTCTAGGAACTAAATAATTTTCAAAATCTAAGAACTTAAAAAAGAATTTCTAGGAACTAAATAATTTTAAATGAAAAGTAGTAGACTACAAAGTTTCACTTCCCTTCAAGTACTATAACTTTGATTTATGTTGTTTCTCTATCCGAGGTAATTTTAAAAACATTAAAATATTGAATTCCAAATTATGAAAACTTTAAACTACATTTTTGAGACTTAAATGATTTTAAATGGAGAAGTCATAACTACAAAAAATGTAGATCTTTCTGAGTACTATAACTTTGAGATAAAGTTCGTCTTGATACGACTTCATTTACTGTGCTCCACCTACTTTCAGAAATAGGCCAATTGTCAGCCGCCTCTAGTAATATATTTCCGAGACAACTGGAATTCCAGCCGTGATAGAGCTTGCCGGTCTAAAAATCGATTTATAGAGACATACTAGCTCAGAAACTATTTTTAGAGGAAGATTTTAATAGAGCCACCTATACCCTAAAATGGAGGCATCTCTAAAAAATGATTTTTGTAGTTGTGTATATAAGTG
Organism: Miscanthus lutarioriparius; assembly: GCA_904845875.1. Taxonomy (NCBI): domain Eukaryota; kingdom Viridiplantae; phylum Streptophyta; class Magnoliopsida; order Poales; family Poaceae; genus Miscanthus; species Miscanthus lutarioriparius. The sequence goes on along the minus strand of CAJGYO010000010.1, from coordinate 90,962,587 downwards.
TGAGCATGTGCTGGTATTTTTGTGTTTAAGTGTGTGTATAGAAAAAACAAGTCGAAGAGAAGAATTGAGGATTCTATTTTTCTACATACTTTCTTGGTCCAGAGAAATTCTGGCATCTGTAAAAGATTGCAATTCTGGCATAATACCAAGTTAATGTATCAATATTTATATGATACAAATCAGTATCTTTAGATTTGTCGTGAGATATATTTCATAGTATACTTATTGATGTTATAAACTTATTATACCTATATATTTGGTTAAACTTTAGGCACTTTTATCTAATAATGCATGCCTAGAACTACATTCTTCTTTTTACGGAGGTAGTACATATCAAAGTGGTGTTTTTTTTTCGTTGAAAGCCTACCCATCTGAAGTCAATAATTGTGATTCCGCCAAATTTCTAGTTAATAGAAGTCCTTTGCATTTGAAGGAAAAATAAATTAAGTAGAGTGTTGACCAAACTAATGTTAGAACATTGATTAGTTTATGTTTTACTTCCATTCTTTACTAGAATGAGGGTGGTGAGACAGAGTTGATGTATATAGTCCTATTATGTAAATTGGATTCGACTAATCTACCGCAAATCTTTGTTACCTAGCTTGTCCTATACGAACTACTTTCCTCCCTGCCCGAAGGCATGCGTATCTGTCTCGTGCTAGCCCGTACACACAAATCAGTAGTATAGGACGTGGTAAGTATAAAAATGATAAATTGGCCGTGCACTTTTTAATTCTGAAAGAAATTACATATGCCCACCCCTCTTTCAAGATTGGCTACCGGATATTGAGATTGTTGAAGTCACCGCAAGCGAAATGCACTATACATCTCGCTTAACATTGGAAGAATACCATAATTTTTTCATAGGCGGGAGAAAATCAACGTGTACCGATCGAGTAGGATTTGAATGTGTAAGCAACTGAGCTGTATGTCCACAAACCACACACATCAATGAAACAGGACTAGGACACAAAACATAGTCAATTGATCGTGGTCAAGTTTGTTTAGGTTGTTAGTGCGAATTAAGCATATATATATATATATATATATATATATATATATATATATATATATATATATATATACATACGTGTTCGAGTGACCTTTCAGCTAAATATACTTTCTTGTTTCAACTGTAGGTAACGTGTACGTACTTGTAGCTGGAATAGTAACTTCGTTAATTAATCTTGCTGGCCAAATCTGTCCATCTTAAGTTTTGTTGGGATGCATGTGTATCCACCTCAATCCACATGTGTTGGAGTGGAATGGAATGAAATTTAATTTAATTCTACTCTAATCTATTTCAAAACATGTAGATTGAGATGAATACATGCGTATCCAAACAAGGCCTCGAGGTGTTCATTTGAGTGACATCCACTCATAATGCCAGTAAACAACATGTCGAGATGTCTGGAGTCGAGCGCGTTCGCTAGTCAAACTAGCTAACCCAACTTGGTGACATGCTTACGTACGCATCTAAAAGAAACTTTGTGATACACTCGCGTACATGCGCCGACCGCCTATAGTACACAATATATATAGTATTGTCAGTGGCGGATCTAGGACAAAATCCTAAGGAGAGCTGAATAAGCTGTTGTGTTGGCCGCTGGCCGCTGGCCGCTGGCTACTACCGTGCTACGCTGCTGCTCGCTGGTGCGGATGTTGTGCTGCGTTGCTGCTCTATGGACGCGGCCACGGTAGGGGGGGCTCGAGCCCCCAGCCCCGGTGGCAGATATAGTACAGGACTCAGCGCCACCAGCACCAGTTGAAGCCTTAAATACACGCACGCTTCCTATAGAGAGAGATAGAGTAGAAGCTGGGCCGGTAGAGTAAACATGGACCGGATCACCTCTTCTTATTGGGCCTACCGCGTGTGGGTGGGGACAACCGATCCAACGATCGACTAGCGCTTTAATTGGGGCCAACCGATGGAAATGATTCGGCCCAACGCAGAAACAACGTGAATTTCAACCGCATGACAGAGGGTCGGAGGATCCATGTTGCCAAACAACAGAAGCAGCACGCATCTTCCCTCGGAGATCCATTTTGGCAGCAACAACGGCCGCAAGCAACTCGACGATATTCGATGTGTGTTTCTGGCAAACCAATTTTTTACAAAATGGTAAAGTTCTGGCCTCTGCCGTCGCATTATATCGAAGTCTTACAAGTTTTTAGCTCAATTACTGAACAAGAATAAAAGAGAGATGGCAATAATAAACGGAAGGGAAAAAATCATAAGCAAATTCTATTAATGCTTCTAGAGCCTCTGAATGTAGTCGATATATGTTCGGAGCGACGACCTCAAATCATTAGTAAACGACTTTTGATCCACTTTTAAATTTGGCTTTAGTCCCGATATTTTTTGCGTCCAGGGCTAGAGAAACCTTTAGTCCCGGTTGGTAGCTCCACCCAGGACTAAAGGTCCCTGCCCAACGGTTATCGAGGTGTGTCAGAGGCACGTCAGTGCGAGAATCTTTAGTCCCGGTTTAAGACATGAACCCGGACTAAAAGTGTCCCGGTTTGAGACACGAACCTGGACTAAAGGTACCTTTAGTCCCGGTTTATGTCTCAAACCCGTACTAAAGGTGTCTCCAAACTGAATTTAAAAGGAAAGCGTATCTTATCTAAGTTAGATGTGTGGTGGTAGGTGAGATGGTAACGCGTGCAAGAGCTGAAGTGGGAGGTCGTAGGTTCGAATCTCCACAATTGCAACTTTTTTTACCCAATAAACACCTCTACTCCCGGTTGGAGGAACCGGGACTAAAAATCAAGACCTTTAGTCCCGATTGCGTAGTCCCGGCTTCAAAACCGGGATTAAAGGGGGTTGAGAACCATGACTAGAGCCCGTTTCTCTACTAGTGAATGCTCTGCTGGCCAAGCTGATAATCTCCCTTATATCCTTATGCTGCAGCAACGCACAATATGTTCCTCTGAATGTAGTCGATATATGAGTGACATGGACGGCCCAGATTCATCGAGAGGAAGCAGGGATAGCTGGCGATAAGAGTCACAATAATTGTATTGAGCGGTCAATTGTCTCGGTAATTTGATTGACGGTGGTCGGTGGATAAAAACACTACAGTGTACATGCTCAAACAAGTCTATAAGAAAAATTGTAAATCCCCGACGTTTGTAACATCACCCGATATAGTGAAGATTTGCTGGCTGGTACCCGTGGTTTTCCCTTCATCCTTGGGAGGGTTTTCCACGTAAAAAATCTCGTGTCATCTGTATTTGATCTGTTGTTCTTCATCGTTTATATTGCCTATCATTTCTAACACAATATATAGATTCGAACTAATTAAACTAAACTAAACTAAACTAAATCTAATCTAGATCCTAGCTAACCGAGCTAGGATCATCTATCCCTCCTTCACCGCTTTGCTGGAGGCTCATTGGTGGCCTCCTCCTCGTCCTCATTCTCATCGTCGTCGTTCTCCTCCTCCTCCTCCTCCTCGGTGTCCCCACCGTCGATGAAAAATCGGCCATCGTCAAAGTCCCACAGACTCTGATCAGGCGTGCCCTTGTCCCCAAGACTCCCCTAGCGCTCATATTCTTTCTCGCTAGAGGAGTCATTGTCTGGTAGCTTGAAGCCTATCATATATGGTTCAAGTTGGAATGAGATGTAGAAATAAGAAGGGTGGTTTCAGAGGACAGATGGTGTGAATATGTAGAGCATTGGATGAGCCCTTCGCCTTCTCCCAACAGGATTAATGGTGCTGAAAGGGCGTTGGAAGCTAGGACATTGAACAGTCGCGAAGACTTTTGACCACCATTCCACCTGTGGCCTTTTTGGGCCGGCAGTGATAACTAGCATCGTTGTCAGCTCGGCGTATAAATCAGCGGCAACACGGACCCTAAAGATCACCGCCAGATCCTACTCTGAGTTGATGGTGAATACACTTTTCATCGCCAGTTCAATTGGTCCCTGAAATAGTTTCACCTTTGGTTATGTCATAAATGGCGGTGAGAAGGGTGCTGCGATAGCCCTTTCAGCAGTAGTGGTTTGTCTTATTTACAATGTTGCATAACTTCCTAGTAATCTTTTTGTCCTCATGTTTTAGGATACTTCGACAAGCTGGGTTGATCCTGGGGGCGGCAACGTCACCACTCAGCACACTGCATTTGGGCTCACGTGAATGGGTTAAGCCATTGCCGACGACATTGCCAACCACGGGTACCACTTAGGCACGTCACCACTGGCAACGTCGACGGCCACAACCACTTAGGCATGTCATTGCTAGGCTCACTCGTCATGTCACCACCGACAATGTCGTCGGCCATGACCCCTTAGGCACATTACCACCAGGCTACCCAAGGCGGTGATGCTGCCATCGGCAACGTCGCCATCCACGACACTTGGGCATGTATGTTAGAAATTTAGGCATTTTCATTATCAGTTTAATCCAGAAAGATAACATCAGCAGATTCGTGACGGCATATATGTGCATATGTATATCTCTAAAGAACGCTACAACATGTAGAGATGACATACAGATAGATACAGTAAAAATACAGATTACAGTAATCAGGAAGATTAGACTGTACCCAGCGGAGGGTCCCATGCCGAGGGCATCGGAGGCTCCATTCGCACTAGTCGATATAGTGCGTTGCTCGAAGTCGCGGACCATTGTCGATGCAGGACGATGTTCGCAGTGCAGTCCCACGAACGGATCACCAGGAAGAAGACATCTTGATGTTCCGCAGGCAATCACCAGGAAGGGGACGGGATCTGCCGCCAGGAAGAAGACGTACATGGACGAGCAGTTGCGGATTGCTCCCCAAAAACCTAATCGCCGCGCACCCCGTGCAAGGTTCACCAGCGGACGAGGGTTCCGGAGGCATCTGCTCTCCCGCTACTCCGTGCGCGCAGAGGTACGGGACGGGGAAGACAGAGGGCTGCGGAGATGTGGATTCTCTCGGGAGCGGTTGCGGAAGACGGGGTCTAGACTGACGGAGGACTGCCGATATATGGCTGCGACAGGGGAAGGGACGAAGACAACGGAGAATCCCAGGAGATTGGAAACGGAAGGGACGGTAACTGACGCAGTCAGTTTGCCTCCATCATCAAGGAGAGAAACTCCCGTGATAATGTGGATTTAAGTTGCAAAAGACTGGCCACGCCCGCTCGCTCGCCGCCCGCCTGCCTCGCCTCGCCATGGCCTCCCACGCCCACGGCCTGGCCCGGCCGGCGGCGGCGGCGCTCGCGCGTGTGGCACGCCTTTATCCTTTTCTCAGCTTCTCAATTTAGATGAATAATTTTCAACCATATAAGCTGAGTCAGCGTTCAGTCAAAATCTCGTATGGTATTAAACCATACAATACTGAATATTACGTACCATAGAGTTTTATTTGATTATTAAATATTATATGGGCCAAGCCCATATTATATCAACAATGTCATTGCCGGTCTCCACCTGAGTTGATCATGCGCGACCACCCTCACAGAGTGCACTCATCATGTGCTCAGGGATCAAAGAAGACAATAGTTGATTACAGATGTTGACCCTTTGATCTATTACGCATGCTACATTGATTACCGATCGGTGATAGAAGACACCATCATCTTTCCTCAATAATTCTTTTGACACATCAGAGTAGACCATTCCCAATAATTGGATTGGGAGTGTCCTTAGTCTTTTTAGGTTGAAACTGTGGTTACTGAACTAAACGAAAGGGGAAAACACAGTAACTAAAAAAATGAGGTTTTGCCACAAGACACTTAATGACATTTTTTTATCTGAAAGACATGAGAAAATTGATCTTTTCTTGTGGATACAACAAGTTTGTTAATTTTTCTACAAGACACTATTCGGTTTGGCCAGAAAAAAAAAATACTTCGATGTTCTCAATTGGAGGAACGAACTACCTTTAAGAGAATCTTAGCTTTTGGAACGTCACAACATGCGATCCAGAGGTAGCACAAAACATGTCATGTAAGCGTGAATGAAAGTATCATCACAATCGAGTTTGGACCCTATAGTAATTATCCTAGACTCTGTGGGGGTATGCCCTCCGGTATCCACAAGACAAGATATGGGCCGCACCGTCAGAGGTGGCCCAGCCTACAAGATCAAGGCGTGCACGACACTGCTCGGCGTGCACCGCAAGATATTATATAGTATCAAATATGCTACTTTCTTGGTAACCCTACCTCTCCAGAATATATAAGGGAAGACAGAGGTCCCCTAGCGGACACGGTACATAGATCGAGATAGATTTACATCCAGATCAATACAATACACCAAAGACACAGGACGTAGAGTATTACGTCGATCAGACGGCCCGAACCTGTCTAAATCGCTGTCTCTGCGCCTTGTGTCACCATCCAGTTCCAGATCACGCGCACCTCCACCGATAAATCTACCTTCGTGGGATACCCCTCGGAGGACTGTCGACGATATTCTGTCGACAGTTGCCGCGTCAGGTAGGGGTGTGCGTTTGATCCATGGCAGGCCAGATGGGATCTCAAGATCAACATCCTTCGTGACAACTCAACTGATCGCGTCGACATCCTTCGGCCACCACGGCGCACGTCTTCGTACGCGGATTGACACCGCCAAGCTTCGACTACGTCCGTCCTACTCCAACACGGGATCAACTCCATTCCAGCCGTCAAGCGAGCTGCTAAGCGAGCTGCCCACAACGTCGACCAGATAACACCATACGCCGCTGACCAGACGCTCCGTCTAAAGCTAAGTCACGCTTTAATATTCTTCTAAATATTCTCCAATCTCCGTATATTGCCATAATGTTTCTCTGAGTTGTTTTGTCCATATTTGCTCTCTAAACGATTTTTCGAACCCCTGAACATTCATGTTGATGCTCGGACGCCTCCAGAGACGGCCTTGTCTCTGGCTCCTCCCTACACGTGCACGAGCGTCTGCCCTATGCGTTATGGGTGGTCGGCAGCGGATCCTTAGCGACACTTTGTTCTTCCTACACGTGCACAGGCTCCGCGTCCCGCGTTATGGTTAATGGGCTAGCTAGGGCTGGAGACTCAGCTACACACTAACTGTTCGGGCGGTTTGTATTAAATATAAATACATCTTCACACCAACTGATCGTCAAGCTGCATAGGCTATTTCATCGCCATTGCTGATTTTTCTCCGAGGTTCATATATTTTTACATCATGTACTACCTGTTCTACATATTTGTATTGCAGGATCATCGTCTAGGTGATCGGACCACCTGGTGCTCGGACTTCTCCACCGATCAACTGGTCGGACCGCTAGGTTCATCGACTCCTCGAGTTCTTCGTGCTCGAGGACTAAGTGGGCACACTTCACCCCACTTTACTTTGCGGACATCGCCAGCTACGCCGGGGATTCCTCGGTGCTCCGACATCGCCAGCGACGCCGGGACTTCTCGCTCTTTGGCGCTCGGACATCACCAGCGACGCTGGGACTCCCTCGCTCCTCGGCCTTTCGGACATCGCCATTGTCGCTGGGACTCTCGCTCCTCGCCGCTGGACATCGCCAGCGTCGCCGGGGACTCCTCGCTCCTCGGTGCTCGAACATCGCCCGCGATGCCGGGGACTCCTCGCTCCTTGGCGCTCGGACATCGCCAGCGATGCTGGGAACTCCTCGCTCCTCGGTGCTCGGACATCGTCAGCGACGTCGGGGACTCCTCGCTCGCTCGGTTTCGGACATCGCCAATGACGTCGGGACTCCTCGCTCCCTCGGCGCCGGACATCGCCAGCGACGCCGGGACTCCTCCTCCTCGGTGCTCGGACATCGCCCGACGCCGGGACTCCTCGCTTGGTGCTCGGACATCGCCAGCGACGCCGGGGACTCCTCGCTCCTCGTACATCGCCAGCGATGCCGGGGATTCCTCACTCCTCAGTGCTCGGACATCGCTAGCGACGCTGGGGACTCCTCGCTCCTCGCTCCTCGGACATCGCCAGCGACGCCGGGGACTCCTTGCTCCTCAGTGCTCGGACATCGCCAGCGACGCTAGGGACTCCTCGCTCCTCGGTGCTTGGACATCGCCAGCGATGCTGGGGACTCCTCGGTGCTCTGACATCGCCAGCGACGCCGAGGACTCCTCGCTCTTCGATGCTCAGACATCGCCAGCTACGCCGGTGAAAGGTCCTAATATGGCTAGAGGGGGTGAATAGCCTATTTAAAAATCTACAAATCAACTAGAGCAATTTGATTAGTATGACAAATAGCGTAATGCAAACTTGCTCTAGCTCTACAAGGGTTACAAGCCACCTATCCAACAATTCTAGTTGCAATGATTACTTAGGCACAGAAACTTGCTATGTAACTACTTACTAAGAGCTCTCAATCTTGCTATTCTAAAGAGCTCAACTAGATGAATGTAAATAATAAAGCAAGCTCTCAATTCTAGTTACACTAAAGAGCTTGTATCAACTAGTTTGCAAGAATATAAATAAGTGAGTAGGGTGATTATACTGCCGTGTAGGGGATGAACCAATCACAAGATGAATATATAGCCAATCACCGGGAGAATGCCAAAGACAAGAGACAATCGATTTTCTCCCGAGGTTCACGTGCTTGCCAACACGCTACGTCCCCATTGTGTTGACCAACACTTGGTGGTTCGGCGGCTAAGAAGTGTTTCACAAACCTCGTCCACACGATAGGACACCGTAAGAACCGACCCACAAGTGAGGTAACTCAATGACACGAGCAATTTACTAGAGTTACCTTTCGGCACTCTGCCGAGGAAGGTACAACTCCCCTTACAATCACCGGAGATGGCCACGAACAATCACCAACTCGTGCCAATCCTCCACCGCTCCTCCAACCATCTAGGTGGTGGCAACCACCAAGAGAAACAAGCGAAATCCACAGCGCAACACGCATGTCAAGTGCCTCTAGATGCAATCACTCAAGCATTGCACTTGGATTCTCTCCCAATCTCACAATGATGATGGATCAATGATGGAGATGAGTGGGAGAACTTTGGCTAAGCTCACAAGGTTACTATGTCAATGAAAATGGCCAAGGGTGTGAGCTTCAGCCGGCCATGGGGCTTAAATAGAAGCCCCCATGAAATAGAGCCGTTGTACCCCTTCACTGGGCACAACACCGGGTGACCGGACACTCCGGTCATATTGACTGGACGCTGGACCCAGTGTCCGGTCGCCCGATGTAAGCCACGTGCCATTCTGAGTTAAATCTGAGCCGCCAGATCTTCAATGGCTATTGACTGAGCGGACGCTCCGGCACAAGTGACCGGACGCTCAGACCCCAGTGTCCGGTCGTTTCTAGTAAGTTCCCAAAACCGACTTTTACCGACCGGACGCGTCCGGTTCACCTCGACCGGACACAGCCCAGCGTCCGGTGCAATACCCTAGGTACTGTGCCGACATGTTAGTCCAACCAGATGCAGTCCTTCAGTGTCCGATCGCAGAGCGACCCAGCGTCCGGTCAGTTGACCGACGCCAGCATCTTTGCGACCAACTCCATTTCACTTCTAGCTTCTCCACCCTTGCTCAAATGTGCCAACCACCAAGTGTATCACCTTGTGCACATGTGTTAGCATATTTTCACAAACATTTTCAGGGGTGTTAGCATTCCACTAGATTCTAAATACATATGCAATGAGTTAGAGCATCTAGTGGCACTTTGATAACCGCATTCCGATACGAGTTTTACCCCTCTTAATAGTACGGCTATCGATCCTAAATGTGATCACACTCGCTAAGTGTTTCGATCACTAAAACAAAATAGCTCCTACAATTTATACCTTTGCCTTGAGCCTTTTGTTTTTCTCTTTCTTCTTTTCCAAGTTTAAGCATTTGATCATCACCATGCCATCACGGTCGTCATGATCTTCGCCATTGCTTCATCACTTGGAGTAGTGCTACCTATCTCATAATCACTTTGATAAACTAGGTTAGCACTTAGGGTTTCATCAATTAACCAAAACCAAACTAGAGCTTTCAATCTTCCCCTTTTTGGTAATTGATGACAACCCTTACACAAAGATATGAATTGAGATTTAATTAAATCCACGTTGCTTGCCCAAGCATATTTACCATGTGTAGAAGAATATGGACAAGTTTCATGAATCCCATATGGTAGCAATTGCTCCCCCTACATATGTGCTAAGAGTTTGGATTGTAGCTTGCACATATGCTTAGATAGGAAATATAGGAGTCAATTTCTACCAAATGATGCTAAGGTATAAGAGATGGACCTTTGAAGCGTGATACCAATCGGAGTGCACCAATATACCATCCTTAGCACCATTTGTAACTAGACATTCACAAAAACTAGAATACCTCATGAGATCAATATTACAAGCAAGGGTCTAGTTTTCATATGATGAACATAAGTCTAGTTACTTTAGTTTGATACCACTTGGAAATAAAGTCACTAGATTACCTATGCATGCTAGTTTTTCATTTCATCATTTAAGCATATAACTAGCATACACCACACAAGCATGGATATTGAGATTTTAAAAACTTATGCCATGCAAGCAAATATATGAAATGCACATTCAAATTGAGCTTGCTCCCCCTACTTGTGTGCTCAAAATTTTAATTGATTCCTTTCCTTTATCATATATCTCATATCTCTCCCCCTATGTCAAATACTCCCCTATCATGCATATATTTATTTCTCTCCCCCTTTGTCAACAATTAGCACAAAAGGCGAACTCAAATTATAGATAGGTTGGGGTGAAACCATGTGAGATGAGGATCATTTTTCCAATTTGGTTCAATCAAGATTACTTGTAAAAGATATTTAACTCGGTTTGATCCAAGGACAAGCTTCTTCACACCTCTAAATAAGGGTTATCTTGTACCATGTTGAGTTAAACACTTATAGCTTATTTTCTAGATCAAACACTAGGTTTACAAGCCCACAAACATGTCATATGCTACCACTAGATCATTTCAAGCATACAAGCAATAGTGGTACCATACAAGCATCAAATTCATTTGATTTTCATGAATGAGCCTATTCAAATGTGAAATATGTCTAGATGCACTAATCATGTCCTTAGCAAGGATGTATGCCATGCCAATCAACTTTTACCTTGGATTGCTCGAAGGAGAGGCATGTCATATAACTTGGGGTGTATCAACACATATTGGAGAAGTCAAGTATGTTCAATTCATTCCTTAGCTTGCAAAACCTCTTTTCATCAAGTGGCTTGGTGAAGATATCGGCAAGTTGATCTTCGGTGCCCACACTCTCAATGCAAATGTCCCCTTTTTGTTGGTGATCTCTTATGAAGTGATGGCGGACATCAATATGCTTTGTTCTTGAATGTTGAACCGGGTTGTTGGTGAGCTTTACGGCACTCTCATTGTCATATAGCAATGGCACTTGCTTGAATTTGATTCCAAAGTCACTTAAGGTAGCCTTCATCCAAAGTTATTGAGCACAACAACTACCGGCTGAAATGTACTCTGCTTCGGCGGTTGAAAGTGCTACACTATTTTGCTTCTTTGATGACCAAGATACAAGTGATCTTCCCAATCTTTGACATGTGCCCGATGTGCTCTTTCTCTCAACTTTACATCCCGCATAATCGGAGTCCGAATATCCAATCAACTCAAATCTTGCTCCTTTGGGATACCACAATCCAACATTTTGTGTATGCTTCAAGTACCTCAATATTCTCTTTGTTGCCTTCAAATGACTTTCTCTTGGTGAGGCTTGAAATCTAGCACACATGCTTACACTAAACATCACATCCGGCCTTGATGCGATCACATAGAGTAGGCTTCCAATCATAGACCGATACATCTTTTGATCCACCATGTTGCCACTAGCATCACTATCCAAGCTTCCACTTGTCCCCATTGGTGTACTAATAGCTTTACTATCATCCATTCCAAACTTCTTGAGCATGTCCTTGATATACTTGCCTTGACTCACAAATGTTCCATTCTTTATTTGCTTGATTTGAAGACCAAGGAAGTAACTAAGCTCTCCAATCATGGACATTTCAAACTCACTTGCCATCATATTGCCAAACTCCTAGCAAAAATCTTGATTTGTTGACCCAAATATGATATCATCAACATATATTTGCATTACAAACAAGTCATTTCCAAGCTTCTTGGTGAAGAGAGTGGTGTCAACCTTTCCCATCTTGAATCCCTTAGAGAGTAGAAAATCCCTCAATCTCTCATACCATGCTCTAGGTGCTTGTTTCAATCCATACAAAGCCTTTCTCAACTTGTAAACATGGTTGGGTTTCTTTTCATCTTCAAAACCAGGAGGTTGCTTAACATATACAAGCTCATTGATGTACCCATTGAGAAATGCACTCTTCACATCCATTTGGTACAACTTGATGTTGTGGGCACAAGCATAGGCTAGCAAGATCCTAATTGCTTCTAATCTTGCAACCGGGGCATATGTTTCTCCAAAGTCAAGACCTTCAACTTGAGTGTAACCTTGAGCCACTAATCTTGCTTTGTTCCTTATTACTATCCCATCTTGATCTTGCTTGTTCTGAAAGACCCACTTGGTTCCAATCACATTATGGTCCTTAGGCCTCTCAACTAATTCCCATACTTGGTTTCTTGTGAAGTTGTTTAGCTCTTCATGCATAGCATTGACCCAATCAACATCATTTAAAGCTTCATCTATCTTCTTAGGTTCAATAGATGATACAAATGAGAAGTGCTCACAAAATGAGGCCAATCTTGATTTAGTTTGCACACCTCTTGAAATATCACCAATGATAGTGTCCAATGGATGATCTCTCGCAACATTGGTTGGTTGGAGCACTTGCACTTGATTGCTAGCATTTGATTGATCACTTGGTTGAGATGATGAACTAGCCACTTGTTGTTGATCTTGCACTTTGTCATGACTAGTACTTGCTTGAATCTTATCATTAGAACCACTAGCTTGCATATTTGAGTTAGGGAGCACTTGATTCTTGTCATCTTCAACATCAATCACTTCTCTAGGCCTTATATCACCAATGTCCATGTTCTTCATTGTATTGACCAATTGAGTGCCTTTTACATCATTTAGATTCTCATCTTCCTCTTGGGAACCATTTGTTTCATCAAACTCTACATCATGAACCTCCTTAAGAGTGCCACTAGCCAAATTCCAAACTCTATAAGCCTTGCTAGTAGTGGAGTAACCAAGCAAGAAACCTTCATCACATTTCTTTTCAAACTTGCTCAATCTAGTGCCTTTCTTCAATATGTAGCATTTACATCCAAAGACCTGAAAGTATGCAATGTTTGGCTTTCTTCCATTCAATAGCTCATAAGGTGTCTTTTCCATCATAGGGTGACAATAGAGTCGGTTGCTATAGTAGCAAGCCGTGTTGATTGCTTCGGCCCAAAAAGAATGACTCACATTGTACACACTCAACATTGATCTTGCCATGTCAATCAAAGTTCTATTCTTTCTTTCAACTAAGCCATTTGATTGAGGAGTATACTTGGTCAAGAATTAATGTCTAATTCCAAATTCATCACACAACTCATCAATTCTAGTGTTCTTGAATTCACTACCATTGTCACTTCTAACTTTCTTGATGGTTGTTTCAAACTCATTATGAATTCCCTTGACAAATAATTTGAATGTTGCAAACACATCACTTTTGTCAACAAGAAAGAATACCCATGCATATCTAGTGAAATCATCTACAATCACAAATCCATATTTGTTTCCACCAATGCTTGTGTATGTGGTTGGTCCAAACAAGTCTATGTGCATTAACTCAAATGCCTTAGATGTGCTCATCATGCTCTTCTTAGGATGTGTGTTACCAACTTGCTTTCTGGCTTGACATGCACTACATAGCTTATCCTTCTCAAATGTGACATCTTTCAAGCCTCTAACTAAGTCATGCTTAATCAACTAAGTCATGTCGGCAACCTCCCTTAGTGTACTCGCTACACTTAGCGGAAGTGTGTCGAGCTAGGTACTCCTTCGCTTGTACCTCTATGAGCAACTTACTGCTTGGAGTAAGTAGTTCGTGTTTAACTTTGGTATTGATAAACTAAGAAAAGCTACCTTTTGTTCATTATAAACTTGTGGGTTCGTCGTCCGTCCTTGTGGCGGTTGCTCTAGTAGAAGGGTCCTGATAGAGACGGATAACCCTTGCATGCAAGCTAGAGTAATAGTTGATAGCGTAGATGTGGTGTCTAGGCTAGAAGCTATCTTCGTTTACCTTGTTCCCTACGGTAGAGGGGTAGGCGGTAGGTGGTGACAGCCCTGTCTGTCCCTCGTGCTCCCCCATGTTCGGGTTTGACGTAGGCTACAGGCCGGCAACGCTTGGCAGACCAGGTGTTCTCCGGTGCCCAACACAAGTTTATAGTGTCAAAGTTATCTTAGCTTAGGATATCGATCCTTAGAAAAACCTCACTACCCAAGCTACCTCTTTCTTATTTTCTTTAGGTGAACTAGCTAAGAGACTTACACATTCGTTCCTTTAGGAAATTACGATACCCTGAATATCTCTGGGTCAAGTGCTACAACGGTGTATCCGTGAGCTTGCGGATTCATCTGCTTACGCTAAGAAACACCAACAAACATTTCTGGTGCCATTGCCGGGGAATGGTTGTCGTTCTAGTCTTCAAACCTAGTCACCTATGTATCTTTTATTTTACTTTTCTTTTTTTTTCTAATGGAGCACCAATTAATTCACCAACTTTCTGCTCCCAAGGGCGAGTTCTTAGAGCCACCACAATCTTTAAAGCCAATCATAGCTTCTAGCTATGAACTCTGCCCTGGCAGTATAGCCATGGTTCAGGAACAAACCTTCTCGGGGTTTGATTATGAAAACCCCTACCACCACTTAAGGGAGTTTGAGCAGCTCTGTGTCTGCCTGACCATTTCAGGCATGTCACAAGACACACTTCGGTGGAAGTTGTTTCCCTTCTCACTTGATGAGAGGGCAAACCAATGGTACGCCCATAATGTAGGGAAGGTAGCTGGCGATTAGGAAGAACTAAGGAATAGCTTTTGTCTAGCGTTCTTCCCAATATCTTGAATTGCTGCCCTATGACAAGAGACACTCAACTTCCAACAAAAAGAGAAGGAAACCATAGGTGCAGCCTAGGACCAATTCTCAATTCTAACACGATTAGAACCAGACTTGTCTATACCCAACCATGTGTTATTGAAACATTTCTGGTTAGTGCTTAGCAAGGAGTCTACCCTACAACTAGATATAACTGTCGGAGGATCCTTCACGCACAAAACCACTGAGGAAGGAGAAGCCCTTTTAGACTGAATTTTAGAAAACACTCCTCCTTTAGATACCCTCCGTGTAGAGTCTATGTTAAGCCATGAAGAAGTCTCTTGGGCCGAGGCCGAACATACATTTCCCATTCAAGAGCCTTCACCCGAGCCAAAGAATCCGAAAGAAGGTCTCCAACCTTCAGACCTCCCACCCTTCAAAGATGACCTCTTCTAAGAATTTGGGAATACCTTGAACTATCTTTATCAAAGGAGACCGCCAATTCCTGTCACTCCACTAGACCCACTAAATGAAGAATTACTTAGGGAATCCATTAGGGAGTTGACGGCCATCATAAGCACCGAATGGGTAAAAGAAGCGGAGCTTTCTTGCAAAGAAATTCAAATCCGCATTACTTCCACGATTATCTAGTGCCAGATCAGTAGAATGACGAGGGACGTCTTGTATAATCCAACTGTTGGAGTAAACCTCATGTCCGCATCTTATGCATCCACCTACCTAGGTAATGAGCCCCTTACCCCGACCAACAAAACCTTTAGGATTGCTCCTCGCTCTAGATTGGAAGGACTAGGGATTCTTCATAACATTTCCCTATACCACGGTAATGTCAAAATCATCCTAGACTTTCATGTTTTTGACATTCAGGACTTCGACATCATGCTAGGGCATCCCCTGGAAAAAATTTTAATTGAACCACTTAAAACAGGGGAACTGGACTTAAAGCTAGGGAGAGACACTTTTACAATTCCTATCACTCGAGCTAAAAACTCGGTGGCAGGCACTCTCCCCTATCATGAACTACCCAAGGAAGTTATGTCGGTCTCACCATTTGAATCTCCTGAGTTGTCTTTAGAAAAACATAGGTTAGTTTTTGGGTATTCACTCTAAGACCTTAAGGGGATAAGTCCAACGCTTTGCTCCTATCGTATCCCAATTGACCCTGCTAGCACGCCATCTCGCGAACCCCAACGCAGGCTCAATAACACGATGCAGGAAGTCGTGAAGAAGGAAGTCCTAAAACTTCTTCATGCCGGGATTTTCTATCCCGTACCTCATAGCGACTGGGTCAGCCCCATCCAAATGGTGCCTAAGAAAGGGGGCATGAAGGTCGTAGAAAATAATAAGAACTAATTAATCCCACAACGAACCATCACGAGATGAAGAATGTGCATAGATTACCAAAAACTCAATGCAACCACAAAGAAAGATCACTTCCCACTGTCCTTTTATTGATGAAATGTTAGAACGGTTGGTGAAGCACTCTTTCTTTTGTTTTCTTGATGGGTATTTGGGGTATCACCAAATACCTATCCACCCCGATGATCAAAGCAAGACTACTTTTACATGCCCATATGGAACATATGCATATAGACAAATGTCTTTTTGGCTATGTAATGCACCTGTTTCTTTTCAAAGATGCATGATGTCAATTTTCTCAAACATGATAGAAGAAATTATGGATGATTTTCAGTCTACGGTAAAACTTTTGATCATTGTCTAGAAATTTTATTCAAAGTCTTGCAACGATGCCAGGAAAAAGATTTAGTCCTTAACTGGGAGAAATGTCATTTTATGGTTCGAGAGGGCATCGTTCTCGGATACTTAGTGTCTAAGAGGGGGATTGAAGTTGATAAAGCAAAAATTGAAGTTATAGAACAATTACCACCCCCTGTGAACATAAAAGGAATCCACAGCTTTTTCGGACACGCATGCTTTTATAGACGATTTATGAAAGACTTCTCGCAAATTTCTAGGCCATTGACAAACCTGCTAGCTAAGGATGTACCTTTTTAGTTCATCGATAAGTGTTTAAATGCTTTCCTCACACTAAAGAAAGCACTCATCTCAGCACCAATCATCCAACCACCTGATTGGTCGTTGCATTCGAAATAATGTGTGATGCTAGTGATTACGCCGTTGGTGCGGTCCATGGCCAATCCAAAGATAAAAGGCATCATGCATTTGATTATGCCAGCAAAACACTAACAGGAGCACAACTTAATTATGCCACCACAAAAAAGAGCTTCTTGCAGTTGTTTTTGCTATAGATAAATTTAGATCTTTCTTAGTGAGAGCAAATATTGAAGTGCAGCATGATCGGTGTAAACAATTATTTTTGCTCCCACTAAGTAAGATCTAAATTTATTTTTGTTTATTTAAGTGCAGCATGATTAGTGCAAACAATTATTTTTGAAAATAGCTTTTTAGAAAAATGTTCCTATCTAACGGCCATGCTAAGGTTTTGTCCAATAGTCCAAGTATGGCTCTGATACCACCCTATAGGGCCCCCCTTATAGAGGGTCCACTGCGCATATGTATCAGTCCCTGGATCAGTAGCTGATAAGCACAGAATCAACAAGATTGATATAAAAAGTCCATACTTTTATTGCTAATGGGGAAAACATGATTACATAGTCTATATTTACATGGTTTGGCCCATTGGCCTTGCAGCAAACATCAGAGTTCTAACGCAACAGTCCTACGTCGTTGTGGTTCCATTCCTACATGCAACTTAGAGTGCGGACGTAAACCTTATTCCTAAACTCATTCTTATATCCTATTCTTCGTAGTAACTCTCGCTTAGCTTTCATGGTGCGTAATCTTATAATTCCATTTTCATGTATGTCCTAGTGGATCCATGCGTAGTCCTCAATAGTTCCATCCTGGCGTATACTCCTATCGTTCCATCCTTTGCGTAGATTCCTATTGCTCTGTCCTAGCGTAGATTCCGACAGCTTCATCCTTGTGTACACTCCTATGACTCGGATCCTAAAAAACATAGTGGAGAGTGGGTTGAGTACATAAAGTACTCAGCAAGCCCTAAATTTGGGGTAAGGGGTGGTGGTTGGTGGAGGTTGTGTGGAAAGGTGGGTTATGGAGGTGGAGATAGACAACGGAAAGAGCGAACATGGTAGTTTTCTGGAGTACTAAGAATGCTCACAATAATTTGCAGATTTGGAGTACCAAGAATGCTCACAGTAGACAACGGAAAACAGTTTGACTCAGACAACTTCAGAGACTTCTGTAAAAGCTTAGGAACAACAATAGCCTTCGTATCAGTTTATCACCTAGAGTGTAATGGGGTCGTGGAAAGAGCGAACATGGTAGTTTTCGCGGCAATCTCCAAAACACTATTTAGCCTTCACAAAGGCAAATGGGTAGAAGAGCTACCAAAGGTTGTTTGGTCTCATAACACCATAGCGTCTAGAGCAATGGGTTTCACGCCCTTCAAATTGTTATATGAAGAAGAAGCAATGCTACCCGAGGAAGCTAAGCATCAGAGCCTCTGGGTGTTAAAACACACACTAGCGTAAGATGAAGAATACTCCAAGGAAACAATCGAAGGCACAAGGCTAGATGTGGTGCAAAACATCAACAAATACCAAGAACAAACCAGAAAGTGGAGAGACAACCAAGTGGTCAGGAAGCAAATACAAGACGAAGACCTAGTGTTAAGATGGAAACCAAATGCTGATTCGGTGGGCAAGCTACAGCCAAAATGGGAAGGACCCTATACGACGAAGGCTGTAGGAAGACCAGGCTCACTCTACCTGATAGACATTGATGGGAAGAGAACCAATCATACCTGGAACAATGACAACCTATGCAGATTTTACATTTAATTATAAGAGGAGGCCTCCGTAGAAATACAACCGAAGGTCACCTCCATCACAATCTATTTTTTCTTTTTCACTTACGCACGAAAAGGGCCTGTACTCTTTTCCTCATAGAGGGGAACTCCTAGCGGAGGTGAGGTTTTAATGAGGCAGGACCCATGTAAAAATCCTCTGAAATATAAAGAGGAATTCCTCCGGGAAAAAACATGAGGAAGCGAAGGTCGAAAGTGGCTAGCAACGGAGCCACAATATTCGACACCACAACAACGTTAAAGAGGACCCTCCGCCGCCTATAGCCGAAGGCTACAAGCCGCGGAGCAACCTCTATGGCTGAAAAAGCTTGCACCCCTGATGAAGACATATCCATTATCAGGCATCAGGGAACTACACACTAAGACCAAAAGGTCACAAACCCAACAAATACCTGCCTTCGCCGCAGGCATCGGGAAAAGCACCTGACAAAGACCTATCCTTATCAGGCATCAGGGAGCTGCTATTGTAAGAAGAAGCAAGTACAATATCATAATGAGAAAAGATGCCGCGAGTACAACAAATCTCAGAAAATAAATGCAAATCTCAGTCATATCTGAAGCCTTCACAAGATCCAACAACCAAAATTTACTACATTAGGCGATCTGAGCCTATAAAATTGGGGCATCCCCCCATTCCAACCTCAATCAGTTTACCACTTCAACACTGGCACCAAACAGGCTCAGGGGGGAGCCAACCTACAAAAACTCAGACTCACAATTAAATAAGCTAGGTACGGAAGCCATGGAGTCAGGAGTATCCTTGCAAAATACAAAAACCAAATTATATGGTGCGAAGGCTCATAAGACCTGTAGCTCGCAGCGCCCGGCAAAGGCCACGGAGAGGTTGTATGCATCCATCACATGTGTTGTATAGCTTTAGCTTGCTAGAGGCCAGTTAGAATCAGAGGTTGCGAAAGGGTATCGCTTGAAGACTCGTAACATCCCCTCGCAACCAAAGACACCGACTGGTAGGGTCCAGCAACATCCATGGTCGACGGGAGCGTAGCTGCACCTTAAAGACCGGAGGAACAAATACCCTCCCACAGCTAGAGGCGAAGACAACACAAAGGCACAACCCCAACGGCCTCTGATGAATGCTCAAATTGCAGCAAAGACTATGCAAAAGCCACAAGATCAAAGACAAGCACATCCACTTCTCCACCAAGACTCGCTAGCACGTGTCTGACAATGCAATAAGAAGGATGAAGCGGAGGCTACCTTTAGAAATTTAGCACCAACAGCTAGAACTCTTCGGTCCAACCAATAATTGTAATGAGATTCAACAATCAAACAAGTGCAGAATCATTACATAAACTCAAGTTTATACCAAAACATACAAGGGTTACAACAGAAGCAATCAGAATGCGTGCATTCAAAGGAAAACATAAAAATAGGTTACATAGCCCGAAGGCCCCACAAGACAAAACTAAGCCGAAGCATAAAACCTAAACAGGCGAGTGAGGCCCTCGCCAGGCATGCGACCTAACAAACTTGGCGTGCTCATCGTCTATGTCATCCATCACGAAATCCCATATAGCAGAGACAGAAGGCCTTGGGAAGGCAGCACGCCAATAGTCCCACAATTCACCACTAACGTAAACACCATTTTGAAGCATTGTCAAAGGAGTAATGTGTCCCTCAAAGGCAACCTACGCAGGACAAGTCTATATTAAAACCAGTGTTAAATCATTACAAAAGTTAGCCTTCTATATCACAGCACCGAACAAGGTGTGCAGGCCTAAGCTACTAACTAAACCTAAAGACTAACTAGGCCTAGGGATCAACATCCGGATGACTACGAGCCAGAGCAGGCTCTGTAGGTCTTTCATCTTCATGCCTAGAAGGATCCTTCACTGTGCCAGCCTCCGTCGCTCCCGACGGCTTCCCAGCCTCAGCAACTTTGCGAGACGCTGCCTCTCGGGTCACACGACGAGCCTCCGACTACTTCAGTTCCTAAGGAACATCAAACAAAGTTATAACGTCGATATCGGAGGCAATATGAAAAACAATGCACTGAAGGAAAAACAAACCTCCGCACGGTGAGCCTCCGCCAAGCAATGGGCATCCTCGCGACCAAACCTGCACCAGATATGCTCCATGAAGTGGCGCACAGTGGTCGCAAGGGCCTTCAAGGATTCACAAAGGGCAGCAGGACTCTCATAATCCTTCTTCCTCTTCATCTCCTCGATGTGGCTGCAACCAGCCTTCGCTAGTGTCTTGGCTAAATTGGTAGCGCTAGAGAGTGCACCAAAATCATCAACCTTACCAATGAAAGAGGGCAACTTGGAAAAGTTTGCAGTCATCCAAGAGAAGAGATCAGTGGGAGAAGCCTCTGATGGAAGGAGAGGAGTGATCCCACCAAAGCTGCCAAGGGCGGAGGTGTATGCCTTGGCGATAGCCAGACCAAGCGTCTTTGCCTTCTTAAGCTGCCCCTTAGGAATTCAGCCTCCGTAAATAAAGAGGCGCTGGAAGCCTTCTCCGCACCAATTTCCTTGCGGAGGTTCTCAGCGGTTTCGTTGGCCTTCAATGCCCTCATTGCGGCCAAGTCCTCAGCGACCTTCGACGCGCTCAAGTCCTTGTCAGCATCCTCCTTAGCCAACTGAAGACCATCAGCCTCCCTAGCCAGACGGTCCCTCTCCGCCACCACCACCTCAAACTCCTTCTTGTGGGCTTCAATAAGGCATTAAATGGCCATGCAGCCAAAAAGGATGTGACCCAACATGCAACTGTTTGTTATTTATTTAGTACTCACCCCGTCTCAAATTATAAATTATTCTAACATGGAGAGTCAAAGCATCGTAAGTTTAACCAAATTTATATAATAAAATAATAATATTTTATGATACCAAATAAGTATCATGAGATTCCTCAGCGACCTTCGACGCGTTCCAGGCCTTGTCAGCATCCTCCTTAGCCAACTGAAGACCATCAGCCTCCCTAGCCAGACGGTCCCTCTCCGCCACCACCACCTCAAACTCCTTCTTGAGGGCTTCAATAGCCTCGTCGCATACAAGAACACAGAAATCAAAAGTGAAGACCCCACAGTACTCACCATGTTCTGTTGTTCTAAATTGAGATGCAACAGACGATAGAAGTCCATGCCCTTAAGGTGGCTGCGCGCGCGATCTGGAAAGAGACAACACATAAGCTAGGTAAGACAAAAAGAACAAAAACACTAGAGGCATAGTACAACCTCCTAAAGAGTTATAAAGTTGCCTAAGGGTCTCCGCCCAACCACTGATGGTGTCGGAAGAGCCGCTTGAGGAAAATGCAAATAAACAAACATGTAAACGCAAAAATAGCACAAAACCACAAAGAAAAATGTAAGTCAAAATCCAAAACAACAAACCTTCGCCGCCTAGGGGCAGAGGCGAAGGCCCACCAGCACCGGCACCGAGCAGAGCCTAGGAAAGCACCTAAGTCTCTAAGCTCGGTGCCCCTAAACAGACCAGCAGGCCTCTCTTTGCTTGCACTTGCGACGCCTGCAGTTGATACACCTGCCAAAACAAGGGGCACTCAAAACAAAAACAAAAGAAAAAGAGCAACAAAAACCAAGAAAAATCTTTACCTAAACGAAGGATGCCTTGGGCTGCACCCACCACTTCCGTGTCCACCGTCAGCGGAGGATCTCCGTGTTGTATCGGGTGCCCGTGAGCCACTCAATCCTCCGACTCGGCCTCCGACTCCTCCGCCGGAGAAGCCTCTACAGGATGCGCCTGACCCTTGGATGAGACTTCATCGTCTGAAGCCTTAGCCTCGCTAGCGCTCTTGCCATCACTCCCAGAGCTGGAAGAGGCAGAGGCATGCCCAAACACGGAGGGCAAGGGATCACAGTCGGGCGCACTCAGCGCAGGACCTCCTCCAAAACCGTGAATGGCAGACGCCATCGCACTAGCGTCCCCACCAGTGGCAGAGACGTCTGTCTCACCCACCTCCTCCGCAGCCAATCCAATCTCCTCAGCAGAGCCAACCGAGGTAGTAGAGGAGGCGGCGTCAACTTTTCGCTTCTTGCCGGCGGTCTTCGTGCGGCTAGGACCTTTCCTTTTCTTCGCCTCAGCCACTGTAGTTATATTCTTAGCGGCGGTCTTCCTCACCTTGTCGTCAAGCAAATTCAGAACCTTCGGCGGAACCATATGTTCATTATGATGAATCCCAAGCTCTTGAAATACACGGTTGAGGCGAGGCGTCGTGCCCGCGATAGCCCTACGCATCAGGTACTCCTTGTCAGATATCTCGCCAAGGATCTCCTGCGCCTCCTCTTCCACGAGTAAGACAAAACCAGCAATAGTCTCATTCTCCGCTCGCTTTATGTCAAAGCGGGGAAAGGGAACCCCTACACCTTCGCCCCAGGGGAGGATGAGCACCACCCTAACTAGTAAAGACTAACAAAGTGAAACATACGACAAATGTTCTGCAGGTACTGCGCAGGTAGCCTTCGCCTGTGCCACCTTCGCAGGCGGAGGCCCTTGGATGGCGACAAAGGCCTAGGGTGGCGCGAGCACGCTGAAAGCCGAAAGCGGAGGCTATCAAGGCTGAGACACATAGGCGAAGGCGACCCGAGGCAAGAGAAGGCCTTAGCAAGGCAGAGGCGAGCCCAGGACCATGCGGAGGTCCATCGAACGGGGGAGGCAAAAGGCTCGACCACCACGTGAGAAAGGCCAGAAGGGGAGCATGCGACAAGTGACGATTGGGCCTCCGTTGAACCCAAACCTAAGGCCCATGAGGAAAGACGGTGGAGAAGGAGAAAACCCAAGATAGCCTTGGGAGAATATACATGTATGGGCATATCCCAAGAATATGCCTTAGCTGTCATAGGGTAAAAATATAAAGTGGAACTCCTGTAAATAGTGTCATATAAAAGGGGGAGCCAAGCCCTGTGTAAAGAGTTAGTTGGAGCACATTAATGTAACCCTAGTTGAATGGTGGACCCACTTGAGTGATCTCCTCTAATCCCAGCCTTCGCCCTGGCGAAGGCCCTTACCGATTCCTATCATGCTGGGAACCAACTTCCCAACAATGATCTTTTGATGTGATAGCGTTGGATTTGGCAACACGATATTATGCACTGGGAGTCGCTATAGTAATATGCGGTGTTTCACTATTTCACCCTCAATGGTTTTTCCGGGCCATTTAGTGAACGCGAGGATTTTCCATTAGTTTTCTGCCACGGTATATACTTCATGGATCCTGAGACCTTATTTTTTCTGATTTTTTTATTTATAGTAATTAACAATCAAAAAATTAAATATGTAGTAAATATAGGCAGATTTCGAAAAATTGGAAGGACGCTAGATAAAGGCCGGGCCAAGCCCGGAAAGGCCGGAGCTAAATGAGGCTACCATATGCTCGGAAAAGAACAATATAGCACAAAATAATATACTATTTTGATTTATTATGAAACTAATATATTTATTGACGAAATTATTTTAAAATACTTCAATTTATTTTTATTGATCTAAATTATTTTATGTACTCCAATGTAATTTTTTCATATATATATATTTTTTGCCGAATCAAAGACTATATTGAAGACTCAACTAGCGTCATTAAAGATAAGTTCTTGAATACATAAAGGAAAACTAGCAAAAGAAACACAATTCTGACTTAATCTATGAGCTAAATGCGCAAGTTAATGCGCGACTTTATTCTGGGATGTGCAAATTTTCTCCACCTTTAGACTGAATAACTCCCGCGCCTCTTTCATCAGATCATTGATAACAGGTGCGACTAGGGACCGATCTTCTGGGAAGGCTTTGATCTTACACACCATCGAGGAGCAGTCCGCTTCAAGCAAAAAGGGTGATCAGGCCAGTGACTTGCTAGTCTAACACCCTCTAGACAAGCCAACGCCTCTGCATCCTGGCAATGAAAAATATTGCGCCACGCAATAAGCATTGCATGCCCTGTCTCATATATTTATTGAATTATGTATTCATTTATAAAATTCTTTATCAATATATTTAATTATTAAAATGTTTATTCGCAAAATATTCTTATTTTGGGTGAGCAATATTAGTTTCCATGTGTTTTATACTCATACTTGATCAATGTGATAATTTTATCGTTCTAAAGTCATCGATAACTAATTGGATACCGGCATTAATTTGGTTGACCAGATATCCAAATTCGTATCCGTATCTGAACTATCTAGATCCATATTCATATCCGAAATATCCGAATCCGATCCATATCCGACTAAAAAATATGTATATCTGACAAAAAATACGCGTATCCGTCCGTATCCGATCCCTACGAGCCGGGCAGTTATGCGAACAGTGTCCACATGTGGACGCGCTCTTCACGACAGCGTCCTTCCTAGTTTTCTAGATCTCTCCAATAATTAGTGTGTATTTAATTTCATGATGATTAATTACCATAAAGAAATATTGTTCTATTCTGCATGATCTCTAGGCAAGGGACAAAGAATGAGCCATGAGAATAATCACCGATGACTAAAAAATGATTCGTAATGATTTTAACATTCCCACTATCTTACACTACTACAGAATTGTTTTTTAGAGGTGTCTCGTAACCTTTTGTAGGGATGGTTTGGCCAGCCGCCCCTACCGAACCGTCTCTACAAATCATGTATTTGTAGGGGCGGTTCCCAGGCCGTCCCTACAAATCGATTTGTAGGGGCGCCTGCAGTACCAGCCGCCCCTACAAACTATTTGTAGGGGCGACAGTAGTACCAGCCGTCTCTATAATACCTGTTTGTAGGGGCGGTTTAATCTAGAACCGCTCCTATAGTATGTTTTCCTACAAAAAAAATTTAAATTTACAATTCAAATTCGACCAGAACACTGTTTGTTGCCGAACGCCCCGCGACCAACGTTTCGAACCGCGTTCGCATTGTCGAACGCCCCGCGACCAGCGTTTTGACCACGACTAAAAGCACAATAATATTATATAAACTACAATTACAAGTCCAATTCACAAGAATATATACAATCCATCATTAAATATACAAATTCCATACACATTGTTATCAACGTCCTAGAGCTAGCCTTTCAGTCTCACGAAGGTGTTGGTACTGAAGATTTCTACCTCAGTCAGATTCTCGGTCATGGTAGGCGCCTTTGACGTGTAAAATCTGGTCCAATATGAAGTTGCAAAGGTCGTCGACGAGCTCTAAGAGTTGGTCATCCTTGTATGGGTCTCTTTTCATTCCTTTCTCTTCTCTCCACTATAAGAGAACAAGTTTCGGTTTAGTATTTCATACCATGTACGAAGTTTTTATACTATAGGTGAAGAGGTTCAAACTTACCTTTAAGGGGTGTCTCCTGTAGGCACTGGTGTTACTCATCATAGAACATATATAGTATCCACAATGTACACTCCCAGACTTCTGCTTAGGGCACAGTGTGTTTTTCATATGAAAATGTTAAGTAATACTTTTGACAGCCATGTAATGGAGTAATGAAGAAGTAAGTTACACTTACCGCACATAGTATTTTTATAGCTAGCTTTTCCTTCCTTGCTGGATCATGCCTTCCGTGATGATTAGTGACATATAACCTAAATGCCATGTTCGAATTATTTTAGCAAATACAACTTGTTAGTATCCAAAAGTGAACGTTACAAGTATGTATACAAACATATAAGCTAATAAGGATTGTCGATATGTATACGTCTTGAGAATCGATATGAAGTCTTTGTATGTCATTGGGTCCCTATCTATTGAATCAAAGACCCATGCCATGCTCCTCCTGACATCGACGGCTATACAAATCCAGTGGTTGCTGCATGGATTTAATCATAGAACTAGATAACCTCTTTTGCATCGAATAAAATATATCGAACAAAGCTTTAAGTATAGAGTTGAACTTACTCGAAGTTGTATGGTAGCCATATAGTAGAGTGTTGTTGGAGACTTTTGAAAGCCAGAGCAATGTATGCCGTAACCTTAAGGGACTCTTCCCTTAGTTTCACCGTATGGATGCACTCTTTCTCCCGAAGAGTCTTTGTAGCAGCTAACTCTTTGGCATCCAGTGTCCACTGTTTAGGGTAATTAAAATTTATTTGGGCTATAGCTTGAGGGTCTAGATACCCGGCTTTCACACTTGGCATTTGTTTGATAATATGCACTTGCATTCTACAATTCACGACGTGGGTTAGTTACAACAAAATTCAAAGATTACATTCATATCATATCGGGAGGACAAGGACTTACAGGCACCACGTGCGAATTAGATTCATCTCCATTTCTCCTAGGTGAAAGCATGTGTGCATGTCATTGAAGTCAAAGACAATTTTCTCGGCTGGGCTTCCAAATGTGCCGGTGGGAAAGCATGCTTGTATGAGATCTATGCTCGTTGGGAGAACACGCAAGTACCAATCATGGAACCTTCTCATTCCAAGTGGTAGGTGCTGGATGTCCCGGTTTGGTAGGAAGGGCCTGCCTCTTTCATATGTTTTCGGGCAATCCTTTGACCATTTGATGGCATCAACATTTGGATACTGTTTTGCAATTTGGTGGAGTTTGCTAGTGACGGCCTCCTCAGAACCCCGTGATGGGACTTTTTTAACTTGGTTCTCAGGCTTGAATTGGTCATGGGAATACCACTTGGACACCGACGAGACGTCTTTCATCGGAACATAAACTGGCCTTATGGTGATTGGATGCTTCTTTCAAAGTTCCCATTCAGGCACATCCTCATCTTCTTGTGCATCACCTTCTTTAGGAGGCACTCGTTGTTCATGTATCGGCTGTGCTTGTTGAGAAGACTGTAGCATCTCATCATGTACTTGCTCAGTACGAGCTAGAGAAGGTTGTGGCATCTCATCAGGCACATGCTCGCTAGGAGGCGGGGAAGAATGTGGTATCCTAGGAATGTGGTGGTCACAAGACAGTGAAAATATCTCCCCGACTTCAACAACTCGCTCCAAATTTGGGAGAGGGGGAGGCGGTGAAGAAGCAGTCAATATAATGTCCCGTTTGTGCTAGAGGATGAACTGCCCAATAACGTCTCTGAGTAACACCAGCCCCTCGGAAGTTGCATAGTCTATCCTTCACTGCATGAACTCGGGCTTCACGGTATGCACCTCGACCCTAGTGTAGTCAGGCAGTATCTTATTATTGTGGTGTAAGCCACCGGGAGGATGTGCCACACCCGTTGCCACCTCCATCATAGTGTTCTATCGGCCGCTGAGAAACACCAAGGTGCAACTAGTTGGTTCCCGTATGTGATCGATGGGGGTTGTGGCTGCAGTGGAACCTTGGCTGCTAGGAACTTTCGGAGGGCTGCCAACTAATGCCAGTTCTTTCGGCGGCGTCACTAATATCCGTGGCTCCGTAGACAGTCCTTGCTCCTCCAGCGCCTTCGCAACTAGAGCCTTCACTTAGAGCTCAAGACTAGTCTCTCGGTCTTTACCATGTTTCTTGTACATGTGCCTGTCCTCTTCGAATCCTTACTTCCAGGTCGTCCTTTTCCCTAGCCCCCTAGTGCGGCCTGTGTGCTCCTTGTTTGCCAAGCCAAGGCTAAGCTCGTCCCTCTCTTTAGAAGGATTGAATGAGCCCTTCTCCTTGTCTTCAGCATATTTCAGTATCCTTGATACTGCCTCTTGGGTCTCCGGCTTATCAAACTTAAGATTACTGCCAGATGATTCTGTACTCCTCGCATATATCTAATTCCTTGAGCGTACCTTCAAATTCGTCACATCGATATTCCCAGTAGCTGCGCCCTCTTCGTCCATCTTCCTAAACTACTCTTCCTTGGCATAGTAGCCATAGGGGCCTAGATGATGGTGATGTTTGTTCCTCTTCGCCAGCTCGGTGTTACGGACACTGAGCTCCAATGCCTCTGGTGAAGTCTTCTGAGCCACGAGCTCCTCCCATTGACTAGGAGTTATTTTGCCGAACTCGTTGAAGGGAGTTAACCCCTTTTGGATATACTTCGTGTTGAGCTCCGATCTCCAACGTCGGAATGACTCTCCCATCATCCTGAAAGCATTTGTTTACCAGTTCGTGCTTACCCTCTGGAAATCTAAAATTGAGCTTCAGCTGCCTATCCTATAGTTCATTCTTTTTGTTCTCTGGTACCTCTTTCTAGTTAGGGATTATTGGGTTCAATTTATCTCTTACTAGGGCCCCGATCGCATTATAGAATCGTCCTCTTAATTCCTTCGGCTCAAGGATCTCCCCTGCTGGCCCGACCTCCGTTATCACATAGCATGCCTTATCTGGATATAGATTTTCTTTTCTATCTCTTCGTTTCCTCTTAGGCTTGGTAGTCATGGTTGTCTCTTGAGGTTGTGGAGCAGAGGCATCGTGATCCATCTCTGTGGCTGTTGCCTCTGCTCTCCTTTCCTCTACTCCGTCTTGTCCAGCGAGATGTCGCGGACGTCGACGTCGTCTTTTTCGAGTTTCAGGAGGGACCTGTATATACAACAGGTCAAAGTGTTAGCAGAGGTAACACAGACAAAGCTTTAACAAAATTTACAAGCTAAGGCTTTTTCCCTACCTCCTCGTTCGGGTCAAAATCATTGTCCAAATCTTCCTCCGTTGGCCTCCTTCTAGCTTCACGTGGGAAAGGATCCTCGGGACTTACATATCCCTCTTCTGAGTCATCATCCTCTTCTTCTTCGCCTTCAGCAGCCTCTCCTGCTCTTCCTTCTGCTCCCCCTTCCTTCTCATCACACTGCTCCTGAGTAAGCATCACTTCTAGATTATTTTCTAACTCGTTATCGAACTGCTCCTGAGTAAGCTGGTCCTCTAGTGCTTGCTCCTCATAGGTTGGCTGCTCATCATGCTCGGGGCATTGGGCTGCACTGTCTGGTGTCCGCGATATTATTTCGCGCTTTGTTCTAATAGATGCAAGAAAGTGTGCTTAGGTACGCGAAAAGGTATAAGAAATCAAAAAGGTCTATAAACCAAAGTAGTCCTATAAAATAACAATATATAAAAAAAACAAGTTGTAGCAGTAGTAGAGGCCTCAGAAACATGTCAATCATCATCTGATCTTGAGCATCAAGGCATCATAACAGAGAAGAGAGAAGGTAATGTAGGGGTGGCTGCTAATGATGCCAAGTTCCTCACAAGTTCTTGATCATCAGCTCATATTCCTTATAATGTATGGACTTTGACAATTTCATCATCGGCAAAACAAAGGAGAGGAGAGGAGAGGAGAGGGGAGATTTGGCAAAAAAACCAACAACTGCTTAGTAAACATAGAGCAGCAGCTGATGGCAAAAGACAGGTCAACAAGTCCTGGGCGAGTCCTAGGAGATTTGGCAAAAAAAGCAACAGCAGACAACAGTTAGTAGCTAGAAGTAGCAAGTAGTAGTAGTAAGTAGAAAGTAGTAGAGTAGAGTAAGTGTAGCAGTAGAGTGGTAGTAGTAGAGTAAGAGCAGCAGCCACTTAGGAGTAGCAGTAGGAGCATCACTGAAAGAAGAGCAGCAATAGGAGTAGAAAGTAAAGTAGGAGCAGCCAACAAGTAGTAGGAGCAATGGCAGAAGTGTAGCAGTCCAAGTATAGGACCAGGAACAGTATGATAGGGCTGGGACCATATCAGACCCATGGATAAATTAATTGTGAAATACAACTAATTAAGTTGCTTTAAGATGTGTGTAATTTTTTGGCAACTCTTGATAATTTAAGTTATGAAAAACTGCTCATATATAATTACTAATTTATAATGCAATTCATCTTTCCTAATTGTATCACCCAACTGAAAATTAAATGAAATTCTTATAGAACCCTGTGGTGCTCTCGTGCATACCAACTGCATACAATAAGATTGTCATCGCTAATAGGACGAAGAGTATGAGAAAAGAGCTGAGCAAAATCAATACGGAATTTGCTGCTTTTAAGTTCATCACCACACGAGGCACTAACACTATTAATGTTCAGCGTTATGACAAATCTGAGACAACATCATACTTTTTCCATGAAGTAGAAGGGAAGGAAGGAGAAAAACAGGAAATCATAAAACTGTTACATGCAAGTTCGAACCATGCTGAGAGTGAGACAGTGATTGTTCCTATCTATGGCCTTGGAGGTATGGGCAAGAGTACTTTGGCACAACTAGTTTACAACGATGACCAATTCAAGAAGCTGTATCATTTTCATATATGGGTTCATGTCTCCCAGGATTTCAATTTATTGAAAATAGGAAACTCTATAATTTCTCAACTACAAGTAGAAGGAGCTCAGCAAAATAGGGATCTCCAGAATAGGGACCTGCAGGTGATAATGCAGTGCCTTGATAAACTACTCTGTACCAAGAAAGTTCCGATCGTTCTAGATGACTTATGGGAGGAAGATGACACTGAGTTGAGGAAACTGAAAAGTATGCTTCTTTTTGGAAAAAAAGGTAGATGTCATATTAACCACACGGGAGGAAGGAATTGCAAGGAAAGTTTCCACCAGTAAACCATACAAGCTACATCCTTTGAAGAATGATACATGCTGGGAAATAATTAAGAGATCGAGTAAGTGTAACCAAAAGGAATTTTAGCCGATAAGGCTGGATATTGCAAAGAAATGTGGAGGTGTGCCATTGGCAGCTCAAGCACTTGGGGGCATGTTACAATCCAAAGATCTATCTGAGTGGAAAAAAAATAAATGACAGTGATATCTGGAATGAAACATCAGATGTTAAAGTGCTTCCATCATTGAGGTTGAGTTATCAAAGGATGCCACAGCAGCTGAAGAAATTTATGCTTTTACTTGTTTTTACCTATAGTACGAGGGTATGCTTTTAATTGTTTCATTTAGTTAAAAAGTCAGCAGTCCAAGTTATTAGCATTTCAAAATTTGATACTAAGTAGGTACCAGTGGGGCAGCTCAGTAGGGCTGTAGGGGTGCCCAACATTACATAGTATTTCCATGATAGATTAAAAAAAGAGAGTATCTCCATGATCAACAGCACAGTGATTAGATAAGTCCCTGCTGCTGCTAACCTGCTAACCCGCTACTGCTAACCCGCTACTGCTAACCTGCTGCTAACTGAAAGGCTGCCATTGATTATATTCCTCCTACTCTGATTATCAATTTGGCTACCATTTGCAATGCAAATTAAATTGTTCATGATGATCTCACTACACACCTCTTCTATCCTCTTCGATATCCATCGGATGAATGTATCCACTAGCATTCATAGTCTAGAGAAGGATACTATATAAATAAGGAATCTGATGGCATAAATTAGAAAGTTGTACCCAAAAAACATAGAAGATGAATACTATATTGGACGATAAGAGTCCTATACTTGTTAAATAACCATTTTTAAAGAATCTGATACTGCTACATCGTTTTGTTATCCATCCATTTCAATAATGTACTTATATGCTAATTAAACATGAAAGGAAAAACAAACCGTCAGGCTACAAACCAATCAAAGACCACATGTACTGATGGTCAACTACTCCTAGCATCATTCAAACCGACAACACTAAGTTTTAATAAATCCGCTGCACATTAATCCCATTTGTTTATACTTGGAATTTGTTTTTAAGTAAATAAATAACCTTATGCTGCATAATCTATCACAAGGGCATTTTGTCTCATGAACTACCCTGGAAATCACAGTTTACTGACCGGGAACTGGCAGCAACAAAAATGATGGAAGATGAATTAGTGATTGACACTAGATGCAGATGAGGAGCAGGCAAAGGCAGAGATATCATACCTGTAGGACAACGAAGAAACTTCAGGCTTAGAATCTTGGCGTGCACCCGGCGCGTGACCCTCGGCTGGACGAGCGCGCGCGTCCGCCGCGTGAGGTCGTAGAAGGAGGCCGCCCACACCCACTCGGCCACCGCTGCCAGCGCCGTCGCCTGCCACCTGGTCAGGCCGCCAACGAGGAGGTGTACGTCGCGCCAGGCCGAGGTGGAGGGCGGCGACCGGCAAGGAGGCGAGGAGGACAGCGCGCGGAGGCGAGGAGGACACCGCGCGCCAAACCCTAGGCCGCCGTTCGTGCCGGCGCGACCCCCTGCCTTGCGTCGTGAGGAGGAAGGGGAGTGGTGGAGGACCAGGAGGAGGAGGAGGAGAAGGAAGAGGAGGACAAGGGTGGCTGCCAGCGCACGGAGGGCCGGCCACCGCCGTGCTCGTCGCCCTACACTTGGGCAGCCTGACGGCGTCGGGAGGAAGTAGAGAGCGCCAATACATTTTCACCCGAGCGTGCCCCCGATTTTATACCCAGTACTATTTGTAGGGGCGGTTCCTGAACTAGTCGCCCCTACAAATGCATTTCTAGGGGCGGTTCCTCATCTAGCCGCCCCTATAAATGCATTTTTAGGTGCGGTTCCTGATCTATCCGGCCCCTATAAATGCATTTCTATTTTATTAAATTATTAATTATGTATTTTTTAAATCACAAAAACACAAAGTAAATGTATATAATATTTTGTATTATTCTATATATGCACAAATATATATAAAAAAATTGTAGTCATAAAAGTTGTGAACATAACTCAATCTTGTCATGTGACTACAATTTGAATTTTGAAAATTTAAATTTTAAAACTTTGACTATAATTTTAGGACATTAAATGACCTAAAATGAAAATATTGTAAACATAAAAGTTGTATAACTCATCAACATATACAACTTTTATTTTGGTCATCTTGTCATGTGACTTTGTTTAAACGATTCAAAATTTAAAATTCAAATAATTTCAACTTGAAACAATATTTTGAAAGTGTAAATGATTTCAGCTGAAAAACTCATGAATACCAAAGTTGTAGAACTCATCAATATGTACAACTTTTATTTTGATCATCTTTTCATTTGACCAAATTTGAACAGTTGAAATTTTGAATTTTAATAAATGGCAACTTCAAACAATATTTTGAAACCTTAAATGATTTCAACAATAAAAGTCGTGAACATAAAAGTTGTTGAACTCATCACTATGTACAACTTTTATTTTGGTCACTTTTTCATGTGCCAAAGTATTACTAAACATTGTACACAAATTCACATATGACTCATAGTTTCATGAACTATACGAGACACATGTTGATTTGTGAACAATGTTTACTATCACATTGTCAGATGAAAAAATGACCAAAATAAAAGCTGTAGATCTTGATGAGTTATACAACTTTGGTATTCATCACTTTTTCAGCTGAAATCATTTAATGGTTGAAAATCTCGTTAGAACTTATCATTTTTTTAAATTTGAAAATTTAAATTGCTCAATCTTTGTCAAATGAAAAGAATGACCAAATCAACATAGTAACTTGATAGGGCATGATTTTAGAAAAATTTAGGAAAAAAAATCATCACATTTGGAGCTAGTATGAGGGAGAAAGACTAGTTACAAATTTTACCCAGAGATTAAAAAGAAAAATCACAACTGTTCATGATGATCAATGATGAACAAGTGTGATTTCTCTTTTTAATATGTGGCTAAAACTTGTAATAAGTTTTTCTTCCTCATACTAACTCCAAATGTGATGGGTTTTTTTCCTAAAATTTTCTAAAATTATGCTCTATCATTTTAGTTTAGTCATCTATTTTTGTCACTAATTTTGCACAATTCAAATTTTAAATTTCAGAAAATGACAGCTTCAAACCTGATTTTTAGCGACTAAATGATTTCAGCTGTAAAGGGGATGAATATAAAAGTTGTTGAACACATCATTATCTACAACTTTTATTTTGGTCATCTTTTTATTTGACAAAATTTGAATAGTTCAAATTTTGAATTTCAGAAAATAACAGCTTTAAACCTGATTGTCAACCACTAAATGATTTCAGCTATAACGGTGATGACTATAAAAGTTGTTGAATATATCACTATATCCTACTTTTATTTTGGCTATTTCTTCACTTCATAAAGTCTTAAGTGATTTCATAAAGGTCTAGTAGTAATAGAGTGGATGTTGAAATAGATTCATCTAGATGTTACAAAGGATAATCTCACCCACATGCATAAAATGAAGTCTAACACACATATATAAATATATAGTCTTACACACATACATAAATATATAGTCTCACACGCATGCATAAATGAAGTCTTATAAACACACACTTACACAAA
Organism: Miscanthus lutarioriparius; assembly: GCA_904845875.1. Taxonomy (NCBI): domain Eukaryota; kingdom Viridiplantae; phylum Streptophyta; class Magnoliopsida; order Poales; family Poaceae; genus Miscanthus; species Miscanthus lutarioriparius. Next base: position 90,927,773 of record CAJGYO010000010.1, on the reverse strand, counting down.
CACTCCATGTTCAACAACTAGTTAGCCCGCTGTAACGACTTTCCCCTTGACACCTTTTCGTTCCCATGGAAATATGTCTTTGGGTAGGTTCTTTTCCACAACACTGATCTTCTTAGGAAAGTCTGTGAATAGCGGCATCTCATCGTAGTTATTGTAAGCTTCAACATCGTCCACGCCATCAACTCCGATAATGTACTGTTTCCTGGAGGCAACCACATGCTTTGTCTTCTTCTTCGGGGGGAGGTTACTTTGTGGGTCAGACATATAGAAAACTTATGCGACACGTGAAGCGAGCACCCAAGGGTCATCTTGGTAGCCTAGATTCTCGAGGTCTAGGACTCTCAATCCGATCTCGTTCAGTTGGTGTTGTTTGATCCAACGGCATCAAAATAGGGCCACCGTTATATCCCTTCCATAGTCAAGTTCCCATATCTTTTCAATGATACCAAAGTATTGGATCTTTTGCCCCAATCCATCGAGAGCCTCTATTCGAACGCCACTATTTTGGTTCACATATTTACTATCCTTTACGTTGGTATAGTACGTATACCCATTGATGTCATAAGCATTCCAAGATGTCACCTATCTCGATGGCCCCTCCGCCAACCTACTGATGGTAATAGAGTCTATGGTTTCTCCAGGCGGTATGTTTTGGTCCTTCAACCATGTAGTTAGTCGTTGCTTATGCTGTTTCATGACCCAATCATCCGAACGACCATTTCTCTCCACCATAATGATAGCCAAGTGTTCATCAATATACGGTTGCATCAGTTGTGTACTCTGCAAGACACTGTAATGCGCCCGACTCACCTCTTTGTAATCATGGTCGATGAACACTTTTCTACCACTGGTGCCCTTCCCAGCCAACCTACCCTTGTGACGAGAATCAGGTTTACCAATCCCTTTCTATACTTTTAGGTACTCTTGACAGCACTCGATGACTTCTTCAGTACTGTAACCCTCTATCGACTTAGAATCGACATGAACCGCTCGTAGGACCACATTTCATGCAAGTAGCAAGGGTCGAGCGCCTGTATCTGATGAACCATGTGAATCATGAGATGTGGCATTATATAAAAAAGCAGGAGGTAAACACATCTCTAGTTGGTTTTGTGTCTCCACCACAAATTCATGTAGGTCACTCAACTCTTGGTTGCCAATCGTCTTCTGTGAGATCTTGAAAAAGAAGTAGCACATGCGGGTGATGGCCATTTTTAAGAACTCTAGCTTTATAGCCCTGATTGCACTAGGTAGAAACACTGTTAGCATCACATGACAATCATGAGCCTTGCAGTGTGTTATTGACAAGTCCTTCATCGACACTAGCTTCTTCACATTTGCTAAAACCAAGTCAGGACTTTGACCGCCCTCAGGAGAGTGCATATATCTCTCTTCTCGTCTGGTGTTAGGTTGAAGCACACCATGGGTAGAGTGTATTTTCCATTAGCCTCAGGTACTGGGTGAAGCTGTGGCATCATGTTTAGCAGCACCATGTCTTTTCGTGCTTTCAGACCATTCTTTGACTTGCCTGTGTCCATCAAGGTAGCAGTGAGACTCTCAAAGACATTCTTGTGCACGTGCATAGCATCAATGGCATGGGGGACCTCTAAGTCTGGCCAATAAGGCAGATACTGAAAGAAGATCGACTGTTTCTTGAAAGGTACACCTTCGATATGAGGTGTGCTTCTATCTCTGTTCGTCCCATCCGGATTCTTCTTTCCATAGACTACGCGTATGTTTTTCACCATTCTATACATGTGTTCTCCGTTTTGACATCTCTCCGGAGGGGGTTCAATCTCCGGGGTGTTGTCATAAAATGTAAAGAATAATTTGCTGCGGTACTTGTGACTTGTCTTTAAGAAGCGGCGGTTCCTTAGGTAAACTATCTTCTTGGATGCATCTAGGTACACCCATGTAGTACCATCCAAGCAAACCAAGCATCCCGTCTTCCCTTTGATCTGTCCAGACAAAGTAAACAACGCGGGGTAATCATTGGTAGTGACAAATATTATTTCTCTACATATGAAGTCCTCCTTTCGGGAACGCATCGTACATCGGCTCCCCATGCCTCCATAGCCTCTCCATTTCTTGCATCAAAGGCTCGAGGAACACATCTATATCAATGCCTAGTTGTTTAGGGCCAGAAATAAGAATAGTGAGGAGAAGGTACTTTCTCTTCTGACACAACCATGTTGGGATGTTGTACATGGTCAAGATCACTGACCAAGTGCTGTGGTCGCTCATCCTCTCATTGAAGGGATTCATTCCATCGGTGCTCAAGCCAAACCATACATTCCTTGGGTCATCGCTGAATTCTTTGTGCTTCTCATCGAACCTTTGCCACTGACTACAATCAGCCGGGTGTGCAATCTTATCATCATCCACCTTGCGCTCATCATCCCACCATGTCATGAGTGCGACTTCTTTAGGGTTTAGGAAGATACGTCTCAAGCGGTCGATTACTGGCAGGTACCACATTACCAAGGCAGGAATTCTTCTCTGCTTTGCATCATTGCCTAATGGAGTGTCCTCTAGGGGCTGAGATTCCTATACCACCTTTTTTGGATCCTTCCTATTCCTCTTTTCCCCATGGAGGCTTCGTCCCCACCGTAAAGGTCATTGTTCTTGTACCGGCTGGCCCACACCGGGGACATTTATCCAGTGACTTGAACGTTTCGCTATGAAAAAGTATACAGTGGTTGGGGCATGCATGGATTTTTTCAAACCCCCATTGTCAATGGACTTATGACCTTCTTCGCTTGGTATGTGTTGGTGGGAACTGAGTTTGGTTGTGGTAGCACCCATGACAGGAGATGCAATAGATCATTGAAACTACAGTCTGACTAGTCGTACTTAGCCTTCAGGATGAGTAGCTCAAGCACAAAACATAGCAATGTCCAATGTGTCGGATAGCCCTTTTCAACACCATACACAGTTGTCGGTGTTTCGAACAAGCACCGGCTAATAAATTTATAATTATGCACATTAGGCCCGGATGGTGCACTCAAGGACACAAGGTTTAGACTGGTTCGGGCTGAATGTCCCTACGTCCAGTCTGTTGCTGCTTGTGTTATTAGCACCAAAAATGGTTCATAGTAGGGGGTACAAACGGTCGAGAGAGGGACTAGTCCCAGGTCTCTGATGGAAGGGTCGAAAGGATGCCAAGAGCCTGGTGGTGGCTTGGCCATGTATGTGATGTGGAGCTGAACTCTCTATGAGCTCGTCTGTATGTGAGTTGTCCGTCAAAAGTCGGCCCCCTCTAGTAGGGAGCCCTGCCCTCCCTTTTATAGACCAAGGGGGGAGCAGGGGTTATAGATGGGAGAAAGAGGAAAATAGCAAGGGTATCGAAGGTCCTTCGAAGGGTCTGGGTTTTCCTTTTCCTCCAAGCCAGCCCTTGCTGATACGGCCAGCCGGTGTCAGGGTTTGGCACGTTCGTCGGGTGCCTATGTGCTGATGACGCTGAGCCTTTACTTGATCTGCAAGTGGGCACGTCCCGTCCTACCCCTGTGGGCGGCGTGTCGGACCGAGTTGTATTCCCATGGCCCTATGGGGAGCGGATGGTGCGGTGACCGCCCGTTCATTACTATAGAGGATGGGAGTTCCTTGGACTTTAGTGGTCGTCTTATGTTGGTGTCCTGTTCCTCACCCGAGGGCTGAAGGCGGCTCCTACAATACTGTTGGGCGAAGAGCATGCGCCTGCAACACTGTACAGGCTCTGTCGCGCCTGGGAGGGCCTAAAGTGCCCGTCCCATCGTGCCCTGACAGCGCTGTCCGCAGCGGTGCAGGGTATGGTCCTTGGTACTGCATTTGACTCGTATGTCATGTCGCACCCCGTTCTCATTATTACGGAGGGACGGGACGTACCTTGTCGGTCGTGGTGGGGCCTACCCCCGGCCGTCCGGTGAGACTAAACCCATCCCTCGGAGGCGGGGCGAGGTGGAGTCCGCCCTCGGGCGTCTGGCCAAAGCAGAGCTAGCCCTCAGCCATCAGGCGAGGCGGAGCCTGACCCTAGGCTTTGGGCGAGACGGAGCCTAGCCCTCGAGGGTCGGGTGAGGCAGAGTCTGGCCCTTAGCCCTAGGGCGAGGCGGGGCCGAGCCGCCAGCCCTCGGGCGAGGCGGAGCTGGCCCACGGGCGTCGGATGAGGTGGAACCAAACTCCCATCGCTCAGGCAAGGAGTGCAGTAGTGCTCTTGTCCATCCGAGAGTTTTTAACGTTCGATGGCCATTAGTTTCACCTCATTAGGCACCCCATTATTAGGTCCCCGACAGTAGCCCCTGAGCCCCCGGGTGATTCAGAATGAATCGCCCGAGGGATGTTTTGTCCTGCCGAAGTTTGATCTGCCAGAGGGTGCGCATGAGCGCACCCGACGGGTGTAGCCCCCGAGCCCCCAGGTGATTTGGGCAGAATCATCTGGGAGGTATTTCAATTCGCCAGAGGGTGCGCGCGAGCGCACCCGTCGGGTGTAGCCCTCGAGCCCCCGGGTGATTCGGACTAAATCGCTCGAGGGATGTTTTGACCTGCCGGAGTTTGATCTGCCAGAGGGTGCGCGCGAGCGCACCCGACGGGTGTAGCCCCCGAGCCCCCGGGTGATTTGGGCAGAATCGCCCGGGGGGTATTTCAATTCGCTAGAGGGTGCGTGCGAGCGCACCTGTCGGGTGTAGCCCCCGAGCCCCCGGGTGATTCTAGTAGAATCGCCCGGGGGTAGTATCAGACCCTCCGTGGGTAAGGCCGTAAGACTTGGTTCTTCGTCAATCGGATATTTTTAGAGGAATCGTGGTATCCCGTTCGTGGGGATTTCATTCTGGGCCGGCCTGGCTGGGGTTTGACTGCGGATCGAGGCCCTGGTGATGCTTGCATCCTTGAGTCCCGGTCGTTTGCGGGCCCATCCCTCGTTGGGACAGCCCTTGGGTTCCAGGGCCCCAGGTGGGCTAGAAAAAACTTCGTGACCCATGTCCCCTGGCAGGAAGAGAGTCTCGGTCCGCCTGGGTAAGGCGAACCGCCTGGCGTGATTTTTGCAGGAAGGGATAGGGATCGTGTGTGTGTGTCCCACGACGTGACGCGGCCGTGCGCGTGGCAGACCTAGAGATCGAGGTGGACTGCTGCCCTTCTCGCATCCGTCGCCCCTATAAAACCATAAGGTTTGCCCCTAGGGTTCCATACTTCGCCTCCTTGCCCTCGCGTTCTCAGCCTCCGCCACCAATCGCTTGAGCTTCTCGCGCCTGTACTGCTCCCGCCGCAAAACTCACTGCTGCCTTCTTCCCCGTGCTTCTCCCACCATCATAATGGACCCGAGGTACAAATCCAACATCTCCATTCGGCGCTTGGAGGGCCTCGTCCACCGAGGCCTCCTTTGCCCGTTGACCACCGCCGAGGAGTGGCGGCTGCCTGGTGAGGAGGAGGAGCCGCAGCCGCCTAAAGGGTACGTCGTGTCTTTTGCTCACTTCCATGAGCGGGGATTCGCCATGCCCGCCCATCCATTTTTCTGGGGACTGCTGGACTACAATCAGGTGGAACTACAGCACCTTACCCCCAACGGGATCTAGCACATTGCGGCGTTCGTCGCCCTATGCGAGGGGTTCTTGGGGATCAATCCCCATTTTAACCTGTGGCGGTATCTCTTTGCCGTTAATCTGGTGAAGAGGCGGGTCGAGCATCAAGAGCTACATGCGCCGGTGGGGTGCGCTAGCATCCACCTCCGCAACAACCAAGGGGGGACGTACCCGCTAATACGTCTATCCACCTCCAACAAGGGGTGGCATTCGCAATGGTTCTATGTCAAGAATGACACTGCCGCCCCCTTGCCAGCTTTCACCGGGCGCTACATCTTGGAGGCCCCGGGGTCGTGGGGGTGGGGCATCCCGGGTAAGGGAAAGAAGCAACTCAATGGCCTTCTTGCCGTCCTCCAAACTCTGAAGCAGAGAGGCGTGAAGGGGTCAGGGATCATCGGCGCCTACCACGTGAGGAGGGTTGCGCCACTGATGGCGCGCGCGCTCCCCCTGTATTAGATGGTGCCCGAAGCGTCGTTCGAAGGGATGGTGCTTGTCGACGAGGCGCTCCCTTACTCCGAAGTGGCACAACGCATCAAGGAGGTGATGGAGCCCACGAAGGACTCCCATGGCGCCATCCTTGACTTTGTGTATTTGGTGCCGGGACATCCCCCAATGCGGCCGGAACCAGGGTTTGTTGACTTCATAAGTCTTTTTTCCCTTCGCTCCTCTTTTCACTTGAAATTTCCGACCCCCTGAATGCTAACCTCAGGATGGGGGGACCAGCCGGGGGGACTGCACTTCAAGGACAGCCTGGCTCCTCTGCCGAAGGACCGAACCCGGGCGGCAACGAACCGCGCCGCGGCTGGTTGGGACAAGAAGACAAGAGAGCTCATGAAGAAAAAGGTGTTACGGAAGGAGCAAGCTCGAGAGCGAGGAGAGGAGATGAGTAGTGAAGATGATTATGACAATGACGAGTCCGATGTGGGAGCGGCCGGCGTGGATTGGGGTGACCTGGTGGACGAGGACTCGTTGCTCATGCAGGGATCCTTCCCGTTCCATGATGGGGGAAGTGGGTCCGCGGGGACGGTGGAGTTGGGCCTGCCCTTGGGTCCGGTGGGAGCCGGTGGATCTGCCGTCACCGTCGGGGTGCTGGCGGAGGATCGGTGGACAGGAGGGGATGGGTCCGAGACCGTCCCCGAGGTGCTGGTGGAGGGGGATGGCTCCGACGCCACGCCCCATGAGACGATGGAGAGGAGCGGCTCTGGCGCCGTGCCCCATGAGACGATGGAGGGGAGCAGCTCTGGCACCATGCCCCATGAGATGGTGGAGGGGAGCGGCTCTGGCGCCGTGCCCCATGAGACGATGGAGGAGAGCGGCTCTGGTACCGCGCCCCATGAGACAATGGAGGGGAGCGGCTCTGGCGTCACGCCCCATGAGACAATGGAGGGGAGCGGCTCTGGCGCCGCGCCCAATGAGACAATGGAGGGGAGCGGCTCTGGCATCGCACCCCATGAGATAATGGAGGGTAGTGGCTCTGGCGCCGCGCCCCATGAGACAAGGGAGACGAGCCCCCTACCTCAGAGTAGGGGGCAGGCTCGAAACGGTCCCGCCCGCATGAGTTGGAGCAGGGGTCCGGGGGTTCGTCCCAGAAATGTACCCGCCGCCCGAAAGCGTTAGAGTATGTCACTGATTCCCCTCGTTTTCCCTTTATTTTTCTGTTCCGATCTTACGCTTTTCCCCATTTTGTAGATTCTTGCGACGGGGCCACCCTCTGGGGCTGACGCCCAAGAAGAGCCTTGCCCTTCAGACGGGACGGATGACGCTGCCCGGTGTTGCCCCTGTCTCGGGCGCCGTGGTTGCGGCCTCGTTGGCTGGTCCAGCAGCGCCCGCGGTGGCACCCGTGCCCTCGGTGGTTTCCGAGCAGGAGGCTGCGACTGCGCCAAGCGGATCTTGGAGTCAAGGTGGCCTGAAGACTGGAAGCCGAGGAAGCTTCTACCGGTTTGTGCACCGATCTTGCGGAGGCGCGGAGGCTTCTTTAGGTTGAAAGTGATGAGTATGATGGCCTGTCCTCTGCCGTCCTGGCGGTCTGTGACGGCCTGCAAGTGGCGCAAGAGGAGGGGGCCGGTTCCCTCACGACTCGTGCTGCTGGTATCACGGCACGGGTGGGCCAGCGTGAGGAGAGCGCCTTTTGCCTCGGGATCACCCAAGCCTTCGCTGTCGCCCATTCCCATTATGCTCAGGAGATCAACCTGGAGGTGATGAGCCAAGGCTTTGCACCTGTCTATGAAGACGCTGAGCTGGATGAGATGGAGAAGGCGGTGACTCCCCTTGCTCAGAACCTGGCGGACAGGCTGAAAGAAGAGGTTCTCCCTTCGCGGAAGTAGTTAGTGGAATTAGTTTGAAGAAACATTTATATGTTATATGTGAACCAGTGTTGGTACTTTCGTGTCTAGAAACAGTTTCGTGATTTTGCTTCGTAGTTTTGTTTTGTTTGGTCTTACCTTCTTCCTTTTAGCGAAAAAGAGACAGACTCGATCGACCGTTCTGTTTGTTAAGACCGTCGGGCCGAGGTGTTTTAGGGGAAATTTTGATTGTACTAGTGATAAAAAATTACCGTAGCCGTCTGGGCGTGGGCTTTTTGCAATCTTGCCAATCTGTTTCTCCGAACCCTATCGCCAATCTTTATCAGCCACCGAGTGAGATCCGACCCCTTGCAGTTTGCTGGGGTTGGATGTTACTGGAGACCGGAGCGAGGGAAGCGAACGTACGTTTGTATTCGCTCATACCCCTTACTTAGGATCTTTGGCGATCGCTGCGTGATCGTGCGTTCGGTCTTTACCGCTAGCTCGGCCTTTCCCGAGCCCCCGCGCTTGGTGGGGATTTGGTCGAGGGCCGGCCTATTTCGTAATGTTCGTCCCGTCCGCAATTCTTCATAATTTGGAGGGATTGGGGCGGTGTCATTTGCCTCAGTGGCTCGAATGACATGCCTGATGAGCTCGGTAACGGGGGTGTTCGGGCGGAATCTAATCCCATTGCTTGGCGACGGAGTCGGCAAAGCCCTCTGATGGCATTCTGTTGTTCCTTGCCCCGCCTTCCAATAGATTCCCCCTTAATGGGGTTTCTATGGGCTCGGCTAGGGGCTGGTTTGAACTAGAAGGTTGAGATGACCCTATCCGCCTCAATGCGGGTTGGGCAGAGGCCACTGAGGCTCATCCGTGTTTTTCTCCCCTAGATCCTTTTCGACGTGAGGTGGCCTCGGACCTTTTGTGCGTCAGCCTTCGAACTTCGATCTTTCGATCTTGGATCAAACAGCTCAAGCCCCTGAGCCCCGTTAGGGTCTGATAGGGGTTGGCCATGTTTCACGTGTTACCCCGTCCTCGGTTTTCGCAACCGAAGGGGCTGAGTCGACGACACTTGCCTTGATGGCTCGGGTGCCGCGCTCAATGAGCTCGCTAACGGGTATGTTCGTGTGAAATCCGGGTCCATCATTTGCTGACGGGGTCGGCAGAGCCCTCAGGTGGCATCCCAATACTTCTTAACCCGCCTCCCGGCAGATGCCCAAGCCGTTCGTTTGGCTCAGGTGGCCCATTGGCCTCTCCTCGACGGATATTTTGTGGGTTTGGCTCGGGGTTAAAATCGAACGAGAAAAGGTCGAGACGCCCCTGTTCGCTTCTGAGCGGGGTCGGGCAGGGCCGCTAGGGCTTGTCTCAGTTATTTCTCCCTGGCTTTGTTCGACACGAGGCGACCTCGAGCCCTTCGCAGGCCGGCCTTCGAACCTCGGTCTGTTGTCGCTCATATCGAATGAGGCGACTGCCATTTCGTGACGCGACACGAAGCGTTGGGATGCGATGGTTTGCATATGCGATGTTTGGATGTATAATTTAATCAAAACGAAAGCTGTGGTTGCTAACATTACCTTGGTGGTATGAGTGATGGGAAGCTCTTACCAGATATGTCCGTGCGTGGTTCGAGTTCGATGTTTGCGATGGGGTCGGTGTAACCTGCATGAGCATCGCAATTTTTTGTTTCAGTATCTCGGTGGCGATCTGAGCTGTTCGATTGATTTGGGTGACCTGACAGTTTCCCCTTAGAGGAGATTCCATAGGCAGACCCCTTCGAACCCTTCTTGAGAAGGTGGATGCCGAAGCTGGAGAAGCGGGTTGCTGTGAGTTTGATTATTCTGGTGAACAAAGAACACCGTGGCCGTCGGGGCGTAGGGTCAGGCGGCTTGTCCAGTTTTACTCAAAGCTGTATGCCCGCATACCATGCCTCTGGTTTTAAACGTACGGAGGGGTCGGGTGAAGAGTGTGTCTAAACAGGTAGACACTCTCAGCAGCCCCCGAGGGATGTCCGTGCCCCTGCCTTTGTTGGGGTCGGAAGCTTGGTAATGAATTTTAATGCGTAAAGTAAGAAAACAGAGGTGCTTATCTTTCTTCGGACGTTCGTTCGTTGTTTTGCTCGGGCCGTCCGATCGGCCTAGGTGGCCCGTTTGCCCCCCCTGGATCGGGGTTCCATCGTCGGATCATTCCGTGGTCCTGCCTAGGGAAGCGGAGGGTCGCCAGCACATGTGCGCGCCTTGATTCCCGAGCCCGGTGCGCTGTCATGGTGGGCCATGCCCTAGCAATGTCTGGTTTGACTGGAGCGCGTCCTGTCAGTCCAGAGCGCGTCCCATCGGTTTCGGCGCGTCCCCTCGGATTTTTGTCAGCATTGATTTTGCATTTGTATTGAATAGGGGGAAGGCAGAGAGTTTTTCGTCCCAACCTTTCACCTTTCCTAAGCTGCCGAGCCCCTTCTTTAAATAGGGAGGGGGAGGGGAGTTCTCGTCCCACTTCTCAGCCTACCTCTGAGCCGCTACCTCTTCTTCTTCTTCGTTTCCACTAAATGCGTCCGTGCGTCGCGGCGGTTCCTGAGTGAGGAAAGGTGATGCCAGAGAGAGAGAGAGAAACTCACTGATCCGCTCATGAATTTAGTTGAGCTAGAGGTTATCCAACGTAGATGAGATGGTGTGGGTCGCCTTTGCCGAGAAGTGGTCGTTGCCGTCGAAGGAGGAGGGGCACTGGAAGGTGCCGAGCGTCGTTGGCCTCGCCGTTGTTCGTTGCGACCCTCCTTCAGCGGCAGGCACCCCCCGTCCAGACGCCATTGTCGGGGTTGCGGCTGATGATGATGGCATAGTCCCTGGATGCCCCGGTGGAGGGGCACCACAGTCGCCGGCGTGGTGCTCGACGTTGCAGATGACGGTGCCTTCGAGGATCCTGCAGAGCGGCGGGACGTCACCGATGGAGGGTGTGGCGCGGCGGCCACAGTAGACGAACTGGCCCGTGTACATGCCCGGGCATTGTCAATGGAGAGTGTGGCGTGGTGGCCGTAGTAGACGGATGAACTGGCCCATGTACCTGCCAGGACGTTGCCGATGGAGAGCGTGGCGCGACAACCGCAGTAGTACTTGTAGTAAAGCTAGGCAGAGACTGTAATTGAATAAGTTTGTGGGGGAGCCCCCGAGTAAACAATCCTTTGAATTTACGAGTACATTAGTCCTTTTTGTGATGAAATTACTTTGTAAGTGGTGAATTTGTGCGAAGAATGAACAAATTTTCATCTTTTGTTTACGGCAAACATCTTTTTAGCTTCCTCTTTTTGTAGAAGAGGTTTCGGTGCCCTCCGACCCTTCCCATGGTACAAGCCGTAAGAAACTGGGAGTGCGAGCGATTTAATTCTGATCACGCTGGTGAGCAAAGAGGTCGTAGCTGCTGGGGCGTGGGTCTCCCACAATCCTACCAGTTGTACTCAGAATTTGTTCCTAAAATCTTAGTCCTTAGGACTCGTTACGAGAAGAACGGAAAGCTTAGAGAATTTTTGCAAATATAACACAGGAAGTTTTTGCAAGATAAACGTACTTGTATCATTCGTATCAGCCCTCGAGTGAGGTCTTACCCCTCGCAATTTGTAGGGGTCAGATGTCACTAAAGATCGGGGTTTTTGTAAAGACAAAAACTGATAAGGAAGAGTATGCGTTTATTTAAGGGTAGAAGCGATGTAGCTGTTCGATGTTCCAGGCGTTGGCGAAGGCCTTGCCGTCGATGGTTTTCAATTTGTAGGCACCTGGACGGAGTACTTCCGCGACGACATATGGTCCTTCCTAGGGTGGGGAGAGCTTGTGGCGGTCCTTGTTGCTCTGTATAGGGTGGAGAACAAGGTCCCCGACGTTGAAGGCTCGGTCTCGCACCCGTCGGTTGTGGTACCGTCGTAGCGCCTGCTGGTACTTGGCCGAATGGAGGAGGGTGATGTCATGAGCTTCGTCTAATTGGTCCATGGCGTCTTGGTGGGAAGCCTCGGCTCCCTGTTCGTCGTATGCTTTGATTCATGGTGCTCCGTAGTTGAGGTCCGTCGGGAGGACGACCTCGGCACCGTAGACCATGAAGAAAGGCATGTAGGCTGGAAGTTGTTCTCAGGCTCCAGAGTACTGCGGGGAGCTCGGCGACCCAGCGTGCCCTGAACTTGTTCAACCGGTTGAAAATCCTGGGCTTGAGGCCCTGTAGGAGCATGCCGTTTGCGCGCTTGACCTGCCCGTTCGTCCGGGGGTGCGCGATGGCCGCCCAATCGACCCGGATGTGTTGTTCATCGCAGAATCGAATGAATTTCCTACCGGTGAACTGCGTGTCGTTGTCTGTGATGATGGAGTTCGGTACTCCGAAGCGATGGATGATGTCGAGGAAGAACAACACCGCTTGCTCAGACTTGATCACAGAGATCAGCCGGGCTTTGATCCATTTTGTGAATTTGTCTATGGTGATGAGCAGATGGGTGTAGCCCCCGAGCGCCTTTTTGAGAGGCCCAACCAAGTCAAGCCCCCAGACCATGAAGGGCCACATGATGGGGATCATCTGGAGTGCCTGGGCCAGGAGGTGAGTCTGTCGAGCGTAATACTGACACCCTTCGTAGGTGCGTATGATTTGCTCGACGTTGGCTACCGCAGTGGGCCTGTAGAAGCCCTGCTGGAATGCGTTCCCAACCAAGGTTCTAGGTACAACATTGTGGCCGTAGACCCCACCGTGGATATCAATCAGTAACAACTTACCCTGTTCCATGGACGAAGGATTTGGCGCGACGTGCAAGCCGCCGAGCTTCCGTCTTGTCTGACGGCAGTGCGTCACGGAGGAGGTAGTCTATGTAGAGTGTTCTCCAGTCGTCCAGAGGGTCGGACTCTGTCGCTGGATCCTCTTCCAACTCCATGACCTTGGGGTCGGATAGAGCAATTGGCGGGTCAGCCCTCGAGGCTGGGTCGGATGGGCCATCGTCGGCCCGTTCTGTCCCCTTGTAGCGCACCGAGGGCTTGTGTTGATCGCTGGCGAAGACACCCGTTGGCACCGGTTCTCGACCGGACGCTGCTTTCATGAGCGCGTCGGCCTCTTCGTTGAGGTGCCTCGGGATGTGATTGAGTTTGAGGCCGTCGAATTTGTCCTCCAGCCATTGGACTTCCTGGCAGTATGCCATCGTCTTGACGTCGAGGCAGTTTGACCCCTTCATGATTTGGTTGATGACCAGCTGGGAGTCGCCCCTGATGTCGAGGCGTCGGATGCCCAACTCGATGGTGATTCATAGGCCGTTGATGAGCGCTTCGTATTTGGCGACATTTTTTGATGAGGGGAAATGGAGCCGAACCATGTACCTCATGTGGACCCCGAGGGGTGATACGAAGACCAGCCCTGCGCCGGCCCCCTTTTTCATCAGCGACCCATCGAAGTACATCGTCCAGTACTCTTGATCGATGACCGCTGGTGGCATCTGGACCTCGGTCCACTCCGCGATGAAGTCAGCCAACACCTAGGACTTGATTGCCGTTCAGGGTGCATACGCGATCCCCTGATCCATCAGCTCAAGTGCCCATTTTGCGGTTCTCCCTGTGGCATCCTGGCTATGGATGACCTCACCGAGGGGGAACGACGTCACGACTATCACGACATGTGACTCGAAGTAGTGGCACAATTTCCTCTTGGTGATGAGTACGGTGTATAGGAGGTTTTGGATTTGGGAGTAGCGGGTTTTGGAGTCGGCCAATACCTTGCTGATGAAGTACACTGGGCGCTGTACTTTGAAGGCGTGCCCTTCTTCTTCCCGCTCTACTACTAGGACAGCGCTGACCACTTGCGTGGTGGCCGCTATGTATAGTAGGAGGGGTTCTCCGTCGCTCGGAGGGACCAGGACCGGGGGCTTTGTTAGAAGTAGCATGACCATGTCGAGCGCCTCCTGGGCCTCGGCTGTCCACTCAAAGCGGTCAGCTTTCTTCAGGAGTTGATAAAGGGGGAGTCCTCGTTTGCCGAGGCGTGAGATGAATCGGCTGAGGGCGGCGAGGCACCCTGTGATCCGCTGAACCCCCTTTATGTTCTGGATTGGGTCCATCTTCATGATGGCTGAGATTTTCTCCGGGTTGGCCTCGATGCCGCGTTCGGAGACAATGAAATCGAGCAGCATGCCCCTCGGGACCCCGAAAACACATTTCTCAGGATTGAGTTTGATGCCATTTGCCCGGAGTTTAGCAAAGGTTCTTTCAAGATCGGCGACAAGGTGGTCAGCCTGTTTGGACTTAACCACGATGTCGTCAATGTAGGCCTCAACAGTCCGCCCGATGAGGTCCCCGAAGCAGTTTAGCATACAACGTTGGTAAGTTGCCCCGGCGTTCTTTAGTCCGAACGGCATTGAGATGTAGCAGAATGATCCGAAGGGTGTGATAAAAGACGTTGCGTGCTGGTCGGACTCTCTCATCGCGATCTGGTGGTAGCCGGAATACGCGTCAAGGAAGCAGAGGGTTTCGCACCCTGAGGTAGAATCGACTATTTGGTCTATGCGTGGCAAAGGAAATGGATCCTTTGGGCACGCCTTGTTGAGACCTATGTAGTCGACACACATCCTCCACTTTCCGCTCTTCTTTCATACAAGAACGGGATTTGCCAACCACTCTGGGTGGTGTACTTCCTTGATGAATCCGGCGGCTAACAATTTTGCAATTTCCTCACCGATGGCCTTGCGCTTTTCCTCGTCGAAGTGGCGCAAGTGTTGTTTCACCGGCTTGGAGCCTGGGTGGATTTTTAAAGTATGCTCGGTGACCTCCCTCGGGATGCCCGGCATATCCGAGGGTTTCCACGCAAAGATGCCTTTGTTGTCGCGGAGGAAGTCGACGAGCGCGCTTTCCTATTTGGAGGAGAGCGTGGTACCAATGCGTACCATCTTACCCTCGGAGCTGCTGGGGTCTATGGGGACCTCTCTAGAGCCCCTGCCGATTCGAACGTCCTGGCGGATTTCTTTGCGTCGGGCGCTTCTTCGGCGACCTCTTCCCTAAGGGCGGTGGGTTCCCCGGAGGCGACGATAGCTGTGGCATGGCCGCAACACTCGACCTCGCACTCATAGGCCCGCTGGAAGGAGGTGCCGATGGTGATGACCCCGCGGGGACCCGGCATCCTCAGCTTGAGGTATGTGTAGTTGGGAACGGCCATGAACTTTGCGTAACATGGATGCCCCAGGATGGCGTGGAAGGTTCCAGGGAACCCCACCACATCGAAGGTGAGGGTCTCAGTCCTATAATTGGACCGATTCTTGAAAGTGATGGGCAGATCAATCTGCCCCAGCGGCATGGCCTGTTTGCTAGGCACGATGCCATGGAAAGGTGCTCGGATTGGGCGGAGGTTCGACCGGTCGACGCCCATCTCGTCAAGCGTCTTGGCATACATGATGTTGAGGTCGCTGCCTCCATCCATCAGTACTTTCGTGAGTCGCTTTGGGCCGACGATCGGGTCGACAACAAGCGGGTATCTTCCCGGGTGTGGGATGGCATCAGGATGGCCGGCCCGGTCAAAGGTTATGGCAAATTCAGACCACCGGAGGAAGGCAGGCGTGGACGGTCCTGCTATATAGACCTCGCGGGGTGTGACCTTCTGATGGCGTTTGGAGTCATAGGCCGTTGATCCTCCAAAGATCATAAGGGCGCCGTTCGGCATTGGAAAGGCGTCGTCCTACTCCTCGGCGTCGTCTGTGGTGGGGGCAGGTTCCTTCCCCTGCTCCCCTTTGTTGAGGCCTCTGGACAAGTATTTGCGCATGAGGCCACAATCCTTGTATAGATGCTTGGCCAGGAAAGCATGGTTTGGGCATGGCCCCTCTAGCATTTTTTTGAAGTGGTTCGGAGTGCCCTCCGTGGGCTTCCGGCCACCCTTGAAGTCGGTAGCGGCCACGAGGGAGTCGTCGCGCCATTGCTTCTTATTCTTTCTTTTGGAAGAACGGTTGGAGGCTCCTTCACCGGCGCCCTCGTCCCGCCTTGCCTTGCCGTCGGAACGGTCGAAGATTGCTCCGACCGCCTCCTCTCCTGAGGTGTGGCTGGTGGCGATGTCTAGGAGTTCCTTAGTGGTCCGTGGGCCCTTGCATCCTAGCTTATGGACCAAGGACTCGTAGGTGGTTCCGGACAGGAAGGCTCCTATTACGTCGGCGTTGGCGACGTTGGGGAGCTCGTTGCACTACCGGAGAAGCGTCGGATGTACCCACGGAGGGTTTCATCGGCCTTCTGGCGGTAGTTCTTGAGGTCCCATTGGTTCCCAGGGCGCTTGTATGTGCCCTAGAAGTTCCCCACAAAGATTTCCCTCAGATCCGCCCAACTCTGAATGGCATTGGACGGTAAGTGCTCCAACCACGCTCGTGCCAAATTGGCCAAGAACAGTGGGAGGTTGCGAATAATGAAATCATCATCATTCGCACCACCGGCTTGACAGGCAAGCCGATAGTCTTCGAGCCAAAGCCCGGGGTTTATTTCTCCAGAATATTTAGGGATGTTGGTAGGCGGTCGGTACCTTGGCGGGAAAGCAGCGTTGAGGATGTGCTGGTCGAAGGCCTGAGGGCCTGGCAGGCCAGGGCTTGGGCTCCGATACTCGCCGCTGTCATAGCGTCCGCTGCACCGAGGGTGGTAGCCGCGTTTGGCTCCTTCTCTTGAGTCGTTGTAGGCACCTCTGACGGGCGTCGATAGTGCTACGTGCGTCGCGGTTGTGGCTGAGGCGTTGATGCACCGGAACGGGCGTGTGCTACCTGCTGCCTGGCGGTGTCTGGTGAACCAACGCGTCCTTGGCGGGACGCACCGAGGGCGTGCGCTGACTAGCGTTGAGCTCGCGTCGCCGAGACAACAAGCTTTCTGCCTGCTGCGCAGCCGCTCATTTGAGTAACGTGCGAATTTCTCGCCGGGCCCGGCGATCCTCGGACGTCGTGGCCTCTGGAAGGCCGTGAAGCAAGGCCATGATAGTGGCGATGTTCTGGCTTGCCCGAGCGAAGTGAGGGAGGGTCCCGTCGTCGGTGAGGATCCTCTGGTGTACCCCACGGGCTGTGGCGTGTGCGTGCCCACCATCTCCGCGATGCTTGATTTCCTCATCGATCTTCCGGTACTCCCGAACAAGCTGTTGTCTGGCGTCATCGATCTCTAGCTTCTGTGCTCTCAGCTGCTCCATCCTCATGTGAGATGGGGCCACCGCCTGCCCTCTGGTCCTAGCGTCGGGGTTGTCTGTCAGGGTAGCCTCTCCCCATGGAGATGCTTTCAACGTGCCCCTCGGAGGTTTCCACCATGAAGCATTCTCGGGAAGGGTGATGGCTTTCCCTGCTGGAGCCAGAGCTGGAGGATGATTCTAGCTCCTCGGTGAGGAGTTTGTGGAGGGACTCCGTGTCGTGTTCAATTACCCCCACGAACTCGCTGTTTGCAGGTGGTTGAACCATGCGTTGTGCCACGAGGTGGCAAGCGGTCGCCGTGGCGTTGCGGAGACCGAATAGAAACGCTGTTGGGGCGCTCCGCACGTGGCGCTCCAGAGAGAGGTGCCCCTCTCCAGAAGGTCACGCCACATCATAGTCATTGGAAAGGGCGAGGCGACGCTGGTTCTCCCTGGACTGCTGGGGTTCAAGGGAGATGCCGAGCTAGCGCCCAACCCCCTTGTGGTCGAGGACGACGGAGGGGAGAGATTGGATGGCGAACTGCGCCCGTACCAATTCTCCCCCCACCGTGATGATGAAATCTAGGCTCCCGAAGCGCACGTGTGCGCCTGGGACCCAGCTGACGTTGTGGTTAGCCATCCGTGGCCTGGTTTGGAACGCGCAAAGGCCCCTACTCGGCGCGCCAACTGTCGGTGTTTCGAACAAGCACCGGCTAGTAAATTTATAATTATGCGCATTAGGCCCGGATGGTGCGCTAAAGGACACAAGGTTTATACTGATTCGGGCTGAATGTCCCTATGTCCAGTCTGTTGCTGCTCGTGTTATTAGCACCGAAAACGGTTCATAGTAGGGGGTACAAACGGTCGAGAGAGGGACTGGTCCCAGGTCTCTGATGGAAGGGTCGAAAGGATGCCAAGAGCCTGGTGGCGGCTTGGCCGTGTATGTGATGTGGAGCTAAACTCTCTATGAGCTTGTCTATATGTGAGTTGTCCGTCAAAAGTCGGTCCCCTCTAGTAGGGAGCCCTGCCCTCCCTTTTATAGACCAAGGGGGGAGCAGGGGTTACAGATGGGAGAAAGAGGAAAATAGCAAGGGTATCAAAAGTCCTTCGAAGGGTCCAGGTTTTCCTTTTCCTCCAAGCCAGCCCCTGCTGATATGGCCAGCCGGTGTCAGGGTTTGGCACGTTTGCCGGGTGGCTATGTGCTGATGACGCTGCACCTTTACTTGATCTGCAAGTGGGCACGTCCCGTCCCACCCCTGCGGGCGGCGTGTCGGACCGAGGTGTATTCCCACGGCCCTATGTGGAGCGGATGGTGCGGTGACCACCCGTTCGTTACTGTAGAGGATGGGAGTTCCTTGGACTTTAGTGGTCGTCTTATGTTGGTGTCCTATTCCTCACCCGAGGGCTGAAGGCAGCGCCTACAATACTGTAGGGCGAAGAGCACGCGCCTGCAACACTGTACGAGCTCTACCGCGCCTAGGAGGGCCTAAAGTGCCCGTCCCATCGTGCCCTAACAGCGCTGTCCGCAGTGGTGCAGGGTATGGTCCTTGGTACTGCATTTGACTCGTATGTCATGTCGCACCCCATGCTCATTATTACGGAGGGACGGGACGTACCTCGTCGGTCGTGGTGAGGCCTACCCCCGGCCGTCCGGTGAGACGAAACCCAGCCCTCGAAGGCGGGGCGGGGTGGAGTTTAGACCTCAGACATCGGGCGAGGCGGAGTCCGCCTGTAGCCGTTGGGCGAGGCAGAGCCTGCCCTCGGGAGTCTGGCCGAAGCGGAGCTAGCCCTCAGCCGTTGGGCGAGGCGGAGCCCGACCCTGGGCTTTGGGCGAGACGGAGCCTAGCCCTCGAGGGTCAGGCGAGGCGAAGTCTGGCCCTTAGCCCTCGGGCGAGGCGGGGCCGAGCCGCCAGCCCTCAGGCGAGGCGGAGCTGGCCCACAGGCATCGGATGAGGCGGAACCAAACTCCAGTCGCTCAGGCAAGGAGTGCAGTAGTGCTCTTGTCCGTCCGGAAGTTTTTAATGTTCGATGGACATTAGTTCCACCTCATTAGGTACCCCGGTATTAGGTCTCCGACAGTCTCCTTTGATGCTTTTGTCACCCTTTCCAAATTTTCTAGACCTTTCGGGCTATTTAGTAAAATCTCTGGTCTAAGGGCTCGAATCATGTCCTCCAAATCATCTTCATCCCCGACACATGCTCCACCATCATTATTGGCACCACCTTCGTCGTTACCATCCCAACCACCAACATCACCACCTTGTTCATTGCCAAACTCGAAATCCATTCGTGCATCAAGCTCTGCTGAATATTGGGACAGGGATTCTATGGTTTCGTCGTCGTATTCCTCCTCATCCTCGCCGTTAACAATAACCGTTTCACCATGATGAATCCACACTGTGTAGTCCTCAACAGATCCTCACATAATCAAATGTGATATGATGATAGTCACATCTTTCCATGCCATACGGTTCTTGCAATCTTTACAGGGACAAATAATTGTATCATTATTCTTTGTCAATGTCATTGCATGCTTCTTTGCGGCTTAAATAAATTTATCCACCTCTTCACGGAAACCTGCCTTGAACCTTAAGGAACCATACATCCAAGAGTTCTTGTACTCCATCTTTTACAACAACAAAACAAACATTAAAGGACTACTTATTTGGATATATATAAAAATGAATAAAATTAATAATTACTTGAGAATAATTGTATATACTTCAGATATATATGAATATAAATCGAATATAATTATATGAAGCATGCAAACACACCATGGTAGAGGAAAATTAATTAATGGCCTATTTATCCATAAATAGTTAAAATACATATTTGTTGATTACAATAAACAATTTCAAAGACAACAATTAGCAACAATTATATTTTACCCAATATCTTTCATCCAAACCCTAGTCCAATTTCATCAAACATAAATTTACAAAAATGAAATTAATAAAAAAACCAAACCCTAGATCTAGATCCACATGCACATGAAACATCCATAAAACTAAGTAATTGTTCACTAAATTCAAGAAACATGGACCAAATAAGGGTATGATCTTGTCCCCCTCCCTAATTTACCCTAGTACATTCAAAACTTAGGTCTAATTTCTTTCATAAGTACCTCAAGCACCATTGAAAAGAGAAAAACAAAACTCTAATTACTCACTAACCAACCATTAAAACTTCAAAAAAAATTGGAATAGCATTTTCTTACCTTCTACAACCTTTCCACCAAAGGATTTGAGACCAAAACATTCCCCCCTTAATAGAGCAATTTTTGGGAGGTGCCCAAGGCCTCCCCACATTTCTTTCACGGGTTGAAGTGAGTGAACCGAGGAGGAAGAAGGTGCTGCAGTTTGCTTTATATGGGTGATTTGTAGGGGTGGCCGGTGATTGAGCCGCCCCTACAAATAGCAGGTATTTATAAGCCAGGCATTTGTGGGTGATTTGTAGGGGCAGCTGGTGATTGAGCCGCCCCTACAAATAGCAGGTATTTATAAGCCAGGCATTTGTAGGGACGGTTCAATCACCAGCCGCCCCTATAAATAGAAACGCCAGGGGCGGCTGGTGAGTGAGCCGCCCCTACAAATCAGACCCATTTGTAGGGCGGCTCATATCACCAGCCGCCCCTGTTGTTCCATTTGTAGGGGCAGCTGGTGTCTGGGCTCCCGAGCACGCCACTGTAGGGGCGGCTCCATCACCAGCCGCCCCTACAAAAAATTCCTCCCGTTGCTACAAACCGTTTTTCACGTAGTGTTAAATCATTGCGACGTTTCCGGGAGCAAATAATATTACCCATGACAAACAGAGATATGGAGGGGAATACGGGTACGTCATTATTTCTTTTTCAATGATTGTCTCTTGCATCCAAGGTATAAACATGGAGTTTAGACTTGGGATAGCTTTAGATTTTTATGGCTTTAGTTGCAAGCAGCCTAGTTATGAACATGGTGGTTGGAGCTAGGAGTTATCTTTGTCAATTTGGTTTCTTTCATGTTTTTACAGTCATGCATATACACGTTTGCACTCACGTACATGTTAGGTTTTTCTTTCCTTTACTAAAATAATTAGGCCACAGTTTTAGATGGTAAGGATGTTTTTAGCCGGTAGATTTGTCCTATACTCCTGGCCGTTACACCGGGAGTAGACTTTGCTTTTAATGATTTTGTAGGCATGCAAGAAGTATTGAAGACCGAGGGGTGTGAGATTTCAGCCACTATGGACGATCGCTATATAGTTTCCATGCTTAGAACGAGTCTAAGCTTGGGGAGGCTTCTGGTGCTTACAAAGAATCGTCCAAAGCGATATTCCTCACACTTTCTCCTTTTTACTATCAAATGCATACCTGTTTTCTTGGATCTTCAGCTATCAACTAGGGCGTTGTCTTTGTTTTTCTCTCATGTTTTTGTGGCACCCTTCCCTTACTGTCCCTGAGAGATTAATTGTAATTGGCCAGTTAGAATTTCAAAGGGCAATGACATATCCCTAATAGCTACCTTAGGGTATCCCGATGTCATTAATCTATCTAGGGCAGCATCTTTGTTTGTACCTTTGTGCATAGGCTACATTTCATTACTGTGTTGGTTTATGCTTCCATGAATAATCAACCAAGTTCGGGTCCGGTGATGAAGATATGATGATATGCTCTATTTAGACTTGCCCTCTTTACTTTGGTTTCTCAATGCACATTAATTTTCACCAAGTGCTAGTTTTGATTGTGTTGGGACACAAGAGCTCCACAACAGACAGATTGCCTAGCTCCGCGTGCTGGAGCGAAGGCCCTGAGTCACAACAGTTGATACAATGGATAGGAAGGCAGGTAGCACTTTGCCTTTTGAATCCGTTCGAAAGTGAGCATTACAGGGGCTGGATGCCCATATTTATAGGGAATGTGAAGCGCCTCCTGGTCCTAATAAGGTCAGTTTTGCCCTTCTAAAGTGGCCTATCTTCCCCCTTATGGTGGGCATTGCGGTACACTGGATTTCCCATAATGATTGCTAGTTGGGGACCACTCGGAGCCCTCGCATGCTTCGCCTGACTTGGCTTCTGCTGATCAGGTTCAGCCTTCGTAGGGCTAAGGCTTTGGGAGGCTTCGACGAGGGTCTCTTCGTGATCCTTTCAACTGGGACTCCTTCCCTTGGTCTTCTACACGTGTTATCCTTCCTTTGGGCTTCGGATGCTTCGCCTACATTCCGCCGAACCCCTTCGGGTGGCTAGGGTAGGCTTTGGCTGATCTCCCACCAGTAGCCCTCTTCATACGAGTTGCTTAGCTTTGCTTCTGCACGAGTATGCTAAGAAAATTTTATTGGTAGGTGAAGCCGAAAGGCCTGCCCTTTAATGCATTGATTTTTGTGATCTTTTAGGAAATTTGCCACCAGGTTTTATTGTAGTGTGATGTTTCAGCTTCTTCTCGGGCTATATAAGGCGAGCCCAGCCTCTTTGGCGTTCATATCTTGAACGTTGAGATTATTCTCATAAAATATTTCGTTGCGCTAGCTTGGTGTAGGGCCCCCTTGTAGAGGGTCCACTGTGCATATGTATCAGTCCCTAGATCAGTAGCTGATACGCACAGAATTAACAAGATTGATATTAAAAATGCATTCTTTTATTGCTAACGAGGAAAACATGATTACATAGTCTATATTTACATGGTTTGGGCCATTGGCCTTGCAGCAAACATCAGAGTTCTAACGCAGCGGTCCTATGTCATCGTGGTTCCATTCCTACAGGCAACTTGGAGTGCAGACGTAAACCTTATTCCTAAACTCATTCTTATATCCTATTCTTTGTAGTAACTCTCGCTTAGCTTTCATGGTGCGTAATCTTATAATTCCATTTTCATGTATGTCCTAGTGGATCCTTGTGTAGTCCATGATAGTTCCATCCTGGCGTATACTCCTGTCGCTCCATCCTTTGTGTAGATTCCTATTGCTCCGTCCTAGCCCAGATTCCGACAGCTTCATCCTTGTGTACACTCCTATGACTCGGATCCTAAAAACATAGTGGAGAGTGGGTTGAGTACATAAAGTACTCAGCAAGCCCTAAATTTTGGGTAAGGGGTGGTGGATGGTGGAGGTTGTGTGGAAAGGTGGGTTATGGAGGTGGAGATAGGTATAGTAGTTGGAGTGAGATTATAAGAAAAAGGAGGATGGGCCCTGGGAGAGCATTAACCATTCTTGCCTGTTCTCGGGGTTTAGTTGAATTATCATGTTACCATAGTTCAATTTACAACTTACCATACAGTTCCATTTTATAAAAGAATCTAATCATAGGGACTCCATCCTAACAATTGCCCATTCCAAGGACGTGGCTATTCGAATAGATTCAATAAAACTCTGCAGAGGTGTACAAATTTCCCCACACGATAGGTAAATTCCTAACCATGCGCAGTGGCAGAAATAGACCTAACGAGATCCTGTACCCAAAAGACATGACCTTAGGTTCCATATAACTCTACCATGGATCCTCAAGGGTCAGAGAACAAAACTCTGGATGATACCACATCATTTGGTAAATAAGGGTATGGCTCGAACTCAGCCTAAACGATTTAACATGGAAGATCACTTAGCAATCCACGTCGACCGGACCACGGAAGATCACCTAGCATCCGTGTCATCTCCTGATTTTCCGCTGCCACTCTGGCCTCTAGATAGATGTCATAGTTCTCCTAACGGGGTGTGAGATCAAGTCTACCCATATAGACGTGTGGCTGTACGTAATATCTAGCTAGGCGAGATGCCCTATGAACCGGTCCTTATGCGACCGAAGCGAATATCTCCCACAGGAACCCTCACTCGGTGATCCTGCCAAGGCATTCGACACCACGTGGAATACCCCTCACTCACTCCCTATCAAAATAAGTTTTGGTTTACCAGTTTATGTTTAGTTAATATCACCATTATATATTCTCAAGTCTTAACTCACAAGATATATTCACAGTTTACATTCTCAATATATTCACATCATAATGCATTCATAGTATGTCGATAGTAGGTGGTAGTTATAGATGTTGTAATTAAATTTTATATTATGGGTGAATGGGAAGTGGTAGGTTTTGTGGTGAAGGGGAGGTGGTTAAGTATTGGGATGGTGAAAAGGAAGTGGTTGGGTTGTGGGAAATTATTTGGAGGGAAGGTAGTTTATAGAGGGAAGGTAATGGGAAGAAGGAAGGTGGGAGGGGTGTTAGGACTTACCTTCACTCGTAGTCACTCATGTCCTCACTCCAAGTTTCTAGGTCCTATGTTGCCTGCTTCTTGGTCTTCTCATAGCTTTGCCCTCGGATTCCATTAGGTTGTCTTCACGTCTTCTATCCTAACGTTGTTCTAGCGTCGACAAGCAAGGAAAACACCAAACAAGGCAAACAAAACATCAGAATCAAACAAACGTGGCAGAGAGGAAACTATGATGGGTTGGTCCTATTGGTTAGCGGGTTTTACATCTAGGGCTATCAGTACTATGTCAATGTGACAGAACCGCCCAATTTATACAAGATCAAGTATGGTTGTCCCCGCTAACATGTTGACACGTGTATACTTTCACTTATATAAACCCGGTAGTCCGCCGAGTGTCACGAAGGATCTCGGTAAATCCATATCACAACCAAGATCGCATGATTAAGCAAATACACATCACATACATGGAGTTGCAGCGGAAATATTATTACAAATGGGTTCACAAATAATAGTACAAGTTTGGGTTTCAAAACCGATTAGTGAAAACAACATAGCTTTCAAATGATTACAATAATATAAGTTCCAAATACATTGCTAGCATGAGTGACATCCTCTAATAAAAGTATATTGATGAGATCACTATAGAGAGATGCCAAGCCCACCGGCAGTTAACCACCTCCTTCAGCAGGGTGAGAACTTCACCTGCAACATGGTGGGATAAACCTTGAGTACTCGAATGTACTCAGCTAGACTTACCCGACAGGAGAGAAATAAAAAGACTCTCAAGGATATGCAAGGCTTATTTAGTGGAGCTGATTGGATAGCATAACTTTATAAAAGAGCATTACTATCATGAGTCCTTACTTTCAATCTTTTAGTCAAGTTTTAGCATCAAGTTTAGTGAAGCTTATCATGACTAACTTTGCACCTATTCTAGAACACTCACTTGATTAATAAGCATCACAATATTAACCATATCTGGTTTATCATATAATCATCATAACCATCATGTTCCATCTAGTGTTACTACGTGAAGGGGCTCCATCAAGTTTCTCACTATCCGGGAGAGACGATGATTCGAATCGATTGCAACTAGCTGGGCAATATTCCTAACACAAACCCACACTTTCCCCGTCGAGGTCGAGTCGGGTCACCTTTGGTACAACTCAGGTACACATTTCGCGGGTTCGATCAGCACCGCACCCTTAGGGACACTACGTGATGCTAGGTCGATCAAGACTCTAACATGCCCTTGGCCTCACATCGGCTCCCCGCACATCCTTACTACCTCCAGTGTGCGCACTCTAATAGAACGAGGCTCGACCTGAGTTGAGCTACTCGGCTTCATGGTCGGAATGAGTTATCCGGCCAGCTAAGTGAGAGGCATGCGTTCAAGATGACAAGAGGGCCTCCAACGATGCAGTCCTTAACCGACACAGACAGAATCACTATAAGTCACAACACCACCAACATATAAGATTCTGCTCGGTCTCCATTAACGCAACTTCACATGGTTCTTTTCCACGATAGCAAATATAGCCAACCATGACCAGATATTCACCTATATCTTGCAGGCGATAGGAAATCACCCGACTTCTACCGACTAAGCATGGCTAAGCATAGATCGGCCTATTCATCTAGTAAGGGTACATGTATTTATATACAGTGGACAAGGTTGGAAATATGCACCAGTTGTTTCATTCAACTCATATCACCTAGTGCATCAGCAAAAGTTATACTCATGTACATTTACAAAAAGAGATGATAGGAGACTTAGAATGCTCCAGGGCTTGCTTGGGATCCGACACAAGTCAGTTTAGTTAGCTCGCATCGTCTTGGTGACATCTCTAGTCCTAGCACTTGCTTAGTCCTTCCATCTTCGGGATATGTCCACCATACATCATCTTCAGGTTAGGCTCCAACATCACGTCCTTCACGTGGTGCATCTAGCATACCTAGATGAGATGCAAAATGCAAGTGCATGAATGCGAAGAATGGTAATACGAATGCATCACATAAAAGCGTTCAGGACAAGCACATGATTATGCACGATATAGGCACCTAGAGTTATTTAACTAAACACTATTCAAGCACAACAGGTGGATATGGCCAGCATATCGAGCATGACATA
Organism: Miscanthus lutarioriparius; assembly: GCA_904845875.1. Classification (NCBI taxonomy): domain Eukaryota; kingdom Viridiplantae; phylum Streptophyta; class Magnoliopsida; order Poales; family Poaceae; genus Miscanthus; species Miscanthus lutarioriparius. The sequence goes on along the minus strand of CAJGYO010000010.1, from coordinate 90,901,528 downwards.
CCTGTTAACTTAAGTTCAGCTATTGCAAGCATTTATCAATCAAGAACTAACAAGTTTAACCAAACAAGAGTACACATGTATAGAAATCTGGACAACAGCACAACAGTCACTTGTTTTAACCATAACTGGAGTTACAAACATTCAATGAAGGTCACCTTGGACTTTCTGGAAAGCTAATGAAATTGTATACAACTTTGTTATTCATACCAAAAGCTAATTCGCAGGTTAACATGATCAAGCATGACAATATTTCCGGTCTACAGAGACGAGGACAGAAAACTGATAGTCACTTCAGAGATGCATATCTAGAGTTCTATCCATCCAACAAACATGATTCTTAACTTTCTAAAAATATTATTAAGTTATCCACAACTTTATTATTATCACATAAAGACGATTCCACAGCTATCAATGTCAAACAACACCAAGAAGGCATTTCTGTCCAGATTGGGACACACATAACATCACTAGACTGCCATAAAAATTTTACAGCAATTAGAGCACCATAACTTTAGATATGAATTTATTCCTAAAAAACCCTAATTAACATAGATAAACAAAAACAGTAAACACCTTCTACTAACACATATCATATTATGATTATACTGCATAGATCTACTCTCAAGGATTCCAAAAAGTCTTCATTCGCTATTTATGATTTTTCTACGATTTATTATGATTTTCTAAAGTTTTAGCTAAATTAAAAGCAATAAAGGAGAAACACATTTGCATCAGAGACCCTGAACTTTCCTCAAATACCGATTCCAGTGAATAGGTCCTTCTAGGCACTATTCATATGAGTCCATAGCTTTGCAGTTAGGCCCTCCCATTTTCTATTACCGATTCCAGTGAACACATTTGCGCGAGGTCCTTCTCTTGATTCAAAAGCAGAGCAACCGCACGGGGAAGCCGGCCGGCGGTCGATTTGGCTCGTTGGGGCCTCGCTGGCTGTGAAGAAAGGCCGGCGGGGCTAGGCCATGGCTGCGCCTGGCCCATGGCTTGGCCAGCTACAGCCCGTGGCCTTCTAGACACGCGCGCTCGCGGCGAACGTAGGCCGTGGCGGCCACAGCTTGGAGGGTGGCTTCAACGGCGGTGCGGTTGGGACCAGAGAAGGCACGGCGGCATGCAATGATGATGGCACTAGGGTTAGCGGCCAGGGTGGAGGATGCACGAAGGAACAACCATGACCGAGAGCTCGGTAGCCAGCAATGGCGATGTCCGCACATGGCCTGGAGAGGGAGCGAGAGAGCGAACCAAGAGAGAGGGCAGGGAGCGAGTGAGGGAGGGGAGGAGCTCGGCGTCCACTTCATTAGGCATGGCAAGGAGGAGGCGCGCGGCATCCATGCATGGAGGCCACATTGGCATATGGTCGAACACCTGGCGGGCAACGGTGTGGCCGGCGTGGGAGGCGATTCTAGGCCACCTCTGGTCCGAATTTGGACATAGGCCTTGAAACAAAGTTGCTGTACTCGGACTGCTCTACAAATCTTATTGAAGGTGCCAAGTTATTAGAGCCACGAATTAGGAGATAATTAGCTCCAAAAATGGCACTATCAGTGACTTAATCCTAATTATACTTTGCTGGGTTTGTGCTCCAATTACTTGGTCAAATGTGGTCAAACTGATTCCAACTTTTTGTATGTCCTTCTCCAAGATGTAAACTCCAACTTTTATTTTGGGACCAAGCATTATTGTTTAATGAAAACATGAGAACCCGACACGCCAATCATCATTCCCTTAGTAATCTCAGACAGAATAATTGAGCTTAGAAAACAGCAACCGATTCAATCTTTGAGCCTCTATTTCACTTGTTTCCAAGCTGATTCTGAGTATGCTCCAAAAACAAAGTTTGTTGCACACAAACTAAACTACAACTTTCATTTAAGGTCAAACACCAAAACAAGTATATAGCTTACAATTACTCTTTGGTCAAAACAACATCATGATAAACCCTGGAATTAGGGTTTTCGACCAATCGATGCATCTTCTTGACATTTTCTCAACACGAACCCTTCATCACTTTTGTTCATGAGTTGAATTGGAGCTGTTTGAGCAAGGTTGTAAGGTTTGGTTGACATCCCATGTTTCCATTTGCTTAATGAAGCAATTTAAGCAAAAATGTAACTTATCATTTCATGTGACTTTTTGGCTCCAAACTTCATGAAACTTTTCCAATAGTCCATGTAGATGGAAATGGATGTGAGTCACATGAAAGGGGCACCTTTGCAGTACTCAGACATAGATTTGAAAAGGGTCAATATAGAAGCAAAGGTGGGTTGCCCAAGTTTAAGTTGGGGCTCATTCTTAGAGAGTTGATCCCAACACCTTGGTCACCCTTTACAAGTTTGAACTAGAGATCTTAATTACCACTGATCTTGTCATGTTGGAGCTCAAAACCACTGCTTAACTAGTGATAAACACCTAGGGTGTTACAGCCCTCCCCCCTTACAAGAATCTCGCCCCGAGATTCAGTGCGAAAGACTTTTAAGGGAAGAGAAGCGTGTCATCCATTTTCCAACATCAGGAATAGCTTTAGGCTACTTAGCTTCGAGCATCAGATAGGCTAATTTGGTCAAGACACTTTCTGATACTTGCTCTTTGTAGTAAGTTTTGTCTGAAGAATTTCCTTCATTGACTTCCATGAAGCATTGTTACTTTGGGAGGAATCTAAGACAACATTGTTCTGAGTACGTGTTCTCGATGCATGATGGGTGGTTCGGAGCATAATGAACTACCCACATCCTCTGCTACTATAATGGGCATAGCATGTACAACTTTCTATAAGGGATGAGATCATAGGTAGGGTAAACATCCTCTAAGACTGTGAGAACCTGACTAACCACAGACAATGTCTATGTCAGTCGTAACTGCCCAATCACTCAGCTATCAACTGGCGGAAAACTACATAATGTTCCATGTGTGTAGTTCTCTTTCTCTGATAACAACACTGTATTCTCTGAGTCCGTTGAGGGAGCGGTGAATGTGATAGCTGACTCTATCGGCTCAACATTTTCGACGATCATTATTTAAGGGGATCCTTGTGTCCAAATAGCAACAATTATCTAGGTTGAATCTGAAGCAACTACTTGGGTAAAAACACATGGAAAGTACCTAAGGACAAGTCAGCATTGGAAATCATTATCGAAGAAGGATGATAGCGAGGCCTGTAGGACAACAAAGGTTGCAAGTATTCACCAAACTAGAGAAACAGTACACTACCAAGCAAGTTGAGTACAATTTCCCTCATGGTGTAGTTGTACAGTAGGTTGGGTTGATTTGCACCGTAACCAAACTAGCCTTGTTGGACTACTTTTGACATTGAGGCTTTCTTTCTAATGTCAATCAACAACTCAAAATCATAATCTAAAATTTGTTGTTTGACACTTTTCAAATTGTTTTCGACTCGCAATGGCACAAACTGACTTGTAGAACACCTTGACTGCTTGAACATTGTTGATATGGGAGGGTAAAAGCAAGGCATAAAGGGGTGCCACTACACCACAACACCGCAACACCATCAGACATCTGACGCTAAAAATTTTATTTATCGATGGACGATCTGACGCTAAAGATATCTCACAGATGATCTGTCGCTGAATCCTCATTTAGTGATCTACTATCTGACGCTATAGATAATCATGTATAGCGTCAATCTGCCTGTCCTTAAAAGGATATACAACGTCAATCTATCTGACGCTAAAAAGAAGTGGCCCCCACCTAGCTCGTCCACTGAGCTTACATTGAGCTCGCGCGCCTGCTTGCTTTGAGTTCGTGCGCAAAATTTTAGCGTGGGCCCACAAATACAGTGACAATTGACAAACCCTAGATGCTTCTCACCCCCACTCCAATCCCAAATCTAGCCGCTGCTGCCTTACTCCCGCCTGCCACGCCATCCCAAATCACGTCGGTCGCCCTCTCCCTCTCAACGCACGACCGCACTCAAATCCAGCACCCCGCCCCGCCCAAAGCTCTGACGCCCACGGCCCTGCATGCTCCAAATCCCGCCCGCCCCCAATTCCTACCACCCCACGCCGTGACTCAGCACACCGCCCCGCTCTATGACCGCCCAACGCTACTGCGCCGCCCACCCTACAGCGCTGCCAGGAACCCTCGGCACGTGGCACAGCGCCATGTGTGCCCCTGCTAGTGGCCACCCCTGGGCATGGATTAGTGCGGCTGGGCGCCGCTTGTGGCCGCCGTTGCAGCTTCCCCGGCGTTGCCTCCTCCAGTCGTTCCGCGTGCAGTTCACGAAACCCTAGCTGCCGGTGGCTCAGCTCGGCGGCGCACCAGCACGGCCAAGGCCCAGCCGTCACCGCAGCCGCGTCCCCTCCCCCGCGCCATGCATGCGTCCTTCTCTCTCTCCTCTCCCCATGTGGTGGCGCACCAACCGGCGGTCGTAGCGGCGCTGATCAGTGCTGCCTTGTTGCCATGCCCTAGGGCTGCCTACCATCACCCTGGCCGTCGTGACATCATGTAGGGCTGGCCGCCCTTCCCTGCGTCGCCATCACATGCCCTAGGGTTGGCCGCCCTCACCTGCGCCACCACCACGATGATCCCGACGAGTCACCAGCACATGTCGTCGTCTCCGAGCAAACTGTGCCATGTGCGTGCCTACTCCTGATTAACGATTCTAGATGTCCAGGATCTTTTCCTTTCGTATTGATTCAGCTTTGGTTTTCACTATTGAGTTTTGTTTCCATGGATCTAGGGGAGATGTGTTGTCTATTTATTTTTGGTGTGCCAACTAATGTGCCAAGGTCCCTTCGTGATGATGCCAGCTCCCCCTTCCTCCTCTAGAAATTGTCGCATTGGTAATTACTGCTTTATCCATTTATTCATTTTCCCCTTTCCTGATTATGTCCAAAGACACCACGGTGCATTGTGGATTATGGTGGACGTGCATACTCATTGTTTTTTGCAAGTTCATTGACAGGGATGTATTGCTTTTGAGAAAAAAGTTTTATTTACACGCTGGTGTCAAAGGCAAGACATGTTAGTGTTAGCATTATATATCTTTGTTATGACTAGCAAAAAGATTCAGATCCAGCATCGAATTAAAATTCTTTTTGTGCATACTCCGCGTTTTTCCCTAGCTGTTACTCATCATGTGTAGCATAGGTAAATAGAGCTGTTTACTTCATAACTGATTACTCCTCAAGTAGTCTTGCTGATTTTGTTTTAGTTTCTCCTAATCTGTGGCCACATAACTTAATTAGTACATGTCGGTTGTTTTTGAAGCTAACATGTTATCACAGAGTATTCAGTTTGTCTTTATATATGGGTCTTTTAGAGCAATTAGAAATTTGGGCTATGTTTGATTTCTTATTGGCTAATCTGTTGCCTATGAAGGTTGGAGTTCCACACGAACAAGATGTTGGCCAGGAGATCCGTTCCTTTTTTCGCAAACAACTGAGCGGTTGCTGGGAAGGACTACCTCAGCGCATGGAAGGTGCTCGATGTATTGCCTGTATCCATACATGTGTAAATTTGTTATTATAGTAATATGCTCCTTGCAGTTCTTTGATGCATGTATAATGTTCACTTAGATTTGTTTGCAATGTTGGTTCAACGAACGCAGCGGATATCTTTTCCTCCTATAGCTGAGAAGAAGCATGGAAAAACCTTTCTTCTAATATAGAAAGTAAATATTTCAGCGATCACTTAAAAGGCTATGCTACCTTTTTTATCATCTAGCTACAAAATTAGAATTTTCCATCAGGAGTGCAAAACATTTCATTAGGTAATCACCTAATCCATTTCCGCCCAATGTATATGCGAGTACACCTGTTGACTAAGTTATTGGAATAAACTTAGTTGCCTTAGTTTATGAAAATACAGGAAGACGTAACTTGAAAGTGTTTTCTGTTGAAAACGTAACTTCAAAGTGCTTTGCACCTCATGCTTTATGTTGATGATGTTTACCATGCAGATTTTTTATGGGGGCTTTTCACTATCCTAGATCATTGTGGTTTCTTGACAGAGATTTTGCACCATGTGTTGAATGCACTATTGGTTGCACCACCAAGAGGGGTAATGCTCTAACATAATACCATGTAATTTTTGTTCAGTATCTAGATTAACGGTTCACACTTTCCTTCCTTAAATTCTACTTGGTGAATGGTGCTGCGAAATTTTTGGAGATGGTTCACGTTGTCCTTTTTTGTTAATGGTTCCCATCATATTACAGAGCTGCCTATATTTGTAGAAAAAAAGTTTCTTTGTAGGCCTAATCGTGAAAAAATGGTCCTTCGTAGGCCCTCTTGGGCTTCAAAGCATTAGATGCAACAAAAAAGAGATGCATTAATCAATTTACCTCCATGGTGACGTTTCTTCCTACATATGCTTCTGATTTACACCGGCTGTATAGTCAGCAAGAGTTGATGCTACATCAGCTGGTGATTTGTTGTGCCTATATAGTCATGCATGAGTAAAGGATCCAATATATATTTTTTTTCTGAGTCTTCGATTCTTGATATACTTCTTCCATGGATCAATCCAGTTGCAAGCCTGCATTGCACATTTGAACATTTGCTGCTCAGTCATAGTTTGTGGCACTGTTGCATTGCAGGTATGATATTTTGGTTGAGATCCTCATGGACCTTCCTCATTTCCCATATGCGTGATTCATCTACCGTTGTCTACAGATATATTAGCTCAATAGCAAAGCATCCACAGATTGTATTCTGTTTTGTCCTAGGATAAACTTTCATTACTTCACTATGGTTCAGAATTCTAATTTTACAGTGTATGTGCAATAGTGATTTTTATGCGTTCCTGTACTTCAGTTAGTTTATTTATGTCAGATTGAGCTGATTTAGAGAAATAATATATTTACAGCCCGCTTATTTATGTTTAGGATGTGCTGGATGGAAGCTATGTGCAAACTCAACAATTAAATAATGGATTTTTCATTGTGATATAAAAAATGACAGAGCCTTCAAATTCCAAACCCTACAGTGCAGTGTGTAGTATCAAGATGACAACCAGAGCAACCTCCCCAGTTTTCCAGGATGTGCACAGTAGCAGCCTCCACACTAAGTACTTATGTGCATATCTTTTTAGCCACCTCTCTCTATGAAAATGATTCAGTCTTCTAACACAATGCAGACATAATAGATAGGCATCACTATGCCCATCACCTTATGGCTGTGTTATTGTGTTGTAGAACAATAGACCAAATGCATGTATTTGTTTCTTCTCTAATGTGTCTACAGTTCTGCATCTTAGGCTTTACAGACTTTCTTTGTTAATTCCCTGCTTTTAGTATCCCAAGCTCGCGATGTAAACTGGTGGGGCTAATTCAGAGTCCATAGCTTATACGTAAGTGCTCTCATCTAGAACTCCTCACACCCCTTCTACTTCAGTTATCTTCTATCTTGGTGATGCTCCCCCCTTGGTGCTTTACTGAAACTGGGTTATGTGACGGAAATAGAATTATAGTGCATCTTTCATATGTCAATTTCTAAGGAAATTATCATTGTACCCCTGCTTGATTAAGCGTATGCCATTGCTGTGGCCCCCATAATTTTGTGATGACGTGCAAGACTCATACTCTCATATAAATGTCACTGGACTCCTGTTCCAGTGTGCAACAGGTCAATTGTTTGGTTTTATCCAATCATATGACGGTGAATTATGTAACTCTAGAAGTTTTTCTTTGGTCGATCTCATCCATTGTCTCAGACTCTCAGTTTACATATGCCTCCATGTTTCACTTGAACATCTACTTCAGTACTTTTCACAAGATGACTAAACATTGCCCACAGTACATAGTCAACTTTAGGACAACCATCTCCATGTATTAGCAGAATTTAGCTTGTGGTTTAGATGATAGAGGGGATTTCGAAGACAACAATTCCGTTGAAATTATTCATGCAACACGGCCTGCCTGCTTGTCTGCTTGACTGATTATGTAGCCTAGAACTTCTTGACATTGTCATTTTCTAAATTCTGGATAAGCATTGAATGGAATTTTTCAATGGGAATACTGGATATAAAAGGCGTCCAAATTATGGTTGAAGGGTGGTGAGCAGGTTTTAGTTAGTGCATGAGATCGTCATACAACTCATGCATAGGATAAATATGAGCCAATAATCACTTGTGCACTTGTTACAAAGTCACAAAGTCACAAAGTGAAGACTCTACCAATTGAGCTACTATCAGTTATTTAGTTTTTATAGTTTCCTCACTATTTCAGTGAGCACAAGAAATCACTTGTGCGTGCACTTGTTACAAAAGTCACAAAGTCACAAAGTAGTTTATAGGTAATAGCTATACTAAATATGATGGAGAAAGAAGGCATTTGTTTAGAGATGAAAATTGTAACCGTAACTATTACTTGCACATGTATCCAACCACTATGAACTGTGCTGAAATATGTAAACTGAAGTTCACAACTGTTATCTGTACATTTCAAATAAATCAAAGTAGGAAAATTACATAGGTTAGCTACTCAGTTACTGTTGATTTGGAGTGCCTACCCTGAATAAAGAACAAACTGGATGTTTTGTATGCATATGTCATGAACTTTGTACTTACAGTTTCCTTGAAAATATGGAAAATTAAATACCAGTAGCAGTCCCCAATCTGTTTAGTAGCTTCTTCGTTCCAACTATTTGTTGAAAACCACAACAAGAGTAAGTGACATAGCCACAATTAAATCTGAAAGACTCTAGTCCATTCGACGCAATCCAGCTCTTATTAAAACAAAATGGGTAGGAAGTTAAGACTCACTCACTCAAATTAAGGTCTTCTGTTATATATGGGAAGAGGCACCATCTTGGCTAAAGATAGACTAGTCAAAAGAAATTGGAATGGATGTCCACATTGTTACTTTTGTAATCATAACGTTCAACATATATTTCTTAGTTATATGTTATTTGCTAGTAATTCTATTTGTCATCTAGTAAAATTGCCATAGACCATGCTCAATGCAGCCTAATTACATGGTTGTTATATTTTTCAAGAAGTGTTGGACAGTCTTTGGCTTGAGTTTCTAGAAAATTGTTCTGCACATAACCTGGTGGAGGATCTAGTGTTGGCAAGCCATTGCTTTTGGATTTTGAGTTCCTAGAAATGATTGTGTGCACAAACCTTAGTATGTCAAAAACAAACTACTAGTATTGCTTGCTGGGTGTGCATTCATGTGATCTTTTGGTGGCATCACTTGTTGGATGATGTACTGTGCAAGACAACATTGTATGTTATATATGTATTGATCTACATGTGATGTATGTGTTTCTATATCTTTATGTGATGGACCTTAAGCTTGAATCTGGGTATGATATGTGCTACATATTTTCTCATTGTATTTTTTTATATATTTATATTGTCCTGTAGAACAATCTGTCGCTATAAATACATGGACTGTTGGATGATCTGTCGGTATATGCCTAGTAACAGAGCATCTGTCACCAAAAAGTAGCAATGGACTATCTGTCGCTAAAAAATTCTAGGCAATGGACTATCTGTCGCTAAAAGTACTGTCTGACGCTAAAGATTTTTAGTGACAGGACTTATAGCGTCTGCAGAAGTCTGTCGCTGTAAGTTTTTAGCGTCAGATTGTCTGTCGCTGTAGCCGCTTTTAGCGTCAGATCGTCCATCGCTAATCTCGGTGTTGTGGTGTAGTGTGCAAGGAGTCTTCTCTAGGACATCTAAAGAATTACCTAATCAGAAAAATATTGACCATGTTGCTAATCATGGCATCAGTTACAAACACAACCTTCTAAGATGAGGGATGATAGAAGTCAACAAAGAAATCACAGATTCTGTACACCTTGGTTTTTAGTTCATATCTCACAAACTACTACTCCATTGTGCACATATTCTTGTAGGCATTTAGATCCAAGAGTCCTCTAACTACTGACCAAAATCTCGCTCAAATGGACACCGTTTGTCTATTCAAACAAATCATCTACCAAAAATGCTCGGTTCTAAAATTTATTGACCCCAACTGACAAAACATCTCTCAAATATGATGCTTTACTCAACCAATCCTCAAACCAACTTAAGACATCAAAGTATCCTAAGCGAGGAATGAGCTCATCAAGTTTTGTGACAATCCAACCAGGTTTGAGCCTCTAATCACCGGCTTAAGGATAACTGGTTTAGTGCCATGAAATCTAGATAGATTTCACGCTCTTCTTTTCCTTTGCTTCACACGTTGTGGAGTGTGTTTTGCACTCTCTAACTCTTTTTATGACAACAATAGCTTTCTTGTTGAGGATGGAGGCTAAGGTTTTCCTCACATGCTTCCCAGGGAACAACTTCAACCGTAGATTTAGACACCAACTCGATGATGCACAAGCACTAGACTTGTGGGCTATTTTTGTAGGGCACAATGCATAGTCCACGTGGAGGGACAGTCTCAAAAAGACAAGGAACCATTTCTGATTATCTTTCAGCACTACATCCAATAGGGTCCTAAACAAATCCTTTTGCAGCACCAAGATGCATAGTGATGTTGTCCTTAACTAAGGACGTGCTTTCTCTAGCTTTTACATAGCTGATACAACACCTTGCACTATATGTGTGATTGTCCAAGATGGAATTGCCTTGATGACATAGGGTCTGGAGAAGAAAGCAGTATTTGCATTGCTGACCAGCTTTGCTGTTTCCTTGCTTAACATTGTGCTGTGAGACATAGCCTTTAGAGCTACCAAAGAGTCATTACCTAGCCGGAGATTAACCTTCCTACTAGGAACTAATCAGTTGTCTCTCAACACTAAAAGCCCCAAAACTTCCTTCTTGATGGCAACCATTGTAGTTGATGGATATATAGACCGTCACCATCAAAGGCAGCAGGCAAGGGGGTCACATTCGAGGAGGTTGATTTTGACTGCATGATTATTGCGCACATAAGGGTTGAGGACTTGGATAGAAAAATCATGAACACAAGGTGGCCTAATACAGCACATAATATCTCCATCCATTGTCACTCAACTGATAACTTGTCCAACATTAATTATGGCGTACCCTTTTGATCCAACAGTGATGGTATAAATTGCTCAATAAATGATTAACCTCGCTCATGGAGACAGTCAGGCAAAGTCATGGGTTTACTATCTCTTGCGGTCAGTTAATGTTTATGTTGGCGACCTGTTCTTCAAGTTTATCCTCTTTGCACTTCAGAAGAAAGTCCTACTGCATCTGGTCTGACGTATGGATCTTCGATTGGATATGGGGGATAACCAAGGAAAAGCCCATGGGAAGTTATCTCATCGGTGTAATTTCCACAATGGATCATGACTAGCAACCTCGATACCAGCACGTGCTGAGCAGCACAACCTTGTGTGTGCACCCACAGGAGGCTCTCGGTTTCATCGTGGCACCATCAGTTATTAATCAAGACACCATTACCGAACCTATAATCAACTAGAAATCCCACGTGGCACAAATTGGGTTGCATAGGAGGAAGCACTATGCGAAGGAGGGATAGGAAGCAAAGGTAGTCACAAGGTTAGGAGTCAACAAGGAGGCAATTCGAAGATTAAAACACATCACAAGGGAACATAGATTAACTAACGAAGACAACTGAGCATGAGACTTTTGCTTTGTTTCCATATACGCCTTGTGTCCACCAAGGTGATTACCAGATAAAGATTAACATGAGATGTGGTCTTGCTGAGTAGCAACATGAGATCAAGACCGATAAACATCTAGAGACTTGAGAGAGTTGGAGACAAAACAAACAAGATCTGAGGGAAAGAGCCGATACACTGACTAGGGATTCAGTTGATAAAGCAACGATATGGTCTGCAAGGAAAAGATTCTGAGGTTCGGGCAGCGAGAGATTAGCATTGCACCAGATCATCTGTAGGATAAGGAGCAGAGAGGCTCGACAGGAATTTTTGGGAAGGATCTTCACACACAGGAGTGAGACATCCACGACATAAGCAAGCATTTAAGGAAACTAAGCTTAGGCTCACGGTTCAAGCAAGGCATGTATATAGGTCTTCGTAGCATAACATTCAAGGGCTAACAATCACACACACCGGCTCAAGCTCCTCAGCAAAGAGAATCTACTTAGGGACTACCATGAGATTAACATTACTTGAGTGTTATTCTAGGTTAAGGCTCTTCAACACTTGTATGCTCACCGCGGACAAAAGAGGTAACGACTATGATACTACCTAGGTAACAAAGCATCCACACATACATCATGGTCTTAAGCAAGCATTTGAGACACTCAATCCAATTAGCTTAAGCGACTATTACTAAGCACCAAGCTCACACATAACAAGTGTTCGTCGATAGCAACACAACTACACAAAAACACGCAAAACATGGTGGCAAGGTATTATTATCTTTTATTTCCTTTTACCGAGTAGGTGTATATCTCTTCAAAACAAGTTTTACTTACATTTAGCAAACTAGTTTTTAGTCATACGCAACATGACCAGATGGTTACAATAAGTTATCCATTAATAGAACAAGGGTGAGAGGAGCATGTTTATGCACAAGCAACAATCATGATGTATGCTTGTCCTATTCATCCTCATGAAATTGCTAGCCTAAGGTGGCAAACACGTTTTATGTCGGTGGCACAACACGTACTCTCTCGATATATAGCTAGTCATTAGCTATATTCAATCTACATATTCGTGGTTAGCGTACCTGTAGAAGATTCCATTTTAGCCTAACCACACACACACACACACATATATATATATAAATGAAAGTCTGGTCTCTAGGTTTTATTCTAAATACTTCTATATATATATATATATATAGAATATATATGTACTTCTGCATCAAAGCTACCCATATGTAAATACGCCCACACATACATATAAATATGCATGTACAGCCATATCAAAACTAACCCACAATTAAATACTTCCATATATATATGAGATATATATACTTCAGTATCAAAACTATTTCTCCCCTTTGACCACACGCTCACATCTTGCGATCATGCCACTCACCATCTTACCTAGGCATAGGGGTATATTGATCCATACATTACCATTCAAGTGAATGGCATCCATACAATAACACGCTCTATGGACGACGAAATAGAAATTGCAATGAAGTAAATCCCCCATAGTTAGTATCAGTTTACTTAGCCACCTAGTAGTCCTTAATTGGGCTTAACCGAAGGTTGTCGCTAGCATAGTTTTACAAATTAGTTTAAAAATTTTTTCTTGTAGCTAAAGTTTAAGCCAAAATAGGCTTTTTAAAACCAAAACTTTATTTTTAAAACTATGTACATGACAATATTATGCTTAATCTTGCTCCGATACCAGCTATGACAGAACCATCCAATTTATACAAGATCAAGTATGACTGTCCCCGCTAACACGTTGACACATGCATACTTTCACTTATATAAAGTCGGTAGTCCGCCGAGTGATACGAAGGACCTCGATAAATCCACATCACAACCAAGATCGCATGACTAAGCAAATACACATCACATAAATAGAGTTACAGCGGAAAATATTATTGCAAATGGGTTCACAAATAATAGTTCAAGTTTGGGTTTCAAAACCGATTAGTGAAAACAACATAGCTTTCAAATGATTACAATAATATAAGTTCTAAATACATTGCTAGCATGAGTGACATCCTCTGATAAAAAGCATATAGATGAGATCACTATAGAGAGACGCCGAGCCCACCGGTGGTTAACCACCCCCTTCAGTAGGCTGAGAACTTCACCTGCAACATGGTGGGATAAACCCTGAGTACTCGAATGTACTCAGCTAGACTTACTCGACAGGAGAGAAATAAAAAGACTCTCAAGGATATACAAGGCTTATTTAGTGGAGCTAGTTGGATAGCATAACTTTGCAAAAGAGCATTGCTATCATGAGTCCTTACTTTCAATTTTTTAGTCAAGTTTTAGCATCAAGTTTAGTGAAGCTTATCATGACTAACTTTGCACCTAATCTAGAGCAATCACTTGATTAATAAGCATCACAATATTAACCATACCGGTTTATCATATAATCATCATAACTATCATGTTCCATCCAGTGTTACTATGATGAAGGGGTTTATCATATAATCATCATGTTCCATCCAATGTTACTATGATGAAGGGGCTCCATCAAGTTTCTCACTATCCAGGAGAGACGGTGATTCGAATCGATTGCAACCAGCTGGACAATATTCCTAACACAAACCCACACTTCCCCCGTCGGGGTCACGTCGGGTCACCTTTGGTATAACTCAGGTACACATTTCGCGGGTTCGATCAGCGCCGCACCCTCAGGGACACTACCGGATGCCAGGTCGATCAGGACTCTAACCTGCCCTTGGCCTCACAACGGCTCCTCGCACATCCTTACTACCTCCAGTGTGCGACTTCATGGTCAGAACGAGTTATCCAGCCAGCTAAGTGAGAGGCATGCATTCAAAATAACAAGAGGGCCTCCAATGATGCGATCCTTAACCGACACAGATGGAATCACTATAAGTCACAACACCACCAACATATAAGATTCCGCCCGGTCTCCATTTACACAACTTCACATGGTTCTTTTCCACGATAGCAAATATAGCCAACCGTGACCAGATATTCACCTATATCTCGCAGGTGACACGAAATCACCCGACTTCTATCAACTAAGCATGGCTAAGCATAGATCGGCCTATTCATCTAGTAAGGGTACATGTATTTATATACAGTGGACAAGGTAAGAAATATGCACCAACGGTTTCATTCAACTCCTATCACCTAATGCATCAACAAAAGTTATACTCATGTGCATTTATAAAAAGAGAGGATAGAAGACTTAGAATGCTCTGGGGCTTGCCTGGGATCCGACACAAGTCAGTTCAGTTAGCTCGCACCGTCTTGGTGACATCTCCGGTCCTAGCACGCTTAGTCCTTCCATCTTCAGGATAGGTCCACCATACACCATCTTCGGGTTAGGCTCCAACATCACGTCTTTCATGTGGTACATCTAGCATACCTTGATGAGATGCAAAATGCAAATGTATGAATATGAAGAATGGTAATATGAATGCATCGCATAAAAGCGTTCAAGCACAAGATTATGCACGAGATAGGCACCTAGAGTTATTTAACTAAACACTATTCAAGCACAATAGGTGGATATGGCAAGCATATCAAGCATGACATACCCATTAACTTAAGTTCAGCTATTGCAAGCATTTATGAATCAAGAACTAACAAGTTTAGCTAAACAAGAGTACACATGTACAGAAATCTGGACAGCAGCACAGCAGTCACTTGTTTTAACCATAACTGGAGTTACAAACATTCAATAATGGTGATATTAGACTGTCTGGAAAGCTAATAAAATTGTCTACAACTTTTTTATTCATACGAAAAGCTAATTCATAGGTTAACATGATCAAACATGCCAATATTTCTGGTCTGCACAGACGAGGACAGAAAAGTGACAGTAACTTCAGAGATGCATATCTAGAGTTCTATCAATCCAAAAATATGATTCTTAACTTTATGGAAATCTTATTAAGTTATACACAACTTTGTTATTATCACCTTAAGATGATTCCACAGCTGTCAAGGTCAAACAACACCAAAAAAGCATCTCTATCCAGATTGGGACAGAACCTGCCATTCCACTTTGGACAGCTATAACTTGAGTTCTAAACCACCAAAAAGGGTGTTCTTGTACATTTTGGAGAGGTTAACAAAGGAACTACAACTCTTCTATTATCACTAATATGTGATTCCATATGTAAATAGGTCAAAGAAAACAATCATTCAAATCTACACAGAGGATAAGCAAAACCTGACAATGAACTTGCCAGGAGTATAACTCCAAAACTATCAAACGTATGGTCATAAAACTTTTTGGACAAGTATGATAAGGAAGTTATATACAACTTTTCTATTCACCACGTTCACAGAAGACATCATTTGCATCACAAAACCATCACCACAACAAACACTGCTCTAGCAGCATTTCAGAACACATGCATAACCAAGTTCTTCACTTGGTTCACTAATAAAATCACCTAGGCACAAATCAAACACTTACTTTACAGCTACTATTAACATAGCTACTCATCATCAACCAAAGATAACATCACATGACCTAATCACATGCATTTACTAGCAAACTTTCATTATCCAACTATATAATTCAACATATATATTAATTATAGGTGATGTTGCAAACACTTAGTTTGAGGCTAATATTTTTATAGGTGATAGGTGACGATAAAACATGACTACTATAGAAATATTGCATGCTCAGGTTTTATATATTAATTATTACAATAAAAACAAGTTTTTATTGCAATAAAGCATTTGAGAGCAAGATAAATCTAAAACACACTATTTTCTATAAACATGTAGCCATGTTAGGGTTTATCAGGACACAATATCACCATGCAAGGGTAAAGGAACCATATTTCACATTTTTGCATATATAAATTATTTATAAGCCATTTAAAACCACTTATCAAGCATTAATCAAGTTAAATCAATAACTCAACCATACCACATCCAATGAACATCAAATTTTCACCACAGTACACACATGACATCACTAGACTGCCAAAATTTTTTACAGCAATTAGAGCACCATAACTTTAGATATGGATTTATTCCTAGAAAACCCTAATTAACATAGATAAATAAAAACAGCAAAAACCTTCTACTAACACATATCATATTATGACTCTACTGCATAGATCTACTCTCAAGGATTCCAAAAAGTCTTTATTTGCTATTTTATGATTTTCTATGATTTATTATGACTTTCCAAAGTTTCAGCTAAATTAAAAGCAATAAAGGAGAAACACATTTGCATCGGAGACGCTGAACTTTCATCAAATACCAATTCTAGCGAACAGGTCCTTCTAGGCACTATTCATATGAGTCTATAGCTTTGCAGTTAGGCCCTCCCCTTTTCTCTTATTGCTGCATGAGGTCCTTCTCTTGATTCAAAAGCAGAGCAACCGCACGGAGAAAACAGCCGGCGGCCAATTCGGCTCGATGGGGCCTCGCCGGCGGCGAAGAAGGGCCGGCGGGGCTAGGCCATGGCCGCGCCTGGCCCATGGCTTGGCCAGCTACAGCCCGTGGCCTTCTGCCATCGGCGCTCATGGCGGACGCGGGCCGTGGCAGCCACAGCTTGGAGAGCGGCTTCAACGGCGGCGTGGCCATGGCATACTCCCGGGAGTAGTTACCCCCATAATCAATAAATCATGTTGGGTATATGTACGTACTCATTTATCAGTTTGAGTCTGTTGACATACTAATATTAAGATACTCCAGATCTTTACTATGTGAATTTTTTTTAGAATAGCACATATTTTTTAATATATTATATAATACTATGATAGTAGCATATAAAATAAGTATAACCATATACTCTAAGTATACATACATACTTGTCATACAAAGTACCATAGATGGTCTAGTATGATGATATATGTAACAGAACCGACCAATTATACGAAATTAAGTAAGAAAATCATCCGCCAGAGCAGACGATTTAGCAAACTTAAGCCCGTATAACCCGGTAGTCTGTGAAATCACGAAGGATTTCAAACCAACTTCCATTCCAGCCAAGATCGTAATAAGTTTAGCGGTCACCATCACATATTACATAAAAGTTCACAATCTCAGATACATCAGAGTTTAAACATAGTTATTACAAAACCAGTTCGAATAAAAGTAGAGGAAGCCATTTGTTCAAACCATACACACACTCACGCGGAGTTCAAATATAGTGCCAGCGAATGATCATCTCCAACAAAAGCATTAGACGAGACGTAAGGGATGACCATGCCCATGGTCCTAAGCATCACCCATCACAGGATAAAGGCAGTTGATACAATAGCCGTAATACATCTGCCCATCTGCAACAAGTGGGAATAAACCCCTGACTACGAGAAGGTACTCAGCTAGACTTACCCGACATAACCGAAAATAAATGACACCAAGGATTATGAAGGCTTTATAGTAGGGTAGCTGACTCATTTGCAAAAGAAGCATTTTTAGCATTTCAAGAACCTTTCTAAAAGCATTATTGTCAAGTTAATTATTATTAACCTATCGACTAGATTTGCACCTATACTAGAGTAAACATGTGATTAAGCAAATAATGATAACCACTGATCATTAAACAACTTCCATACTGTCATATTCACTATAACTGTCCAAGTGTTCCATAAACATTTACTACGATGAAGTAACTCAAGTCAAGTGCTCACTATCCAGGAGCGATGGCGATTCGAATCGATTCCTAACCAGCTGGTGATTTATTCCTTACACAAACCTCACTCACCTGCTAAAGTGAGATATTGATTACCGAGTCAACTTTCCAGGTATCTCGAGTTTGCCAGGAACCACATGTACCCGGGGGCCGACCGACTGCACTTTGGTCTTATCATCCCGCCCCCGTGTCCTACCACACCTGCTTCGGCACAGTGCGCTGCGGGCAATCTACTCGGCCCGAAAAATCTCCCAGCTTCGCGGTCGAAAGGTACTTTATCCGGCCAGCTAAATGTAAGGCATGCGTTCAACATGACTCGAGGCCCAACAACGGTCGGTCCTTAATCGACACAGACGGAAACACTACAATCCAAAACTCTACAAGTCTCCGTCCGGTCTCAACTTCATTTTACACTTAGTTATACCATGACTTCATAGTCATCCAAGCAGATCCAGGTAACCACCTATAGCTCGCAAGTGACAGGAAATCACCCGACTTCTACCGGTCTAAGCCAGCTAAGCATTGACTCGACTGCGGATACCAGGGTAACAAGGATATAGTATAACAAAGGTAAACAAGGTATAATGCAGCAACGGTTGCAAACAACTCCTGAACGTAATGCATCAATTTAAAGTAAAGCATTTAATTAAATCATTGCAAACCGGGAGAAAGATGCTCCGGGGCTTGCCTCTCTTGAAGGAGCTCGGACGGTGATCGGGGCACTCTAGAAGTTCCTCAACGTCCTCCTCGTCGGCTTCTGGCACTTCCTGCGGCTGCACCTCGAACTGCTCCTCGAGCTCCTCGGGTATGATGACTGGGTTCTCAGTTTGCGATCCTGTATGATGCAATGCGTGTAAGTGCTTATGCAATCGGTGCATCGGATGAGATGAATACAATAGATATGTTCGAATGCAAGGTAGTCAACATCATCCAAGAAAATATACCACAAGCACATGTCATCTACTGCATTATCTTCTACTACTAATAGGTTAAGTCAACATATCTTATTAAATGCTTCAAAGATACACCAAAGCTAACATTATTAACTAACTTGCATTAAAGAGGATTATTTTATTTCATTTGAAACTAGGGCTACAACAGCAACCTATATTTTTGTTGCTTATAAAAACCTAAGAAAATTACAGTAGCATAGTACTACTCTAAGTAGACTACCATAAAATTTTCATGGCGTTTGGATAAGTAAAATAGTCTACACAAAAATGACAAGCTATGGCATGATCATGAACATGAAAATACTTTGTACTGTGAAAAGTGTCAAACAACAGAATTAGTATTTTTCCTATGTTCTTCATAGCATACAATGACTGTACAAAATTTATCACATGCATGTTTTATACAAAGTTTGCTCTCTAACAAAAATAACAAAAATTAGCCATTAAAGGCACTTGAACTACACCTCAAAATTTTCCCACAGCACATGCATGAAACCTATTTTTCCTAGGAAGTACATGACATAAGAAGATTAACAAACTTGAAATCATATTTTTCTGAAGCCTATATATTTTTCTACATATTTTTCAAGTTATCAGCGATATTCATGATTAAATAAAATTCTATAGCAAAGTATCTCTAAAATGACATGCAATAATTTTCCCAAGTAGATCTGCTGATAAGGAACCTAGCAAAATTTGTTTCAACAAATTTGGAGCAACTTTGAGTACCCAAACATTTTTCAAACCATTTCAAATTTCAAATAATAAAGAATAAATGAAAAACAATTCATTTAAACGATCATTGGCCAGCCATTTGAAATCAGTGGCCCACGGCCGTTTCGACTGCGCGTCCCGAGCGCAAGGGAGGGGAAGACGACCAAATGAGCGTCACCATCGCCGCTTCGGCCTTGCCGGCTGGGGTTGTTGAGGCGAGTGCCTCACCGGGTGCTTCTTGTTGCTGGCGGCAATGGCTTTCGACCACGAGGCGGGCGGCCATCTTTAACCACGGCGGAGGCGGTGGCGGCGCGAGCGCATGGGATGCGCGAGAAGAAAGCGAGTGCGGTAGGGTAGCTAGGCGGGGCTGGAGAAGAGAAGGAGGTCGACTTCCATGGCGGCCGAGCACGGCGGCGCCATGGCCGTTGGTGGCGAAGCTTGGGGAGGCTCAACCTGAGCTCGGAAGGCGGCGCAAGCGCGAGCGCAACTTGAAGGAGGAGGGTGAGGCGGAGCATGCGCGCGATTTCCGGCTGAGGTGGAGGATCCGCGATGAATTTCGCCGGCGGGTGCGTAGGCGGCGAGGGGCGGAGCTTGGGCTCTCGGCTCTAGAGGAGAGGGAAGGCAGCGTGGGCGGGAGTGAGCGAGTGCACTGGCTGCGGCAGTTGAAGGCGCGCGGTAGCGCGAAGCGCGGCGTGGCGCGGCTGCCATGGCGGCGACGCCGACGCATGGTCGCCACACGGCGAGAGAGCGCCTGACGCGGCCGGGCGCGGCGGCAGCGGGAGAAGGAGAAAGAGCCAACCTGGATGCTGGGCGAGGGCCGAGGGGTGCTGGGCTGGGCGCGCGGCGCTTTTGGGCGGCTTGGCCGCTCTTAAAGCGGCTGGGCGAGGCGGCGGCCATGCCAAGGAGAAAAATCCTTTTTCTAAATATATTTTCAAGGAATTTTTAAATGCCATCTTTCAAATATTATTTTGAGCAAGAAAATGACCTCTTTTGAAAATGAACCAAAAATGAAAGTTGCTTAGAATTTAATTCTCTACATCTTTGCTTTTAGGACCACAGCCAAATTCTTTCTAGATTTTGAATTGTAAGATCAAAGTCCACGTTTAGCTCAAAACCCTAATTTTTTGAATTTATTTTTGAAGCCAAATTTTGAATTAATTTGAATACAAACATTGCTCCAAAAATTGAACTAAACATTGCTAGATGATTTACAATAGTAGCCAAACATGTTTTACTAACCTAGCAAGAAAAATTCAGGGCAAAACAATTCTTAAACAGGTGTATGCAACATTCAGATTTCACGCATGTTTCAGATGTTTCAAAGCAATGTTTCAATTGTTATTCACATGATTAAGCATGTATGATTTGGATGCTTGATGATGCATGATATGCGTGATTTGCAGTGCCTAAATGTAGGCATAACACCGGGGTGTTACAGCCCTCCCCCTTATAAAAATCTCGTCCCGAGATTTGGGTTACGAACCATTTGTTATAAAATTCTTCATAAGCTTTTTGTAGATACTCTCCTGTTTCCCAAGTTGCATCTCCCTCATCATGACGATCCCACTGTATCTTGTATGTTTTCACCACACTATTCCGAGTAGCACGTTCCTTAGTGTCTAACACCCGGATTGGTTGCTCACGATACACCAAATCTGATTTGAGTTGGATACCTCGAGGTTCTATTCTTTCCTCCGGAACACGTAAACATTTCTTGAGATGTGATACATGGAAAACCGGGAAAACGGTACTCATTGTCTCAGGTAACTCTAACTTGTAGGCTACCAGACCTCTTTGTTCCAAGATCTTGTATGGTCCTACGAATCTAGCGGCAAGCTTTCTTCGGATTCCAAACCTTTTCTTCTTCATTGGCGTGACTTTCAGATAAACATAGTCACCAACTTCAAACGCAAGGGGTCTCCTTCTTTTGTCTGCATAGCTTTTCTGACGTGATTGGGCAGCTTTCATATTCTCTGAATAATATGAACTTTCTTCTCGGCTTCTTCTACAAAGTCAATGCCATAATACCTTCTATCTCCAGGTTCGACCCAATTCAATGGTGTTCTACATTTTCTGCCATATAAAGCTTCGAATGGGGCCATCTTGATGCTTTCTTGATAACTATTATTATAAGAAAATTCAGCTAACGGTAACCATGACTCCCATGATCCCTTAGAAGACAATACACAGGCTCTTAGCATATCCTCCAAAACAGCATTCACTCGTTCAGTCTGACCATCTGTCTGAGGATGATAAGCGGTACTGCGAATCAAACTAGTTCCTAAGCCTTTGTGTAAATGTTCCCAAAAGTGAGCCGTGAACTGTGAGCCTCTATCAGATACTATGGTCTTTGGTATACCATGCAACCTCACAATTTCTGCGATATACTTCTCGGCATATTGAGGGGGTCGATACTCTGTTTTGACAGGCAAGAAATGAGCGGTCTTGGTAAGACGATCCACAATTACCCAAATCGAATCATGTCCTTTTTGAGTAGTGGGCAAACCCGTGATAAAATCCATACTTATATCGTCCCACTTCCAACTAGGGACTGATAAGGGTTGCAACATACCGGCAGGTTTCATGTGAATTGCTTTCACTCGACAACATGTGTCACATCTGACAACATATGCTGTAATTTCTTTCTTCATTTTGGTCCACCAATAACGAGATCTTAGTTCTTGATACATCTTACTACTTCCGGGATGGATAGATAGCTTAGAAAGGTGAGCTTCATCCATGAGTTTATTCCTAAGCTCTCGATCCTTGGGAACCACAAGACGGTCGTCAAACCACAACACGCCCTGTTCATCCACTTTAAAGTGTTGAGATGGCTTTTCTTTTATTTTCTCTTTGATGTGAAATATCCCCTTGTCGGTTTTCTGGCCTTCTATTATCTTACTCTCCAAAGAGCAACTAATCTGAATACTATGTAACACAGCAGGATGCATTAGATCGAACCCATCTTCAAGTAATGGCTGCACATTCAAGTAATGTGACTTTCTGCTCAAAGCATCTGCCACTACATTGGCTTTTCCAGGATGATATTGCACATTCAAGTTGTAATCCTTGATCAATTCCAACCATCTGCTACTGCCTCATGTTTAGCTCGGTTGGGTAAAGATGTACTTAAGACTCTTGTGATCCGTGAAAATATTGCACACATTGCCAAGTAGATAATGTCTCCAAATTTTTAGGGCGTGCACAACTGCAGCAAGTTCAAGATCATGTGTTGGATAGTTGACCTCGTGCTTTCTCAATTGACGTGAGGCATAAGCAATGACTCTCCTTTCTTGCATAAGAACACATCCTAATCCAGATCTTGATCGTCATAAAACACATCAAATGGTTTCTCGATATCTGGTTGTGCTAGAACAGAGCGATGGTCAGCAGTTTCCGCAAAGTGTGGAAAGTCGCTTCACACTCCTCTCCGTCCACACAAACTTGTGATCCTTCAGAGGAGGCTTGTCATCGGCTTGGCAATCTTGAAAAGTCTGGTATAAAGCGACGGTAATAACCCGCTAGTCCTAAGAAACTTCTAATCTCCAGGAACTGTGGTCGGTGCTTTCCAATTCATAACTTCTTGCACCTTACTTGGATCGACTGAAACCCCATTCTCCTCGAGAATGTGACCAAGGAAAGGAACTTCCTTCAACCAGAATTCGCATTTGCTGAACTTAGCATACAGTTGATGATCCCTAAGTCTGTCAAGACAGTTCTCAGATGCTCTTCATGATCTTTCTCATTCTCAGAGTACACCAGAATGTCATCGATGAACACTACCACAAACTTATCCAATTCTGGCATGAAAACTGTATTCATCAAAAACATAAAGTATGCAGGAGCATTTGTCAAGCCAAAGGACATGACAAGATACTCATACAACCCGTATCTGGTGGAAAATGCAG
Source organism: Miscanthus lutarioriparius (assembly GCA_904845875.1). NCBI lineage: Eukaryota > Viridiplantae > Streptophyta > Magnoliopsida > Poales > Poaceae > Miscanthus > Miscanthus lutarioriparius. The sequence goes on along the minus strand of CAJGYO010000010.1, from coordinate 90,877,786 downwards.
TTTTCGGTATATCCTGTGGCCTTATCTTGATATGATGATAACCGGATCTCAAATCTATTTTTGAGAACACCTTGGCCTTGGATAATTGGTCAAACAGAACATCAATATGAGGCAAGGGATACTTATTCTTGATGGTCACGGCGTTGAGTGGCTCAGAATCTCGCACATTCTCAACGTGCCTCTTTCTTTTTCTTCACAAACAAGGCGGGACATCCCCATTCGGACTTGCTTGGCCAAATAAACCCCTTTTTTGACAAATCTTCTAACTGCGCTTCTTCAATCAAATAGTTCATCTGGAGGCATCCAATATGGTCTCCTTGAAATCGGAGCTATTCCGGGGACTAACTCAATTCCAAACTCAATCTCCCTATCCGGCGGAAGACCAGGTAGCTCATCCGGGAATACATCCGGAAATTCACACACTACCGGAATCTGATGAATAGGAATGACTGTCGTAGCACATGTAACACTTATAAGGTCTGTTCTCCGAGGCAATGGTACTTGGAAAGTACCCTCACCCAGGGGATCCTTAAGGGTAAGTACTCGACTTCCAGTATCTATGACTGCTCCCCAATCCTTCATCCAATTCACCCCTATAATGACATCCAAAACTAATCCAGGCATAACTATCAAGTTCACTCGGAACTTCCTGCTACCTAATTCAAGGGTTGCCCCTCGAACCATCCGGTTAGTCAAAACATCAGCCCCTGCTGAACTTATACGGTAACCATAACCCAATTCTGTGCATAGTTGTTCATGTTTCTGTGCAAATGCTTGACTCATAAAAGAATGCGATGATCCAGAATCAAATAGAACAACTGTAGGGTTTTCGTTGACAGGAAACTTACTAGCAGTGACGGGCTCTCCCTCAGGAATTTCATCCACTGTGGTACTATGCACTCTAGCATTATAAGTCTGCTGCTTCTTCTTGGGCGGGTACGGACAAAACCTCGAGAAATGGCCGGGTTGATCACAGTTATAGCAGGGTCCTCTCACTGTCCCGGCAGATCCCACAGTTCCTTTGAATCGCCTTGTACCCGATTCTTGGGCCGCTTTGTTGAAATTGTCTTTGCCATCTTGTACGGCTTTTGAGGTCCACGGAAATTTCGACTTCTTGGTGAGGTGGCTTTGAACCTAGCGCCAGTGCCGATGGGCGATATGGAGGACGACCTCCCATAGGTGCTCTAGCTTGGGACGGACCACCTTCAAAGGCTCTCTTGCGTGTCTTGGCTATAGTGCTGGCGTTATTATTCTTCTCCTGCTTCAGACAGTCGCTGATGAAGTCATTGAATCTGACGCGGTTGTTGGTACCAACATGCTTCATCATTTTTGGATTGAGTCCCCTCTTGAAACTGGCTATTCTTTTAGCATCTGTGTCAACCATGTCGGGAGCATAGCGACACAAGTTGTTGAAGGCATGCAGGTATTGCGTCACGGTTTTGGTGCCCTGGTTCAACGCCAGAAACTCTCCCAACTTCATCTCGGTCAGCCCGGGTGGAATATAGACTCCACGGAAGGCCTCAGCAAACTCTCTCCAAGAAATCTGGGCATTTGGAGGGAAGGTGGTGCGATGGTGCTTCCACCACATTCCCGCCGGTCCCTGCAATTGAAGTGCAGCATACTCCGTTTTCAGAACCTCAGTCATCCTCAACACACGGAATTTATCTTCCATCGTGTTGATCCATTCCTCAGCATCGAGTGGCTCTGTTGCTTCCTTGAATACTGGCGGCCTGGTGTCCATGAAATCCTTGAAGCTGCTATATTGGTTTACTCCCATGCCACCACCTTGATTGTTACCACGTTGAACGTTGTTGGCGATGGTTCGCAGAAAATCCTCCATGTTCTTTTGGGATTGTTCCGCATTGCGCTGACTCCCGAGCAGCTGTGCGAGGAACATTTCGGGGGTAAACGGGGGAGGAGGTGGCAAATGCGGTTCATGGGGAGGTTCATTGTTGTTGCCGTGGTTTCCACCATCACCACCACCACCGGTCCCCGCACCGTTAGCACCGGTCTCAGCGGCCTCATACGTGGTTCGGCGAGTGTTCGTCATCTGCATTTTTCAGCAACAAGTAATGATTGAGTGAAGCTGTAATAATTGCGAGTGAATGAAAAATTATGCCGTACTGAATTTACTGGAGAGAATAAATTCATACAATAAATCAGAGGCACAACAATCGCATCCCAATTAAAACAACAGCACTTAATCAAATTACTTCAATGGCCAACATCGCGTCCATACAATCCAATTGCCAGCATACATACACTGGACTTTTTATGCGTTAAGATATTGCATTCTAAATCAAGTTCCAACCATATGCCAAGTCTCATACGTTCAAGCAACATACAATAGGTTACATGCCAACAAAAGAAAGGTCATTGCGACAGGACCTAGATACTAGCGCAAGGCAACTAGCCTACTCCTCGGGGCCATCGTCGGGATCGGAGACGCCACCATCGCCCCCTGTGAAACTACTGGCTCGTCTCGGTTGTCGTCGTCGATGTCCATGCCAGGTAGGCGTCGGTGGAGCATATGGGCCAACCCCATTGTAGAGCGTGTGAAACTCCTCGTGCGGTTGTTGCCGTTGTATTCTTCTAGCTCATCGACTCTCTCAGCGAGAAGGTTTCTTGCGTTCCGTGCTTCATTCCTTTCTGAACCAATCTGTCCAATCATGCGGTCTGCATTGTTGTTGGTCGGAGTCAACGTATGCACTTTCCGTGCATAGCTCTATCACCTCTCTCAACCGCTTTGATCGGCCAGTAAGTTCATATCGCCCAACCGCTCCTGCAAGCTAGCTATAGCACGTGCTGTCTCTTCTTCTTCTTCTTCCTTTGAGCTTATCCTCACTACGCAAGCTACCAAAGTCCAAGAGGTACTCTCGAGACCCTCATACGCCTCGATGGCGGCGAACATAGCACTCATTGCACGGTTGTCGCTAGTCCGTCTTTCACCGACCCTCGACCAATGCACTTCCCGAGAGGTGAACCCAAATGGCATCACGAGGATCATCCCTAGGAAAAGTACCAGCTAGAGTCTGCTGCAAGCTCACCGAAATCTGCTCATAATGTCCCTCGATGACACAGAAGGCTGCTCCCTCTGCACCCTCAGCTAGAGTGCGACCCTCAAACTCCAAATGCCAACCATCCCAATCTGGAGCATCATCGAGAGCAGGAACCGTGATCTCCACCACTGCAAGTCCATCCTCTGCTAACTGGCTCTCATTCCAAGAGTACACCGGCTCTTGACCCTCTGGGTACCCCACATCATGGAGCACTCTCCAAAGCAAAGTTGGCATGCCAAACTCGCTCAAGAAGGTGTCCGTGGTGCGGTGCTCCCTCAGGGCCAACGGACGTCGAGGTGCTCTTCCTCCGGTGGACTTACGGGCGGTCTGCTTCGTGCGGGCCATCTGTAGCAAAAGTTCTCTTATTACCTCGGGGAAACATATTTTAGGTGATACCACTTTTATCAAAATGAGAGAATCAATTTATAAGGGGAGGAATGCATGACATGAATGAAATGCACAAGTAACATGATGTATGCACGTGCCGTACGTCCTCACAAACTTAGGAAATAAATAATTTCTAACGACGAATTCGGTGGCATACAAATGATCTCTCAATACGTAGCTAATACGTTCTACACGATAGCGTTGTTATGTACCTACAGAAGATTCATTTAAGCCCAATTCCCAATGAATGCATAAAAGCAGTAAAGTTTTATCTACACGCTCTACACGAATCCCTAGATACGCGTACAACGGTAGTAACTACCCGAACCATCGTCCTATTAACGGCATTGCCTCCATAGACGGAAGACCCATACATGAGATACCTTTGTAAAACATGCGTAGAACATGTAATTACTCCAGCATCATATAAGCACTCACCCTAGATTGGCGGTGTATCCGATCATGCTCTCACAACTCACACTTACCGAGGCGTAGAGGCAAATGATCCATACATTACCACTCAAACAAGTGGCACTCATACAATAGCACGCCGTATGAGCGACGAAAGAGAAATATGATGCAAGAACCCCAATCGATGATTTAATTACGCCACCTAAAGTCCTTAACTGGGCATAAAGGATATGATCACTGGCACACTTTAGATTTTGAAAATTACGTTTTCCCAAATGCCTTTTTGTTTTAAATACACTTGTGAACAGTAACACGCTAAACCATGCTCTGATACCAGCTGTAACAGAACCGACCAATTATACGAAATTAAGTAAGAAAATCATCCGCCAGAGTAGACGATTTAGCAAACTTAAGCCCGTATAACCCGGTAGTTCGTGAAATCACGAAGGATTTCAAACCAACTTCCATTCCAGCCAAGATCGTAATAAGTTTAGCAGTCACCATCACATATTACATGAAAGTTCGCAATCTCAGATACATCAGAGTTTAAACATAGTTATTACAAAACCAGTTCGAATAAAAGTAGCGGAAGCCATTTGTTCAAACCATACACACACTCACGCGGAGTTCAAATATAGTGCCAGCGAATGATCATCTCCAACAAAAGCATTAGACGAGACGTCAGGGATGACCATGCCCATGGTCCTAAGCATCACCCATCGCAGGATAAAGGCAGTTGATACAATAGCCGTAATACATCTGCCCATCTGCAACAAGTGGGAATAAAACCCTGAGTACGAGAAGGTACTCAGCTAGACTTACCCGACATAACCGAAAATAAATGACACCAAGGATTATGAAGGCTTTATAGTAGGGTAGCTGACTCATTTGCAAAAGAAGCATTTTTAGCATTTCAAGAACCTTTCTAAAAGCATTATTGTCAAGTTAATTATTATTAACCTATCGACTAGATTTGCACCTATACTAGAGTAAACATGTGATTAAGCAAATAATGATAACCACTGATCATTAAACAACTTCCATACTGTCATATTCACTATAACTGTCCAAGTGTTCCATAAACATTTACTACGATGAAGTAACTCAAGTCAAGTGCTCACTATCCAGGAGCGATGGCGATTCGAATCGATTCCTAACCAGCTGGTGATTTATTCCTTACACAAACCTCACTCACCCGCTAAAGTGAGATATTGATTACCGAGTCAACTTTCCAGGTATCTCGAGTTTGCCAGGAACCACATGTACCCGGGGGCCGACCGACTGCACTTTGGTCTTATCATCCCGCCCCCGTGTCCTACCACACCTGCTTCGGCACAGTGCGCTGCGGGCAATCTACTCGGCCCGAAAAATCTCCCAGCTTCGCGGTCAAAAGGTACTTTATCCGGCCAGCTAAATGTAAGGCATGCGTTCAACATGACTCGAGGCCCAACAACGGTCGGTCCTTAATCGACACAGACGGAAACACTACAATCCAAAACTCTACAAGTCTCCGTCCGGTCTCAACTTCATTTAACACTTAGTTATACCATGACTTCATAGTCATCCAAGCAGATCCAGGTAACCACCTATAGCTCGCAGGTGACAGGAAATCACCCGACTTCTACCGGTCTAAGCCAGCTAAGCATTGACTCGACTGCGGATACCAGGGTAACAAGGATATAGTATAACAAAGGTAAACAAGGTATAATGCAGCAACGGTTGCAAACAACTCCTGAATGTAATGTATCAATTTAAAGTAAAGCATTTAATTAAATCATTGCAAACCGGGAGAAAGATGCTCCGGGGCTTGCCTCTCTCGAAGGAGCTCGGACGGTGATCGGGGCACTCCAGAAGTTCCTCAACGTCCTCCTCGTCGGCTTCTGGCACTTCCTGCGGCTGCACCTCGAACTGCTCCTCGGGCTCCTCGGGTATGACGACTGGGTTCTCGGTTTGCGATCCTGTATGATGCAATGCGTGTAAGTGCTTATGCAATCGGTGCATCGGATGAGATGAATACAATAGATATGTTCGAATGCAAGGTAGTCAACATCATCCAAGAAAATATACCACAAGCACATGTCATCTACTGCATTCTCTTTTACTACTAATAGGTTAAGTCAACACATCTTATTAAATGCTTCAAAGATACACCAAAGCTAACATTATTAACTAACTTGCATTAAAGAGGATTATTTTATTTCATTTGAAACTAGGGCTACAACAGCAACCTATATTTCTGGTGCTTATAAAAACCTAAGAAAATTACAGTAGCATAGTACTACTCTAAGTAGACTACCATAAAATTTTCATGGCGTTTGGATAAGTAAAATAGTCTACACAAAAATGACAAGCTATGGCATGATCATGAACATGAAAATACTTTGTACTGTGAAAAGTGTCAAACAACAGAATTAGTATTTTTCCTATGTTCTTCATAGCATACAATGACTGTACAAAATTTATCACATGCATGTTTTATACAAAGTTTGCTCTCTAACAAAAATAACAAAAATTAGCCATTAAAGGCACTTGAACTACACCTCAAAATTTTCCCACAGCACATGCATGAAACCTATTTTTCCTAGGAAGTACATGACATAAGAAGATTAACAAACTTGAAATCATATTTTTCTGAAGCCTATATATTTTTCTACATATTTTTCAAGTTATCAGCGATATTCATGATTAAATAAAATTCTACAGCAAAGTATCTCTAAAATGACATGCAATAATTTTCCCAAGTAGATCTGCTGATAAGGAACCTAGCAAAATTTGTTTCAACAAATTTGGAGCAACTTTGAGTACCCAAACATTTTTCAAACCATTTCAAATTTCAAATAATAAAGAATAAATGAAAAACAATTCATTTAAACGATCTCGGGCCACCCATTGAAATCAGCTGCCCCAACGGCCGTTTTCAACCTGCGCGGCCCGAGCGCAAGGGAGGGGAAGACGGCCCAATGAGGCGTCGACCACCACCGCCGCGGCCTTGCTTGGCTGGGCTGGTCGAGGCAGAGTGCCTCACCGGTGCTTATACAAGGCCAAGCATGCGGCAGCTCGCCGATCGAGGCCGGCGGCCATCTCCGACCACTGGCAGGCGAATGGGCGAGCGCACGATGCTGCGAGAAGAAAGCGAAAAGCGTAGGGTAGCTAAGCGCGGGCCGAGAAGAGAAGGAGGTCGACTTCCATGGCGGCCGAAAGCACGCGCGCCATGGCCATGGCCGTCGGTGGTGAAGCTTCGGGAGGCTCAACCTGAGCTCGGAAGGCGCAGCAGCGAAAGCGCGACTTGAAGGAGGGTGGTGAGGCGGCGCTTGGGCTGAGGGAGGAGGATCCGCGACAAATTTCGCCCGGGTGGTGCGTGCGCTGGCGAAGGGCGGGCGGAGCTGGGCTCTCGGCCTGGAGGAGAGGGGAAGGCGGTGCAGCAGGCGGGCGAGTGAGCGAGTGCACTGCTACTCTGGCAGCGAAGCGAGGCGACGCGATGGTGGCCACGCTGAGAAGGAATCACGCTATGGCTGGCCGAGGCGAGGTGGGGGGGGCTGGCGGCCTTGGCTTTGCAGCGGCCGGCGCTAAAAGGCCAAACTTCAACAAAGCGGCTGGCGGCGCAGGCGGCGGCGGCCCGCGAAGGAGAAAAATCCTTTTTCCAAATATATTTTCAAGGAATTTTTAAATGCCATCTTTCAAATATTATTTTGAGCAAGAAAATGACCTCTTTTGAAAATGAACCAAAAATGAAAGTTGCTTAGAATTTAATTCTCTACATCTTTGCTTTTAGGACCACAGCCAAATTCTTTCTAGATTTTGAATTGTAAGATCAAAGTCCACGTTTAGCTCAAAACCCTAATTTTTTGAATTTATTTTTGAAGCCAAATTTTGAATTAATTTGAATACAAACATTTCTCCAAAAATTGAACTAAACATTGCTAGATGATTTACAATAGTAGCCAAACATGTTTTACTAACCTAGCAAGAAAAATTCAGGGCAAAACAATTCTTAAACAGGTGTATGCAACATTCAGATTTCACGCATGTTTCAGATGTTTCAAAGCAATGTTTCAATTGTTATTCACATGATTAAGCATGTATGATTTGGATGCTTGATGATGCATGATATGCGTGATTTGCAGTGACTAAATGTAGGCATAACACCGGGGTGTTACAATATACTCCATCTACATACTTTTCGTCGGGCCATATACACCCTAAATCTAGAGATATACACATGGGAGTAACTAGGGCTCTGGCTCTGGCTCGTCATGTGGAGCAGTTTCTCAGGTGGAACTGAAGCCATTTTAAAAACCTTTCGGTTAAAATAGCTCGGGTGAAAACTTCGTAATTAATTTGTAATAGATTTATGAGTAGTAGCCGAAAGAAAACACATTTCTACGGCTCCGACTTCTATTAAAAATTAGATCCGGTTCCTTGCAAGGATCTGTTTTTTAGATAGCTGTTTGCCAGGGCTTCTTGCAAGGAGCCGTGAGAAGCTGGAACAAGAGCCCTAGCAAATAGGGCCTTAATGCTGCCACACTGATATAGGAGTACTATTAGCAACCAATAAATATGCACCTAGTGACATAATGCATTAGTTAGCACCGGATAAATGCAAAACTATATCACATAAGTGTGTACCATAACGTTTTGGTTCCCATATGGTAGAAATTGACTGGCCATGATTAATTTGCTTGTGGCACCGGTCTATATAAGCAAGGACCCCGCACCATGAAAGAGCATCAAGAAACCATTAATCTCTCAGGGCAGAAGAGCTTAGCTAGATTCATGGTGCTACTCAAGACAAGCTCCAAGAGTACTCTGGTTTTTGCCGGTCACATGGCTCCTGATTGCACTCCTTGCCACGGCTGAAGATGGCACTACTCAAGTTAAGCTCGGAGGGGCCTGCGAAAAAGTAGCGAGAGGTCCCTGTATAGAAAAGTTGTGCGGCGGAATGTGCGCCGTCACCCTATTCGCTTGATCGTATCAGCCATGCTTATCAGCCATGATACAGTGTTTTTCTCTCACAACAAAATAGCATCAGCCGGCTTATAAGCCACAGAAAGGTGATAGGCTCCAACGGTATCAGGTCATGCAACGGCCCCTACTGCTGCTGCAACCCAAAATCCTCCAGGCACATCGGTGTCCCCTAGATAGGAAATAGCTTTCCTTTTTGATCCGTCGTATGATTGTTAGAACATTTTTCATTAATAAACAAAATGTATGGTGCGTGATTGTTACATGCATGTCAAGATGCCAGATAACCATTTGCAATACATCTTACAACAGACTTTGATAAAAAACACAACACATTCTCAATTTTTGATAGGCTTGAGGTACATACACCTCTCGTTGCCTTTCCTCCTCCATGGCGATATATTTATGGTGATGCATCATGAGTTCATCTCATGAATTTTGGTAGAATCAACTCATTCCTCATGCATATACTAATTATTAGGTTGTGAGGGATTGGGTGGTGATGGATCAACTCATTTCACTCCACGAACCAAATATAAAAAGTAAGAAGTGAGAAGAATATGGACCACCTCATTTCTCAAACCAAACACAACCTAAGCCAACGAGTGGTGAAGTTTCCTTCCCTGCCATTTAAGTTAAGTACAAAAATATACAACTTTTCCATTAAATACAATTTGCACTATTTCTTATCCAAGATCTGGAGCACCCCTAATTTTCTATTTCCACCTATTTTGAAAAGTCAAAATTATAAGCCAAACGCAAGGTCCAAGGTGCTCTGAAAATTGTACTACATAAAATTAGCAACTTCTGGAAAAATAGCTTCTGGTTTCACAAGTTTCGTTGGCTTTCTACTCTTTAGCAGAAGAAGCACTTTCCAGGAACCGAACCAAACGCGGCTTGAGTCATCATCCTCATCGCATTGTTTTGTCCCATTGGCCACATTGCTGCTACTGTCGACTTTGCTCTCATTCTCAGCAACACGGCACACACTGCCCTTAGCATCCTCCTCATTGACCTGTCGTTGTCGCTGCTGTCGTCTCGAGGGATAATGTTGTGTGAGGCAGACGAACAAGTCATGTGATTGATCTCGTGTGATTCTTGGGGATTGATAGATCGTGGGGGTGAGGCCTTGGAGCACGAAGAGGGCGGGACGACAGCGTGTGTAGAGGCACCGGAGAGTCCACCAATTGGCAACGAAAAATCATAGAGGCAGGGCGGTCTGATAATGCAGAAGCGCTAAACTTTCGTTCTTTTTAGGAGTAGATTTATAAGAGATGAACAGATTATTTCTATAATAGCGTGCCATGTTGGCAATTGATCTTCACTAGTAACATGTAATCACTATAACAAAACCACACAGAACATTGCCACACATAATACAATTCTAGCACAGTACCAAGTTAAAGTATCTTAAGTTTGACTAACTCTATATAAAAACCACATTAATATTTATAATATCAAATGAGTATCATTAGGATGTCATGAGATATATTTTTATAGTATACTTATTTATCATCATAAACATCTATATATTTCATTAAATTTTAGACATTTTAACTAGTAATATATCTAGAATCACATTCTTTGTTTTCGGAGAGGTAGTATATATCAAGGTTGTGTTTTTTTCCTTGAAAGTCCACCCATCTGAAGTGAAATTTGTGATTCCGCCAAACTCCTAGTTAATAGAAGTCCTTTGCACTTGAAGGAAAAATGAAGTATAGTGTTGACCAAACTAATGTTAGAACATTGATTATATGTTAGGTTTCACTTCCATTCTTGACTAGAATGAGCTAGGTAGGTGAGTTGACCTTCATCATGTATATATACGGAGTATATGTCAAGGGGATTCGAGTAATCTACCGCAAATCTTTGTTACCTAGCATGTCCAATGTGAACTAATTTCCTCTCTGCCCAAAGTCATGTGTAGCACGCACACAAAATCAAGGACGGGGTAAATACAAAAAACATAAATTGGCTGTCCACTTTTTTAATTTCAGATTTTCCTAGAGATGTATTTGGGCTACCCCGCGAACCCGTATATATATAGGCTTAATTTTGTGGGCCACAAAATTAAGTCTATATACGGGTTTGCGGGCTAGCCCATTTATATCCCTACATTTTATACGTATAAGCAAATCTAGGCTACCAGACATTGAGATTGTTGAAGCCAGCACGGCCAAGTTACACCCGCCAGCTATGCATCACTTAACATTGGAAGAATAACGTCATTTCTTCAGAGGGGAAAAAATACATCCGCATGCACCGAGCTTAGCTGCCGGAAACGTGGAACATGGCCACGTTCCTTGTTCCGGGAACGTTTTATGTTCCCACGTTATAGAATAACTCCCCAAGTTTCCATTTTCGTTTCACGTTTCTGTTCCCTTGTGGAAACATGGCTGCTAAGGCACTGAGTCGAGGATTTGAACGTGTAAGCAACTGAGCTGTATCCTGTATATTCACAACCACACACATCAACCGATCAAATAGGACTGCTAGCTAGGAGACAAAACATAGTCAATTGAGTGTGGTTAAGTCGGTTTAGGTTCTTTATAGTGCAAAGCATACATCGATCTATCCGCGTTCGAGTGACCCCAACTAAATACTTCCTTGTTTAATTTCAACGGCAGGTGATGACGTACATCTAGCTGGAATAGTGACTTCATTAATCTTGTTGGTCAAACAATCTCTCCATCTTAAGGTGTTCGTTTGAGTGACATGCACTCACAATACAAGTAAAAAAAATATGTCGTTTTCTAGTCAAACTAACCCAGTAATTAAATCGGTGGCACTCAAAGATATATTGTATAGTAATTAATTAGATAACTGTCTTATATGCTTCATCAGTAACCGGCCAAAGCAATTGCATTGCTTGCTTTGCACAATGTCTTATATGCTTCATCAGTAACTGTCTGTCAGTTGCAGAGCGGGATATCACCGTGGCTCAAAGTCAAATGACCAACTTAGCAAGGAAAGAAAGCTTTGCACACAACAGAACTGAACATGGGCATGCAATGCAATGCAATTTGACAGACTAAACTCTGCAAAGTGCTTCTTGGGTGGGCCCATACGTACATTGTACTACAAGTATATACCATCACATGATGAATCTATAGGATTTGCTGGTTCTTGCTTGTGCTAGTAAATCAAATGGTCTACAGTGGCCAAAACTCCGATCCCTTTGGAAATTAATTAACAGGGCCGGGGCATTGTAGTTGTAGCCGGCCGGCACCAAGTAAAAGCTTTTTTATTTACAGATACATCTAGCTATGTTAATAAATATGGTATTGCTAGAATGAATAATCATGTTTAGCATTAGCAACACAAGTATCTCCAACCAGGACTAAAGGTCCCCTGCAGCAAAAGCCTGCCGCAGTAGCCGTTGGGCAGGGACCTTTAGTCCCGGTTGGAGCTACAAACCGAGACTAAAGGTCTCTCTAGTCCCAGGCACGAAAAATACCGGGACTAAAGCCAAATTTCGAGGTGGGATCAAAGGTCGTTTCTCTACTAGTGTCTATCAAGAAGCTGATACGAATATGACAGATAGATGGTACATAGAAACAACTAGTACATAGACCGGTGCTGTTGATCTGATCACTGATCACTAGTACCCATCAGGTGACGAGATGATGCATGAACATGATGTGTATAATCAGTAGAAATAGATCGGCGCCCACTTCTAACCCCCACGAACTGATCATCAACATCATCACCATCCTACTACCAGGACTCTCAACTAGAACTAGAGACAAGATTCAAGAAACCTAGAGAACCCTAGAGGAGGGAGAGAGGGCGAGGACGAAGGGGAGAGCGAGGGAATCACCGGCAAGAAGGACAAGGAAGGGGGAGGACGTAGGGTCGCTGTCGCCTCGCGCCGCCCTGCGGTCGCCCTGTGCTGCCCCGTGGTCGCCTCGCGCAGCCCCGCCGTCACCTCTGCTGCGTCGTCACGTGCTCACGTCGTGGAGACAGGGAGCCAGCACCGATCCGGATGGTAGGAGGTGCGGTTCCGTTCCGGGCCGTGGAGACTGGAAAAAGAAAAGCCAATTTTGGTTTCGGGCTAGTTTTCGTTCCAGACCAGCCCAAAACGAACACACATTCTAGTTCCCTTCCGGATTGAAAATGGGCCACAATAATCCACCTGGAACGGGCCAATCCGATAGAAACGAACGAGGCCTAATTAAATTGGTGGCACTCGCATACATGCGCCGGCCGGTTGAAGCATACAGCGTGTACGATAGAAGTATAGGACTCGATCGGTGCCACCACCACCGGTTGAACCCGGTTGGGCGTCGGCACGGCCCGCAGTAGCATGTTACTCTATGTAACAATAATACCTACAGGCACGCTTCCTACCTGCCTCTCGTATGTGCATACACAAAGTGAGAGAGTAGAAGCTGGGCCGGTAGAGCAAGGGCACGTTCGAATTCTCGGATTTAGAGTTTAGTCGAGACTAAAGATGAGGACTAAAATTTTAGACCACTTTAGTTCACTTGTGTGGTCTAAAATCTTATCAGATATCAAAGCTTTAGGCATCACTTTAGACCTCCCTGGTAAAGTGATCTAAAATTTTGTTCTAAACTTTAGACATCACTTTAGATTAAATCTAGGAGATCATGGATCCAAACAGGGACTAAACATAGCTCAGATCACCACTTCTTATTGGGCCTACCGCGTGTGGGTGGGGACAACCGAACGATCGATCAACGCGTTAATTGGGCTAACTGATGTACATGATCCGGCCCAACGCATGCATGATACAGGATCGGAGGATCCACGTTGCCAAATAACAGAAGGAGCATCATGCATCTTCTCGGAGATCCAATTTGGCAGCAACAACGAGAGGCCAGCAACTCGACAATACCCAACGTGCCTTTTTGTCAAACCAAATTTTTTGAAAATGGTAAAGTTTTGGTCTCACATATAAGTCTAACAAGTTTTTAGCTCACATGCTAAACAAGAATAAAAGAGAAATGGCAGAAAAATTGTAAGCAAATTCTATTATTGCTTCTCCATCCATTCTTGGCGGAATATGTCCAGGGCGACAACCTCCAATATATGCTCTACTCACCAAGCGGAGAATCTCCTTTGTATCCTCGTGCTACAACAGCACCCAATACGTTCCCCTGAATGTATTCGAGCTACGAGTGACACGGACGGCCTAGATTCATCGGGAGGAAGCACGGACGATCGGTGATAAGAGCGTATTAAGCAGTCAATTGTCTCGGTAATTTGACAGTATCACACTGCAGTTGTCAGTGGATGAAAACATTACAGTGCATACTCTCAAACAAGTCTAATTTATTATAACTGACAATGTCTCGATGATCATAGATTGTAATCAATGGAACTAATGCATACATATTTCTTGATGAACTTGAAAAACAATACATAGATTCAAACTAATTAAACTAAACTAAATCTAATCTAGATCCTCGCTATCCGAGCTAGGATGGTCCGTTCTTCACGCTTTGTTGGAGCCTCATCGGTGGCCTCCTCCTCACCCTCGTCGTCGTCGCCCTCCTCCTCCTCCTCGGCACCATCCCCAAAAACTAGGCATCATCGAAGTCCCATGGACTCTGATCAGGCAAGCCCTCGTTGGCAGTACTCCCCCAGCGCTGTATTCTTCCTTGCACTGGGTGAGCCTATCCGGCTTCTCTGGGTGGAATTAATGGTGATGAAAGGGATTCGAAGTTCGGACACTGAACAGTCGCAAAGACTTTTGACCACCTGTCCACCATGGCCCTTTTGGGCCGACAGTGATAACTAGCATCGTTGCCAGCTCACCGTATAAATCGGCAGCGACACAGACCTGAAGATCACTGCTAGATCGTACTTTGAGTTGACGATGAATATGCTTTTCACCGTCAGTTCAATTGGTCCCTGCGCCCCACTGTCCTTCAAACCGTCGGTGATAAGAGTGCTTCGATATAACCCTTTCTGTAGTAGTGTTTTATCTTATTTAGAGTATTGCATAACTGTCTAGTAATCTTTTTGTCCTCAGGTTTCGACGACAAGCTGGGTCGATCATGTCACCGCTGGCAACGTCACCACTCAGCACACTGCATTTGGCCTCACGTGAATGGGTTATGCCGTTGCCGGCGATAATGTTGCCAGCCACGACTACTCAGGCACACCACGCTGCCAGCCACACAACCACTCAGGCATTCCATTTCTGGGTTCATCACTCGAGTCGGTTATGGCACCACCGACAATGTCGCAGAGGGACCACTTGGGCACGCTGCCACCAGGCTTACCCAAGTCAGTCATGCTAGCACCGGCAATGTCATCGTCCATGACACTTGGGCATGTCGTTGTTGCTAGGCTCCACCTGAGTTGATCACGCCACCACCCTCACTGAGTGCACTCATCATGTGCTCAGGGATCAAAGAAGAAAATAGTTAACCCTTTGATCGATCATCCGAAACACCCGGAGGCTACCTTTAGGAGAATGTTAGCTTTTGTAACGTCACAACATGCGATCCAGAGGTAGCACAAAACATGTCATGTAAGCATGAATAACAGTATCGTCACAATCGAGTTTGGACCCTATAGTAATTATCCTAGACTATCACTTTTTCTTTTGGAATCATGTTAATTGAAATCAATTTATTGCATTATTTCCGTAGTAGTGTAATGATGATAATGTATTACCACTGTTTTTGCATATGACCTTATGATAGAGGCCAATGAAATTTGGACTCTGGATAAATATTTGTGATGAGGAATGCTAAGAATGAGTGATTAGGATGAGGGTCATATTTGATGCTGCCATACTATAGGAGTACTCCTATAGCCTATAGCCAACCAATAAATTCACCTAGAGGCATGATGCATTAGTTAGCAGAGAATAAATGCAAACCTATATCAGATAACTGTGTACATGATGTTTTGGTCTGAATATGGTAGAAATTGACTGACCATGATTAATTTGCTTGTGGATGCCATCTATATAAACAAGGACCCGCACCATGAAAGAGCATCAAGAAACCATTAATCTCTCGGTAGAGAAGCATAGCTAGCTAGCTTCATGGCGCTACTCAAGATGAGCTCCAAGAGTACTCTGGTTGTTTTCACCGTCACATGGCTGCTGATGGCACTCCTTGCTACGGCTGTGTCGTCAGCTGGCAACCAGGAAGCGGAGAACCGAGAGGTCTGCGCCAAAGTGAAAGGCACCTGTACACAAAAGGTGTGCGGCGGAATGTGCGCTAACATAGGCTCCAATGGCGTTGGGTCATGCAAGGGGTCCTACTGCTGCTGCCAACCAAAATCCCCCGCACACATCGGTGTCCACTAGCTAGAACTAGTTTGCTTTTGATCCATAGTGTGATTGTTGAATTGACATTTTTCATTAATAAACAAAATGTATGGTGTGTGATTGGTCTATAAATGTGTGGTACCAGGTATGTTACACATCCATGTCAAGATGCCACATATCTGTTCGCAGTACAACTTTCAATAGACTTTGGTCAAAATACAACACACATTCTCAACTTTTGATACGCTTGAATGTTCTTGGTACCCTCTCATTGCCCCCTCGCCCCCCAAGATGATGTACTAGTTAGATATGCAGACTTCACTGCACTAGTGTTTTTCCTGTGTGTGTAGTATATTATCCTCACCATGCGCCACAGTGAAGGCGGGGCACAAAGGCCCACCCGCAGCTACTCAGTCCCAACCAGAGCTCAGATGGAAAATGCGGAAAATCGAAAATAGACAGATTGACGACATCAGAGTCAGTTGACCTCAATGATGGGCTTGATTGCGTGTGTACGGAGTGAAATCGATGTGGAACAAAAGGAACATATTCTGTAGTCTCACCGCAGAGGACTAGAGGGCACAAGTCCTGCCTGCTAGCCCGGCCCGGTGCGGCGGAGACACTCATCGTCAAAGTCTGAGGGTTTGTTTGGTTCAGGTTCAGCCATGAGCTGTGAAAAAGCTGCTCTTAGCTGTGAAAAATTATTGTGAGCTATGTGGTGCTAAAAAAGTTGTAAGCCTACCACTCTCTCTATCTCCATTGAAACAACAGTGTAATATCTCTATTTTCACCCATTTTGAAAAGCCGAAAGACAAAATAGGATCTATGGTACTATGAAAATTATGCTATACAAAAGTAGCTGCATCTAGAAAAGCGGTTTCTAGTTTCACCTGTTTGGTTGGCTTTGTACTTCTTAGCAGCAGAAGCACTTTCTAGGACCAAACCAAACACAGTTTGAGTCATCCTCCTCATCGCACTACAGTGGCCCACTGGCGTCATTGTTGCTGCTGTCAACTTTTCTCTCCTTCTTGGCAACACGATGCGTACTAGTGTTGTGGGGATCCCCAAAGTTTTTGCCTTCGAAAAAACATGACGCATCCTGCCATTGTCCTCCTCCTCATCAGGGGCGGAGCCAGGAATTGGAGATAGAGGGGGCAGCATAAAAAGCAAGTAAGAGGTAAGGAAGCTTCCATGGCCGGGTTTGTCGATCTTAATAGTCATAGTGACATATAAAGAAAGCTTACATCTCGTCACATATTAGGAGTTTCCACATTGAGATTTTCAGCTTTAATAGAATAAGTACTTGAACCAACAGGCATAAAGAAACTATGAATTATCTTTTTCCTCTTCATATCACCTAACCGAAAAGAGGACTTTTTGAGATACAAATCAAGTGATAAGATTAAATAAATAAACTATAAACAAGTGCTGTTTAAGAAGAGGAAGGGTGGAGGCGACAAAGGCAGCATGTCATGTGATTGATCTCGCATGATTCTTGGAGATTGATTGATCGAGGAGACGAGGCCATGGAGCACGAAGAGGGCAGGACAATAGTGCGTGTAGAGGCACCGGAGGGTCCACCAAGTTGGCAACAAAAAAAAAACTACTGAGGCAGGGTGATCGGGTAATGCACAAACACTAAACTTTCGTTCTTTTTAGTAGATTTATAAAAGATGAACACATTATTTCTATAATAGTGTGCTAAGTTGGCAATTGACCTTCACTAGTAACATGTAATCACTATAACAACAAAACCACAAAACACTGCCAGTCATAAGTACTCCATCACTGTCAGTTGTGCCAACTAGCAGAGGACAAACAGCAATGGTAGCATCGGCTATCTTTGTTGGTTGAGCTGTCAGCTACAAACCAGCACTAATACCTATTTCACAAAATAAACAAAATATAGAACTAGCCCACCCTGCACACCGCGCCCACTACACGTGCACCGCCATGTCGCCACCTGCCGCACTTTTCGTTGATGGCTACTAGGTCGTGGACTGCCGTGCTCGCTGTCATTGGGAGCTATGCCACATCCCGCCTTGTTTCTGTTGCACCCACAGCCACCTCCATTGGGCTGCCCATGCGCCGGATTGAACCTACAGAGCAGTGTGCCACCCGTAGCCACACCATGCACCAACCATCGCCACCGCCATGCATGCAGTTCCAAGTTCCAACTGCCACCTGCCCCGCTCTGGCTTGTAGCAACCATGCTGTGTGCCCACAACATTTGTCATCGTCGAAGGACGGAGGCTAGAAGGGGGTTAGTGAGGCGGACAAGGAAGATAGGAAGCTACACCACAAAGTCGAGAGGGAGGTACAGATCAGTTGAGGGGGAGGGGGAAAGAGAGAGGTACGGGGAAAATGGGTCGGCAAAGGCTTGGATCAAATTATGGGTCCATTGTCCCGTTCACTACCGGCTAGCAAGTGTTAAAATCCAACAGTGATGCCATCAGTGCTGGTTTTTAACTTCAACTGATAGTGATAATGAGCTATCACTGTTGGGTGATTTATAAAATTGATAGTGATGCTCATTCCCCTTATAAACAGATAATGATAACTTATCACTGTCAAATTTGATGAAAGTGATAATACTGAGTGTTATGCATTTCTGATTAGTGAATGATAATGTATTATTACCGATGTTTTGCATATGAAATTTGGACTCTGGATAAATATTTGTGATTAGGAATGCTAAGACTGATTAATTAGGATCAGCATCACATTTAGGGTCCATTTGGTGGGGCTCTGGCTCTTACTTCTCACATGGAGCAGCTTCTCTGGTGGAGCTGAAGCCATTTTGAAAAACGTTTGGCAAAATTAGCTCTAGTGGTAGTTTTGTAATAATTTATATTAGGCTTGTGAGGAGGAGTCAAGAGAAGCCAAGTTTATGCGGCTTCGGCTCCTCTAGACATAAACGGCTCTGGCTCCTCTGGGGTCATTGCAAGAAGCCATTTTTAATGGCCAATTAGCAGAGCTCCTTGTAAGGAGCCGCGAGAAACGGGAGTGGAGCCATGCAAAATGGGGCCTTAATTCTGCCATAGTGATATAGGACTAGTATTAGCAACCAATAAACGCATATGAAATTTGGACTCTAGATCAATATTTGTGATCAGGAATGCTAAGATTGATTGATTAGGATGATGATCATATTTGATGCGCCATACTGATATAGGAGTAGTATTAGCAACCAATAAATGCACCTAGAGATATGATACATTAGCTAGCAGTGAATAAATGCAAACTATGAGATAAGTGTGTACCATAACGTTTTGGCTTCAATATGGTAGGAATTGAATGGCTATGATTAATTTGCTTGTGGTTCCCATCTATATAAGCAAGGACCCCGGACCATGAAAAGAGCATCGACCAAGAAACCATTAATCTCTCAGTGCAGAAGAGCTTAGCTAGATTCATGGCGCTACTCAAGACAAGCTCCAAGAGTACTGTGGTTTTCGCCGTCACATGGCTCCTGATTGCACTCCTTGCCACGGCTGAAAATGGCGCTACTCAAGTTAAGCTCGGAGGGGCCTGCGAAAAAGTAGCGAGAGGTCCCTGTACAGAACAGGTGTGTGGCGGAATGTGCGCCGTCATAGGCTCCAACGGTATCGGGTCATGCCAGGGCTCCTACTGCTGCTGCCACCCAAAATCCTCTAGGCACATCGGTGTCCCCTAGCTAGGAACTAGCTTTCCATTATGATTCGCCGTATGATTGTCAGAATGTTTTTCATTAATAAAGAAAATGTATGGTGCGTGATTGTTACATGCATGTCAAGATGCCAGATAACCATTTGCAATACATCTTACATTAGACTTTGATAAAAAATACAACACATTCTCAATTTTTGATAGGCTTGAGGCTCGTACACCTCTCGTTGCGTTTCCTCCTCCATGGCAATATATTTATGGGATGTTTGGTTCGTGGAGTCACCTCATGCTTCGTGAGGTGATGCATCATGAGTATATCCCTTGAATTTTGGTTGAATCAATTCATTCCTCATGCATATACTAATTATTAGCTTGTGAGAAATAGGGTGGTGATGGATCAACTCATTTCATTTCACAAACCAAATATAAAAAGTAAGAAGTGAGAAGAAGATGGACCACCTCATTCCTAAAACCAAACAAACCCTAAGCCAACAAGTGGTGAAGTTTCCTTCCCTACCATTTAAGTTGCGCACAAAAATATACAACTTTTCCATTAAATACAATTTGCACTATTTCTTATCCAAGATCTGGAGCACCCCCTAATTTTCTATTTCCACCCATTTTGAAAGGTCGAAATAAGCCAAAAACAAGGTCCAAGATTCTCTGAAAATTGTACTACATAAAAGTAGCTACTTCTAAAAAATAGCTTTTGGTTTCACCCGTTTGGATGGCTTTCTACTCTTTAGCAGAGGAAGCACTTTCCAGGAACCTAACCAAACGCGGCCCAAGTCATCCTCCTCATCGCATTGTTTTGTCCCATTGGCCTCATTGCTGCTACTGTCGACTTTGCTCTCATTCTCAGCAACACGGCACACACTACCCATATCCTCCTCATTGACCTGCCGCTGCCGCTGCCGTCGTCTCGAGGGATGATCTGTGTGAGGCAGATGAACAAGCTAAGTCATGTGATTGATCTCGTGTGATTCTTGGAGATTGATAGATCGTGGGGGTGAGGCCTTGGAGCACGAAGAGGGTGGGATGACAGCACGTGTAGAGGCACCGGAAAGTCCACTAGTTGGCGACAAAAAAACGCAGAGGTAGGGCGATCTGGTAATGCAGAAATGCTAAACTTTCGTTCTTTTGAGGAGTAGGTTTATAAGAGATGAACACATTATTTGTATAGTTGCATGCCAAGTTGGCAATTGATCTTCACTAGTAGCATGTAATCACTATAACAAAAAACCACACAGAACACTGCCAGTCACGGGTACTCCATCACTGTCAGTTATGCCAACTAGCAGAGGACAAGCAGCAATGGCAGCATCGTCTATCTTTGTCAGTTGAGCTATCAGAGCTAGAAACCAGCAGTATTACCTATTTCACAAAATAAAAAAAAAACACATAACTAGCCCATCATGCACACCATGCCTACCGCGACAGAGAAGAGAGCTAGGAAGCTGAGCCGCGAAGGGGAGAGGGAGGAGCAGATCAGTTGATGGGGAGAGAGAGAGAGAGAGAGAGAGAGAGAGAGAGATGGGTCGGACAAAGGCTTCGATCAAATTTTGGGTCCATTGTCCTAATCAATGCCGGCTAGGAAATGTTAAATCCAACAGTGATGCTATCACTACCGGTTTTTAACTCCAACTGATAGTGATAATACGCTATCACTATTGCTTGGTGGATTTATAAAATCTATAGTGAGATTCATTCCCCTTATAAACAGACAGCAATAACTTATCACTGTTAATTTTGATGAAACCGAGGGTAATAATACCAAGAGTGTCATGCATTTCTCAGTAGTGAATGATAATGCATTACCAATGTTTTGCATATGAAATTTGTACTCAGGATAAATATTTGTGATCAGGAATGCTAAGATTAATTGATTAGGATGAGGATCAAATTTAGGGCCCGTTAACTAGGGCTCTGGCTCATCATATGGAGCAGCTTCTCTGGTGGAACTGAAGCCATTTTGAAAACCTTTCAGATAAAATAGCTCCAGTGACAATTTTATAATTAATTTACAATAGGTTTATAAGTAGGAGCCGAAAGAAAACACATTTCTACGACTCGTATTTCTATTAAAAAAAACAGCTCCAGCTCCTTGCAAGGAGCCTTTTTTAGATAGCTGTTTGGTGGGGCTTCTTACAAGGAGCCGCGAGAAGCTGGAACAGGAGCCCTACCAAATAGGGCCTTAATGCTACAACACTAATATAGGAGTACTATTAGCAACCAATAAATATGCAGCTAGAGGCATAATGCATTAGTTAGCACCAGATAAATGCAAACCTATATCAGATAAGTGTGTACCATAACGTTTTGGTTTCAATATGGTAGAAATTGACTGGCCATGATTAACTTGCTTGTAATTTTTCAAAAAAAATGATTAATTTGCTTGTGGCTCGGATCTATATAAGCAAGGATCCCGCACCATGAAAGAGCATCAAGAAACCATTAATCTCTCAGTGCAGAAGAGCTAGCTAGATTCATGGCGCTACTCAAGACAAGCTCCAGGAGTACTCTGGTTTTTGCTGTCACATGGCTCCAGATTGCACTCCTTGCTACGGCTGAAGATGGCCTAAACTCGGAGGGCTCTGCGAAAAAGTAGCGGAAGGGGGGCCAATACAGAAAAGGTGTGCGACGGAATGTGCGCCGTCATAGGCTTCAACGGTATCGGGTCATGCAACGGTTCCTATTGCTGCTGCCACCCAAAATCCTCCAGGCACATCGGTGTCCCCTAGCTAGCTAGGAACTAGCTTCCTTTTTGATCTGTCGAATGATTGTTAGAACATTTTTCATAATGAACAAAATGCATGGAGCGTGATTGGCCGGCCGGTCTACAAATGTGTGGCACCTGGCACCAACTATATGTGTTACATGCATGTCAAGATACCAGATAACCATTCGCAATACATCTTACAACAGACTTTGGTCAAAATACAACTCAGTCTCAATTTTTTTATCATACGCTTGAAGGTTCACACACCTCAGCTCTCATTGCCTTTTTCCTCCCCCAGGACAAATGTGTTTGGTTTTTGAGGAAATAAGGTAGTCCATCGTCTACTTGTTGCTCACTTTTTTTTATTTGGTTTGTGGAATAGAGTAGGTTGATACATCATCACCTCATTCCTCACTAGCTAATAATTAGTACTAGTATGAGAAATTCAGTCATTCCACTGAATTTGAGGAATGAACTCATGATGCACCACCTCATCTAGGATGGAATGGCTCAAACCAAACACCCTAGTTTCCCTACCATTTAAGTTGTGCACAAAAATTTACAGCTTCTCCATTAAATACAATTTGCACTATTTCTTATCCAAGATCTGGAGCACACCCCCAAATTTTCCACACTAGTGATTGATCCCCAGTCCGGTAGAGTGCGCTGAAGCCAGCTATAGCTGCATCTATATGATTTTATATTAATTTATTAGTTGTAGATAAGTTCCATAGATTTATAAAAGATGAACAGATTATCTCTTTAGTAGTGTGCCAAGTTGGCAATTGACCTTCACTAGTAATATGTAATCACTATAACAAAACCACAAAACACTGCCAGTCACAAGTAGTCCATCACTGTCAGTTATGGCAACTAGCAGAGGACAAGCAGCAATGGTAGCATCAGCTATCTTTGTCGGTTGAGCTGACAGCTACAAACCAGTATTACCTATTTCACAAAATAAAAAATATATATAACTAGCCCACCCTGCACACCGCGCCCAACACAGCCCCGTGCACTGCCATGTCGCCACCGGGCACATGCAGTTGTCGTTGATGGCTACTAGGTCGCAGACTGCCGTGCTCGCTGTCATTGGGTGATATGCCACATCCCGCCTTGTTTCTGTTGCACCCACAACCACCTCCGTTGCGCCGCCCGTGCGCCGAAACTATGGAGCAGTGTGCTACCCATAGCCACACCCACAGCAACCGCGTCGCGTGCCCACAACGTTTGTCATCGTCAGAGAGGGTACAAGGGGGGCTAGTGAGGCGGGCAGGGAAGATAGGAAGCTGCACCAGAACGGGGAGAGGGAGGTGCAGATCAGTTGTAGGGGGAGAGAGAGGTATGGAAAAAACAGGTCGGGCAAAGGCTTGGATCAAATTCTGGGTCCATTGTCCCGATCACTGCCGGCTAGCAAGTGTTAAAATCCAACAGCGATGCTATCAGTGCTGGTTTTTAACTCCAACTGAGAGTGATAATAAGCTATCACCGATGGTGGATTTATAAAATCGATAGTGATGCTCATTCCCCTTACAAACAGAGTGATAACTTATCGCTGTCAAATTTGATGAAAGTGATAATACTAAGAGTGTTATGCATTTCTGAGTAGTGAATGATAATCCATTACCGATGTTTTGCATATGAAATTTGGACTCTCAATAAATACTTATGATTAGGAATGCTAAGATTGATTAATTAGGATCATGATTATATATATTTAGGGTCTATTTGGTGGGCTCTGGCTCTGACTCCTCATATGGTGCAGCTTCTCTGGTGGAGCAGAAGCCATTTTGAAAAAACATTTGGCAAAAATACACTACCGGAGACCGGCTCTTTGCCGAGTGCCACGTGGTTTGCCGAGTGTTTTTTTTGACACTCGGCAAAGAGTCTCTTTGCCGAGTGTTTTTTTTTGACACTCGGCAAAGAGCTTATTTGCCGAGTGTTATTTTTTTGACATTTGGCAAAGAAAATTTCAAAGCACATTTTGAAGCAGTAAATTAATTCAAATCAAAAAGTTTTCAACTACGTGTTATTTTTTTGACACTCGGCAAAGAAAATTTCAAAGCACATTTTGAAGCAGTAAATTAATTCAAATCAAAAAGTTTTCAACTACAAAGTTGTATAACTCATCAAGATGTACAATGTTTGTTTTGGTCTTTTCTTCATACGACAAAGTGAAAATAAATTTGTTCACAAATCTAACATATCTCTCTGGTAGTTTATGAAACTACAATAGAGATATATAAGATTTGTGAACAATGTTAGAACGACCATGTCGGATGAACAGATGACCAAACAACCAAAATAAACTTTGTAGATCTCGAAAAGTTATGAAACTTTGTAATTGGCAACTTTTTGATTTGAAAACATTTTGTCATGCAAAACTGTGTTTGAATTTCAAAATTTTAAAATTCAAATTTTGTAAACGACCTCGGATGGAAAAACTTCCTAAACTAAAAGTGTAGATCTCGAAAAGTTATGAAACATTATAGTTGACAACTTTTTGATTTGAAAACATTTTGTCATGCAAAACTGTGTTTGAATTTCAAAATTTTAAAATTCAAATTTTATAAACGACCTCGGATGAAAAAACTTCCTAAACTAAAAGTGTAGATCTCGAAAAGTTATGAAACTTTGTAATTGGCAACTTTTTGATTTGAAAACATCTTGTCATGCAAAACTGTGTTTGAATTTCAAAATTTTAAAATTCAAATTTTGTAAACGACCTCGGATGGAAAAACTTCCTAAACTAAAAGTGTAGATCTCGAAAAGTTATGAAACATTGTAGTTGACAACTTTTTGATTTGAAAACATTTTGTCATGCAAAACTATGTTTGAATTTCAAAATTTTAAAATTCAAATTTTGTAAACGACCTCGGATGGAAAAACTTCCTAAACTAAAAGTGTAGATCTCGAAAAGTTATGAAACTTTGTAGTTTACAACTTTTTGATTTGAAAACATCTTGTCATGCAAAACTGTGTTTGAATTTCAAAATTTTAAAATTCAAATTTTGTAAACGACCTCGGATGGAAAAACTTCCTAAACTAAAAGTGTAGATCTCGAAAAGTTATGAAACTTTGTAGTTTACAACTTTTTTATTTGAATTCGTTTAGGGCCTCAAACATGTAATTTACACTCGGTTTAGTATAATATATTGGGAACTAAAACGGAATCCAGACAAAAGTGAGAGTGTGGTGTAGTGGTAGAGGAGGTACGTGCACAGTAGGAGGTCTAGAGTTCGAATCGTGTCGGCCGCGTAGCCATGAAATTCACGCGAAAAATGTCGAGATGGGTGGGCACTGGCCGGTGGGGGCCTCGATCGATAAAAAAAATTACATTTTTTTTGGTAAAAATCCCATTTTTCGGGTTTTTTTCGGTTTCAACTTTGCCGAGTGTCGGGCATTCGGCAAAGGCTTTGCCGAGTGCCCGATAAAAGACACTCGGCAAAGTTGGCTTTGCCGTCACTGTTTTTGAGCGAGTGCTGTTCGCCGAGTGTTACACTCGGCGAACCATTTGCCGAGTGTTTTATATATTTTGCCGAGTGTTTCGGACACTCGGCAAACTACAGGAGTCCGGTAGTGATAGCTCTAATGGCAGTTTTATAATAATTTGTATTTGGTTTGTGAGGAGTCATGAGAAGCCACATTTATATGGCTTCAGCTCCTCTAGACATAAACGGCTCTGGCTCCTCCTGGCTCATTGGAAGAAGCCAGCAGAGCTCCTTGTAAGGAGCCACGAAAAAACAAAGCTAGAGCCCTATCATACGGGGCCTTAATGCTGCCATACTGATATAGGAGTAGTATTAGCAACCAATAAATGCACCAGGAGACATGATACCAATACTGATCAGGACTGCTAAGATTGATTGATTAGGATGAGGATCATACTTGATGCTGCCATACTGATATAGGAGTATAAATTAGCAACCAAAAAATGCACCTAGAGACATGATACATTAGTTCGCAGCGAATAAATGCAAACCTATATCAGATAAGTGTGTACCATCATGTTTTGGTTTCAATATGGTAGAAATTGACTGGCCATGATTAATTTGCTTGTGGCTCCGGTCTATATAAGCAAGGACCCCGCACCATGAAAGGTCATCAAGAAACCATTAATCTCTCAGTGTACAAGAACTTAGCTAGATTCATGGCGCTACTCAAGACAAGCTCCAAGGGTAGTTTTCGCCGTCACATGGCTCCTGATTGCACTCCTTGCTACGGCTGAAGATGGCGCTACTCAAGTTGAGCTCTGAACGGCCTGCGAAAAAGTAGCGGAAGGTCCCTGTACAGAAAAGGTGTGCGGTGGAATCCTGAACGGTATTGGGTCATGCTAGGGCTCCTACTGCTGCTGCCACCCAAAATCCTCCACGCACATCGGTGTCCCCTAGCTAGAAACTAGCATCCTTTTTGATCCGTCCAATGATTGTTTCAACATTTTTCATTAATAAACAAAATGTATGGTGCGTGATTGGCCTGCCGGTCTACAAATGTTTGGCACGTGACACCAAGCATATATATATGTTACATGCATGAAAAGATAACCATTTGGAATACATCTTACAAGTTAGAATAGACTTTGGTAAAAAAAATTACTACAACACATTCTCAATTTTTGATAGGCTTGAAGGTTCATACACCTCATCACGTTGCCTTTTTCCTCCCCTATGGCGATATATTTAACCGACGAGTGGAGAAATTAGTGTCCTTCCCTACCATTTATGTTGTGTAAAAAATATACAACTTTTCCATTAAATACAATTTGCACTATTTCTTATCCAAGATCTAGAGCACCCCCTAATTTTCCACACTAGTGATTGATCCCCAATCTGGAAGTGTGCGCTGAAGCCAACTATAGCTACATCTAGGCCCTGTGTGGCTGAGCTCCTAGAGCTGATTCTCTGCTGAATCTAGCAGCGGCTCTGTCAAATAGTTTTTCAGAGATGAGTGAGTCGCTGCTGATTATGTGAAGTGATTCTCTGAAAGAAACTAAGAGGTTGGGAGCAGAAAAAAGTAGCTTCTCCTGATTCTGTGAAGTGATTCTCCGTCATGATTTTAAGAGTTTATGCTAAAGAATCAAAGAGAATCACTTTCAACCACAGAATCACTTTTATGAGAGAATCAGCTCCCACGAAGAATCAGAATCAGATGGAGCTCTACCAACTAGGCCCCTATATAATTTTATAAATGAAGACACTTTTTATATTAAAGTTGTTTCTATTGATGAGTCAACAACTTATTAGTTCGAGGCATTTCATTTGAGATCGTTAAGGTGCTCAAGAAAATAATACAAAATTTGAAGGGCATATTAATCGCATATCAAAGCTTATCTTTCTAGAAAAATCATGTATTTCTTATTTGATGTTGCATAAAAATACCTTTTAAATGAAAGATGTAGATCTTATCGAGAGCTACACCTTTCATGTAATATGGAAAGGTATGATTTTTTTCTAAAAAGATAAGCTCTGGAACACAATTAATATGTCCCTTAAATTTTGTATTATTTTCTTCATCATCTTAAAGATCTCAAATGAAAGGCCTCAAAACTAAAAGTTGTTGGTCTCATCGATAGCTATAACTTAAAAAGTAACTTCATTTGACACCATAAAATAAAAATATAATTTTAGTGAGGCAATAGGCCCTGGTACACGATTATATGTTGCTGAAACTTTATATTATTTTCTCGAGCATCTTAACAACCTCAAATGGAACTCAAAATTATAAATCTGTAGATCTCATTGTGAGCTACAATTTTGATATAAAAAATATCTTCATTTGACACCATATAAAAAAATATTTTAAAGCGACAAACATCGGTACATGATTATTATGCTGTTGAAATTGTATATTGTTTTTTTTAGGATCCTAACTTACTTAAATGAAAAAAAAACTCAAAACTAGAGAGTTATAGATCTTATTGAGATCTCGTATCGAAGAGTTATGATCTTTTTCAAAGGTTGAGTCTTGTCACGCTACTCTAGTGGTGTGACAAAACAATATTTTTACGCTTAATTGGAGTGACGTTAAGATTTTTTCCATGTTAGAAACGCCATCTAACGTGGCAGATCTTGCCGTGCCAACGCATATAGCGTGGTGGCATTATTTTATCATGCCAGCCAGACTGGCCACGACAAAAGGATCAGATCTGCAAAAATTTTCTAGGAGTGGTTCTTATTAAAATATTGAATAAAAGAGGACTAAAAAAACAAGGCCAACTTGTCTCCAGTATCTTCGCTAAGTGACGAGGATCACTAATGTGTCGAAGATTTGTCGTTTCTCTTTGGATAGGGATTGCAGTTACGGATCCACCAATCGACCGTGGAATCCTCCGATGATGGGGTGAGACCGGAAAAACAAAAAGCGCCGAAAGATCTAAGGGTGTTTGGTTCCGCCTTCTAAATTTTAGTTGTTGTTATATTGTTGTTATATTGGATATTTGGATATATGTATGGAGTATTAAATATAGATCATTTATAAAATTAAATGCACAAATGAAGACTATTTTACGAGATGAATTTTTTAAACCTAATTAGTCCATGATTTGACAATATAGTGCTACAGTAACATGTACTAATGATGGATTAATTAGGTTTAATAAATTCATATCGTGGATTACTGACGGATTCTGTAATTTGCTTTTTTATTAGTATTCGAACACCCCATGTAACATCCCCTAAACCAGGTCCCTATACTGTACACGCAAGTAAGTAGTTTATGGTTTAACGTTTCAGCCTCTTGGTCGCAAATTGCATAGTTTCCATGATTGGGGAGACCGTGACGTTGCAGTCTCTCAGACAGCAACCATGTAGCACAAGCCTATCTGTTTTGCGCCTAGCAGGTAAGTTTGTCCCACGAAGAGTCCTTGGTAGGCGGATTATGCCGAGTACTGGCCATCCGAAAGTCCACTTCCAAATGAAGGAGTCCGGCTGATTCGAAAACACAACTTGCTCAACCAAATCCCAGATTTTCAGGTATTCCAATCCAGGATGACTTGGACTGCGAGTGCACCTTTGATATCTTTCACCCATCGGGCGACAAGCAAGTGCTTCCGACATAATCACCAAATAAACACCTAGCATTGTCCGATTAAAAAAAAACACCTAGCATTGTGATGCTTACAAAGCATATAACGAAAGAGTAAGTCATGCTTCGAAATCATGTGAAAAGCATTATCTGATACTCATTGAAACAGGGAAGATGCATAACAGAGAAGTAGGCATCTATCCCGTGCAAAATTAACTAATAGCCCAACTAAAAACTGAATATTAAACAAATACACTGACTTCAGAGTGGCACTGTCGACCAGGTCACCTTTGCTGAGATAGATGTAAGATGAACCATTATTTGTTGACTGGCATATCCATGGTTGTTTGCTTTGAAGGAACAATAGCACTCAAGATCCTTCCTAGATCCTTTTTGACTTATGTTGAACTTCAAATGCATCCAAGTATCCATCTTTACAGCAATCACAAATCTTCTTAAGCCACGTGACTCACCAATAGTGCCATGAAAGAGCTGAATTTCTTTATATAACCCACAGATAAAAACAAATGAACTGAGAGACAAACTGAAACCACTATGCACTTTTGATATGACAACTTCTATTGTGGCCTCCACTGCTCTGTGAACAAGAGCTAAAGTGATGTCCACTGCGCCACCATCACCAATAATGTGATTCGAGAATGGGCAGCAAGGTGTAATCAGCTCACTGAAGTCTGATACTCCATCAATTAATTAGCTGTAGATCATCTTCTTGTTGCTCTCCTTTCTTGATCCTCATATCAAACTCCAACAGAACAGAGGAACGCATTGAGATACCTCGCTTAGGGCCAGTCATCTCAATGAGAGAACCCTGCAAAATTATTGTTATTTAGTAGATCCTCAGAGTGAAGTTTGGTTTTTTTTTAAAAAAAAAGCTTGACGCTGTTTGATGTCCTTTCTAGTCAATTGCCAATGGATGTTACAATGACGGCATGAATTCTAAACTTAAAAAAAAACAGAGCTTTCTCCGCAAACACAAGTTGGTTGCACATGAAACTGAATATTCACAAGATCATGTAACAATAGTTAAGCATAAAGTTGCATAAATAATGTAAGCATAATCCCATTAGCCATCGTTTATGAACTATAAAACCTGCAAGGCATATGTTACATAAGACCATCTACATAAGATCCTCAGAGTGGAGCCACTGTCAACAATAACTCATATATATATATATAAGTATAACAAACAAGAAGTACAACGTAGACGCTCATAACACGCACGCACACTCACCCCTATGAACACATATACGCAAACCCTTGTGATCATACTAATAAGGATCCTAAATTATTCTGAAAGAAAGGTTTTTAATGTTAGGTGGTGGGGAAACTGCAAGGACTTTGGAGGATTGTTGGTTAGAAGAATCATCTATACTTTGCTTGTTCCTCTCCTTTATGATACTTTTCATTACAAACAAATAACTGTGATCAATGCTTAGTGTTAAGAGTATATTGACAAAAACTGCTTTCCACCTTTCAGAAGATGGTTTGCACTGAATAATATTGTGGAAAGAACTCTTAGCATTCAACTATCTAACTCTGCTGAGTGCTGACTTGGTTAAGCGGATATTTGAGAAAAAAGAAAATTATCACTACTGGAGGCGGCTTCTTTGCCGAGGCACTCGGCAAAGGCCGATATACACTCGGCAAAGCCACACTTTCGCGCGGTAAACAGTTTATCGGTGACTTTTCTTTGCCGAAAGTCGATTATCGGCACTTTCGGCAAAGCTTTGCCGCCGTGCCAATCCGACACTCGATAAAGAAAAGTGCACTCGGCAAAGAGGTCTTCGCCGATAAACTGTTTACCAAGCGCCTTTATGTGCAAGTGACCCTCTTGCCGAAAGCGCCGTGTAGACACTGTCAAAGGCCACTTTGCCGAGTGCCTCCGATAAGACACTCGGCAAAGTGGCGATGGCCATTGCACTCGGCAAAGCATGTTCCCAGGTGCAGGGTAGATCACTTTGTCGATTGTCATGGCCATTGCACTCGGCAAAGTGACTAAAAACAACCTTTTTATTTGTTTTTTACATCCCATCCAAACAAACAGAAGATATATATAACAAACATCACCAACATCACATATATATCATCAACAGCACATATATATCACCAACACCACATATATATCACAAACGTCACATATATATCACAAACGTCACATGTCTCATAATATATCACAAATAAGTTCACAAGCAATCCAAGTGCTCCATCATCATCAACCATAATTGCAAATAGAAGTACCATTAACAACCACAAGTATCATCACTGATTTGGTGAAGGATTTGCTGAAGCATGAGGATCGTTCGATGCCGCTGATTGATTCTGCACAAAGAAGAAGAGATTGCATGTGTGAGACAAGATAAATATATACCATAGATGAATAAAACTTTCATACTCCACTAGATTTGACCGTAAGCATGAACATACAAACTAAAATATTTATACTCAGAGGAGTAGAATAGTGAGGAATTGGAGGTGCGGGTGGAGCGAATAGCGAAGGTGGCGAAACTACACCCGTAGCGGCAAGACTTTGCATGCACTGAAGAATCTCTGCCATCCTCCGCTGCTCGGCCTCCCGCTCGGCCTCCACCCTCTCCATCTTCTCCTGCATCTGCTCCCGTATCCTCCTCTCTTGTTCCAACTGGGCCTACAATATATTCACCCCAATATTACAATAATGCAAAGGAAAGGTATGAAAAAACCAAAGAACGACGAATAAACCAGGAATAACCTCGAGTGCCTCTACCCGGTGGTGTGAAGTGTCCTGCCGAGGTCGTATGGCCGGGCTCCTGCTCATGCTGCTTGCTCGAATCTGGTAGAGACTGGGAGTAGCGATCAAGTCGATTGCGCCGTCTCCAATCTAGTACCGCCCATGCTTCTTGCCTCCTCCCACCCTTATGACGACTTCTCCATCAAGGTCCTCGGTGCTCGGATCATACTGTGGCCCATGGACCTCCCTTGCCATCGATGTGTACTCACTGAGGCGGTTGTGGACGGTCGCATTGTTGTACGCCTCGTGCCTGTCCTCCGGGTTGTAGTCGACGTCGGACATCGCCTTGCCCTTGTGGGCCATAGCAAATGCCTTGAAGATGGAGCAAGGTTGGCCACCATGTGACGCTGACTACGAGAAAAACTAGCAAGATGATTAGAAATCATGCAGAATTGAGCGTTAGAATAAATAAATGAATTCGCGTACCCATGTTTCTGTGTATCCGCTAAGGCTGCGGCTGCCTTGATGGTGTGCTACACCTAGCATCATCAAATGCCGCTCCCGACACAAGTTGTGCGTCTCCTCCCACTCACGTGAGCACCACTTGTCCACCATCTGTTCCCAGCACTGGGGATGCGCGGCGCACCAATAAGGAATCATCTACAGGCCATCAAGTACATGACATATCAGAAGATGAAATTAAGCCTACTTAATCTCAAAAGGAATCAGTATTAATGTTTTGTATTTACCTGCAGGTACTGGTCCCGGGTCAGCGACATGCTCCTTGTGTCTCTTTTGGTGACCTTCGTTCCAAGGACGGTCCTCGTCGTAAGTTACGATGGCCTGGATGCGCGCCTCTTAATGCATGTCCACGATGAGTTTTTTGCAGCATTTGGTAGCCACCGCATCCACCTGGCCTCATGTCCATCCTGACATCTAAAGAAATCTTGCATACAAACATGATATATCCATTCATTATTTCAAGAATGTCCAATGAATGCGATGTATTGAGCAATGTAGTGCGAGGAGGACTTACCCACAACTCTTGCTTCACCCACTCTGCCTTGTTGTTGAATACCCTATGGGCCCGATCTGCAGCATTGGGGGCGGTGGCGTAGTGGTCAAACAAGTAGGCCGACCCTGTCACTCTAGCGTACTCAACTAGGCCAGGCAAAGTGCTCCTTGCATAGAAGACCGAGGATGCCATTGACTTGGCGTGTGTGAGCACCTCCACTCGCCATAATCGTTCAGTTCCTACCCAAGTGATTAAGAAAAATTATTAGTTTCTATTTTGATTTTCAATATATCATATAAAGTAGTGATAACATCTAGAGTTACTTACTTTTCCCCCTCGGGTCAAATCAGCAGGCGTCTCTCATGAGGTATCGGTCACTGAGGGAGGCTCACGGGACCTCACAAGTAGACGCTCGATGAACTAGAGGAAGCGGAACCCCCTGCTGTCACCTCCTCCTCTTCCTCCTCCCGCGCCTCCTCGGCGTCCTCCTGGGGCACTTGCTCCTCCTCCTCCTCCTCACGCGATGGGGCAGCAGGCGACGGCTCCCTCCTACGCACTGCTCCTCCTCCTACTCTCCCCCAGTCAGCGGCGATGCTTGTCCTTCAGTACAAGGACATTAGCTTCCTCATCCCACCGCCCACCATCTTTGTTCAATCACCTGCAATTAAAAAGAGTAAACCAATAAGCACAGATAAACAAGAAGTACTTAGAAAGAGATGCAAAATAAACAAAACGTAATTACAAAATAAAATAGTATTACATGTATTAGAAATAATCTTCATGATCGGGATTAGTTGCATCATAAGTCTCATCATCACTATCAATCATGTCGAAATAATCAACACTATCCGAATAAGCAATGTTGCCATTGTCATTGTCTAAATGTAATCGCTCAAGCATTTGTAAGTCCTTCACATTTTGCACCTCATCTCCAGCATCCTCTTCAATAACCGTTTCATTGTCTACTTCCATTCCGATCGCTTTGGTTAAGTCTATCTCAAACCTCCCTTCTAGTCCCTCTTCTTGAAAGAACTCTCCATCATATGTGTTTGGATCTAAGTTGTAATCTTTATCGTTTAGGACAGGCACTTTACCGTGTGGCGATACCCTATGCACAATATCCCAACCCTTAAGATGCCTTTTGGTTTGACACGCATATGGGAGATAATAAACTTGCGTGGCCTGTTGGGCCACAATATAGACATCGTCTCCTGGTAAGACGGAATCCTGTCGAATTTCGACTAGACCAAGATTACAATATGTCCGTCTCGTTGCTTCAGGATCAAACCAATGGCATTTGAATATGACGGAATTAAAAGGTTTGGAACCATGAAACTTGAGTTCGTATATTTCTTCAATTCTTCCATAATACTCGACCTCATCATAGCCGAGCGTAAAAACTCCGGAACTTGTGGTTCTTCGATTGGGCCGACTCTGCTCGTAGCTTGTTGTGCGAAAGCGATATCCATTCACGTCATAACCGGAAAATGACTTGACCCTATAGGCAAAGCCATCGGCAACCTGTCTTAACTCGGCATCCATAGACGCATCCATCTGGCCCTACAAGCTTAAGCAGGATACATCGTTATATTATTCGCACGTACGAGTAACTTTGAATGTCAAACTAAGTACGAGCTAAATTGGACGGTACCTTCCATTTGAACCAAGAAATGAAATCGGGCATTCCATTTCCCGCACCTTGTCTAAGAAGGGTATCTAGCTGCTACATGGTAGGATCCCTTGATTGACGCTAGAATTCATGAAGAAATTTCCTGTACCAACAAGAAACAAGGGGTTGGATGCAGAATAGTGACGGCATATTTAACAAGTTCGTTGAGAACTTACTGCATGTACAGTGCCACTTCGTCAAGGTTGGTCAACACGTATAGCATGATATGGCGCCACTCTTCATGATTCAAGGTCTTGGGGTCGATGCACTTGCGCTTCCGAGTTGCCCTCGGAAAAGGCTGAGGTTCGATTCATTTTCACCAGCATTGTAATGAGGGGTTGGATTATGCACGCTAGGGAGGTTGTCACCATAGTATGTTGTTGTGAAGTTCGCCACCTCCTCCAGAATGTATGCCTCTACAATGGAAGCCTTGATTTTGCATTTATTTCTACATTTTTTTCAAAGAACCTTTAGACATCTCTCGATTGGATAGCACCAACGGCCCTACACGGCCCCCCACATTCGTGTGCCTCATATGAGAGGTGCAAAATCAAGTGCTGCATCAGATTGAAGAAGTCAGGTGGAAAGATCTTCTCCAACTTACAGAGCAACACATGTGTCATTCTTTCCAAGTCAGCAATCATGGTTCAAGATAACTCCTTGGCACAAAGCTGGCGAAAGAAATAGCTCAACTCTGCCAGCACTAGCCAGACATGCTTAGGGACATAACCTCGAACCATCGCTGGAAGAAGCCGCTCAATCCATATGTGGTAGTCATGACTCTTCATCCCTAAGACACGCATAGTAGATAAGTTCACTCCCCTCCTCAGATTAGCTGCATACCCATCAGGGAACATTAACGTCTGGATCCATTCTAGTACTTCCCTCCTTTGGGGCTTGCTCAAGACAAAATCGGCCTTAGGCCTTCTCCATGTCTTGCCGCGACTAGGAGGCTTCATATGTTAGTTTGATCTATCGCATAACGTTGCCAGATCCACTCTAGCCTTAACATTGTCCTTTGACTTGTCAGGAATGTCCATGATTGTTGCCCAAAGGGCCTCGACGACATTCTTTTCAGTGTGCTTTACATCAATGTTGTGTAGAGGGAGAAGGTCATCAAAATAGGGGAGCCGAGTCAAGCCCGACTTATGAGTCCACATATGTTGCTCTCCATATCTCACAAAACCACCTTCTGGATTGACCACGAGACCATCTATCTGTTCACGAACCATGGCACCAGTCATTATCGGTGGTGCAGGGTCTGTCACTACGACACCTTTTGTAAAGTTCTTGATGTCTTGTCTGAATGCATGGTCAAGAGGGAGGAATTGCCGATGTTTGTCGAACGATGAATACTTGCCACCCTTCTGCAACCAAATGAACCTCAGACCTTCCTTGCATACTGGGCATGGGAACTTCCCGTGAACACACCAGGCGCAGAATATCCCATACGCTAGGAAGTCATGCAGGGAGTAGTGGTACCAAACATGCATTTTGAAGTTTTTCTTTGTAGCTTGGTCGTATGTCCATACCCCTTCCTCCCAAGCATGGACCAATTCATCAATCACAGGCTCCATGAACACACCCATATTATTCCCTGGGTGTCCAGGAATTATCAACGACAAGAATTCATTCTGTCGTTGAAAGCATACGCCAAGGGGAGATTGAGGGGGATAACGAGCATAGGCCAACATGCGTATGGGGCAGCCATCATTCCATAAGGATTGAACCCATCTATTGCCAGCGCAACACATACATTACGAGCCTCTTTAGCTTTCTCATGATGAATGCCATCAAAGTGGGTCCATGCTTCACCATTGGATGCATGTACCATCATGTCGGATTGTATCGTTTGCCATTTTAATGCCATGTCATCTGTTTCGCGAATTCCTCGGTCATGTATAGCCGTTGGATCCTCGGTATGAACGGAAGGTGTCGTAGGATTGTCACAGGGAATATCAAGCTGCCTCTTCTGGCCATCACTAGAATCTACCTCTAGGAACCTAGAGGATTTACACTTTGGACAGTACTTTGCTTCCATGTATTCTTTCCTAAATAGGACGCACCCCTTCGGGCAAGCATGTATCTGCTCATACAGCATCTTAAGTGCAAGAAGAAGTTTTTGTGACTCATGCATGCTCTTTGGCAGAAGGTGCCCTCCAAAAGTAGGCTGCCAATAACTGTCAACATACCATCGAAGGCATCTCGACTCAGGCTATACTAGGACTTTAACGCCATTATGTGTCCAATGGCATCCAGTTGAGAAACCTTTATCTGGCCGTGAAGGGGTTTCTATGCCGCGACAAACATGTCATAGAATGCCTTTGCGGTTGCCTCTGGCTCCTCCTCCGTACGTTCTTCAGTGAACTGTGCCTCGTGATAGTCATTTAACATATCTACTACCCCTACATCAGCATCATAATCCTCGACGCGTGGTCTCACCACCT
Source organism: Miscanthus lutarioriparius (assembly GCA_904845875.1). Classification (NCBI taxonomy): domain Eukaryota; kingdom Viridiplantae; phylum Streptophyta; class Magnoliopsida; order Poales; family Poaceae; genus Miscanthus; species Miscanthus lutarioriparius. The sequence goes on along the minus strand of CAJGYO010000010.1, from coordinate 90,840,466 downwards.
CCTCTCTCATACGATCGGCTTCACCATGGTAGACCCACCGGGTATAGTCTGCCGTAAATCCATTCTTCCAAAGATGTTCCCCCATGACCTTCTTCGTTTGTCTTTTCCTATTTGCACATTTGCTGCAGGGACAACAAATTTTACTCGCTCCTTTAGCATCCACGCCAAATGCCCGTTCCAAGAAAGCATCAATCTTGTCGATCCATTCATTGGTGACCTGACCCTGACTTGCGCAGCCCGTGTACATCCACTCACGGTCCTCCATCCTCTAACATATATAGAGACGAGTAATATAAACATCAATTGCATCTACACAATGTTCCTACTATCTAATAGGTGAGGATAGGTCCTAATCCCATGCAAGGATCCGTAGATAAGGTTAGTTTCCATGCTCTACTCCTATCCAAGACAGAATTTCGGCAGCACCTCCCCGCTGTTCTCCAAATACACATCCTGCTAGGGAGAGTGTGTATCCGGAGAACAAAAGGGAGATGATGCTGAAACTCTGTCTCGGATCGGAGCAGACCATGGAAACTAACCCCACCTATGCATCCGTAGGCTGTCCAAAAAACATGGACAATTCGAAACAGATACGGTTTTAGATATAAAAATATCTGCATATTTCCAACCGTATCTCTTTAAAATGGGAGACACCTAACTGGGTTACGTGATCTACAACCATGATACGGAAAAGAGGGGTTATACCTAGGGTGGCGGTGGAGTCAGGGTAACGGGGCCGTGGCGGGTTGGTGCAGTGGCGAGGCGACACGGTGCAAGCAGTCCCGCAACAGCGAGGAAGGCGATGGGGGTCGCCGAGGTACTCTGGCTCTGCTCCGACGGGCTCTTCTCTGCAAAAAAAGAAACATAAAACTGTCAATACAAAATTTCAGCAGCACCTCCCCTGCACGGTGAGGTTTCCAAAACCTACAAGAAAACCAACGGCACGATGGCTGACATGCACATATATATGAACGGCACGATGGCCGACAAGCACACGAAGGCACCCTAACCAGGACATCTTAATCTATTCATGCATCCACATCCATCAGGCAGAGACGGCATAGGGGCTCACCACTGTAGAATGGTGATCGAGATGGCCGGATGCGAAGGTGCAGTTGCTTCAGCGGCCTCCTTCTCTTCATCCTTCTTCCTCCTCTCCACCTCTCCTCCTCCTCCTCTCTTTCTCCTCGTCCTCCGGCGCGATGCGGGGCGGCGGGCGGTGGTGCTTGAACACGGCAGGGGGCGGCGCTTCATGACGGGCGGGTGCGGGCAGCGGGGCGCGCAGGCGGGGGGGAACGCTGGCAGGCGGCGCGCCTTGCTGGCAAGGCGCGATATGGCGGCAGGGCGGCGGCGCAGCGGCGGCGCAAGCGGCGCGCAACTGGTGGCGGCGGCGCGTGGCGTGGCGCGTGTGTGTGTGTGTGTGGTGTGTGTGGGCCAGCCCAGCCGACGTGGGTTAAATTCCCCCTTTGTCGAGTGCCCCCGATCTGGCACTCAGCAAAGGGTTTTTTTTATTTTTTTAATTCTTTACCGAGTTCCCCCGATCTGGCACTCGGCAAAGGTTTTTTAATTTTTTTTAATTCTTTGTCGAGTACCACCTGGCCTGGCACTCGGCAAAGAGGGGTTTTTAAAAAATTTTAAAAATTTTTAAAAAATCTTTGCCGAGTGCCTTATCCTGACACTCGGTAAAGAGGCTCCTTTGTCGAGTGTAATTTTTTGACACTCGGCAAACCATATTTTTTCACTTTTGACCTCCAAACTTTTTCTGTAGTCCTCATACAATACCTGGTACTCCATGTTCCAAAGTGGCACATTTCTCAGACTTTTTCTATATTTCTTTAATTTATTTCATTTAATTGAATTTTCTTGGATAATTCAAATTATAACTGCTAGTCATTCGAATAATAAAAAAATGATATTCATGTTATTTAGTATAATGTGAGGCCGTATCCAGGAACAGAAGACCAATTTCGAACATCTTGTTCACGAAACATGACCACGAACTTGCGGTGGAGTTGTTTTTAAATTCTATAAAAAGCAAGCGAAGTCCAAAAATCATGAAACTTGTCAAGATGTCATGATATCATATGTGGAGGCTATGATAGAAAACTAAGAAGGTTTCGCGCAAGTTGTCACGTACGATGCTTGCAAACCGAAGAATCTCCGAAGAAGTTTCATGATTTCGTGAAGAGAGCGACGATGTGGTAAGCATCGTACGTGACAAACTTATGCAAAACCTCCTCAATTTTTTATCACAGCCTCCACATATGATATCATGATATCTTGACAAGTTTCATGATTTTCGGACTTCGTTTGCTTTTTATAGAATTTAAAAACAACTCGATCTTAAGTTCGTGGTCATGTTTCGTGAACAAGATGCTCGAAATTGGTGGTTTGTTCCTGGATACGACCTCACATTATACTAAATAACATAAATATCATTTTTCCATTCATTTTTTTCATTATTCGAATGACTAGCAGTTATAATTTGAATTATCCAAGAAAATTCAATTAAATGAAATAAATTAAAGAAATATAAAAAAAGTCCGAGAAATGTGTCACATTGGAACATGGAGTACAAGGTACTATATGAGGACTGCAGAAAAAGTTTGGAGGTCAAAAGTGAAAAAATATGGTTTGCCGAGTGTAAAAAAAATGACACTCGGCAAAGGAGCCTCTTTGCCAAGTGTCAGGATAAGACACTCGACAAAGGATTAACGGCGCCTGCCAGCCGTTAACGGAGGCGGCCCTTTGCCTAGTGTCTTATCCGGACACTCGGCAAACCACCTCTTTGCCGAGTGTTATTGTTTGCTGAGTTCTCGGCACTCGGCAAACCACCTCTTTGCCGAGTGCCAGTTGTTTGCCGAGTGCTTTCTCGCTGGCACTCGGCAAACAGCCTCTTTGCCGAGTGTCCGATAAAACACACTCGGCAAAGTCTGGGACACTCGGCAAAGAAGCCATCTCCGGTAGTGTATAGTGTCAATTTCATGTATAAATGGCTAACAGGATCATGGCCTTCTGTTTTACATATATTAGCAGTGCAGTGCTGAAATTACCATGAAATTTAAAAATTTCCATGTTACTGGAGTAGAATGCTTTGTTAACTAGAGACGTTATGGTGAAAAGAAGGTGGAAAATGAGGAATAGAGACATCCAGTGGTACTCAGGAAGAAAGTGTTAATCACTTGTTCTTTCGATATTGTGAGACCCAGCCCATGGGCCGAATTATGGTTGTGCCGAGCTAATGTAGCCAGGAGTTTAGTACCATGCCGTGAATTCAAGGGTTAACCAGACCTGCTTAAATAGTCAGGCCAAGGACACATAGCAACCTTCGGTTAACCGTTTTGCGCGAAGCGAGGACAAAAGCGCAAGCGGGTTGCTGCACGTAGGTGGGGCCCACCCCTCGGCAGAGTGGGCCTGGGCCGTGTGCCGGGCCTGGGGTGTTACAGATATCCAGTGGGTAAGATGTGGTGTTTTGGTGCTATTGCTATCGGTGCAAATTAGTGCGATTAAGAGATTGTACTCCAACCACTACTGATCAGTTTAATATATGGATTAAGATATTCTTACCCAATTCTAACATTATTTTCAATACTGCCGGCCCTGAGGGGGGGGAGTTAAGTAGGGGGCCAAAAGGGGCAGCCGCTGACAGGCCCCCAGCACCAATGGGCCCCCCAAATATATGAAAGTACGTATTAGAATTATTGGATTAAGATATAGGATTAGTACTGAATTCCTACTTCTACTTAGCCCAAAAAGCAAATACGCTAGAGCCCATTGGACACTACAGGACGCCGCACGTCTTGTATATAGCAGCGATGCCCAAAGAACAAGCGACGGTTTAGGACAAATTGGTACCAAAGCCTCTGAACGCAAGCTAGACAGAACTGGTCACTTTAGGATGCTTTTTACTTCATCTATTTCATGTTTTCTGTCTTAATCTTGTTATTTGCTAAATTTATGTTTCTCATAACTTTATACTATTATAAATCAATTGCCTCTATTCTAACTCTATCTTGGTCTATCTCTGTATATGACTCGTGACCTTAAGACTGCCCCCATGAGCACTGGAGGAGCTTTTTCCCCGCATGCAACTTGCACCGCTCAATGAGATCAACATCATGCTTGTGGACAACGCTGGGGAGGTGCATCCAAGAGGTGCATGTCGAGGAGGAAGGGAAGAGGAGCAAGGGACACCCCTGCTGGAGCCCAATCTGAGCATGGATCCAATGCATACCCCAAACTGTTCCACTCCAAGTTATACCACCCCTAGCTGATCCACCCCAAGCTGTCCAGAAGGAGGCGCCTGCGCAATCTCGTGTTGGATGGGGGAGAAGGATCTGCTTCAGGAAGATGGGCGACAGCTACTACTACAGCCTGCTCTTGGGACAGTTGCATCGCTGCTACCCCAACCGTCAGATGATGACGTACTACTGATGCACCGAGCATGTGCATCCTCTGGCAGGTTCTGAATGGGAGATAGAACTATCTGTCACCTTCTTTAACCCATTCATGGGAGGTCATGAAGTCGATGCCGTCTTCACTTCAGTTGCAAGGCGTGATACCGTGGAAGATGGTCTGGCAAATGTGTCTCAACAAGCTTACCTGGAGTACACAGGCCACGACACGGATGCCGACTACGTGAATGACTCCTTGGTGCTACGCCAACAAGTGAAGACCCTCTAGAGGAATTGGAGAGAAAATGGAAGACTCTCAAGCGCACCCGCACCCAACTTTACGATCTCACAGAGGAGCTTGGTAGCCCCAGAACCTTCGACAAGATCCTCGATGCCAGCAAGAAGTGAATGATCAAGACACCATCGGTGCTTATAGAAGGTTTTAGAGTTCTTGTAATAAAGATGCTAGTAGCGCAAGTCATGTTGAGTCGAGTCAAATTTGTGTGCGGTGTGAACTTTAATGCTTAGATGTTTGTGCTTATGTTTAATGGGTGATTTGGAGTTTTATAATGAGTACTGGGATGTTGTGGGTATGTCTACAAATCCCTTAGTTAAGATTTAAGGTTTAGGGTTAATGAATTATATAGTTGGGTCGCTTTGTCTTGTCTCTACTGCATGTTGTTTTTCAGAGCGGTCTGTGTTCTCTGTGTTATATCTCAAAATCTGGAAGTCCAATGTTTATGAAATTTTCATAGGTACAACTAGATTTTTGTATCTTTCATATGCCGCTTGAATAAATGTTTCATAAACATTGGACTTTCAGATTTTGAGATATAACACAGAGAACACAAACTGCTCCGAAAAACAGCATGCAGTAGAGACAAGATAAAGCAACCCAACTATATTATTCATTAACACTACTACACGAATGATTATGCAAGACGGTGCCCTTTTATTAACGGAGGCGGTCACAAAATCCAACCTCCATGGTTAATGCCTGCGATGAACGGAGGTGGGCACTTTTTATTAACCGAGACGGGCAATTTTGCCCGCCTCGGAAAATCAATTTATGGAGGCGGGCGCCTTAAGACAACCGCTTCCAAAAATAGCCTATTTTCGGAGGCGGTCATCCATAAATGTATTTTTGGAGGTGGGCACACTATAAGGCCCGCCTCCAAAAATACTGGCCCAGCTCAGGCCCAGGCAAAGTCCATTGTAACGGGTCATATATAAACAAGGGCTTAGGGTTTTCTTCGGACATTCTCTCCTCACACGCAAACAGCCGCGGCGCCCATCACTCCTCTCCATCTCCTTCCCTCTTGCGGTCTTGCCCGCGGCCTGTGTGGCAGAACCATTCGAAATAACACACTTCTAGAGGAGCTTGTCTCCCTCTAGACATTAAGCACTTCGAAAGTGGGTTACTTCTAGCGGTTCCGTCGAGCACACCCCAAGGGAGAACTCGAACCATCCATGTTTTACATCCAGGATTCAATAATGAGAATGAGTTTACAAAACATAGTCTATTTTATACAACGGGAGTTCTTAGAAATAATTTATTACAATACCAAGTTCAGAGTGCAGAAATTAAACAGCGGAATTGAAACAAACATCTAATGATAAGATAAAAGGATCTGTCTGTACCCACCAGAAGAATCCTCCACACAATAGACACTCCTCAAGCTGCACCTGCAACAGGAGTAACTAAATTCTAAGTACACAATGTACTCGCAAGACTTACCTAGTGGGAATAATTTCTCGACTCCAAAGGATATGACAGACTTTATGATTTGCTGCATTTCCTTTTTGGCAAAAAAATATTACTAATAGTGAATCCTTATGTATATGTTTTATTAGCAGTCATGATTAGTTCATTAGCTAACCATTCTAGGTAAGCACATGTTCTACTTTCAAGCAAGAGTTGAGCAATTAGATCCATTCATCATCTTTCATCTTCCAGTTCTTACTACGGTGCTAGACCATAGCTAAGTTGTACCATATCACATGGTGATTCGTGAACCAATGTAGCCTAGCTGGGTTACCCCAAAACACATACCCCTCTTGTACCCCAAGCACAAGCAAGACTAACCCACCACTCTCCTGTCAAGGGGTCTAGGTCCCGTCCAAACTTGGACTCCAAGCCCCCACACCTGAGTCCCAGACTTAGTGTGGTGCTTAGACATCCACCATCCCCGCCTCCAATCAGTCGATCCGGAAAGAGCTAGAACCCCACGATAAGAGAGCAACGAGCCTTCCCGCTCCCATAAGCAAGTATGTGCTTAGGATAATAAGTCTGTAACCTGACTACTATCCATAGCAATGGACGGTCCTTAACCGACACGGATCGGTAAACAGTGTAACCAAGTCATGCCCCGTTGGCCACGGGACACAACCTCTTACACCCACCAATACCCATACATTATCCCTACCCGGTCTCCGTTTTCCTTTTTCACCATTTTATTAAGAGAGTGGTAATAATAATCACCTTTTGTGAGTAACAACATGTTACTCACGCTATCGAAGATCATAAGCATAGCAGTTATGACCTATACTAATAGGACTCATAGGTAAAAGTATCTATGCATGTAGTTCAAATATAACTCATGTAACGTAAATGCACATCTCATACATATATAGTGATTATTCAAAATAAGGGTTATGCACCGGGCTTGCCTTGGGCGGGTGGGGTGTCAGCTAAGTCAGTCGGCGGCGGCTCTAGGGCTCTCTCCTATATGAGAACCTCCTCCTCATACTCCTCGACCACCTCCTCGTACTCCTGCTCGCCCGTGGTCACGAACTCCACCAACTCGTTCTCTACATGCATGCAATGACGGTGCAACTCTCAGTATTAAAGCAACAACAACTCTTAAAATAAGAATACACCTACCATGCTGCTAAGCTAACTCTAATGACTAAGATACTGAGTTAATCCTCATTCCCATCAAACCAGCAGGGTTTCACCTAACAAGTGCTACTTAACAACTAAAATATATTCTTACTCTTATTAACGATTTAATATATACTAAAACAAGGAGCACCTAACTACCTTATTTCTCAGTCTATCATAGGGCTACAAAAATTATAGTGAGCACATAATAATATAATGAATCTACTGTAAAAATTTTATGGTCAAAGCTATTACCAATTTGCCACACAATTTCTTACAAATATTAATCTAAATAATATTAAACACTCTCAAATGATTTAATAAGACTTAGTGTCAACTCAGACAAGTAAAATCTAACCATGCCATCTGGTAGACAACATTTTTATGAACTCAACAAAATTTATTTCACAATTTTTGGACACTTATGTGCATTGATATTAATTATCAAAGTCTAGCTTAGAAAATAAAATATAAAGCTATTTCTAATTCCTTAAAAAAACGAATTCTCACTCCGTGGCCCACCACCGCGCGGCCCGCACGGACGTGGCCCACCGCGAGGTGGCCCACGACGGGAGACGCACGCGCGCTGTCATATATGCAAAAATACCCCCGAACTCTAGACAAAACAACCCGCAGTCCAAAGTACTATTCCTAGAGAGAGAAGTTATACAAAAAGGACCTTGCAACCTATCTCCTTTACCATGGCTAGGTCCCTAGCCACCCCTGCGCACGCCGGTGCGGCGGGCATGGGCACTGGATGACCACGCCCGGCCAGCTAGGGCACGCTCTGGCCTAGCTAGCGGGCCGGCCTCCATCTAAGGTCCTAGTGCCTATGCTAGGTGAGGGTACGGAAGCAGTGGAGCTTGCGGAAATGGTAGCCACGGCAGCGGCCAGCTCGCGGCGGTGGCGCGATGGTACCGGCCACCCTAGGCCACCACAGAGCCATCTAACTAGCGTGTGAGCAACCCTAGCTTACCCTGGTCACGACCTCAGTAACGGTTGAGCAAATGGTCAGCGGAGGAGGGCTGGCCGTGTGCGACCGGAGGGTTGCGGCGGCCTCCATGATGGCACGGCCGCGTCAGCAACTCCGACGAGGCGGTAGGGGTGCAAGTGAGGCGCGCAGGGCGAAGTGGAGGTGAAGGTGAAGCTTGTGATGTAGGTGGATTGGCGTGGAGTGGTGTGGTGAGTGATTGTCGTCGTCCACGATCGAGCCCGGCCTTAATGGCAGGCGAGGGGTAAAACTCAAATTGGAGCTTGATAGGGCTTGGTTACAACCCTATGTGGACTTTGTGCGTAGCTAGGTTCCTTAATTATCATCTAGCACAAGTAATTGTACTGAGATCAACCGGGCGCTCTAGGATCAGCTTCGACACGACACAACCTCGTCTGCCCGCATTCAATGGCGATGATGGCTCGGCGTCGGTGGTTTCCATTTAATGGAAGATGACAAGGGTGAGATGGTAACCGGCTGCACGTGTGGCGCAGAGCAGGCCAAGCAACACGTGGAAACTCTACGTTGCCTCGGGGAGCGGCTGGTCGCTAGCGAGGACATGGACGCGTGTGGGTGTCGCAGCGGTGCTACTGGACAACGCGGCTCCAGGGTAGAACGTGCGCGTTGCTGTGGTTTTAGGCTCGACCATGTGCTGCTGCAGCACCACGAGCAAGACGACGACGAGGCGCCGGGGCTAGATGGGGCGGTGCGCCATAGCAACGGCGCGCAAAAGTGGCAACAAGGTGGCGGCTAGTGGCCAGCGCGAGCGGCGCGATGAGCGAGAAGCGAATCGTGTGGCCCCAGTGGCACTAGCAAATGGGTGCCTACTCTAACGGCAAGCGCGTCGACCACGCTTCGGTCGAGATAGCCAATGACGCCCTAGGCGTGCGGTGACCACGCACTTTCAGCCAACTGGCCAAAAAGTGTAGTGCACACTTTTGAAAGTGTCAACCACGACACATCTAGTCCACTTATGACCCAACCAACTCGTCCAAGCTAAAGATGGTACCTAAGGCTACTAAATGGAGCAATATACTCAGACCAAAGCAGACTAGAGAAGAAAATATGGGCATGCCAAGTTGGTGCTGCCAACCGACGCCCAAGACCCTCGACTAGCTGTCCAAACAGCATTTTCTAACTTTTTGTATCAATTAATTAATGATCAAAACACATACCAACTAAACCAACCCCTATATCGTTGAAATGTACTCACTTTGATGCAACCCACTAAGTAAAAACATAATACTAATGTTTAATCCAATTTTTAGAATTAAATTGCCAAAGTAACATTGACACTACCAACTTTTAGACTTAGAAGAATTTAAAGCTAAGGCTAACTTGAATTTGCAATTCAAATTCTAAGCTCCTAAAAGTACTAATTAACAACCCATATTCTTGAAAGGTAAAGTTGCATTGTCATCTACAAAGTTGGTACTTCAAACTTTATTTAGGTGTCACATATATGTTTTATAGTGTTTTTGTTCAATAAAATTAGTTAACATCCCTACTTGCTAACTTTATAAATCATGAATTAACTTTTCGTTTTACGTTTTTATGACTCGTTTAAGTTACAATGCTTTATCTATTCATCACACCACATGCAATATCACATAAGTATGATGCTCATGACATGTTTGAGCAAGTGATTCACTGTGTAACACGGAGGGTGTTACAGCTCTCCCCCCCTTAAACAAAATCTTGTCCCGAGATTTCATGTGCCTAGTGTGGGAAAAAGAGATAAGAAATAAATTTTGATTTAAAGTGATTACCTCGATGAACTAGCAAGAAGATGGGGATAATGCTTTGAAATATAGCTTTCTTGCTCCCAAGTTGCTTCATCCTTTGAGTGATTTTGCCACTGAACTTTATAGAACTTCACCACCTTGTTTCTAGTCACTCTTTCTTTTTCATCTAAGATCTGGACGGGATGCTCGATATAGGACAAGTCGGGCTGGAGGAGAAGTCCTTCAACTTTCACCGCTTCATCGAGAACTCGCAAACATTTCTTCAACTGAGAAATATGGAAAACATTGTGTACTGCTGATAAAATGTCTAGAAGTTGGAGACGGTAAGCAATAGGACCACATTGCTCCAAAACCTTATAAGGACCCACATAGCAAGGGGCTAGCTTTCCACCGACACCAAATCGATGCACCCCTCTCATGGGAGATACCTTGAGATACACATGATCCCAAACTGCAAACTACAAAGGCCTTCTTCGCTTGTCGGCATAAGTTTTCTATCGACTCTGAGTTGCCTTCAAATGGCTCTGAATAATACTAACTTGCTCTCAAGCCTCCTTGATAAAATCAGTCCAAAATATCCACGGTCACCCACTTCAACCCTGTTAAGCGGGGTTCTACATTTCTTTCCATACAGAGCTTCAAAAGGGGCAATACAAATGCTTTCTTGATAGCTATTGTTGTAAGAAAACTCAACTAAGTTCAAGCATTCATCCCACTTCAAAGGAAAAGAGATGACACAAGCCCTCAACATATCTTCAAGTACCTGATTTACCCTTTCTATTTGCCCATCCGTCTGTGGATGATAAGCTGAACTTCAGAGGAGACGAGTACCAAGACATTTCTGGAGCTGCTACTAGAATCGGGAGACAAAGGCTGGCCCTCTATCAGAGGCGATAGTAAGAGGAACTCCATGTAGGGTCTTAATCCGGTCAAAATATAACTTGTCATATTTCTTGGCTGAATATCTGGTATCCACCGGAAGAAAATGAGCTAATTTAGTGAGGCGATCCATAATGACCCAAATAGAGTCATAGCCCTTAGACGTGCGGGGTAAACCCACAATAAAATCCATGGAAATATCTACCCATTTCCAAACAGGGATGGGCAAGGGCTATAGAAATCCAGGCATATGCATATGGTCCGCCTTAACCCTTCCACAAATGTCACATTCTATGACGTACTTAGTAATACCATGCATCATATTTGAGGGAACCACTAAGTGGTTCTTGAACTTCACTACACCTTGATCATCAATACTAAAATGTGGGCCACGCCTTTCTGTGATTAACTTTCTAATGTGAGGAGTTCCTGAAGGATCTTGCCTTTGCTCGATGATAATTTGCTCTAGTAAATCCGAGACTAGAGCAATATGGACTAGCACCACAGAATGGTTGAGGGACAAGGATTCTTCATCCACTTGATATGACTTCTGACTTAAAGTATCAGCTACCACATTCGCTTTTCCTGGATGGTAATGAACTTCTAAGTTGTAATCCTTGATTAACTCCAGCCATCTCCATTGCCTCATATTCAGCTCAGACTGAGTGAAAATATATTTGAGACCCTTGTGATCCATAAAAATATGAACTTTGTTTCCCAACAAATAATGCCTCCAGATTTTTAGAGCGTGCACCACAGTAGCTAGCTCTAAATCATGAGTGGGATAATTCACCTTGTGCTTTTTCAGCTGGCGTAAAGCATAAGCTATCACACGCCCATCCTACATAAGCACACATCCCAGCCCCATCTTTGAGGCATCATAATATACATCAAAGGTTCTATCAATATCCGGTTGGGCTAGAACATGAGCAGTGGTAAGAAAATGCTTCAGGATTGAAAGCTTCCTCGCATGCCGGACTCCATACAAACTTGGCATCTTTCTAGAGCAACTTGGTCATTGGTTGGACTATTTTGGAGAAGTCAGGAATGAAGCACCAATAATAACCAGCAAGATCAAGGAATTGATGGATCTGTTGTACTAACTTTGGAGACTTCCAGTTTAACACATCTTGTACCTTGCTTGGATCCACCGAGATGCCTTTAGGTGTCAACACATGTCCCAAAAATTGCACTCGATCCAACTAAAACTCACACTTGTTGAATTTGGCATACAACTTGTGTTCTCTCAATCGAGTCAACACTATCTAGAGATGTTGGGCATGCTCTTCCTTGTTCTTGGAGTAGATCAAAATATCATCAATGAACACTACTACAAACTTGTCCAACTCCGGCATGAAGACTGAATTCATGAGATATATGAAGAATGCATGAGCATTGGTGAGACCAAAAGACATGACTAGGTACTCATACAATCCATACCTAGTAGAGAAAGTTGACTTTGATATATCTTGTGGTCTGATCTTAATTTGATGATAACCCGAATGAAGGTCAATCTTGGAGAACACCTTTGCACTAGCTAGAGGATTGAACAAAGTATCAATACGAGGTAAAGGATACTTGTTCTTAATGGTTACCGCATTGAGAGGGCGGTAATCCACACACATCCGAAGGGTCCCATCATTCTTCTTCACAAAAATGGCTGGACAACCCCATGGTGAAGAGTTAGGATGGATGAATCCTTTTCAACAACTCCTCTAGCTCCTTCTTCATTTCTGCTAGTTCCTTAGGAGCCATGAGGTAAGGATGCCGCAAAATAGGAGCAGTGCCAGGTTCTAACTCAATGGTAAACTCCACCTCCCTATCCGGTGGTAACTCGGGTAGATCTTCAGAAAAGACATCCGAATACTCACAAACCACAGGAATAGAGGCAAGATCAGGAGAAGCTTCAGCATGAGCAACAACTGGTTAGGCGGGATCTGAGGGCATAAGAAGAGACATCCTATCCTCCGAAGAAGGAAGCCGTAACTCAACAACTCTCTGCTTAAGGTTCAAAACTACTCCATAAACTCGCAACCAGTTCATGCCCAGAATTGCATCTATGCCATGCCCAGACAGCACCATGACCTGGAGACGGTAAGTGTGAGTGGCTAACACCAACCTGACTATGTCTGTCCGGGTATTAACGCACAACTACGCCCCTAGAGTGTTGATTCTATAGGCAATAGGAATAGCCATAAGAGATATATTGTGCCTTTGTGCAAACCACATGCTCATGACTGAATGTGATGCACCAGAATCAAACAACACATAGGCTAGGTGGGAATCAATCGTAAACATATTGTCGACACATAATTTTTGTCCTGTGCCGAGGACACACGCAGCAAGCCAGAAGGGTCCACTCGATGAAGTAGATCCGCCTAGCTTTAGCGCAGGGGTGGTCGATCCTGCGTGATCCTCCCGAGACATGCCAGTCAATTTTAGCCTGCAATTGACAAGGAGAGAAAGTTCATCAATAATTAAGGGCGAAACTTGCCGGTGTTGCCAGACAGTCCTGAATGTGTGGCTATGAGAGCCGATATGAAAGGAGATCGACTAAATAGTCGATTCCAGTATATTCATGAGAATAAATCAATTAGAGCTCATGGGGTGTTTAAGAAGAATCGGTTATCATTCGGGATAAATATCATTAATCGAACATATATTAATCAATGGCAATAAGATGTCAACAATGATCAGTTTGTGCTGAGCCAATGATTATAAGTAACCGAACCCCTTTTTATATAAAGAAACAATTCAACACCACTTAACCGTTTAATAAAGATAAATCTAATGAACATATTAGATCTCATCTATCATCATGACCAGTGGGGCATGAGGCAGAATCATGCAGGCCGTAGAAATAACAATAGACTCGATGACCCTAACTCATTACTAATATCAGTGGGGCATGAGGCAGAATCATGCAGGCCGTAATACAATAATAAGATCATGGGGCTAACATATCTTTCAACCTATCTTTACTTCAACGGTCTCATGATGCGAACTGTTCATGAAAGCGCTCGATATCGGCTAAAACAACCGATTTAGGCATAACGCATAGTTAAAGTCATGCCTTGCTAGGAATAGATCTACTAAATAATGATCCCCACTCCACGGTGCTAACAGTGGGGTGTGAGGTAGAATCACACAGGCTGTGATAATGGGCCGTGGAACGGTTCTCGCTAGCCAATAGATCTACTCAAGACGCAACATGCCTTAACCGCACGTTATGCACGATTAAGATTGATGTAAAACAGCCGATAAAACATAACTCATCATTTAAGGTGTAGATTAGATTAGTTTTAGGTTAGCAAACGATGGGTCAAATAAGATATAAGGCTGATCTAAATCAATCTCAATTGGGCAGAGTGATATTGCTGTGATTAGATAAATAATGAAAGCAATAAGCAATATCGGTAACTTAATGAATCTACCAAAGACTGCCATTCTAAGGTAGAGCCGATAACTTGACCTTAATTTAATTCAAGCAGTGGGGAGTGAGGCAGAATCACACAGGCCATACTTGAATTAAACAAGAGTCGATAACTAGCTTATACCAGAGCCGCAGTGGGGGTCGACCGGATCGATGCAGCCTTACGAATAGAGGTATAAACCATGACGGTACTTACAGACAAGCAATGGAGGTCGACCGGATCAATGCAGCTGTACTCGTTGAAGAACTCACTGAGATCTACTCTACTCCTACTCCTAAGGGGTGGCCAGAGCCAAAAAAAGTAATTGACTTGTATTTGGATTGATTGGTTCTTTGTTACAATAGCCGGGGGTTTATATTTATACCCTGGGCTGATAAGAGTCCTAAACGAACATGACTAGATAATAAAAAGAAATATAGATACATGGACTCTAACTTTCCTTATGCAGAGTCCTTGCTGATGAAGCTTTCTTGTTTGATACGTGTCCTTGTTTCTTTCATCCTGATATGCACCTAGACGTCATGTCTCTCTTAAATATATTAAATAATATTTTCTGTCTGGCTCGTAAATATCCCTTAATTAGGAGACTTTTTGCTTTTGACATCATCGGCTGATCTCTTCCTCTCCCGGATAAGCTTACCAAATTTTGGTGTAAACACAGCCCCCCTAGTTCGAAGTATGAATTTTCATGTTTCGAACTATTTTGATCCAATAATCTCCTTTCCCAAGTCAGTGACATCTGATTGCAATACTTGGCTTTGATGACTTACTTGTGTTGACTATTCATCTGCTTTAGCCGATTAAGAGCTGACCCCCGAGTTTATAACTATAATAGGCTATCAAATCACTGGTAAGGAGCTGAAGAATTCACCAGTAGCAATATTACTTTATTCCAAGCCTCACCTATACGTGTGAACTTTGAAGTGTCTATCACGCCATCTTGGGTGGTTGATGAATGGAGCGGATTAGAATCCAGTCATCCTCACTTCTCCTGCTCAGAAAACTTGGGTTTTTGAAAGATTTTTAAACTAAAACATAGCTTTGCTCCCCAAATGATTCTCTCAGATCGCTCAACGTGCATAGTTCCTCACCAAGACAATGTTTCGCCTCTATTTACCCTACTTCTAGAAAGCTTATGTGGAGTTTGGGTAGGGACAAAGTATATAGCATACTTACCTTGCGTATTGTAAAGTCAAACCCCGGATCTAAGGAGAGAAGTGTCATACTCTTAGATCAAGATGTGCATGTATGTGGAATATTTAGTGGTAACCTAATTCTACTATGCTCTCTGAAATATATTTCTCCCTTGTGGAATATTTTTGCGAGAACATGGGTTATCTTTATTCTCATCTATTTTTCTTTTTCCCTTTCTTTTTTTTGCTTTGGACCTCTTTTGTGTCCATCTTTTTACATTTTTGCATAACCCATGTCTCTTTTTACAACAACTTTTGAGAGAAATATTATCAAGAACTTGGAGCATTTATTCCGATAAAACCTAGCAAACATCTTTTTTGTCTTCTCCTAGTGTAGGAGCAGAAAATTTTGAGGTGGATGAAAAGCATGTTTTTTTGTACTTCCAGTGTAGAAGCATCACACATATGTAGCGTGTACGTGATCTTGATCTTGGGAGCATGATAAATCTCTTAACAAGGGTCAACAAGACTTGATAAAACTCAACGCAAAGTAAACAGCCTATGTGGAAGATTTTTTGATGATAACATATGGCCTTGGTAGGAAATTCAATGTCATCGAGGAGACAAGCTATTGATTTTGATTTTTTCTAAGAAATTTTCCCAAGTACTTTGCAAAAAGAATCAAGGTTCCCCTCATCATACCATATCTCATTCATCAACTACTTAGACGGCATGCTTTCCCTATGATAAATTGTTCACAAGTGATAGGAAAAGCAAGGAATAAAGAATATATACCTCATATCAGCATCCATGTACCTCTAGCCAGAGTCTGGTTACCTCAGTGCGCTTTGCGACCTGCTTGGCGACTTTTCTCAACTCGTGGAATCCCTGGTTGTGGCCAAAGAAGTCGGAAGTGGCGCTAGCCTAAGCAAAATGGACAAATCCTGATGTATGGTGGTCTGGAGCAGTATCTAATCATTGTTGGCTGAACAAACAGGTTAGAATCATCCTTGAAGTCTTTGATTAAAATATTCAGCCAATGCGACTCTGAGTTCCAATTTTCAATGATGTCTGATCTTCATCGGCTTTTTAGGAATAAATGATTCTTCAATTTGAAAAGCAGGGTTTCAAACTAGTAGCCGATTTTCTTCGGGGAAGGTCATTAGTTCAGATACTTCGCCAGAGGAATATGCTTTAACATTTATCCCTTTCCCTACTGTTGTTTGTATTTTTCTCCGTAGATGCAAGAACACGTAACAAAACCTTCAATTTGCCTTCCATGAGATGACCAGCACAGCTCTTGAGTCAAGTGTTGTGACAGATTTATATGTGTCAAACTCAGTAAACGTAATCGGTGTTGGGCCTAATTCATTGCTAGAAATAGAAATAATCAGCTTCGAGGCTAGATGCTCTGTGAATCGTGTGCAGGTGAGCTGACCCCTACCGATTTTTGTATATCTGTTGCTGCATCTTCTAGTCTAGGTAGGAGGAGTACTCGTGCCTTGGCACATCCACGTTCGCATTGTAGATAATAAAGCCGAACTGGTTGAGCTCCAACTAATGTAGCCATGCACATGTACGGTGCCTTGGTTCTTGGCCACCATATTTAAAATATACTCCGAGCACTCAGAGCCGATACCTTGGCGCTTAACCTAGACAAGTATTTGTAGGATCTTGATGAACCATTTGAGGAATACCAGCCCCCCTGATTGTAGCCACATCGGCGCTGGCAATAAAGCAGCTAAGCATCAATGTGACATAGTCACTAGCAAGACCCAAGGTGCTAGAGAATAAGAATGCAGCTGCAACAATGATGGCGAACCAACAGCCGATTCAATGCGATGTTCACCCCACAGAGAAGTCAATGAGCGAATGGTTGAGAATGCCCATGAGGATCTCTATCCATACATTGCCCAGCAAGAGAATTTTGGTTGTCTTTTCCTTTTCTATCAGGAAACAATCAGCTTTATGCTCTTGCCGTTCGCTATTGATAGGTTGCATCAGCACTTTTCAGACCAAAGGTTAAACAATCGAACGGTCCTGGCCAAGCATCTCATTAAGTGAAACAAAACTTCCTTTAATAGATTTATCAACTCTGGATTACACTTATGATTCGACTCAGCGTTCATAAACATTGGCCTAAGCCTATCTCGAGGACCAATGCTTATTCCCCTTAATCCAACGGCCGACGCGAAGCCATGATTATTTATCAAAACAAACTTTCAGAGCCGATTGCTAGGATCGGCTGTTGGCCTTCATTACTGATCTTAATGAAGCCTCCTTCCCATGACTTACCAGAAAAACATTCGAAGTCTCCTAGTTCCTAAAAGACTGGATCGGCTGTTGCGATGCTCATGGATTCATCAGTGCGAACCAGTTCGACATCATCTCCATGCCATTGAATCAAACACTGATGCATGGTCGATGGTATACAACAATTCGCATGAATCGAATCATGGCCGAGGAGCAAACTGTAAGACCCTTTCCCATTGATGACGAAGAATATAGTGAGCAGAGTCTTGCTTCTGATTGTTAGCTCAACGTTTATTGCCCCCCGGGTCTTTGACGTATTACCTCCAAATTCCTTAAGCATCATGTTAGTCTCCATCAGATCTTCTGGTCCTTTGCCAAGTTTATGAAAAGTAGTGTAAGCCATAAGATTGATAGAAGCACCTCCGTCCACCAACATCTTGTTCATCGGCTTCCCATCGACAAGACCTTTCATATATAACGCCTTTAAGTGCCGATGTTTGACTGGTTTGTCAAATATTGCTTGCTGTACAATCGTTAACTTGGCAACTATCTCTTCATACTCTGATTCATCGAAATCCGAATAAACTTCTTGATATGCTAGAGCTCTAAATTCTGATGGCAACAGAAAAGCCATTTGGATATTAGCCGATGGTTGCATTCTATCGGCTATTTGTTTGGTACGCCACACTTGAGTCTTACCGGATGCCTGAGCCTATTCCATCTCTTTATTCCTTAGGCGTTGCACCCTTCTCTTCTGATTTCTTGTTAAACCTCCTGGGCACCACTGGCTTTCCTGCCACATATATCTTCTTTCAGTGCCTTCTTCTTCATGATAAGCCTAGTCCTGATCAACGACTCTTTTTCCAAGCCAATCATGAACACTTTTATTTTTTAAGCATCGATCCATGTTATTATGATAACATGCATCTTGAGCATGGATAGACCGGCGATTGGTTTAAGACTGTCTATACTTCCGATATTGATTGTTGTATTCTGGACAGTCATGTCTGGTAGGCAATTTCAAACCTTCATTCCAGCAATGTCTGAAGAAAGGACAATTCCAATGTAATTCGGCTTGTTCCCTTTCATACCTTTCTTGCTTCAATTGATGCTGGTACGCTTGATCTTTTAACCACCTCTGATAATCCTTTTCCTTCTGCCGCTGCCACTTATTCAATAGAATCTGAGATGTGACCCGTGACTTTGTCGTCTCTACTTTTGATGTCCTCCCGTGCTCATATCGGCTCTTCTGCTCGGCACGACGTCTCCTAATTTCTCTATACTTGTCAGTCGATATTTGCATCTTAGGATCGACTGTTCTAGCTTCTTTTGATTTGGTTGATGTTAGGACCTTAGTTTTTCCTTTTAATAGCCCAGCATCAACCATGTTTTGATTTCCTGGGAAAGGATTGTCATTAACTTTCATTTTCTGAGGTGTATCAAATTTGAGCCTCCCCTACTGAATAGCTCTCTATATATGCTGCCTGAAGATTCTGCATTCATTAGTGGAATGAGAAGTAGCATTATGGAACTTGCAGAACTTCTTATTCTTCAACTAATCAGGGGGCAACATGACATGACCATCGAGCAACTTGATCTACCCTTTCTCTAGCAAGAAATCAAAGAGTTTATCTAATTTGGTGACATCAAAGTCATAGCTCTCCTCGACTCCTCGTCCCCAAGGATTTGGCACCATCACTGTCTTCTTGCCCCAATTCCATTCAGTTGTAGCAACCTCTTCTTCTTCATCTTCATAGCCGTCATCGACTGAGTATGGATCATAAGCTTCAGCTACTGAGGTACTCTTCTGGAACTGGGTATCTTTGCGCATACTCTGAAATTGGCTATTAAGCGCTACTACTTGTTGAGCCAATTGTCCCAAGTTGTCAAATTCTTGTCCCAGCAACTTTTCTTTCCACATCGGCAGCATTCCTTGAACAGCTAAAGCAGCCAGCTGATCATCGACCAAGTTTAAGGAGAAGCACAAGTTCCTGATCTCTCGAAACCTCTGAAGAAATTCAGTGCCCGATTCATTAGTCTTCTGTCTTATGGTTGTCAGATCGGTAATCTTCTTTTCTCTAGTCCCAGTATAAAAATATGTATGAAACTTCTTCTCTAGGTCAGCCCAATTGGCAATGGAATTGACTGGCAATGATGGAAACCAAGTGAAGGCTGGCCCTGATAAGGATAGAGAGAAGAAACGAACTCGATGGGCATCTTCAACTGATGCTTCGCCCAATTGTGTAAGATACCGACTAACATGTTCTATCGTGCTTGTACTGTCTTGGCTAGTGAACTTAGCGAATTCTAGGAGCCTGTAATTTGTTGGAAGAGTGACCAAATCATACCATTTTGGATATGGGTGTTTGTACGAAAAGGTCAACCATTTTGGCTTCAGACCGAACTAATTCTTTATCATCTCAATCACCCTTAGCAATAACTCATCAGCTTGTGGATTTGGATTCCTCTGCACCTGCTGACCCATATGGGAATTGAAATCTCGTGTGCCTTGATATCCTGGATTTGGCATCATGTGGAGGGTGTTATAATCCGTGCCATAGTGATACCCTTATGGAATTTCAATTTGTTGGGTCCTTTGCTGGATTGCTGCTTGAAGTCTCTGATTATAGATATAAGGATCTATATCTCTATGGATCCTTTAAACTGACGGTCCTATTTTTTGAGCCAACGATGGTATGTGGACTGATGTGCCAAAATTGATCACCTGATTATGACTTTGCCCCGCCGGTTGTTGCACATGCTATACTAGTGGTCCAGGATGGTACTGTGTTTGATTTGCAGTAGTTCCTTGAGTTTGTTCAGATGAACCCTGAACTGTCTAGACATCACCACTACCAGCCAGTGCTGCTTCTTGATGGCTGGTACCGACTTGATTGGTCCCCTAGGTCAACGGATCTAGAATGTTGTAATAAGCCGGTCCGCTTTGACCAACTGGAAATCCATGAATCGCCTCCTTCATGGCGTGGAGGAATACGTCCATGAAAGCTTCGTTATGACTTGATATGGCATCACGAATAGATTTGTCCACAACTTCTTTAAAGAAATGTTTGTCTTCAACTTCAGTTGTGTCCGTCTGCCCGTGTAATAGAACTCTTGGTAGTGGAAATTTCTAAACAATTGTGTTGTCACGTGTTTTAGTGTAGGACAACAAACATTTGTTCTGAAACTCTTCTATAGCTTTGCTGATGATTCCCTTATCTCCATAAGGTAGATCTTCATAATGTAGCATAAGTATGTCGTCATTGTTGTGAACCTCCACGACGATTGTGGGGTCCCACCGGGCGTGCCAGAAACGTGTGTCGACATAGAATTTTCATCCTGTGCCGAGGACACACGCAGCAAGCCAAAAGGGTCCGCTCGATGGAGCAGATCTGCCTAGCTTCCGCGTAGGGGTGGTCGATCCTGCGCGATCCTCCCGACACGGGCCAGTCGATTTGACCCTACATTTGACAAGGACAGAAAGTTCATCAGTAATTAAGGGCGGAACTTGCCGGTGTTGCCAGACAGTCTCGAATGTGCGGCTATGAGAGCCGATATGAAAGGAGATCGACTAAATAGTCGATTCTAGTATATTCATGAGAATAAATCAATTAGAGCTCATGGGGTGTGTAAGAAGAATCGGTTATCATTCAGGATAAATATCATTAATCGAACAGATATTAATCAATGGCAATAAGAAGTCAACAATGATCAGTTTGTGCCGAGCTAATGATTATAAGTAACCGAACCCCTTTTTATATAAAGAAATAATTCAACACCACTTAACCGTTTAATAAAGATAAATCTAATGAACATATTAGATCTCATCTATCATCATGACCAGTGGGGCATGAGGCAGAATCATGCAGGCCGAAGAAATAACAATAGACTCGACGACCCTAACTCATTACTAATATCAGTGGGGCATGAGTCAGAATCACGCAGGCCATAATACAATAATAAGATCATGGGGCTAACATATCTTTCAATGTATCTTTACTTCAACGGTTTCATGATGCGAACTATTTGTGAAAGCGCTCGATATCGGCTAAACAGCCGATTCAGGCATAACACACAGTTAAAATCATGCCTTGCCAGGAATAGATCTACTAAATAACGATCCCCACTCCACGGTGCTAACAGTGGGGTGTGAGGCAGAATCACACAGGCCGTGATAATGGTTCTCGCTAGCCAATAGATCTACTGAAGACGCAACATGCCTTAACCGCATGTTATGCACGATTAAAATTGATGTAAAACAGCCGATAAAACATAACTCATCGTTTAAGGTGTAGATTAGATCAGTTTTAGGTTAGCAAAGGATGGGTCAAATAAGATATAAGGCCGATCTAAATCAATCTCAATCGGGCAGAGTGATATTTGTCGATGGGGAACCCTATGGGGCCCCTATAGACCATACTGCAGGGAGGTAGGCCCTAGTAACAAGGCCTACGCCCAATCGCCAAGAAGAACGCGGAGCAAAGCAACGTGCAAAACTGAAACTCCAACGCAAACTATACAAGGAAAGGCGCCCGAAGCGTAGCTTAGGACTCTAACCTTGTATCCGAATAGGACACAAACAACGCCTCTCAGCGCCTGGACTATAAAGGGCTGGTGAGGGTACCCATTGTAAGAAGAGAACGCATACCCGATACTCAAAACAATACAACGCAAACAGGCTAACGCCAAAACTGGACATAAGGTTATTACTCGACCAAGTCTAGGGCCTGAACCAGTATAAATCATGAGTCTCTTTGCGTAACCGCTGAATTCCGCTATTCGCTGAAGCCCGAACAACTGTCCCGGGTACCCCCGTGGCAGGCTATCGGTGGTAAAACATCGACAGCTGGCGCGCCAGGTAGGGGCTTTCGATGATTTTTTTCTCGAGAGTTCGGCAGACCTCAACCTCAAGATGACCTTTTCGGTGGGAACAACCTTTGTCTTCGGATCCTGGATCTGCAAGGCTGACGGCGACGGCAAGCTTCGTACCCGTCTCCAAGAAGAAAAAGAATTCGATGACAAAGTTCAATACAAACTCGCCGAGAAGATGACGAAACTCTCAACTTCGGATACAACTTAGAATAAGGAAGAAAGCGGATACGAAACCGACTCTGAAAAAGAGATACAACCCGATTCCAAGACAATCTTCACGGCACAAGAGCCAAGCCTAATTGGACTCAGAGACACAACAACGATCACGAAGGGATATGACCCATATGACTCAAAGAAGAACTTGGGAACTTACGGACTGCGCAACGTGGCATCAGTCTATCAACACTTTAACCAAAACAAGATGAACTCAGCAAGAAGAATACTCCTGAAGGGAGCATAAGAAGGGATGATCATGACAGTGACCCTGCAAGATTGTGTGGTGCATTGGCCAGGTTCTTTCACCTCAAGCAAAGTCCAGACTGGCACGCGCGTTGAAGAACTACCTTATCAAGAGGGAAAAGAACTCGGATCTAGTTCAGAAGCTATAGATAGCTCAACCAAATGAAGGATGGAATACCGTACAAGAAGAGCTCGGAAGAGGTATACTGTATACATGGTAGAGCAGTTAGAACAACCTTTGGAACCACCACAGATACCAGATATAAAATCTTCAGACAAATCAGAAGGCAACATCTCACCAGATGAGAAAAGCGATAGCAACGAAAATGATGAGCAAAGACTAGCAAGGTTAAAGAAGAACAAATTGAAAGCTGGAAGGAGGAACCGGGCTAAACAAAGGAAGCAAGTCTGGAATAAATACAAAGCGGAGCTAACGGAATACAACAGAAAGAAGGCGGAAAAAGAAGCCACAAAAAATACAAAAAGGGAAAGAATTGAAGAATTAACAAAGGAGTTGTACACCCTCATGAATAATGGGAAAGCAAAGGAAGACCAGAAGAAAGAAGTCAGGGCATCAGAAAACAACCCGGCGAAGAAATTCCACAGGAGCCACAAAGGGAGCAGCCACCCAAAAAATTGAATTTTCAAAGGATAGGACCAGTAGAAAGTGCTGATATCAACGGAAGGAAGGAACACTACTCAAAGCAACAAGAAAGAGACAAACCAGAATTGAGCCAACGCTACCAAGAAATATCAAGAAGATTTGACAAAGAAGATGACTACGGAGAGTCTGAGTTAAAAGAAGACAGGTCTTATTATAGAAGGCCAAGATCGCCAAATTACGGAAGAACGGAACCATACGACAGATTCCCTTGTTTCGCAGGAAGACTACAAACTTTAAAGCTACCGCACAAGTTTAAACCAGCAAATCATTCCAAGTATGATGGCAAAGTCGAACCAAGACAATGGCTAAGGGTTTACTCCCAATCTATTGAATTAGCTGGAGGAGACGACGACATCAAGGCTCTATTCTTCCCAATGGCCCTTGAAGCAATGCCGCTACAATGGTTTGACAAATTGAGGCCAAGATCAATCAGATATTGGGAAGACTTGCAAGAAGCTTTCTGCAACAACTTCGCTGGCATTAATACCCATCCAATGACTGCAGCCGAATTGAAAGGAGTAAAGCAAAGGAGAGGAGAAAGTCTAAGCGAATACTATAGAAGATTTGGAGAATTCAGGGCTCAAGTCCACGACATTACTGATAGGGAGGTGATAGAGGCCTTTGCAGAAGGAATCTAGGCAAACTGGCAATACAAGGACTATTTCAATGAGAACCCAAGAACAAATGAAGACTTCAAGAGGGTTGTTGAGAAGCTAATTTCGACAGAAGAAAGAACTCGGCACAGATTTGCTAGGGACAACCTAGAGAATAGAAGACCTGATTACAGACAGCAAGACAAAAGACCAAGGCATGACAATATGGTGGCAACCACAGACAACAAAAGAAGATACAATGGCAACTACAACAATAGCAACAACTATAACAACAGCGGTTACAACAGTAATAGCAACTATTAGAGTAACAACTACCGAGGAAGAGCGCCAGAAAACATAGAAAACATGCCGTGTCACATACACCCAGGGGCCAGACACAAGTTAGTTGAATGCAGCACTTTTCAGTGGCAATTCATGAAGAGAGAAAACATGAATCAAAACAACTTGGAGCCAAAGCAAGAAGAATCCAAGAAGGAGGAAAAGAGAGCTGAAGGAGATTATCAAGAACCCCAACGCCAATTAGTGGTTATATTTTCAGGTGTTCCTAACACACGAAGCAAAAGACAAGAGAAAGTAGCTCACAGAGCCATCATGGCAGCGGAACCAGCCATCCCAAGATATCTAGATTGGTCAGAGTACCGCATCCACTTCACAAGAGAAGACCAATGGACCAGTGCAGCAAACGCAGGATGCTACCCGCTGGTACTGGGTCTGACTATTGCAAGAGTAGCAGTTACTAAAGTACTCATCGATGGAGGAGCCAGGCTTAACATAATTTTTGCAGATACTCTCAAAAGGATGAATCTGGATTGTGAAGGTCCAATGACACCCACAAGCACACCATTCTACGGAATAGTACCTGACAGAGCAGCTATGCCCCTTGGACAGATAACCCTACCCGTCACCTTTGGCACACCAGACAAATACTGGATGGAATTCATCAAATTCGAAGTTGCAGACTTTGAATCATGCTACCACGCAATACTTGGGAGACCAGCTTTAACAAAATACATGGCAGTACCACATTATCCATACCTACTGCTCAAGATGCCAACAACAAAGGGCGTATTATCATTGAAAGGAGATCTAAAGAAAGCACATGATTGCGACGTACAAGCAGTACAAATATCCGAAAGATTACAAGATATAAAGGAAGGAAAGGAGATTGCAATGCTAGCCAACGAAATGAACCTAGATGAGATTAAGATACCGGCTAAGAAGCCAAGCAACTTCGCACCACCAAAAGAAGCCGCTACCAAGACTATTGATTTACTGACTGGTGATCCAGAGAAGACGGCAATCATCAGTGCAAATCTCGACCCCAAATAGGAACTCGCGCTCCCCAACTTTCTTCGAGACAACAAAGATATTTTCGCTTGGAAGCCAGCAGACATGCCAGGGGTCCCAAGGGAGTTGGCTGAGCACATAATTGATGTGAACAAAGGGTACAAACCCGTTAAGCAGAAGTTACGAAGATTCGCTCCAGACAGAAAAGCAGCAATCAAAAAAGAGATCACCAAGCTCATGGCAGCAGGATTTATCAGAGAAATAATCAACCCGGATTGCTTGCCAACCCGGTCCTAGTAGAGAAGAAAAATTCAAAAGAATGGCACATGTGCATCGACTACACAGACCTCAACAAACATTGCTCAAAAGATCCATATGTCCCACCAAGAATTGATCAAATCATCGACTCGACAGCAGGATCAACTCTGTTATCCTTTCTAGATTGCTATTCAGGCTATCATCAAATATCCTTAAGAGAAGAAGACCAAAGCAAGACATCGTTCATTGCACCCTTTAGGGCATATTGCTATAAATCAATGCCTTTTGGGCTAAAAATGCAGGGGCAACATATCAAAGAGCAATTCAAACTTGCTTGGGGAGTCAAGTCGGAAGAAATGCAGAAGCATACATTGATGATGTAGTAATCAAGACAAAAGAACCCGGATCATTGATAGAAGACCTCGAGGAGACTTTCAAGAATCTAAAAGCATGGCAGTGGAATCTAAACCCCACAAAGTGTGTTTTTGGGGTACCATCAGGACAACTACTCGGGTTTCTAGTCAGTAACCGAGGAATTGAAGCAAGTACAAAGTAGGTTAAAGCCATCATGGATATGAAACCTCCAAAGAAAGTTAAAGACATACAGAAGCTCACAGGCTGCATGGCAGCACTCAACAGATTCATCTCCCGACTAGGAGAAAAAGGGCTACCTTTCTTCAAATTATTGAAAAAGGCAGGAAATTTTGAATGGACAGAAGAGGCAGAAGAAGCATTCCAAAAGTTAAAAGAATACTTGGCATCATCACCAGTAATGACACCACCAAAAGACAAAGAGGACATGATGCTATACATTACAGCAACCAAGAACGTTGTCAGCACAGCAATTGTGGTTGAGAGAGAACCCGGACACGCATACAAAATGCAAAGACCAGTCTATTACATAAGCGAAGTACTAACAGAATCAAAAGTGAGATACCCACACGTGCAAAAACTACTCTATGCAGTGTTGATATCATCAAGAAAGATGAGACATTATTTCCATGAACACAAGATTACAGTGGTAACCAATTTTCCACTTCAGGACATTCTACGCAACAAAGATGCAACAGGTCAGATATCAAAATGGGCAGTAGAACTCGGTCCTCTCAACCTAGACTTCAAACCAAGAACAGCAATCAAATCTCAAGCATTATCCGACTTCATTGCTGAATAGACAGAAATCAGTCCAAAAGAACCCGAACCAATACTTGATCATTGGAAAATGTATTTTGACGGTTCCCTAAAGTTAGGAGGAGCTGGAGCAGGAGTACTATTCATATCACCAGAAGGGAGACAGTTAAAATATGTGCTACAAATACTTTGGCAGGCAACTAACAATGAGGCAGAATATGAAGCATTAATACACGGTCTAAGAGTTGCAAGCTCGCTTGGGATCAAAAGACTACTTGTCTACGGTGATTCAGCTGTAGTAATCAATCAATTCAACAAGGATTGGGATTGTACAAAAGATAATATGGATGCGTACTGTGCAGAAGTCAGAAAATTGGAGAAAAAATTCCAAGGGCTCGAAATCCATCATGTACTAAGAGATTCCAATGTTGCAGCACATGTGCTAGCCAAATTAGGATCAGATAGAGCAAAAGTACCACCCGATATATTTGTGGAAGAACTCACAGCCCCATCCATCAAACAACTCGGAAACACAGAAAAAGAGAAGGAGACAACAGATCCAATGGAAATAGATCAAGTAGAAGAACCAGACCAGTCAAGACAAATCATGGTCATACAAAGTGATTGGAGACAAACATACATTGATTTTATCAAAGATGAGAAACTACCCGAAGACAAAGCAGAAGCAACCCGGGTTGTACGAAGAAGCAAAAACTACGTTCTAGTGGGGGATAAACTATACAAAAGAGCAGCATCATCAGGAGTACTGCTTAAATGTGTTCCGACAGATAAAGGAAAGGAAATCTTGGACGAAATCCACTCAGGATGCTGTGGAAATCATGCAGCCTCTAGGACACTAGTCGGCAAAGCATTCAGAGCCGATTTCTATTGGCCAACAGCACTCAAAGATGCAGCAGAACTCGTCAGAACATGCAAGAATTGCCAAATGTTTGCTAGGCAATCACATGTGCCGGCTCACAACTTAATATGCATACCACCGGCTTGGCCGTTCTCATGCTGGGGGCTGGATCAAGTCGGACCAATCAAAAAAGCAAAAGGAGGCTTCGAATATATATTTGTGGCAATCGACAAATTTACAAAGTGGATTGAATACAAACCTTTGGTCAAATACAAATGTAGAAAAGCGTTGGAATTCATACAAGACATCATGCATAGGTTCGGCATGCCCAATGAATAATCACGATCTTGGTTCACCATTTACAAAGAAGAGAATTCCAATCTTCGGCAAGAGATTATGGGATAGAAAACGACTTTGCATCAGTAGCACACCCACAGGCCAATGGACAAGTCGAAAGAGCAAATGGACTCATATTACAAGGTTTAAAACCAAGATTACATGAAGATTTGAAAGATTATGGTGGAAAATGGATCGATGAATTACCAAAAGTAGTATGGGGTCTAAGAACCCGGATCGTGAGAAACAACTGGATACTCACCGTTCTTTACGGTCTACGGATCGAGGCGATTACTAGCCGACTTAATATGGCTATCTCCAAGAATAGAACAATATGAAGAAGGCGAAGCGTAAGAAACAAAGGCGGTTAGAAATTGATTCAATAGAAGAAATAAGAGACAATGTAATCATACAAAATGCAAGATATCGGCAAAGGGTTACGAAGACATTATGACAAAAGTACTCAACCCCGATCACTAAAGCACAGGGACTCGATTACTACGACTAATCCGGAAGAAAGATGGACGACACAAACTACTCACCCATGGGAAGGACCCTTCATCGTGAAGACAAAGAACAGGACCCGGCACATACGAGTTGATGACTCGAGATGAAATACTTGTAAAGAACACTTGGCATATCAGCCAGCTCAAAAGATTCTACAATTAAGTACAACAGATTGTACTCAAGTTTCAAGAGAAATAAAACAGAGATTATTCAAGAACAACAACTTCAAATATGAGCCCTGTCCAACAGACAGAACCAACCTGTAATCAGGTTGGGGAAAAAGGGGCTTCCCTGTTAACAGCCAACCCATAAACGGTTGCGCTACACGGGCAATCTTGTCACTCAACCATATGGAGATGGTCTGACTGACGGCCAACGGCCAAATAGCTTCTTGGGTAAGGAGACCCAAGCTAGCATTTGTCACTCTACCATAAAGAGATGGTACGACTGACAGCCCTGTCCAACAGATAGAGCCACCCAACCGTTACTCACAAAAACACAGTCAGACCCAGCCCTTCAGGACCATCGAACCCAGCCAGGGTCTGATCCGACACCCTGGGTGGCCACTACCATAGTGCCACATGTCCCATTCAAAGAGAAACGACCGTTGCCGCCCACATCCTCTTCCACGCGTTGAAATACGCCGTCGGACCCAGCCATCGGACCTGCCGTCGGACCCTCTACAGGGTGAGTTTGACTCGGTCCAGTAAAGTCTAGAGATGGTTAAAACCATCAGACCCTGGTCCGATGCCCTCTATCGGACCCAGTGCATGGTCTGACACCGCCACGTGTTGTGCCAGCGCACGCCTCGCTCTCTCCCGCGCAATGAACAGTGTGCGCGTTCAGTCCGATGCCCTGGACGGCCACTACCGCCGCGCCACGTGTCCCATTCAAAGAGAAACGACCGTTGCCGCCAACGGTCCTCTTCCACGCGTTGAACGATGCCGTCGGACCCAGTCATTGGACTTGTCGTCGGACCCTCTACAGGGTGAGTCCAACGTGGTCAAGTAAGGTCCAGAGACGGTTAAAACCGTCGGACCCAGAGCATGGTCTGATGCCACCACGTGTCGTGCCGATGCACGCCTCGCTCTCTCCCGCGCGACGAACAGTGCGCGCGTTCGGTCCGATGCCACTGGTTGGCGCGGTCCGACATCGCTGCGCCCTCACCCCTATGCTAGGGTTAGCCGTTGGACCTAGGTGGGTAGGGTCCGACGCTGAACCCTCGCTCTTGGTCTCTGTTACGCAGGGGAACCGTCGGACCCAGGGTGAGCCTAGTTCGACGCCCTGGAAAACCTGGGTCCGACGCCCCTGTTTTCTCTCGAGACAAGCGCGATCACTTCACCCTTGTGCATGTGTGCCAACTCCAAGTATTCCACCACATGTGTACGTGAGTTAGCAACATTCTAAGCCAATTTCCAAGGGTGTTAGCACTCACTAGAAACTAAATGCATATGCAATGAGTTAGAACATCTAGTGGCACTTTGATAACCACATTTCACGACGAGTTTCACTCCTCTTAATAGTACAGCTAGCTATCCTAAACACACTCACACCCACTTGGTGTTTTGAGTGCCAAAACAAAAAGCTCCTATCAAATATACCATTGCCTTGAGCCTTTTTGTTTTTCTCTTTCTTCTTTTCCAAGCTTTGAGCACTTAATCATCACCATGGCCTCCACCATCATCATGATCATCGTTCACTTGCTCCATCACTTGGATTAGTACTAACCTATCTCATGTACACTTAGAGCTAAAAGTTAGCACCACTACTACAGAATAAACCATCACTGCCGGCCCTATCATAGCCGGAATTTTAAAACCGACACTGATAGATGCATCATTGTCGATTAGTAAAGAAAAAAGCTATCACTGTCGGATTTTCTAACAAACCGACAGTGATAGATATTATCACTGCCGGTTGGTAATAAAAGTCGGCAGTAATATCTATCACTGTCGGGCTGCATTACCAAACCGCCAGTGATCCATAGGTGTCGGAACCGAAATTTTTATTCATCCTGATTAACTGTCACTGGCGTTCGTGCACTCTCTCCCTCTCAGCTCGCTATCTATCCACAAATATCTGATTCCTGCTCCTCCCAACTCCCCAGAGCTCCTCTTCCCAACCTCCCCAAATCCACCCCAGCACGCTCCAGCCCACCGCGGGCGCTGGCGACCGGTCGGGACCCATCGCGGCACGGGCACGAGGCCACCGCAGGTGCCAGCGAGTGGTCAGACCACGGCGCGGCGCGAGCGCAAATCCACCTAGGCGGGAGCGTGGGCGAGCTGCGCGAGCGCGGATCCACTCTGGCGGCTTCTTCCTCCTGGCACTGGCGAGTGGCTCAGCGCGGATCCAACCGGCGGCTTCCTCCTAGCACCGGCGAGTGGCTCGGCGCAGATCCAATGGTGGCTTCTTCCTGGCGCTGGCGAGCAGCTTGGTGCAGATCTACTCGGCGGATTCATCCTCCTGGCCTCTCCTCCCCTCCCCTCCCTGTATGGTGTATGAATCAATTTGTGGAATATCAATTTGTTGATGAGTTGATGTGTTGAGAGCCCTTCTCTATTGTCTGTGATGTACAAATCGATTTGCGGATGAGTTGATTTGTGATGTGTTGAATCCCTCCTCGTTTGTCTGTGATGTATGAATTGTTTCTTGGATAAACTGCGGTGGTTTCTTGCATGAATTCCTCCTCGTTTGTAATGTATGAATTGTTTCTTGTATGATTTGTGGACGAGCATGCTTGCTGGATTCCTTTTTTTTTAGGCTTATCAGTGTCGGGTGAAGTACCGGCAGTGGTAGCAAACAGGCATCACTGCCGAATAGCCTGTGCCGGTTCAAATTCCGGCAGTGATATGTCCTTTGGAACCGGCAGTGAAGTGCTATTCTAACGTAGTGCACCTAGGATTTCATCGATTATCCAAAACCAAACTAGGGCTTTCAACAATACTTTACTATATACCAACTCAGATGATATAAAAGAGATTTAAGTGGCCATACTATTCCACCTCTTCTATCCCAAATTCCGAATGCAACTTTCATGATTTGAAGATCATCGGTAATATTTCTATTTCAATTTTGCTCTTGCATATGACAAATTTTACTGTTTGAGCAAATATTGCAAAAAAGGGAAAAAAGAGTTCTTATAGTAGTTGCATCTCTGTAAAGGTAAATACCTGTTGCACGTTGATGGGATCCTCCCTGCTGCGATTGACAATATAACTAAGAAATGAATTTCGATAATCCCGAACTTCCATGTATCCATATAATTCAACTGAGTTGTTGTCGATAGAAATTTGAGCCAACTTCAGCAAGAAAATTTGCATCAAGCGACATGGATAATGCACCGTGCAGCTTTCCTGATCTGGTTCGCAATCATCTGTGGGCTCTGATAACGTCATTGGTTCCAACCGTGCTTCACCAAAGATTACATATTATGTCATAACAAACATAAATTAGACAAATACAGATCGATGTTTTTAAGAAAACACACAGTGATTATAATCACATATATCCCTAAAAATATTCCCTCCCTCCCAAAACATAAGGTGCAATTTGTTTAGTTAGAACAAGGCTTTGACCAACAAATACTCTACAAAAATATCATTTATGCGATGTAAAATCATAATCCCGAGGAAGCACTTTTGAATACGAATATAATAACTTTAATTTTGTTTAAAAAAGCTATATAGTGATAGATAGAGTAATATTATTGAAAAGCTTCTTTGTCCTAATAATAAATAAACAAACTACGCCCGTATTATGTTTTAAGGATGGAGGGAATAAATTAACTAGGAGAAAAAACAGGAGAGAAACTTGGATCACTTACTCTTAATAGACCGAAGTTTCTCTTCTTGTATAGAGAACCATCACGGTGTGTGGAATTATCGATGATATCCGCGTGAGATCAGATGTATCGAAATCAATAGGATCACTAAGGATGACTTGTTTGGTTGGAGATCTCGTTTGGTTGTCCTCGTCGCGCCGCTCTATCCATCCCATGGTTGATGCCAAAATGCTCACCTGGGGCACAACTGCAGGTGCAGGAAGAGGAGCCATTGGCATAAGGAAAGGGGCACCAGCGCAAATCCGGCTTACCCCGGCTCTTGGCACCTTTCACTCCAGTGCTCCTCGCAAGCATCCAGGATTTATACGCAGATCTGTGAGATCCCGAGATATATGTGATAATCTGAGACGGACGGCAACTGTAGTATTATTCAAAATATATAAATTTAGGCCGTGTTTAAATCTAGGGTGTAAAATTTTGGTGTGTCAGATCGGGTGTTACATAAGGGTGTCGCATGAAGTGTTCGGATACTAATAAAAAACAAATTACAGAATCGGTCAGTAATCCGCGAGACGAATTTATTAAGCCTAATTAATCCGGCATTAGCATATGTGTGTACTGTAGCACCACATTGTCAAATCATGGACTAATTAGGCTTAAAAGATTCGTCTCGCAAATTAGTCGCAAACCGTGCAATTAGTTATTTTTTCTATATTTAATATTCCATACATGTGTCAAATATTCGATAAAATATGGAGTAAACTTTAGGGGAGAAACTAAACAAGGCCTTAGTTTCCAAGATGGAGAATTTAACTGCTACCAATATCGACTCCAAAACAAATATTAGAAAATACTATCAGGTTCGCCCGAAAGATTGGAAACCCTCAAGAGTCGACACTTGGTTGGTCCCCGTGCATATCTCTACAACTAAAACATTCATAATTATTTCGTTCACAGGTGCAACAGTAAAGTCGCTCGCTCCCATGCATGCATCTCTAGGTACAACACCAAAGTCCCTCGCTCCCATGCATCTGACCTGCCCTCGCCTCCTCGGAACGACCACCGCCGAATCGGCCTCGCCTCCACGGGCCCTCGCCGCCGCCGCCGAATCGGCCCCCAGCTCCGTCCCACCGGCGCGATGAACCTGGCATATCTCCCGCCGGCCGGTCAGCAAGAGGAACCGTGGCCCTGCTTCGCTCGACTGTATAACTCCGGCGAGGAACGGACTCCGCGAAGTCGCTGCTTCCGTCTATCACGGATCCGTCGCAGCGCACGTGTGACGTCGAGTGGTGTGCGGCTTCCAGCAGACCGTTCAACGCGTCTCCAAGCGCTACGGCTCCATCCGCGAGCTCGAGGCCGAGAGCGCCGTTGCAGCCGGCGGGCCGTGGGCTTCGGAGATCTCGAGATCACGCATCACCTCCGGGCGCTGCTCCTCTGGCCGCGTCGCCTCCACCCGCTCGTACATCCCGGCCGCTGTAGCTCCTCCCGACGCCTCCAAGGTGCTCCCCGTCACCAACGAGGACACAGTGAGTCTTGGTGGCTTCCTCCCTGGGGAGGAGCAGCTTGTTGCCGTATTCTCATATCCTTTTTTTTTGCAATTTTTGGAATCTGTGGAACCCGATCTATGTTAAAAAAATCACCCATTAGCTGCTCAACCATATTACTATGCGTCATCAACTGAATGGCTTTTTGGAATCTATAGAACGATACTGATGAGCATGTATCCTGACAATCATTCTAAATGCTTTCAAACTCAAAGTGTATGGAAGCATAGGCTTTGCTTTATTAAATTTTGTGTACGGAAGCAGGCAAAGTATGTTGGTCAGTACAGAGTTATTGATTATGATTCGTTAGCGGCTTATTATCTCTGTTCACTTCCTTGCTCTGTTTTGCTATTTGTTAATTCTACTAAACTTTGCTCGACTGGGGTTCATGCAACAGCAATACTGAATTTATCTAATTCTTTGGCATAGCAGAGTAAGGGTATGAACTGAATATTTGTCTTACTATTAAACTTAAGATTTGGATAGCAACGGTTGTAGATGCATATATGAACTTCTGAATACTAGAATCCCCTAGCTTGTGTTTCATGTTCTGATGGAGCAAAGAGTCATTTAAAAAAAGGCAGTGGTAGCAAGTCAAGCATTTCGTGCTTTCCTTTGTTTTGTTTTGTTTTGTTTTTTATTATTGTGATTTCCTTTGATTATTCTGAAGTTAGCCAAACCAGTAAGCGAGTCCTGTTAATGGCTTACTGAAATATTCCCCTCCTTATTTTGCAGCAAAACCATCCTTTGAATTGTCTGGGACGCTTACTGAAAGACCAACAAAGTTACAGGTGCTTATCTAGAGATCTTGTATATTTAAGTGCTCACAGGCTTACACCTGTGCTAAGGTTACTGAGGCTAACTTCGTCGCATTCACCTCATCTAAGGTCCATGTTTCATGGTATCTGTCTACAATGCCGATTGACACTAACCGCAGGTTTGCTGTTAGTTATGAATTTTGCCTTCTTCGATGGATCATGTGCTCACTGGTACGTCTAATCCAGTACAGTATTTGGGTTGCTTCAACTGTAGCAAAATGTTTTTTTTCTCAATACATTTGAGTTGGAGCATTTAACTGAGTAATAAGCAATTTAATTTTGCATTCAATTACGTGAATTATGGGGTACTGTAACACCCTAAAATTTGCATTATTCCAAGAATAGCTAAATTGATTTATCTAAAGCATTTATGTGAGCATTCAAACATAGGAAAGTAATATTTTTTATAAAACTAAAATCAAATATAAGATTAGCTACAAGTGATGCATACATGCTGCTGCATATTTATTTTTGTGATGAATGGTTTTGATTCAAAGCCAAATGAATTCAAAATCTAATTGAAAATGAATTTGGAAAATTGTTGGAAAAAGGAAAAGAATTATTTTTTTCCTCTCCCTCCCTTCCTTGATTCTCGGCCCGCTCCTCCCGCCAGCCCAGCTCACTCTCCCCTCCCCCTTCTTCTCATTTCTGGCCGAGGCCCAGCCCAGCGCCGGCCGCCCGCCTCTCCCCTTCCTCCTTCCTTCCTGGGCTGGCCCAAGTCGCGCGCGCCGCTGGAAACCGCAGCCGCACCTTCCTCTCTCGCTGCCAGCCGGGCCCACTGGTCAGTTTCCCCTTCCTCCCAGAATCATTGTGCGGTCAAGCCAAGCGCAACAAGCTGCCGCTCCACGCTCCACGTGGTGGCGCGCCCCCACGCCCGGCCTCTTTTTAAGCGGCCGAGCCCCCAAGGCCCCTCCCTCTCACTCCCCGCTCCGGTTCCTTTTCTTCGACACGCATCGGAGGTCATGAACTGCTGCACGGTGAAGCCCAAATGGTCCACCGAGCTCGAAACCGCCGTAACCCGCCTTCCCCGAGCCATCTCCGACCCCTTTGTTCCCCGCGGTGAGACCCCCATACTCCCCTCTACCTCCCCATGCCGTTTAATTTGAGTTTGGTGGCTTCTAGCGCCATAGCCGCGAGCGCCGATAGCTCTTCGCCGCCGGCCATGGCGACCGCCGCCTCGGCCTTCTCCTCCGGCCACCTTCTCGACCTGGACATGTTCGCGAGAACCCCCTCCATCTCCCGGTGCTCTCGGTTCATCGAACCGTGGACCGTGGCTCCCGAACCGAGCTCAACTGCGAGTCCTCGCCATCGGCCATGGCTGACCCGCCGCCGGAATCACTGTTCCGGCCGGCCACTCCTTCCTCTCCTCTGATTTTAATCCTAGCCGTCCATCGCGTGATCAAAGGCCCTAGGATGGCCGATACCCTTTCGCCGTGGCAAATTTCTAAAGAGAACCTCCCTTTTCCTGAAATAAAACCCGCCGTCTTGAGCGTATTTCCCCGTGTACGCTTTCTCATTTAGAAAGCGTACAGTTAACTGTCTTAGTTCAAAGTACGTTTTCAGTATTTTACAGAAATGCCATTTGAACAGTTTTGCTTATAAAATCATCGTTTTAGCTCCGAATTGAACCGTTCAAATTGCGTTAGCTTTGTAATTTCATTATCTACATGTTAGTACCACTGTTAATCAAGTTTGCAACTTTTAAATTTCATAGTTAGAGTTAATTAAATATATTGCTATAGGGAATCCCGTTTAAATCATAACTTTCACATTTTAGCTCCGTTTTTCGTGAACTTCGCGTTGACGTGATCGTAGCGAGACGTAGATTATTTTCATAAATATTTTATCTTGTTTTCTATACTATTGGTGTACTATTCTAATTGTAGGAATGTTTGCTTTGCATGAATGCCTTTGGAATGTTGTATGTTGACTTGTTGGTCGCGTTCAGACGGTGAGGAGAACGTTGGAGACCAAGAATTCTTCGACGACCAGCAGGACCAGCAAGAGTTTGTGAACCAAGGCAAGTATAGCATGGGATTTACCTTGATGCCTATTCACCATTATTAATTACTCATTTGCATGTGTCTAATTTTGATACCCGTAAGGACATCCTAGTGATTGATTATCCTGTTCCTTGTCTCCTATGGGTTATTTGCATATGGGTAGATTGCTAGTGCTCTAACTGAACATGATCTATAAGATGGTGAATGATTCTATGGAACTAAAAGTATAACATGAGTTATAACAACTGTTCCATAGGGTGAAGGTGCAAATGACTTTTGATCATGTTGCCCCTGGCCCTCCATAAGGACTTATCTGTCGGCAAAAGCTGGGATTGATAGTGCAACCGGGAGAGTCATATGGCTCTGACTTTAGCTCAGTAATGGGACCTTTTCTAGCTAGTTAGAGGTTACCTTTATGGCTCAAAAGGGGCTTGCCACGTTGGGTATAGGGCTGCCTCTGTTCCTATGTGTATAGCCGCAATGGATATGTGCCATAGGAAAGGGGGGTTCCTACATCTGCCTGCCAAGGAAACCTAGCGGCCCTAACTTGTTAGAGAAACCTATGAAATGGCTTCATAGTGTACCCTGCCCGCTCACCTTGAGAGTGACATGGGAGTAATTAACCCGGGCATATGGGAATCACGACTTGCGGTGAATGTGCACCATCTCTGCAGAGGGTAACAAACTGTTATAACAATCGTGTTGATGGTCACGAGCGGTGAAAGGTCCTAATGGCTAGAGGGGGGTGAATAGCCTAATAAAATTCTACAACAACACTTAACAAAATGTGTTAGACAATTTTGCGGCGAAGCGAGTGTTGCGCTAGCCTACTAAAATGCAAGCCACCTACCTCAATTCTATTTTGAACAGTGTATGTCCACACAATAGCTATGACACTTAGCTAAATTAGTGTGCTCTCAAAGACTAACTAAAGAGCAACACTAATCAAACAAACAAGCTCTCACAACTAGCTACACTAAAGAGCTTGATAAATAGTTTGCGGTAATGTAAGAGTGAGCAAGAGAGTTATACCGCCGTGTAGTGGTAGGAACCAATCAATCACAATAATGAATACCAACGTAGACCAATCACCTCGGAGTCAAATGATGAACACAATGATTTTTACCGAGGTTCACTTGCTTGCCGGGAAGCTAGTCCTCGTTGTGGCGATTCACTCACTTGGAGGTTCACACACTGATTGGCATCACTCGCCAAACCCTCAATAGGGTGCCGCACAACCAACACAAGATGAGGATCACGCAAGCCACAAGCAATTTACTAGAGTACCTTTTGGCGCTCCGCCGGGGAAAGGTCAAGAACCCCTCACAATCACCACGATCGGAGTCGGAGACAATCACCTCCTCCACTCAACGATCCTTGCTGCTCCAAGCCGTCTAGGTGGCGGCAACCACCAAGAGTAACAAGCGAAATCCACAGCGAAACACGATCACTAAGTGCCTCTAGATGCAATCACTCAAGCAATGCACTTGGATCACTCCCAATCTCACTATGATGATGAGTCAATGATGTAGATGAGTGGGAGTCCTTTAGCTAGGCTCACAAGGTTGCTATGTCAACGAAAATGTGCAAGAGTGCTCCCTTGAGCCGGCCATGGGGCAATAAATAGAGCCCCAATCAAATAGAGCCGTTATACCCCTTCACTGGGCAAAACGCGGCGCTCGACCGACGCCCACGGTCATCTTGACGAGATCTTGGCCCTCGGCGTCTGTCGCCGATGGACGCCACGCGTCACCAGCTTCAAACGCTGTTCGTCAGATTTCAACGGCTACTGAAGCTGATCGGACGCTCTCAGAAAAGTGACCGGACGCTGAAGCCCCAGCGTTGATGTCGTTTCGATAAGCTCCCGAGGCATGTTTTTTTCGGACGACGCGTCCGGTCCACCTTGACCGGACGCAGCCAAGCGTCGGTGCTCAACCCTAGCCATCGTGTTGTCGGACACTCGATCGGACGCAGAGATTTCAGCGTCCGGTCATTGAGTGACTCAATATGTCCGGTCGATGAGACCGACGCCGCCAACATCATTCGATCAACTCCATTTCAACTCTTACTTCTTCACCCTTGCTCAAGTATGCCAACCACCAAGAATTTTGCATCCGGCGCAATAGAAAATAGACATTTCATTTTCCCAAAAGCGCCGAATCCCGCCGAGCTTGCTCGGCGGGAGGGAGAGAGGGACCCAAACCCATCTCAACCCTACAAACACCTTGTGCACATGTGGTAGCATATTTACACAAATATTATCAAGGGTGTTAGCACTCCACTAGATCCTAAATGCATATGCAATGAGTTAGAGCATCTAGTGGCACTTTGATAACCGCATTCCGATACGAGTTTCACCCCTCTTAATAGTACGGCTATCAAACCTAAATGTGATCACACTCTCTAAGTGTCTTGATCACCAAAATAAAATAGCTCCTACTAGTTATACCTTTGCCTTGAGCTTTTTGTTTTTCTCTTTCTTCTCTTCAAGTTTAAGCCCTTGATCATCTCCATGCTATCACCATTGTCATGTTATGATCTTCATTTGCTTCTCTACTTGAAGTGTGCTACCTATCTCATGATCACTTGATGAACTAGGTTAGCACTTAGGGTTTCATCAATTCACCAAAACCAAACTAGAGTTTTCAATCTCCCCCTTTTTGGTAATTGATGACAACCCTTATACAAAGATAGGAATTGAAATTCAATTGAATCCATGTTGCTTGTCCAAACATATTTACCATGTGTAAAAAGATATGGACAAGTTTCATGAATTCTAAGTGATAGCAATTGCTCCCCCTACATATGTGCTAAGAGTTTGGATTGAAGCTTGCACATATGCTTAGATAGGAAATGTAGGAGTCAATGTCTACCATATGATGCTAAGGTATAAAAGATTGACCTTTGAAGCGTGATACCAATCGGAGTGCACCAATATACCATCATTAGCACCATGGTTAGCTCAATACCACTTAGAAATATTTGGAAGTGAAATCACTAGATATCCTATGCATGCTAGTTTGCATTTCATCATTCAAATCTACAACTAGCATACATCACACAAGCATGGATATTATAAATATGGAACTTATGCCATGCAAGCAAACATATGAAATGCACGTTCAAATGCACCATACAAGTTCGTGAGCTTGCTCCCCCTACTTGTGTGCTCAAAATTTTAGTTGATCCCTTTCCTTTGTTATATCTCTCCCCCTTATCCCCTTTATCTTTGTTTCTCTCCCCCTTTGTCATCAATGACCACAAAGGTTCTAAATACAATTACTTGTAGGGTCGAGATTATCAATGTCAATCAATGGGGTGAGGGTTATTTTCCCAAATTTGGTTCAATTCTAGATTATTTCCCAAAGATATTTAACTCGGTTTGATCCAAGGACAAGCTTCTTCACACCTCCAAATAAGGGTTATCTTGTACCATATTGAGTTAAACACTTATAGTTCATTTTCTAGATTAAACACTAGGTTTACAAGCCCATAAACATGTCATATGCCATCACTAGATCAAGTCAAGCATAGAAGCAATAGTGATACCATATTGACATCAAAATTCATTTGATTTTCATGAATGAGCCTAATAAGATAGAACCACTTGCAAGGTCCTAATGAGATTGAAAATATGACTAGATGCACTAATCATGTCCTTAGCAAGAATGTATGTCATGCCAATCAACTTTTACCTTAGATTGCTCGAAGGAGAGGCATGTCATATGAGTGGGGGTTGCATCAACACATATTTGAGAAATCCAATATATTCAACTCATTTCTTAGCTTGCAAAACCTTTTCTCATCCAATGGCTTGGTGAATATATCGGCAAGTTGATCTTTGGTGCCTACACTCTCAATGCAAATGTCCCCTTTTTGTTGGTGATCTCTTATGAAATGGTGGCGGACATCAATGTGCTTTGTTCTTGCATGTTGCACCGGATTGTTGGTTAGCTTGATTGCACTCTCATTGTCACATAGCAATGGCACTTTCTTGAACTTGATT
Source organism: Miscanthus lutarioriparius (assembly GCA_904845875.1). NCBI lineage: Eukaryota > Viridiplantae > Streptophyta > Magnoliopsida > Poales > Poaceae > Miscanthus > Miscanthus lutarioriparius. The sequence continues at coordinate 90,799,614 of CAJGYO010000010.1, read as the reverse complement.
CCAAAATCACTCAAAGTGGCCTTCATCCAAAGTATTTGTGCACAACAACTACCGACGGATATGTATTCGGCTTTGGTGGTTGATAATGCAACACTATTTTGCTTCTTTGATGACCATGAAACAAGTGATCTTCCCAACAATTGACATGTGCCCGATGTGCTCTTCCTTTCAACCTTGCATCCCGCATAATCCGAGTCGGAGTAACCAACTAGCTCAAACTTTGCTCCTTTGGGATACCACAAACCAACATTTGGTGTATGCTTCAAGTACCTCAATATCCTCTTTGTAGCCTTCAAATGACTTTCTCTTGGTGAGGCTTGAAATCTTGCACACATGCATACACTAAACATGACATCCGGCCTTGATGCGGTCACATAGAGTAGGCTTCCAATCATAGACCGATACAACTTTTGATTCACCATGTTTCCACTTGCATCACTATCCAAGTTGCCATTGGTTCTCATTGGTGTGCTAATGACTTTGCTATCAATCATTCCAAACTTCTTGATCATGTCCTTGATGTACTTGCCTTGACTCACAAATGTACCATTCTTCAATTGCTTGATTTGAAGACCAAGGAAGTAATTCAACTCTCCAATCATGGACATCTCAAACTCATTAGCCATCATCTTACCAAACTCATCACAAAATTCTTGATTGGTTGATCCAAATATGATGTCATCTACATAGATTTGCAATACAAATTGATCTTTTCCAATCTTCTTGATGAAAAGAGTGGTGTCAACCTTGCCCATTGTGAACCCTTTAGAGAGTAGGAAGTCCCTCAATCTCTCATACCATGCTCTAGGTGCTTGCTTCAAGCCATACAATGCTTTCTTCAACTTGTACACATGGTTGGGCTTCTTATCATCTTCAAAACCGGGAGGTTGCTCAACATATACTTCTTCATTGATATAACCATTGAGAAATGCACTCTTAACATCCATTTGATAGAGCTTGATGTTGTGGGCACAAGCATAGGCTAACAAGATTCTAATTGCTTCCAATCTTGCAACCGGGGCATAAGTTTCTCCAAAGTCAAGACCTTCAATTTGTGTATAGCCTTGTGCTACCAATCTTGCTTTGTTCCTTACAACTATCCCATCTTGATCTTGCTTGTTTCTAAAGACCCATTTGGTTCCAATCACATTGTGTCCCTTTGGTCTTTCTACCAATTCCCATACTTGATTTCTTGTGAAGTTGTTCAATTCTTCATGCATAGCATTCACCCAATCAACATCCTTCAAAGCTTCATCTATCTTCTTTGGTTCAATGGATGACACAAAAGAGAAGTGTTCACAAAATGATGCCAATCTTGATCTTGTTTGTACACCTCTTGAAATATCTCCAATGATTGTATCCAAAGGATGATCTCTTGCAATACTTGTTGCTTGAAGGATTGGAACTTGATTGCTTGCACTTGCTTGATCATTTGGTTGAGATGATGTACTAGTCATTTGATCTTGATCAATATCATGAGAGTCACTTGCACTAGCTTGATTTGTATCATCTTGCACATTAGAGTTGGAGAGCACTTGCACTTGATCATCTTCATCATCAATCACTTGCCTAGGCCTCAATTCACCAATATCCATGTTCTTCATGGCATTTGAAAGTTGAATGCCTCTAACATCTTCCAAGTTCTCATTCTCTACTTGTGAACCCTTGGTTTCATCAAATTCAACATCATGAACTTCCTCAAGAGTACCACTATCCAAATTCCAAACTCTATATGGTTTGCTTGTGGTGGAATAACCAAGTAGGAATCCTTCATCACATTTCTTATCAAACTTGCCCAATCTTGTGCCTTTCTTCAAGATATAGCATTTGCAACCAAAGACCCGAAAATATGCAATGTTGGGCTTTCTACCATTCAAGAGCTCATATGGTGTCTTCTCTTTCAATCGGTGACAATAGAGGCGGTTGCTATAATAGCAAGCCGTGTTGATAGCTTCGGCCCAAAAAGATTGACTCACATTGTACTCACTAAGCATAGACCTTGCCATATCAATGAGTGTTCTATTCTTTCTCTTAACAAGGCCATTTGATTGAGGTGTGTACTTGGCCGAGAATTGATGTCTAATTCCAAATTCATCACATAACTCATCAATTCTAGTGTTCTTAAACTCACTACCATTGTCACTTCTAACTCTCTTGATGGTTGTTTCAAATTCATTGTGAATGCCTTTGACAAATGATTTGAATGTTGCAAATACATCACTTTTGTCTACTAGAAAGAATACCCATGTGTATCTAGTGTAGTCATCCACTATCACAAATCCATATTTATTTCCACCGATACTAGTGTATTGTGTTGGCCCAAACAAATCCATGTGCAATAACTCAAATGCTTTACTAGTGCTCATCATGCTTTTCTTAGGATGGGTGTTTCCAACTTGTTTGTCGGCTTGACAAGAGCTACAAAGCTTATCCTTTTCAAACACAACATCTTTCAATCCTTTAACTAAGTCATGCTTAATCAATCTATTCAATTGTTTCATTCCAACATGACCAAGCCTTCTATGCCATAACCAACCCATGCTAGACTTAGTGAACAAGCATGTAGATAATCTAGCTTCACTAGCATTGAAATCAACCAAGTATAGATTCTCATATCTAAAGCCTTTGAAGATCAAGTTAGAGCCATCTACACTTATGATTTCTACATCATCTACCCCAAATATGCATTTGAATCCAAGATCACACAATTGAGCCACGGATAGCAAATTGAAGTTCAAGCTCTCTACTAGCAACACATTGGATATGCTCAAGTCATTGGATATTGCAATCTTACCAAGCCCTTTGACCTTGCCTTTGCCATTGTCACCAAATGTGATACTATCATAGCCATCATTGCCATTGGTGTTGATTGAGTTGAACATTCTTGCATCACCGGTCATGTGTTGAGTGCACCCACTATCAAGAACCCAATGCCTTCCTCCGGCTTTGTAATTGACCTACAAAAGAAGATCAATTCTTTTTAGGTACCCAAACTTGCTTGGGTCCTTGAAGGTTAGTAACCAAGCTCTTTGGCACCCAAATGGCTTTCTTCTTTGAGCCCATCCATGGTTTACCAATGAACTTAGCATGAACACCATTTGCACCTTTTCTAAGCATATAACATGAATCTAGCTTAATAAAGGATACATTAGCATTATTTCTCTTATTGGTGCATTCATGCTCTTTGTGACCAACTTGCTTGCAACTAGTGCAAAACTGACCATTGTTCTTCACAAAACTAGTCTTGTGAGGAGCAAAGGCCGCCTTGCCTTTCTTGGGGGTATAGCCCAATCCCTCTTTGTAGAGAGAAGCTCTTTGGCTACCCAAGCACATAAGCAAGCGGTCCTCACCACCATAAGCCTTAGCCAAGGTGTGAGTGAGCTTAGTTACCTCCTTCTTGAGGTTCTCATTTTCAACCACTAGTGTGGTATCACAAGTGTGATCATCACTACTAGATGAGATGGAAGTAGTAGTGTTACAACAAGGGTTAGTTGTAGGAATAATGATAGGCATAGATAGTGATGTATCAATTAAATCACAAGTTAAACCTACATTGCAAGTTTCAACATGCTTCTTTTTAGTTTGCTCATCAAGCAAAGAAGAATGAGCTTTTTCAAGCTTTTTGTGAGCCTTGCAAAGCTTCTCATGGGCATCCTCTTGCCTCTCATGAGATGCATTGAGCTCATCAAAGGCTTGCTTAAGGGCTTTTACTTCCTTACGCAAGCTTTTGCATTCCTTTCTTGAGATGTTAAAGTGTTCTCTAGCATCTTCTAGCATGTCAATTAATTCATTTTTAGTAGGTTCATCATCATCATTATCACTATCACTATCATGTTCACTCTCACTTTCATCATCATAAGTTTGTACCTTGGTGGCCTTAGCCATGAAGCATGATGGAGAGTCGAAGAGAGAAGGCTTCTCATTGATTGCTATGCTTGCAAGTGCCTTCTTCTTGGTGGTCTTGTTGTCATCACTATCATCATCATCACTTGTGGAAGCATCACTATCCTAAGTGACTACATATGAACCACCCTTCTTCTTTTTGAAGGACATCTTGTCCTTCTTATCTTTCTTTTCTTTCCACTCCTTCTTCTTGTTCTTGTTGTCATCATCTTTCTCACTATTGTATGGACATTTGCTAAAATGCAAGCCACCTACCTCAATTCTATTTTGAATAGTGTATGTCCACACAATAGCTATGACACTTAGCTCAATTAGTGTGCTCTCAAAGACTAACTAAACAGCAACACTAATCAAACAAACAAGCTCTCACAACTAGCTACACTAAAGAGCTTGATAAATAGTTTGCGGTAATGTAAGAGTGAGCAAGAGAGTTATACCGCCGTGTAGTAGTAGGAACCAATCAATCACAATAATGAATACCAATGTAGACCAATCACCTCGGAGTCAAATGATGAACACAATGATTTTTACCGAGGTTCACTTGCTTGCCGGGAAGCTAGTCCTCGTTGTGGCGATTCACTCACTTGGAGGTTCACGCGCTGATTGGCATCACTCGCTAAACCCTCAATAGGGTGCCGCACAACCAACACAAGATGAGGATCACACAAGCCACAAGCAATTTACTAGAGTACCTTTTGGCGCTCCGCCGGGGAAAGGTCAAGAACCCCTCACAATCACCACGATCGGAGTCGGAGACAATCACCTCCTCCACTCAACGATCCTTGCTGCTCCAAGCCGTCTAGGTGGCGGCAACCACCAAGAGTAACAAGCGAAATCCGCAACGAAACACGATCACTAAGTGCCTCTAGATGCAATCACTCAAGCAATGCACTTGGATCACTCCCAATCTCACTATGATGATGAGTCAATGATGTAGATGAGTGGGAGTCCTTTAGCTAGGCTCACAAGGTTGCTATGTCAATGAAAATGTGCAAGAGTGCTCCCTTGAGCCGGCCATGGGGCTATAAATAGAGCCCCAATCAAATAGAGCCATTATACCCCTTCACTGGGCAAAACGCGCTCTGACCGGACGCTCCGGTTATACTGACCGGACGCTGGCCCTCAGCGTCCGGTCGCCCGATGGACGCCACGCGTCACCAGCTTCAAACGCTGTTCGTCAGATTTCAACGGTTGCGAAGCTGACCGGACGCTCCGGTAAAACTGACCGGACGCTGAAGCCCCAGCGTCTGGTCGTTTCCAGTAAGCTCCCCGAGGCATGTTTTTTCGACCGGACACGTTCGGTCCACCTTGACCGGAAGCAGCCAGCGTCCGGTGCTCAACCCTAGCCACTGTGCCGTCTGACAGCTCGACCGGACGCAGCCTTTCATCGTCCGGTCGCTGAGTGACCCAGCGTCCGGTCAGTAGACCGATGCCAGCATCATTTCGATCAACTCCATTTCAACTCTTACTTCTTCACCCTTGCTCAAGTATGCCAACCACTAAGAATTTTGCATCCGGCGCAATAGAAAATAGACATTTCATTTTCCCAAAAGCGCCGAATATGCAATGAGTTTCACCCCTACAAACACCTTGTGCACATGTGGTAGCATATTTACACAAATATTATCAAGGGTGTTAGCACTCCACTAGATCCTAAATGCATATGCAATGAGTTAGAGCATCTAGTGGCACTTTGATAACCGCATTCCGATACGAGTTTCACCCCTCTTAATAGTACGACTATCAAACCTAAATGTGATCACACTCTCTAAGTGTCTTGATCACCAAAATAAAATAGCTCCTACAAGTTATACCTTTGCCTTGAGCTTTTTGTTTTTCTCTTTCTTCTCTTCAAGTTTAAGCCCTTGATCATCTCCATGCTATCACCATTGTCATGTATGATCTTCATTTGCTTCTCTACTTGAAGTGTGCTACCTATCTCATGATCACTTGATGAACTAGGTTAGCACTTAGGGTTTCATCGATTTACCAAAACCAAACTAGAGTTTTCAAGCGGCCCGGAAAACTCACAGAATAACTGGTTACTTGTTGATGATCAATTAAGATGTTCTATGATGATTTATGATACACTTGACCCTGATATCTGTTCATATGGGATTAAATGGGAGCTTAAGCATAATTTGATAATACCTGAGAATAAAAGCTTGACTTACTAAAAATGCCAACTACAATAAATCAGTGTCAACCTTTTTGAGCTTCATAACCCCATGTTAACTTGTTAAGTACGGGATGTACTTACGCTTATTTATTTTCTTTATTTGGATAAAAATCCCGGATGGGTAACAGATGACAACGGGTATGAGGAATTTCCTGAGGATTTTTAGGCTTGTGGTCAACCAGTTGACCTTCCCTGTGATGAAGCTCCACGAGAGAGTTATCTTTTTATATTCCGCTGTGTGATGTAAGATTAAGTTATATTATGGATCTGATGTAAGAGACACCGTGATGATACTTTATGTAATTTGTTAGCTTGTGTGTGTGATTGATCCCTAGGCACACACGAGTTTTATGCATTCAATTTTATCCTTAAAATTGGGTGTGACAAATTGGTATCAGAGCCGTGTTGACTGTAGGACGCAAGCCTAGTTAGAAAACGGTCGTTTTAGCATCTTTGCTGCTCTGGTTTCTTGCTTACTATCTTATTATTGTTATTTTATTAAAACATTTATGCTTTTCATACCTTAATCTATTATATAAAATTGTTGATTCTAATTCTATCTCACTTTAAATCTATAGATGTCTCATAACCCAAAGACTGCCCGACTCAGCACTGCTGGCTATCGTGCCCTGTTCACCCCACGAGCTCCACAGGCGGAGAAGGAGATTGTGATCATCTCTGACGATGAGGAGATGGCTACCCCGACACCTTCACCTGCTCCTGCTCCAGCTGTCACACTGGTCTATCCTGTCGTAGCTACACCTAAGGAGTCGACGGCTATTTCCCCTACACCTGCACCATCCCCAGCTGTCCCCATGGTGGATGAGGAGATAGGCTGGAAGTGCAAGTACTACTTCAAGCCAGCCCCAGAGACGGCCTACTACCACACCCTCCTCACTCACGTGCTGGACGACTACTACCCCGACCTGCACGCCTCCATCAGCTACCACTGTGTAGAGTACCAGCATCCATTGGAGGCCACCTTCTGGAAGGTAGAGCTGGTGGTCACCGCTTGGAACGACATCAAGAATGGACATGAGGTGGAGACTGTCCACCGTGCCACTGCCAGGAGGGCCTATGCCTTGGATGGCATGGAAGATGCAGCACAGGCCGCCTACATCCACTACCATGGTCGTCGCTTTGAGGCCATGAGGGAGGATCGTTTCAGGTTCCTTCCTCACAATGATCATGAGGGTGTTTGGCAGGTCTTGGCTCCACCAGAGAGTGACCCAACTCTGGAAGCAACGGTGCAGCATGTCCATGCTATGCAGGGGGTGGATGAGGAAGTCAAAGGAGAACTGCGTGCATCCCAGAGGGCTGAGAGACGCCTCCAGAAGCAAGTGGATGAACTTTGAGCTCAACTTGGTCAGCCATCGATCTACAAGAAGAAGCGCCGGTCCTTCACCATGATTGACACCACTCCATAGGTGTTAGGTGCCTTGATTTAGATTACCACGTCGTTAGTTCGTGTTTCGTATTTAGTCTTGTTTGGTCTTGTGAACTTGGATGATTAGATGTTTAATTTGTGAACTTGGTTGATTTGGTATTTGTTGATTGCTGGAAGTTTGTGGGCATGTCCACAACTTCCTTAGATTGGAACCTTAAGATTAGATGAAATCTTAATGCAGATGGTTTGCTTTATCTTATCTCTGATGTGCTGTTTTCTGGAGCAGCCTGTGATCTTTATCTTGTATCTCGAAATCTGGGCTGTCAAAAATTCTGAATTTTTTGTGGAGACAACTAGACTTCTGTATCTTTCAAATGTCTCTGGAATCACGTCAATATCTGTTCAGGTTTGTGAGATCTAACTGTCACAAGTTGATGTTCCTGCGCAGTCTGGAACCCAGAACAGATTCGGTTTAGCTCAACTTTTGACCATGTGTGTGGCAGAATCTGTAAAAGTGATCTAAATAAAAGTTGTAGTTGGTCTCCTAAGCTTTCCAACCGTTCTTGGTACACCTCTGTTGGATCTCTGAAACTCGAGTTATAACAGTTTTACTGAACTGCTTAATTTGAATCTTGTGCAGAAAATTCTCAGCATTGTTTCTTATCTTTTGTAAGCTCTTTATAATTTGGAAAATCTCTAAATTTTGCGCATTTGTTGGAAAACAGATGGCCGCAAGAGGAGGAAGAGGCAGAGGCCGTGGTCGTGGACGTGATGCTCTCATAAATCCACCACCACCGCCACATGTGACCATGGAACAAATATTGGGAATGCAAGCGCAGTTGATGCAAGCTATGATGCAGCGCTTGGACAATGAACCTGCAAGAGGACCACCACCTGTTCAGGTCAGAGATAAGCGTGGAGAGTTTATGAAGGGTCGTCCACCGGTGTTCACTCATGCCTCAGACCCTATGGAGGCAGATGATTGGCTGCGTGCTGTAGAGAAGCAACTTAACATAGCACAATGCAACGATCTAGAGAAGGTGTTGTATGCTTCTGGTCAACTCCAGGGAGCAGCTCAGGATTGGTGGGATTCTTTCCAATATGGACGTCCCAACAATGCTCCTGCTATCACCTGGTAGGAATTCAAGGACAATTTCTAGTCTTATCATATCCCTGATGGCCTCGTGGAATTGAAGCAGGAGGAATTCAGGTCCCTCAAACAAGGATCCATGACTGTGGCAGAGTATCGTGACAAGTTTGCTCAACTGTCACGCTATGCTCCAAATGATGTGGCTGAGGACAAGGATAAGCAACGCCGTTTCCTCAAGGGACTCTATGATGGACTGCAGCTTCAACTGATGTCCAACACTTACCCTAACTTTCAGTCATTAGTGAACCGCGCTATTGTGATTGACGATAAGTGCAAAGAGATGGAAGCCAAGAAGAGGAGGCTTCAAGGGCAAGCTTCTGGAAGTAACACCCGCCCGCGTGCCTATCCCCAGCAGGGTTTTCAGCAAAGGAATCCAGGACCAACTAACCAGGAAAACCGTGGTCAGTATCCTCAACGGAACCAGTTCTAGCAACACCCTCAGTACCAGCAACAGTATGGTAATCAGCGTCCCCCGCAACAGACTGGCAATCCAGCAACACACTAGGGACCATCCAAAAATGCTCCTGTGAAGAGTGGTGCACCCAATAACCCCAATGCTTGCTACCGCTGCAGAGAAGTAGGTCACTATGCTCATCAGTGTCCTAAGAAGCAGAACCAACAAGCACCTCAGAACCAGACTGGCAATCAAAAGTTCAACACCCGACCACCTCACACTGCGAAGGTGAACTATGTGTCATCTGATGCAGCTCAGGAGACGCCCGAGGTCATGTTGGGTACGTTCAGCGTCAACTCTATCTCTGCTACAGTACTTTTTGATTCTGGTGCTTCGCATTCTTTTATTTCCCAAGCTTTTGTTAGAATGCATAGCATACCTTTGTGTGCCATGAAAAACCCCATACTAGTAAATTGACCGGGAGGTAGTATGCCCGCTTCATATTGGAGTCCCTCAACTAGCATTTCCTTAACGGGGGTAGACTTCAAAGTGAAACCAATTGTGTTGAGAACAGCGGGAATTGATCTTATTCTGGGAATGGATTCGATGAAACAACATCGGGCAGTGATTCGGTGTCAGGAGAAATCTATGGTTGTGACATCACTCAATGGAGATAGAATCTATGTAGAAGTGGTAGTGCAAGCTCAGCCTATAGCCACAGTGAACCATCTAGATGGTGAAGCCAATAAACAAGATCGTGTCGTGGAGGAGTTCCCAGATGTCTTCCCCGATGACTTGCCAGGTATGCCACCTAACCAAGACATTGAATTCATTATTGAATTATTACCTGGAACTGCACCAATAGCTAAACGTCCATATAGAATGGGGGTTAATGAATTAGAAGAGCTTAAGAAACAACTAAAAGAGTTGCAAGAAAAAGGTTTCATACACCCCAGTTCTTCCCCATGGGGGGCACCTGTGATCTTTGTGGATAAGAAGGATGGTAGTCAATGGATGTGTGTGGATTACCGTTCACTTAATGAGGTTACAATCAAGAATAAATACCCTTTGCCTAGGATTGATGATTTATTTGATCAGTTGAGAGGAGCCCATGTGTTCTCCAAGATTGATCTCCGCTCAGGGTACCATCAGCTAAAGATTCGAAACTTAGACATACCCAAGACAACATTCACTACACGGTATAGATTGTATGAGTATACCGTTATGTCTTTTGGTTTGGCCAATGCACCTGCATACTTCATGTATCTGATGAATAAGGTGTTCATGGAGTTTCTGGATAAATTTATGGTGGTATTCATAGATGACATACTGATATTCTCCAAGACTGAAGAAGAACATGCTGAACATATAAGGTTAGTCTTGCAAAAGCCTAGAGAACATAAGTTGTACGCTAAGCGGAGCAAGTATGAGTTTTGGTTGAAGGAAGTCTCTTTTCTGGGTCATGTTGTCTCCAATGGTGGAATAGCAGTGGATCTAGGCAAAGTACAAGATGTGTTGAATTGGAAACCACCAACCAATGTAAGTGAGATTCGTAGCTTTTTGGGATTGGCTGGATACTACAGGAGGTTCATTGAAGGTTTTTTCCAAGCTAGCTAAGCCTATGACAGCTCTATTGGAAAAGAATGCTAAGTATGTATGGTCGGATAAATGTCAGGCAAACTTTGATGAGCTAAAGAAGAGATTGACTACAGCTCCAGTATTAATTCTGCCCAATTTAAGCAAGAACTTCTCTATATACTGTGATGCATCCCGTTTGGGCCTTGGATGTGTGCTTATGCAAGAGGGAAGAGTGGTGGCACATGCATCTAGACAATTGAGGAAGCATGAGTTGAATTACCCTACTCATGACTTGGAATTGGCAGCTATGGTACATGCTTTGAAGATCTAGAGACATTATCTAATAGGACATAAGAGTGATATCTATACCGATCATAAGAGTTTGAAGTATATCTTTACCCAATCAGATCTGAATCTGAGACAACGTCGTTGGTTAGAATTGATCAAAGACTATGACTTGGAAGTGCATTATCACCCGGGAAAAGCAAATGTCGTAGCTGATGCACTTAGCAGGAAGAGCTATGCTAATGGACTAGGGAGGACAATTATGTCAGCAGAGTTGTGTGCTGAAATGGAGCATCTCAACTTGAGTTTTGTCACTAATGCAATGGAATTGGTGATAGAGCCTACTTTGGAGCAAGAGATACGCAAAGGTCAATTGGAGGATGAAAAACTTAAGGAGATAGCAGAGAATGTAGTGCTTGGAAAGGCACCCGGATTCAGAATGGATGAGAATGGCACCCTTTGGTTCGGAAAAAGGATATGTGTACCTGAAGTGAAGGCTATCCGTGATGCAATTCTGCAAGAGGCCCATGAGTCTGCTTATTCCATACATCCTGGAAGTACCAAGATGTATTTGAATCTCAAGGAGAAGTATTGGTGGTATGGTTTGAAGAGAGATGTGGCAGAGTATGTGGCTTTGTGTGACACTTGTCAAAGAGTGAAAGCTGAGCATCAAAGACCTGTAGGGTTACTACAACCAATGAAGATTCCTGAATGGAAATGGGAAGAAGTTGGTATGGATTTTATCGTAGGATTGCCCCACACTCAAAGAGATTATGATTCAATATGGGTAATAGTGGATCGACTCACCAAGGTTGCTCACTTTTTACCAGTCAAGACTACCTATACGGGTGCAAGACTAGCAGAGTTGTTCATGGAAAGAATAGTGTGCTTACATGGTGTTCCCAAGAAAATTGTGTCGGATAGAAGCACTCAGTTTACATCGCAATTCTGGCATAAAGTACATAGGTCTTTGGGGACAAAGTTGAATTTCAGTTCTGCTTACCACCCTCAAACTGATGGACAGACTGAAAGGATCAACCAGATTTTGGAAGATATGTTAAGACCTTGTGCACTTCAGTATGGTGATAGTTGGGATAAGAGTCTGCCATACATAGAGTTCTCGTATAACAACAGTTATCAGAAGAGTCTCAAGATGGCACCTTTCGAGGCGTTGTATGGACGTAAATGTAGAACACCTTTGTTCTAGAATCAGACTGGAGAAACTCAAGTGTTTGGACCCGATGTCCTTAGAGACGTGGAAGAACAAGTGAGAATGATTAGAGACAATTTGAGAGTGGCTCAGTCCCGACAGAAGAGTTACACTGATACTCGCAGAAGAGAGCTGACTTTTGAAGTTGGTGATTATGTGTACTTGAAGGTGTCACCAATGAGAAGTGTGAAAAGATTCAATATGAAGGGAAAGTTAGCACCAAGGTATATAGGACCTTTTAAGATCCTAGAGAGACGTGGAGAAGTAGCTTATCAGTTGGAACTTCCTGAGAGTTTGTCAGGTGTGCACGACGTGTTCCATGTTTCCCAATTGAAAAAGTGTTTGAGGGTACCAGAAGAGCATATTCCTTTGGAAGAACTTGCTGTTAAGGAAGATCGTACTTATGAAGAGTATCGGATAAAGATCTTGGAAACTGCCGAAAGAGTTACAAGAAGCCGAGCTATAAAGATGTGCAAGGTGTAGTGGAATCGATATATAGAGGATGAGGCTACTTGGGAAAGAGAAGAGGATCTGAGAAAAACTTATCCCCAACTGTTTGAGTCAGCGATCAACCAAATCTCGAGGACGAGATTCTTTTTAAGGGGGGTAGAATTGTAACACCCTAAAATTTGCATTATTCCAAGAATAGCTAAATTGATTTATCTAAAGCATTTATGTGAGCATTCAAACATAGGAAAGTAATAATTTTTATAAAACTAAAATCAAATATAAGATTAGCTACAAGTGATGCATACATGCTGCTGCATATTTATTTTTGTGATGAATGGTTTTGATTCAAAGTCCAAATGAATTCAAAATCTAATTGAAAATGAATTTGGAAAATTGATGGAAAAAGGAAAAGAACTATTTTTTTCCTCTCCCTCCCTTCCTTGATTCTCGGTCCGCTCCTCCCGCGAGCCCAGCTCACTCTCCCCTCCCCCTTCTTCTCATTTCTGGCCGAGGCCCAGCCCAGCGTCGCCCGCCCGCCTCTCCCCTTCCTCCTTCCTTCCTGGGCTAGCCCAAGTCGCGTGCGCCGCTGGAAACCGCCGCCACACCTTCCTCTCTCGCTGCCACCGGGCATTGGTCAGCTTCTTCCTCCCCTTCCTCCACAACCCTGGCGGTCAAGCCAGTAAGCGCAAACCGCCCCGCTCCCACGCGTGTCATGGGAGCGCCCCACGCACCCCGGCCTCTTTTTAAGCGAAGCCGAGCCCCCGCGCGTCCCTCTCTCGCTCCCCGCTCTAGTTTCGCACTCAAGCATGCATCCGAGGCCGCAACCGTCGCACGGTGAAGCCCCGCCGTCCACCGAGCTCGGAACCACCGTGACCCGCCTTCCCCGAGCCGTCTCCTGCCCCTTTCTTCCCCGTGGTGAGACCCCCATACTCCCCTCTACCTCCCCATGCCGTTTAATTTGAGTTTGGTGGCTTCTAGTGCCATAGCCGCGAGCACCGATAGCTCTTGGCCGCCGGCCATGGCGACCGCCGCCTCGGCCTTCTCCTCTGGCCGCCTTCTCGGCCTGGACGTGTTCGCGAGAACCCCCTCCATCTCCCGGTGCTCTCGGTTCATCGAACCGTGGACCGTGGCTCCCGAACCGAGCTCGCCGGCGAGTCCTCGCCATCGGCCATGGTTGACCCGCCGCCAGAATCACTGTTCCGGCCGGCCACCCCTTCCTCTCTCTCCTCCGATTTAATCCTAGCCGTCCATCGCGTGATCAAAGGCCCTAGGATGGCCGATACCCTTTTGCCGTGGCAAATTTCTAAAGAGCCCCTCCCTTTTCCCGAAATAAAACCCGCCGTCCTGAGCGTATTTCCCCATGTACGCTTTCTCGTTTAGAAAGCGTAAAGTTAACTATTTTAGTTCAAAGTATGTTTTCAGTATTTACAGAAATGCCATTTGAACTGTTTTGCTTATAAAATCATCGTTTTAGCTCCGAATTGAACCGTTCAAATTGCGTTAGCTTTGTAATTTCATTATCTACATGTTAGTACCACTGTTAATCAAGTTTGCAACTTTTAAATTTCATGGTTAGAGTTAATTAAATATATTGCTATAGGAAATCCTGTTTAAATCATAACTTTCGCATTTTAGCTCCGTTTTTCGTGAACTTCGCGTTGACGTGATCGTAGCGAGACGTAGATTATTTTCATAAATATTTTATCTTGTTTTCTATACTGTTGGTGTACTGTTCTAATTGTAGGAATGTTTGGTTTGCATGAATGCCTTTGGAATGTTGTATGTTGTCGTGTTGGTCGCGTTCAGACGGTGAGGAGAACGTTGGAGACCAAGAATTCTTCGACGACCAGCAGGACCAGCAAGAGTTTGTGAACCAAGGCAAGTATAGCATGGGATTTACCTTGATGCATATTCACCATTATTAATTACTCATTTGCATGTGTCTAATTTTAATACCCGTAAGGACATCCTAGTGATTGATTATCCTGTTCCTTGTCTCCTATGGGTTATTTGCATATGGGTAGATTGCTAGTGCTCTAACTGAACATGATCTATAAGATGGTGAATGATTCTATGGAACTAAAAGTATAATATGAGTTATAACAACTGTTCCATAGGGCGAAGGTGCAAATGACTTTTGATCATGTTGCCCCTGGCCCTCCATAAGGACTTATCTGTCGGCAAAAGCTGGGACTGACAGTGCAACCGGGAGAGTCATATGGCTCTGACTTTAGCTCAGTAATGGGACCTTTTCTAGCTAGTTAGAGGTTACCTTTATGGCGCAAAAGGGGCTTGCCACGTTGGGTATAGGGCTGCCTCTATTCCTATGTGTATAGCCGCGATGGATATGTGCCATAGGAAAGGGGGTTCCTACATCTGCCTGCCAAGGAAACCAAGCGGCCCTAACTTGTTAGAGAAACCTATGAAATGGCTTCATAGTGTACCCTGCCCGCTCACCTTGGCAGTGACATGGGAGTAATTAACCCGGGCATATAGGAATCACGACTCGCGGTGAATGTGCACCACCTCTGTAGAGGGTAACAAACTGTTATAACAGCCGTGCTGACGGTCACGAGCGGCCCGGAAAACTCACAGAATAACTGGTTACCTATTGATGATCAATTAAGATGTTCTATGATGATTTATGATACACTTGACCCTGATATCTGTTCATATGGGGTTAAATGGGAGCTTAAGCATAATTTGATAATACCTGAGAATAAAATTTTGACTTACTAAAAATGCTAACTGCAGTAAACCAGTGTCAACCTTTTTGAGCTTCATAACCCCATGTTAACTTGTTAAGTATGGGATGTACTTACGCTTGTTTATTTTCTTTATTTGGATAAAAATCCCGGATGGGTAACAGATGACAACGGATATGAGGAATTTCCTGAGGATTTTTAGGCTTGTGGTCAACCAGTTGACCTTCCCTGTGATGAAGCCCCACGAGAGAGTTATCTTTTTATATTCCGCTGTGTGCTGTAAGATTAAGTTATATTATGGATCTGATGTAAGAGACACCGTGATGATACTTTATGTAATTTGTCAGCTTGTGTGTGTGATTGATCCCTGGGCACACACGAGTTTTGTGCATTCAATTTTATCCTTAAAATTGGGTGTGACAGGTACGTACGTGAACAGATTATACAAATGGTTTCAAAGTTGTTTAGGCACTTGATTTACAGTTGTGGCCTATATATACTCTTACTCCATAGAAAATCATCGTCAATACTATTGAAATTGTGTGGGGCCACCTAAAAAGCAAGTTAGTAGTGATATTTTTTGGTATACTGTCAATTACATGCAGCACAGTGGCAGTTAGTAGTGATATTTTTTGGGATACTGTCAATTACATGCGGTACAGTGGCAGTAGTTATCCACTTTTTAAACAAAGGAAATAGTACCTTGTGGTTTAGATGACTCACCGATGAACGGTAGAAAGCACAAGCTTGGCTTTCCACATCTGGTGCAGGAAACACTAGATAAGATCAGGGTTCAGCTTAGGATGTGAGCCTGTCATTGTGTTCATTGGGTAGCTTTGTGGTAACTAATGATTAACTGATGAACAACTCAGTATGTGAGCCTGTCAGTTTGGTAGAGTAAACGGCTTTTACGTGGTCAGTTTAACTACCCTCTTTGTAAAGAAATCATTGCCGATTATTTTTCTTGAACTTTTAACCGTAGACTTTCTGTTCACAAGGCAATGGTATTGAAGGGTGGTTTTTGTTTCTCCGAGCCATTCTTACTGCTTGGACGGTTCCCATGTGTTAAGGTCGATTCTTTGACACATTTTTATGAAATATATTGTTAGTTTTATTTTTCAATGCTCAGGAAACTATAAATATGTAGACCTTGCTAATCAACTGGTGAACTCGATCACTACACAATGTTCTGAAGACCCGTGGAAGTGTCAGGATCTCATTTTCATTGTTGTCCATGTAAATTTTCTTGCACAGTTTTCTTGCATAGGAGCAGGGTTAATTTTGTGTAAATTTTCATTTGTGGCGGTGTGATGGCAAATAGAGCAGCTAAAGGGTAAGCCACTTTTCTTGCATCTTTAATTCCAACACTGCTAGGACTGATAAGTAACTAAAATGAACTTGTTTTGGCAGTGAATGCACATAGTTGCGCATGTATTTTTCTTAAGTTTGTCAAGCTGCTGCCTGCACTTACTTTTCTAATATTTGTCAAGATAGTGCTACTTATTTAACTATTTTTGTAACATCTTCGTTGTTTTCATAATCGTCTTATTTTCACTTTGTCGTTCCGTATTTGCAGCTTCTCAATGAGACAGAAAAAATGCTTGATCGCTTTGAATCTGACACAGAAGTTCCTAGAATCGTGCTCAAAGCCTGGTGATCAGGAGATCCAAACATGCATTATGTTGCTTCCTGCCAGTCCTATGAAACCTCTCGTGAGCTTGAAGCCAAATTGTCTCTATTACAATATTTTTTGTGATGAATTGCTGATACATGTAGCTCCAGTCTGTTGTTACCTATTTCCAAGTTTATT
The DNA here is from genome assembly GCA_904845875.1 of Miscanthus lutarioriparius. Taxonomy (NCBI): domain Eukaryota; kingdom Viridiplantae; phylum Streptophyta; class Magnoliopsida; order Poales; family Poaceae; genus Miscanthus; species Miscanthus lutarioriparius. The sequence continues at coordinate 90,782,563 of CAJGYO010000010.1, read as the reverse complement.
GTAATGTTGTATGTATGTAGTCCTAAGCAAATGGGGGTTTCCCTCCAAGTGTGCACGTTGCAACACTATGGGCTTAAATATATTTCTTGTCTTGGACTGCATTGTCTTAGGTTGGTGAGCTCCAAAGCAGTGGGCACCTCGAGAAAATGGCATTACCAGCATGTGAGGCTAGGGGCCAATACTCTTGTAAATGGAATATCAGGGTTGAATCAAGCAACACATTCAGTTGCTTACTGTTTTACTTGGTAAGACTAATGATCTCTGCATTGCCGAATCATAAAAAATAAAATATTTCAAAGGAATGTCGAACTACTAGCTTATATAGAGAAAAGATTTGGTTGATAATATCAGTTCTCCTGTTATCTTGTTCCTCTATCGTTCTTTGTTTGTCCTTCTTAGCCTTATCGTCTTATACCATGGGCCACGGACCGATGGACATCAAGTTCATTGGATTAGTATGAAGGATCCGACTTTCATATTATTTACATGGCAACCAATCGTGAAAGGTTTTTACCACTGCAGGACTAAGTCTGGATTCAAGTTAGTGAGGATGCCACACAACCAATGTTATCTTCACACAAGGTGCAACACTTTTTTTTCTGCGATTTTGTGGATTCCATGTTCAAGGATGGTGATATGAACTTTTATGTATATATATGCACAAATGTACAATACTACAAATGCACACCTTGATGATTGGAAGTCACTGATGAGAATTTTAGCCATTTTGTAATATTGACATTCCGGACATCACACTTGCAGTATCATTTTTTGGTAACAATATAACACATTCATTCTCAAATTATTAGGGCACCTATTTTTTCCGTTGCAACGCACGGCCATTTACCTGGTAAAAAATCACTACCGAGCCGGTTCTGACGAGATTAACCAACAGAAAAGAGAAGGCAAAAGCGCACCGGAGAAGACAGTCCAGATGACTCCGTGTGGGTAGCATCCCGTCAAGAAAGCACCAGGGAATCGGACGACTGCATACGCCCTTCACGCGTGCCCACAGAGCATCGCCACCCGCGCCGAGCTCCACCGCCAAGATACGGCGTCTGTCAGCCCTGTCGCCCGTGTCCTCACCACTGAGGAATTCGGTTCGGAGACAAGCCAAAAAAAATACTCAGGTCTACTTCGTCCTATTTGTCTTATATTTTCGGAAAAAATTAGGTGCAGCCTAGCTGCACCCTCCCACTATGCAGACCTGTTTAGATCTGGTGACACGTGTCCTAGAAAATTCATCACACTAGTTGAGCCAAAAAACATCATTAAATTTTTTGGAAGCCGAATCCCTCAAAAATTTCTCTTATTCTCTTATGAAGGGGATTAATTAGGGTCAATTCATTCTATACCACTGTAAAGAGTGGAATCTAGACTGTACCATCAGTAAAGAGGGCCACCCATAATATTCAATCAATTGTGCTGCTACAACCCCCTGTTCTATATATTTTTCGAGCCTAAAATTATTGTACATGGACCATTTTAATCCTCTCTCTCGATTTTTTTTATTTTAGCCCTTTTTTAAAACTATTTCTAAAAATAATAGCTCTGAACTTTTTATTCCAAAACTAACCCATTTGGCACGCCAAAACTACCTGGCGCGACCAAACCGCCTTCGCCGCGTTTTAACCACTTTGCACGGTTGGCTCTGCCACTGGCAAGGCGTCGGTCAGCAATGACCACGGTGGCGTGGCCCCTGCCGGGCCACCAACTCTAATGCGATAGCTTTCGCACGCACCTCGCCTGGTTTGGCAAGGGGGAATATAGATCCCATGCGGGCCTCCCTCCCTCTCTCTCCCTCACTTTCTTCATACTCCCTCCGTGCGGCCGAGAGCTTCTAGCGCCCCCAACCGGCGCCACCGGTCTTGTAACAGAACCGTCCAATTTATACAAGATCAAGTATGGCTGTCCCCGCTAACACGTTGACACGCGCATACTTTCACTCATATAAACCCGGTAGTCCGCCGAGTGTCCCGAAAGACCTCGGTAAATCAACATCACAACCAAGATCGCGTGATTAAGCAAATACACATCACATACACAGGGTTGCAGCGGAAATAATATTACAAATGGGTTCACAATTAAAAGTACAAGTTTGGGTTTCAAAATCGATTAGTGAAAACAACATAGCTTTCAAAAGATTACATTAATATATGTTCCAAATACATTGCTAGCATAAGTGACATCATCCGACAAAAGCATATAGATGAGAAGTAACTATAGAATCACCGAGCCACGATGGTTAGCCACCATCTTCACGGTAGGCGAGAACTTCACCGCAACATGGTGGGATAAACCCCGAGTACGAGAAGGTACTCACTAGACTTACCCACAAAAACCGAAATAAAGGACACCAAGGGTCATGCAAGGCTTATGAGGTGGGCTAGCTTGACACAGCTTGCATAAAAGAGCTTATGAATATAGTGACCAATTTAAACTTAGCATCAAGTTTATCATCATTTACCCGTCCACTAGATTAGCACCTGTACTAGAGCACTCACTTATTAGGAGCAAACAATATTAACCATAGCAGGTATAATAAGGCTGTCATCATCATACCATCATTCCTGAACCATTATGTTATTTAGTGTATCTACTTTGGAGATAAGCCTGTCAAGTTCTCACTAACCGGTGAGAGACGGTGACTCGAATCGAATTACAACTCAGCTGAGGGGGTATTCCTAACATTCACCCTGGCATACTTTGCAAGGGTAGCCGTGGGTCACCTTTGGTACAACTCAGGAACCAAATTCTCGGGTTCGATCAGCGCCAGCACTCTCAGGGATTACCCTTCTACCAGGACGATCAGGACTTTTAAACCACCTGCCATTGGACTCACGCCTACGGCTCCCTTCTGAGGCGTACTTTATACTTATCGACTCCCGGCCTGAGGTGAGCTACTCGGCTTCGTGGTCGGTCTCTAGACCCGGCCAACTAAGAGAGAGGCATGCGTTCAACATAAATAGGAAAGGCTCCAAGATTCGGTCCTTAAGCGACACAGACGGAGTCACTACAAACCGTCACAGCATGATTCCTAAGTAAAGTAGGTCGAAATTATACCTTTACAGAAACTGGTTCATACAAAATAGAGAGCAACAAATCCTGTATTCTAACTTTAAACAGTTGTAACTCAAATACTACTCGGCCAAATGATACCAAATTTTAACCGCAGCTAGATAAATAAATTATCTACAACTTTTGTATAAGCAAGTTTCACACAAAGCACATTGTCATGAAGAACTTTGCTAAGTTCCCATATCTGTCCATAGACCACATCGGCAAGAAAATAATTATTAACTTATGTTGCAAATTCATAATTGGGCAAAACCAACTTTACCAACATTTCACACATGACTAAAGAACACCAAAAAGCATGGTGCTCACCTCTAAATAAATTTTCTTAAAGCATTTCTTAATTTATTTAGACATCAAGGTGTATTTATGAACATATACCAAAAATGCACAATAAATTCTACGAAAATTACAGTAGCTCATATATCCTCTCAATAGTCTACTGTATAAATTTCATACCATTTGCATAAGTATAGCTGTCTCTACAAAAAAAGACAATTTACTATTGCAAGAAATCATGTGAGAGCGAGATAAACCATCCCAATCAATTTAGCATTCGGAAATTGGGAATTCGGAAGCAAAGAATAAAATTACTGCAGAACAATTTTGAATCTTCTTTCCTGTAAATCGTGCCCAAAAGAGTAGCAAACTAGATCACCACCGACCACTCACCAGTCACCAAGATGGATTGGATTGGGGATTTTAGACTCAGATCGGAGAACAGGGCAACCGGAGAGCTCCAAGATAGGCGGAAGGCGCAGGCAGCCACCCCGACGCCGCACGCTGATTCGGACTGTATTCTAAGAGCGCGGACAAGGCGAAGCGGACTGCGTGAGGCGGTGGCGTCCTGCAGATCAAGTCCTGCTCATGCTAGTGCCTTTGCTGGCCTCTCGCGAGACGTCGGCGTCGTGTGGCCTCGTGGGGACAGCGGAGAACGGGAGAAGTGCGGCGACGAGGCAGCGACCGTCGACCACTTGCAAGGCTGCAGGAGCCAGACGACGGCGTGACGGCGAGTCGCGAGCATTGCGGCTGCGGTTTCTTTCATTGCTTTCGGTGGTGGCGGCGCTGTGGTGTTTGGCTACGGCCCTGGCTTTGTGTGCTAGCAGCAAGGGCAGAAAGCAACCAAGGAATGAGGAGGAGAGGAGAAGGGTGACGATGGCGATGGGGAAAGGAGAGGAGAGAGAATGGAGAGAGCAAAGGGCTCGGCTTTTCTCGTCTCCACGACGCGAAAGGCTATGCAGAGTGGCGCCACAGTGAGGCGCGAGGAGGCCACGCGGGCGTTGCTCACTCGGGTTCTGGTCCACCTTTGTTGCATGCTCTGAATTCATATTTCCAATACTACCTCGAACGTACCACTGAAACCCATACTTTGTGCCTCCGTAGCTCCTAAACCACTACGAGTTAATCAAAACTCTATTAATAAAAGCTGTAGATCTACATACTAGCTCCAACTATTATTAAAGCTTCAAAGTCTAATTAGGCCTCGTTTGGGAGATACAAGGTTCCAAAGTGGGGTACACGAAAACTGAAATCATGCATTCAGTCATCCATGACTTAGCCAAATTTCAAGTGCTTTGAAAACAAATCTTGATTTAAAGTTTGAGCCTCGGTTTGACTTGCTTACAAGCTGATCTAGCTCTTGGTCCAAACATAAAGTTTGTTGTACATAACATGGACTCCAACTTTTATTTAGGTTCCACTGCCATGCAAATAATCTAAGCTACAGTTCAAACCAAGTCAAAGTAGCATCACTATAAAGCTTAAATATGAGTTTTAGACCGATTGATGCATTTTCTTGACATTTGCCCAATATGAACCTTTCATGACTTTTGTTGTAGAGTTCATCTAGAGTCATTTGGGCAAGGTTTCAAGGTTTGGTTGACTTCATAGGTTTCCATCCACTTGATAAAGCAATTCATGCAAAGATATGACTTATCATTTCATGTGACTTTTTTATTCCAAACTTCATGAAACTTTTCCAGTGATCAATATAGATGGATATTGATGTGAGACATATGAAGATATTCCAATAACACCAGCCAAGCATATATCCTAAAAAGGGCCTATATGTAAAGTAAGGGTGCAATATCCGAGTTTAGGTTGGGGCTCATTTCCAAAGGTTTGACCTTGACATCTTCATCGTCACTCAATCTGTCATGTTTGAGCTCAAACGCATAGCTTAACTGGTGACAAACACCAGGGGTGTTACAGCCCTCCCCCCTTAAAGGAATCGCGTCCCGAGATTCGGTGCGAAGGACTTTTAAGGGAAGAGAAACTTGTCATCCAGTTTCCAACATCAGTGATAGCATTAGGCTACTTAACTTCAGAGTATCAGAGAGGCTAATTTGGTCACGACACTTTCTGATACTTGCTCTTCGTCGTAAGTTGTTGTCTGAAGAATTTCCTTCGTTGGCGTCCATAAAGCATTGTTACATTGGAAGGAATCCAAGATAGCACTGTCCTACGTACTTCATCCTCGATGTACGAAGAGTGATACAAGCGTAGACTAAATACTTGTAACACCTACTTCCCTAGTGGATATAGCATAGACCTATGGACTTTGTACTAGACCACAGTCTGTTGACGGATATTCCTTGCAACAGTGCTATATTTGTTCCCAAGGTTTGAAATGCAGTTCTCTACTAAAGTGGCTTGAGCACAACTTCTCGTAAAGGATGTGATCATAGACGGGGTAAACATCATTTGAGGGCATGAGAAGCTAGTTTACCAATATCCAAACTGGTTGTAGCGGTGCGCTCACTCATATATCAACTGATGGAAAGCTACATAATGTTCCATGTGTGCAGTGCTCTTTCTCTGATAACAATATTGTATTACCTGAGCCAGTTGAGTGAGCGGTGAATGTGATAGCTGACTCTGTTGACTCAGCATTTTCGACGACCATTATTTAAGGGAATTCTTCGTATCCAAACGGCAACAGTTATCTGAGTTGTATCTGAGGCAACCCCTTGGGTAAAACACATGGAAGACACCTTAGGCATGTCAGCATTGGAGAACCATTGATGTAGAAGGATGTTAGAGAGGCTTGGAGGGCAACATAAGTTGCAAGTAATCACAAAACTAGGGACTTGTTCACTACCAAGCAGGTTAAGTACAATTTGCCTTCAAGGTGTAGTTGCACAGCAAGTTGGGTTTACTTGCATCGTAGCAAAACCAGCTTTCTTAAACTATATTTGACATCAAGGCTTCCATTCTTAGGTCAATCAATATCTCAAAAACCATAATCCAAAAATCTATGGTTTGACACCTTTCCAATTACTTTCGAATTGCAAGGGCACAATTTGACTTGTAGAACACCTTGACTGCTCACGCATTGCTGATCTAAGAGGGCAAAAGCAAGGCACATAGGGGTGCAATTAGTCTCCTCAAGGGTATGGAGGGTTGTCTAACAGCAATACACCTATAAGTTGTAATTTCTTGGCATGAATTACAAACACAACCGTCTAATGCAAAGGATGATCGTAGTCACAGCGAAATTGCAGATTCTGTACCCTTTTATTCTCTATTCATATCTCACAAACTACTGCTCCAATATGCATAAATTTTTGTGGGCATGTAGATCCATGGGCCTTCTAACTACTCACCAAAATTCAACTCAACCGGACACCGTTTGACCATCCAAACAATTCTTCTTCCAAAACTGCTGTGTTCTGAAATGGCAGCAAACCGAGCCGACAAGATATCTCTCAAATCCGATGTTTTACTCAACCAATACTCAAACCAACTTAAGACATTGAAGGTTCCTAAGCAAGGAATGAGATCACCAAGTTTGGGGTCAATCCAACTTCGTTTGAGTCACTAATCGCCGGCTTGAAGATAACCGGTTTAGTGCCACAAAATCTGGACAGATTTTGTGTTCTCCCTTTTTTTTGCTTCACACGTTGAGGTGTGGGTTTTGCACTCTCTAACCTTTCTCATAGCAGCAGCAGCCTTTCTCTAGATGAAGATGGAGGCTATAGTCTTCCTAACATGTTTCTTAGGTAACAATTTCCGTCGTTAATCTAGACACCAACTTGACGATGCACAAGCATTGGACTTGTGGGCTGTTTTTGCAGGGCACAAAGCATTATTCCACATGTAGGGCATTCCTACAAAGACAAGGAACCGTTTCTGAACATTCTCTGGCACTTGGTCCAATAAAACCTTGAACAAATCCATTTGTGGTACCTAGGAGCACAATGATGCTGATCGCAACTAGGCACATGCTTTAGCTAGCTCCTTACGTAGCCAATACAATGTCTTGTACTATCTACGTAATTGTCCAAGATGGAATTGACGTGATAGCACAGGTTTTGGAAAACAAAGCAGTAGTTGCATTGCTAAACGTCCTTGCTGTTTCTTTGCTTAACATTGTTCTGTGAGATTTGGCCTTCATAATTAGCAAAAGGTTGTCACCTAGACGGAGGTTAAGCTTCCTACTAGTAACTAATCAGTTGTCTCTCAACACTAAAAGTTCTAAATCTTCACTCTTGCCCACATAGTTGTGATTGATGCATAACAGATGGTCGCCATCGAAGTCAGTAGGCAAGGGGTCACACTAGAGATGGTTGATCTGGACTGTGCAATCCGCATGCACATAATGATCAAGACTTGGATAGCCAGATCATAATCATAATGTGACGTTCGATTCTTATCTGACTAACAACTTATCCAACATTAAGTGTTGGATACCTTTCTGATCCAACATGGATGACATAAGTTGCTCATCAGACGATCGACGTCATTATAGGGACAGTTAGGTAGAGTCGCTTGTTTACCACCTCTTGCAGTCTGTTATTGTTTATGTCAGTGACCAGTTCTTCAAAGGATATCCTTTTTGTGACTTCAAAAGGAAGCTCTACTACTTTCGGTCTGATATATGGATCTTCGATAAGATATAGAGAGATAACCAAGGAAGAGCTCACTTGAAAATAACACATCGGTGCAGTTCGGCAATGGATCATGACTAGAAACCTTGATACCAGCGCACACCCAGCAGCACAACCATGCATCGGCCGCCCACAAGGAGGCCCTAGGTTTCGTTGTGGCACCATAGATCGCTAATCGTGGCACCATTACTAAACATACAACCCACCAGAATTCTCACGTGGCACAAATTTGGTTGCATAGGAGCAAGCATAATGAGTAGGAGGGATAGCAAACAAAGGTAGTCACAAGATTAGGATTCAACAAGGAGGCGATCAAAAGATCAAAACACAGCGCAAAAGAACATAGCCTAATTGCCGAAGGCAACTAAGCAGGAGACTCTTGCTTAATTTCCATAAACACATTGTGTCCACCAAAGTGATTACCAGATAAAGATTAACATGAGATTTGGTCCTGTCGAGCAGCAACAGGAGATCAAGACTGATAAACATCCATAGACTTGAAGGAGTTGGAGACAAAACAAACGAGATTCAAGGGACAAAGCCATTGCACTGACTAGGGATTCAGTTGATAAAGCAATGACATGATCTGTGAGGAAAAGGTTCCAAAGCCAGGGTAGATAACGATTAGCGTTGCACTAGCTCATCAGTAGGAGAAAGAGCAATGAGGTCTAATAAGGATTTTTGTAGCAGGGTCCTCCCACACAGGAGCGGGACAACCACGAAACATGCAAGCATTCAAGGGAACTAAGCTTGGGCCTAAGGTCAAGCAAAGGCATAGATAAAGTCTTCGTAGCACAACGTTCAAGGCTAGCAACCACGTGTACAGGCTTAGGTTCCTAAGAGAGAACTTAATTGTAGACGACAACCCTGAGATTACCAAAACTTGGACGCTACTCTAGGATAGCGCTCTTCCACACTCATATGCTTACCGAGGACAAAAGGGTGACAACTACGGCACTACCTAGATAACGAGCATCCACGCCTACATCATGGTCTTAAGCAAGCATTTCAAAACACTCAATCCAATTAGCTTAAATGGCTATTACAAAGCACAAAGCTCATACATAACAAGTAGTCACCTACAACAACACCACTACACATATCAGGCAAAACATGGTGGTAAGGCACTATTATCTTTTGTTTCCTTTTTACTGAGTAGGTGGATATCTTTACAAAACAAGTTTTACTTACATTTAGCAATTTTGTTTTGAAAGGGGTGAACTTTTTGTTAACTATTAACTCGTCATCTATTTCCTTTGGAAGCCAACATACGAGGCAAAGCTAATCACACACTAACTTCAAGCATAGCTATTCAAGCAGCATGGGACAAGGCATTTTGGCTAGCTTCACACAGGGAAAATAGTGACATCACATTGATCACAAGTTACTTAGCATTAGAACAAGGTGAGGGAAGCATATTTATGCACAAGCACAATCATGATGCATGCTCGTCCTATTCGTCCTCACGAAATTGCCAGCCTAAGGTGGCAATCACGTTCTATGTCGGTGGCATAACACGTACTCTCTCGATATATAGCTAGTCGTTAGCTATATTCAATCTATGCATTCATGGTTAGCGTAACTGCAGTTAAATTCATTGCAACCCATCCCCCCAAAAGATAAATAAACACACAATGAAAGTAGTAAACGAAGATACTCTGCATATATACATCCCCAAATGTATATACTTCGATATCCATAGCTACCCGATAAATATATCCGCAATTAAGTACCTTTATATATACATGGGTGTAACATGTAAATATTCTAGTAACCAAAGCTAACTCTCCCCTAGACCGACAGTTGGACGGTCATGCTCTCACAACTCCCACTTACCTGGGCGTAGAGGCAATTGATCCATACATTACCATTCAAGTGAATGGCATCCATACAATAGCACGCCGTATGGACGACGAAAGAAAAAACCCCCATGTTAGTACTTAGATAGCCACCTAATAGTCCTTAACTGGGCATAAAGGAGGATGTCGCTAGCATAGTTTTGTAAATTAGTTTTTGACAAATTTGCCTGTAGCTAAAGTTTTAGTTAAAATAGGCTTTTTAAAACCAAAACTTTGTTTTTAAAACAATGTACATGACAGTATTATGCTTAATCTTGCTCTGATGCCAGCTGTAACAGAACCGCCCAATTTATACAAGATCAAGTATGGCTGTCCCTGCTAACACGTTGACACACGCATACTTTCACTCATATAAACCCGGTAGTCCGCCAAGTGTCCCGAAAGACCTCGGTAAATCAACATCACAACCAAGATCGCGTGATTAAGCAAATACACATCACATACATAGGGTTGCAGCGGAAATAATATTACAAATGGGTTCACAATTAAAAGTACAAGTTTGGGTTTCAAAATCGATTAGTGAAAACAGCATAGCTTTCAAAAGATTACATTAATATATGTTCCAAATACATTGCTAGCATAAGTGACATCATCCGACAAAAGCATATAGATGAGAAGTAACTATAGAATCACCGAGCCACCGGTGGTTAGCCACCATCTTCACAGGGCGAGAACTTCATCTGCAACATGGTGGGATAAACCCTGAGTACGAGAAGGTACTCAGCTAGATGTACCCGTCAAAACCAGAAATAAAGGACACCAAGGGTCAAGCAAGGCTTATGAGGTGGGCTAGCTTGACACAGTTGGATAAAAGAGCTTATGAATATAGTGACCAATTTAAACTTAGCATCAAGTTTATCATCATTTACCTGCCCACTAGATTAGCACATGTACTAGAGCACTCACTTATTAGGAGCAAACAATATTAACCATAGCAGGTATAATAAGGCTGTCATCATCATACCATCATTCCTGAACCATTATATGTTATTTAGTGTATCTACTTTGGAGATAAGCCTGTCAAGTTCTCACTACCTGGTGAGAGACGGCGACTCGAATCGAATTACAACTCAGCTGAGGGGGAATCCCTAACTCTCACCCTGGTATACTTTGCAAGGGTAGCCGTGGGTCACCTTTGGTACAACTCAGGAACCAAATTCTCGGGTTCGATCAGCGCCAGCACTCTCAGGGATTACCCTTCTACCAGGATGATCAGGACTTTTAAATCACCTGCCATTGGACTCACGCCTACGGCTCCCTTCTGAGGTGTACTTTATACTTATCGACTCCCGGCCTGAGGTGAGCTACTCGGCTTCGTGGTCGGTCTCTAGACCCGGCCAACTAAGAGAGAGGCATGCGTTCAACATGAACAGGAAAGGCTCCAAGATTCGGTCCTTAAGCGACACAGATGGAGTCACTACAAACCGTCAAGCCTCCGCCCGGTCTCTAATTTAAATTAAGACAGGTTCTTTTCCACGATAGCAAATATAGCCAACCGTGCCATATGTATATCCCTATAGCTCGCAGGTGACAAGAAATCACCTGATTTCTACCGCATTTAAGCAGGGCTAAGCACTACACGAGCCTGAGCTACATAGAATTCAGGGTATCAATATCTGGACAAGGATTGGATAACCAATGCAGCAAGTGTTTGCATCCAACACCTAAACTTAATGCAACAATATATATGTAACAATAATACTTTAATTGCATTTCAGAAGTTAAGAGGCTTAATATGCTCCGGGGCTTGCCTGGGATCCAACACAAGTCAGTTCAGTTAGCTTGCACCGTCCTGGTGACATCTCAGGTCCTAGCACTTGCTTAGTCCTTCCATCTTCGGGATAGATCCATCAAACGTTGTCTCAGGTTTGGCTCCAACATCTCATCCTTCACGTGGTGCATCTAGCGTACCTAGATGAGATACAATATGCAAGTGCATAAATATGAAGAATAGTACCATGAGACGCATCACAAAATAGCAAGCAAGACAAGCATAGTTTACACTAACACACTTAAGTACTTTACGATGCTTATTTAAACATCACACAATCTATCATGCTAAGATGGCAAAGAAGACGACAACACCAAGCATGACACAAGTTTCCCAAGATCTCAGGTGCTCTAACTCAGTCATCATTCAAGGCATAAGTCACACTTAACAATATACAAGTAAACACTATAATTGGAATCTGCCAATTTCTGGACATGCAAACAGCAGCTACAATATTTAGCTATAACTAGAGTTACACAAATCCAAATGACTTGAAATAAGACATTTTGGAAATCTTATGAAATTATCTACATTTCATCTATAACTATCACAGCATGATTCCTAAGTTAAGTAGGTCGAAATTATACCTTTATAGAAATTGGTTCATACAAAACAGAGAGCAACAAATCCTGTATTCTAACTTTAAATAGTTGTAACTCAAACACTACTCGGCCAAATGATACCAAATTTTAATAGCAGCTAGATACATAAATTATCTACAACTTTTGTATAAACAAGTTTCACACAAAGCACATTGTCATGAAGAACTTTGCTAAGTTCCCAGATCTGTCCATAGACCACATCGGCAAGAAAATAATTATTAACTTATATTGCAAATTCATAATTGGGCAAAACCAACTTTACCAACATTTCACACATGACTAAAGAACACCAAAAAGCATGGTGCTCACCTCTAAATAAATTTTCTTAAAGTATTTCTTAATTTATTTAGACATCAAGATGTATTTATGAACATATACCAAAAATGCACAATAAATTCTACAAACATTACAGTGGCTCACATATCCTCTCAATAGTCTACTGTACAAATTTTATACCATTTGCATAAGTATAGCTGCCTCTACAAAAAAAGACAATTTGCTATTGTAAGAAATCATGTGAGAGCGAGATAAACCAATAACTCACTCATAATTCATCCAATACTTATGAAATTTTTACCACACATCAACTATCACATGAGTAGCATGCCACAAAAATTTCACTTCATTTGGAGCCCTAGATCTGCAGTTATGGAAAATAACAAATTCAACTAGCATTACAACCTTACTGCACAAATCTATTTTTACCGCAAAATATTGAAACTAAAACATACCATATTATAGATCTAATGCATAGACAATTTCACAAGGATTCCAAAAAGTCCTCATTTGCTATTTTACGAATTTCCTATGAATTACTATGAATTTCCAAAGATTCAGCAAAGTTACTGCAAATAGGTCCTTATCAGCACTATTCATTTGAGTCACAGACTTCGCAGTTAGATCGTCCCACTTCTTCTAATTCTTGCCCGCGGTCCTTCACCTTCTCTTCAACACGAGAAAGGAGCAGAGCACAGCATGGGCTGGCCAGGCTCGGCCGCGAGAGCCAGTAGCGGCGGGGAGGGGTCGGCAGGACTTGGCCGCGGCCGCTCAGTCGTGAGAAGAACGCTCCTCCAGACCAGAACACCGGCAACAGCAGCAGTGGCGGAGCTCGCAGCAAAATATAGGGGGGGGGGCATTTGTCTAGCATGTACAGAAATCCATGTAATTGTTGTTCTTCGTCTTGCCTTTGTTCTAGTTCAGTTAAGGAGCAAGAATTGGAGATTGCTGAACAACTGAATCATCTCTTTTCCTTTTAAAGAATTCAAAAATGGGTTTCTCTAACCATTTCGCCTAAAAATATACAAAGGTAGCCATTATATCATATGAACCAGGAAATTTGTGATAAGAAGCACATCGAATTTAATTTTTCTAGATATAATATACCATCCCAATCAATTTAGCATTCGGAAATTGGGAATTCGGAAGCAAAGAATAAAATTACCGCAGAACAATTTTGAATCTTCTTTCCTGTAAATTGTGCCCAAAAGAGTAGCAAACTAGATCACCACTGACCACTCACCAGTCACCAAGATGGATTGGATTGGGGATTTTAGACTCAGATCGGAGAACAGGGCAACCGGAGAGCTCCAAGCTAGGCGGAAGGCGCAGGCAGCCAGCGCCGACGCGGGCACGCGGTTCTGGACTGTATTCTAAGAGCGCGGACAAGGCGAGCGGACTGTGAAGGGCGGTGGCGTCCTGCAGACTGAAGTCCTGCTCATGCTAGTGCTGCTGGCCTACTGCAGACGTCGGCGTCGTGGCCTCGTGGGGACAGCGGAGAACGGGAGAAGTGCGGCGACGAGGCAGCGACCGTCGACCACTTGCAAGGCTGCAGGAGCCAGACGACGGCGTGACGGCGAGTCGCGAGCATTGCGGCTGCGGTTTCTGCTCGCTGCTCAGCTGGTGGCGGCGCGGTGGCCGGCTGCGGCCCTGCTGTGGCCAGCAGCGGCGGGCAGAGCAGCCGAAGGAATGAGGAGGAGAGGAGCAGGGTGACGATGGCAGATGGGGAAAGGAGAGGGAGAGAGAATGGAGAGAGCAGGGGGCAGGGCTCGGCTTTTCTCGTCTCCACGCGGCGCGAGCGTTGGCGAGGTGGCGCACAGGTGAGGCGCGAGGAGGCCACGCGGCGTTGCGCACTCAATTCCGGTCGGCACTGTTGCAGCTACGAATTCATATTTCCAATACTGAACGTACCACTGAAACTCATACTTTGTGCCTCCGTAGCTCCTAAACCACGACGAGTTAGTCAAAACTCTATTAATAAAAGTTGTAGATCTACGTACCAGCTACAACTTTTATTAAAGCTTCAAAGTCTAATTAGGCCTCGTTTGGGAGATACAAGGTTCCAAAGTGGGGTACACGAAAACTGAAATCATGCATTCAGTCATCCATGACTTAGCCAAATTTCAAGTGCTGAAAACAGCTGCTGATTTAAAGTTTGAGCCTCGGTTTGACTTGCTTACAAGCTGATCTAGCTCTTGGTCCAAACATAAAGTTTGTTGTACATAATATGGACTCCAACTTTTATTTAGGTTCCACTGCCATGCAAACACTCTAAGCTGCAGTTTAAACCAAGTCAAAGTAGCATCAATATAAAGCTTAAATCTGAGTTTTAGACCGATGGATGCATTTTCTTGACATTTGCCCAACATGAACCTTTCATGACTTTTGTTGTAGAGTTCATCTAGAGTCATTTGGGCAAGGTTTCAAGGTTTGGTTGACTTCATATGTTTCCATCCACTTGATAAAGCAATTCATGCAAAGATATGACTTATCATTTCATGTGACTTTTTTATTCTAAACTTCATGAAACTTTTCCAGTGATCAATATAGATGGATATTGATGTGAGACACATGAAGATTTCCAATAACACCAGCCAAGCATATATCCTGAAAAGGGCCTATATGTAAAGCAAGGGTGCAATATCCGAGTCTAGGTCGGGACTCATTTCCAAAGGTTTGACCTTGACATCTTCATCGTCACTCAATCTGTCATGTTTGAGCTCAAACCCATAGCTTAACTGGTGACAAACACCAGGGGTGTTACAGGTCTCCCTCGGCCAAATCCGTCTCTGGGTCAAGTTGGTGGTCGCCCCAAGCTTCACCCGGGCTCGGGCAAGGTAATGACCCTCTTATTTCGTGTTTGCATAGTGGATTCGAAGAGTAGGTTTGCTAGCTAGGATTTGGAGAATTTTTTTTTGGGAAGAGATGTAACCTATTTTAGGTAGATCGAATACGTTATGAAACTTTGGTATAGTGTCTGCCCTTGATTTTTACGTGCACATGTAGTTGCATTTGCTCTATGTTAACGTTAGTTAGTTAGAAATTTGGGTAGCATGTTTAGGTGTAGGTTAAATTTGGTTGGTATGTGTAGGTTTTATTATGTTAGTCATAATGTTTAGAGTTTAGGTTTAGTTTTAGTTGAGTTAGCTATTTAGTATAGGTTATATGTGTACATTAATTTGAAATGCTTACACTGGTGCTTAAGGTAATGAGGGTTGATTTCTTAGAACCCTCCGTTCTGATAGATAAAGGACATGTGGTGGGAGGAGAAGTGGCGAAAGCATGGTCGTCCCAGAGATTTAAGCAATGAGCAATTCCCGATGTCTCGTCTTATTTAAAATTTGACTGATTGCACACAAATATTCGTACTCGATTACCAAACAATTATGCAAGTGATGATGAAGCAAAGTTTACCCGTCAACTCGTTTGGTCAGCATCATGAGCCGCGAGCTCGGCCACCCGGGTTTGATCCCGGAGCCCAGCGGATTTCCGCTAAAAAATGAGTGGGAATGGCCAAGCTCCCCGGTTCAAAAAAAAATGACATGTCAACAATATTCTGCGGGTCAAAATAAAAAATAAAAAAATAAAAGATAGCTGGGCGACGGTAGAAAACCGAGATTCCAATCCAAAGAATCCAAAACCTTGCAAGGTGGGTCAGGCTCCTCCCAGATGCACTGCTCTGTCGGTCGGTTTCGGCCCATGGGCCAGATCCATAAAACCCTAGCCCGTGGCCTTAGTTAAACCTCCTCTTCCGACCTGCCGTTTCTCTCTTCCTCGCCAAGAAAGAAAAGAAGCAGACACCCCCACCGCATTGTTCCCCTCGTCTGTCCCTTCCCTCCCCCAAAGCCGCAAAGGCCTCCGGAAGCAACCAGGCGGCGCGACCCCTTGAGCGCGATGGAGGAGCAGGTGGTGACGGAGCGGATCCGGCGGAAGCTGGAGGAGGTTAACGCCACCGTGCAGCAGCACCTCGCCGGCGTCCAGGACCACGTCAACTTCACCATGCAGGTAAGAAAGAGTTCGGGCGGTGGTTCTTGGGATCCGCCGCCTCGGTTTCCCGTCCTCCGAGGGTTCGTACTGTTGGGGAGGGAGGAGCGAGATAGCTGTGGTACCCTGGTAAGATTGGCGCTAGAACTTTGGTCGGATTTTGGAGTTTCGTATTCTGATATGAAACTGCAGGTGGAGGAGGGCGATAATTTTACTCTTCTTGATGAAATTCTCCGGATTCTTTAGCGCTAATGGGGGTAGTGGCCCGTTAATCTGATACGGAGTATTGGAGGTTCAGGGTTGTGCGAGTCTTGGATCATTTATTTTGTTCGGATGCAATTAGAAGTCCCTGAATAAGTTTATTTGTCATTGCTTTTAAATGTATATAAGTGCGCGAAATTGGTGGGTATTGATGCAGGACGTACGAATGTCGAAAGAGCAGCATTGCAGTAGTGGACAATGGATGCTAATTTTTTAGATATGTGAATATAGTTTTTGATGCATGTTTTTTTTTTCTGCCATCTCTTAGAGATCTGCTAGTGTAACCTTATTGTTTGGTACTAGTAGTAACCATCTACTCCTGGAATTGTTCACCTTCGCACAATTTCTGGATTTGACAGGAAATTAATTTGGACTAATTACCTTGACATCGATTCTTGTGATGATGGAAAAGGGGGTTGGACTAATAGTAGTAATTATTGGAGTGAGGATATTTTATTAGTAAAAACTTCTGGTATGATTGATATCTTTGTAGGAAGGGAAGGGGCATGCTCCCAAATCGAAACACTTCGAGTGCTAATTAATGTTTGAATTTCTGTTTTATTCTGATTGATTTTCAGCAAGCATACTTCAAGTGCGCATATGACTGCTTTGATCGGCGACGTACTCAAGAAGGGATCAACAGCTGTGTGGAGAATTGTAGTGTGCCTGTCCTTACCGCCAACAATGTTGTTGAGAATGAGATGGCCAAGTTTCAGGTACTTCCAATGTGCTGCAATACAAGTGTCATTTTTTTTTTTTGCAAAATAGAACATAGAATTCTATGTTCATCGTTTTTAGGTACTTAATTCCTTTCTGCTTGTGCAGTACTGTAATTATGACCTGTAATTTTTTTACTTTGGAATCTTTCTGAATTTTATTTTAAGTTACTACTAATATTTGTTTTGTGTGCTCCATTTTGCTCTGATTTTATTAATCATTGCAAGTTTGCAACCACTCGAATGCTGTGTCTGAATGAACTGTCATATTTTCTGTATGCGTGATAATTTCAATGTTGTTCACCGTCACCAGCACAAATACCTCAACAAGCATGCTGCACGGGGTTTTGTTATCTACTTATCTGTGATGGTGTATTTGTTTCATGCAATCAATCATTATTTTATAATGCCATTAATTGTCACATGGTAAAGTCCCCTTCTCAGAAGATGGTTTAGGATTCACGAGCAGTATATTTTTTTGCTATAGTTATTTTGTTTGATGAATGAATGTGGTTTCATGATCTCAATGATTGAACAGTAGAAGTTTTAGAAGGTTCCCCCCTCAGAAATTTAGTTCTTATTTCATCCCCATGTATATTGTACTTCTGACATGCAATCTGAGCACCTTCTTTTTACTCCATCTGCATCTGTTGAGATCCACATGCCAACTGTTATCCACCTGGTTATTTCATCATAAAAGATCTATTAGTAGTTTTCAGTGTTATTGAACATGGTTGTCCCAAGTATCTGGAATCATCTACAGACACAATGTTACACATCTTGTTACTTTGAACAGAAAAATGTCCTTTTGTAGGCAAAGTAGTGCATGAATAATGTCGCTGCATAACTGTTATTCATCTTCCAGTGGGTTCTTAGGAGCCTTGTTTTGGCCTATTGCTATTTTAGGGTTACACATGTATTTCTCTGCATAAACTAGCATGCCACCTACATCTTTGTTAATCATTGCCCCTTGCTTCAGGAACGGTTGAATCGGTCATTGATGGTCTGTCAAGACAAGTTTGAAGCAGCCAAGCTCCAGAAGTTGAAAACAGATGCAACTCAGGAACTGGAATCCTGTGTCAACAGATCTATCGATGACAGCATCAGGGTCCTCCCCCATGTGGTGCAGCAGATCAAGTCCACCCTCCAAATCAATTAGAGGCATTATTGCGTTTAGCATATGATCCAGATATAGTTGAGAATGTTTCATATTCAAATTTGCGGCCTAAGCCCACATTTTTCAGTGGAAAAATACTTAGCTAGAACTATGCAGAGCTCTTACCAGATAATCGATAGAACGTGATCACTGTATCGTATTGCCAACATCGTCGACATTTTGAATTCTGCTGAGCTTACAGCTTAGGCATCGAAATAGTACAAGGCTGGATGAACTTGTTTCTGTGTACTTTTGTTGCAATTTTTTTATGTTGCTTCTGTTGCAATGCAATTTAACTTTTGCTGTAGAGTATAAACTGTGCGGGAAACATTTGGTGAGACAAATGGGAAATCATTCAAACGTGAGAATTTCACAAGATCTTTGCGTTTTGGGTACTGCTGTTTGCTATGAAATTGTTTTAAAATATCTGTAAAATTGTTGCAGGTTCCTGTGAACATGGCATAAATTTGTCTGCTCGCAGCTGGCAGGAGAAAAAGCAACTGTAAAAAAAAAGAATTTTGCATTTCGATTCGAACATTTTCAATCTTTCACAAACGAAATCAGTTGTAAAAAAAAAGCAAATCAGTATTCAAAAGTCATTACAAAGCCCAACCCAGTCAAGCAGTCCAACTTGACCAGCCCAAATGTCGAAATGCCAGTACGGCCCCCTACCGCCGCCGCTGTCCTCGTCCACCGCTACACCCGCATCATCGCCGCCGCCGCCGCCTCCTCGCCGGCCTCCCTCCGCGCCCTCCTCCCCATCCACGCCCGCGCCATCGTCCTCGGCGTATCCGCGAACCCGGCTTTCGCCACCAGCCTCATCGCCGGCGTGGCGCCCGCCTCCCTCGCCTACGCACGCAGGGTGTTCGACACCGCGCCTGTACGCGATGCCTACATGTGGAACACCCTCCTCCGCGTGCACGCCCACTCCCAGTCGTCGTACGCCGTCGACGCCCTCGCCCTCTACAAGCGGATGCGCGCCGCTGGCGTCGTGCCAGACCATTACACCTACCCGATCGTGCTCCCGGCTTGCGCGGCTGCGCGCCGGCCGTGGCTCGGGCGGGCCGCGCACGGCGACGCGGTGCGGTTCGCGCTCGCTGGGGACGGGTTCGTGCGCTGCACTCTCATCACGATGTACTTCCAGGAAGGGGAGGTGGCAGACGCTGAGCTAGTCTTTGCGGAGAGCCATGGATCATCCCGGACGGTGGTGTCGTGGACGGCCATGGTTGCTGGCTACGTGCAAAACTACTTCTATGGGGAGGCACTTGCGTTGTTTGGCACAATGGTTGCCGAGGGTGTACTTCCAAGTGAGATCACTCTGATCAGTTTCCTGCCCTGCTTGCAGGGCCAAGAATGGCTGAATGCCGGGGAAATGGTTCACGGGTTTGTGATCAAGTCAGGGTTTGATGCAAACATTCCATTGGCTAATGCCCTCGTCGCAATGTATGGGAAGTGCGGGAGCATTCCCATGGCAGAAGCTCTGTTTGAGGGAATGGCGGTACGCAGTCTGGTTTCTTGGAACACGATGGTTGCAATCTATGAGCAGCATGGTGATGTGGTTGAGGCAATCAAATTCTTCCGCAGGATGCTTACTGAGAAGGTGGGGTTTGATTGTGTGACTTTGGTCAGTGTTCTGTCTGCTTGTGCACGCTCAGGAGCCCTGGAGACTGGCAAATGGGTGCATGAGTTTGCCCGGAGTCATGGGCTTGACACAGATGCAAGGATTGGCAATGTTCTTGTCGACATGTATGCAAAGTGCGGCGAGATTGCTGATGCAAGGAGGGTCTTTGACTGTTTGCATGTGCGTGGTGTTGTGTCCTGGAGTGCCATGATAAATGCATATGCCAACCATGGGGATTCTGAGGAGGCTCTCAAGGTCTTCTGCCTGATGAAAAGTGAAGGGGTGAGACCAAATTCTTTCACATTCACTGCAGTTCTAGTGGCGTGTGGCCACTCAGGCCTTGTTAACGAAGGACTGAAGCATTTCAACAGCATCCTTTCTGACTACCAAATGTCGCCTACACTGGAGCACTATGCCTGCATGGTTGACATGCTAGGGCGAGCTGGTAGACTTGTGGAAGCATATGAAATCATCAGGGGAATGTCGTTGCGCCCAGACAAGTGCGTGTGGGGTGCATTCCTTGGGGGTTGTAAGCTTCACGGCAATCTGGAGCTAGCTGAATTCGTTGCCAAGGACCACTTCGAGTCAGGCTCCAATGATGTCACATTCTATGTTTTGATGTCAAACATGTACTTCGAAGCCGGAATGTTGGAAGATGCAGAAAGGATAAGACGAGCCATGAAGGAGATGGAACTCAAGAAGACAGCTGGGCGTAGCGCAGTAAACCAATAGGGAAAGAATAGCCATCATGAGGTAGCAAACTTGTGTAATTCTGATATTAGTTAGCTTTATCATTTTCCATTATATGTACTAACATGCAGTTTTGATGGTCAAATTGTTTCATCTGTAATTATATAAACTTACCACATGTGGTTCTTCCCTTCTCACTTACCATTTTTATCCATGTCGTCTAGCATGCTTTCCAACCTTCATAAATCTGCTGATGTCCTCCAGAATTTTCAGAGGGCACGTGTTTGATGTAATTTTCGTACCAGAGCAACAAAAACATTAGAAACAGAAACCTCAAGCCTCCAATGTATACTGTGACTCTGTGAGTAACCCCTGAGAAAATGCTTTTTTTCCTATGCCATATTCAGCCAAAATGACATTGTGATTTCTGAGCGGAACTTCAAAATGTATCCCAAATCTCCACTCGTTGCCTGTTCCTGAGGTGAGATTTTTGCCCCCAGCAGCCTCTCTCTTAATTCATTTACTGTTAGGTCTCTTGTTCATAATTTTGTTTTTGTGGTGAGATGGGTTCGTAGATACTTCTGTTGGGTTCAATTAATGGGCTGTATAACTGTGCACTACACACTTTCTTGTAGATTATTAGGCCTGTAATTTATTCATTCAAACTAGGTTTAGTCTTTTAAGTCTCCACTGCAGGGAAGGCACTAGTAGTTTGATGAATTGAAGCACCTTGATTTTTGGCAGTAGTTTCAGTGTCATCAAATTTTTTGTGCCTATGCTCTCTTCTGGGATGGTGTTGGACTGATGATGAGACTCAACATTGTTACCATTTTGATATACCGGTTATGCTTATAATCCTCTGCATTAGAAATCCTGAATTCCTGAAGTCCTGATTATATGTTGGGGGTGGAAAATAGTTTTGTAAGCTGAATTTGGTCCATCTTAGCCAACTGAGTGCTAGTTTGGGTCAAACTTATTGAATGTTAAAACTTTTGAGTATCCAATATTCTAATCTCTGAAGCTTAGTGAATTTTACAACTCTTTAATTTCTACTCTCTGATCCAAATTAGTATATCATCAAAGCAGAGGTGAGCAAATTGTTTTTTTTAGAAATATAATGCTCATCACTAAAGACAATTAATAAAATTCAAGATCTCTAGTTATAAATTTTCTTATATATTTGTCTAAATTACATGGTTATAAATTTCGTATCAGCTAGCAGAGATTGAGGAATTGTTTGAGAAGGCCAAAAAGGCTCTCCCCTTCTGCCACCCTGGGATAGTAAAGTATAAAGGTAGCCATGCCAGCACTAACAAGTTCTAGAGGACAGCCAATCAGTCCACTCTAGCAGGTCAAGGACGCTTCTAATTGTTCAGTATAGTTTTTATTTGATTAAATCATCAAAACTTCTGTCCTGTATCATTTTTTTTTGTTATTGTTATGATCGGTAAGACGTACGAGCGCAGGAACCGTGTCTAGAGTCCGGAGTTGCTACGATACTGCTGGTTCGCGATCACCAAACGAGCTGCACGTCAGGGTTCAGCCAAGTCTGTTAGCAAGTCCTAGAATCTAGGACTATTATCTTTAGTTTGTTGTTTGCGTAAGCCAGAGTCTAGTCGGTTGAGGATTGCTTGTATAAGTACTACACAATTACGATTGAATGAATCAGCCTGGGATTGAGATTAATATCTCCCCTGGGCGCCCAGGCGCCTACTGTCCTTGTCGTGCTATTGCCGCCTAGCTCTGTTCGATCACGGCGCCTCCAACTCGACGCCGTGATTCAGGACCTCGCGCTGTAGCCTTGCCTCCCTACTACCTCCGTAGCAAAGCACGCCGTATCAATCTGGTATCAGCGTTCATGGCTACGTCTGGTTCTGGAGCACCAGCCATCCCTCCCACCACCGCCGCCTCCGCCACCACCACCCTGCCGCTCGTGCCATCCACATCTGCTGCCAACTCTGGGGCGTTCCAACCACCGCCTGCCCCTCCCAAGCCCTCCGTCGAGGACAGCCTCGCCGCGCTGACCCTCGCTGTGCAAGGCATGCAGCGTCAGCTGGGGGAGGTCTCTCTGCGATTGACGGCCGTCGAAGGCCGCCCCGGTCCGTCGGCGACACCACCCCTCCCATACTCCCAGCCTCTACTCCTTGGCATGCCGGGGTACGGCGGGATTCCGGCGTCCGGCCCGGTGATCTCGGAGATTTTTCCTTCACCGTCGCTCTCATCGGCCGAGTCGGTGCATCCATCATCCGGCGCGCCGACTGCTACTTCCGGCGTCGCGGTATCGCAGCCACCGGTGACGGGCCTGCCGATCCAATCTATCCCGTTCCCGCATTCGCCGTCGCCACTGCCGTCGATGTCGGCCATCCTGAACGGCGCCGTCATGTCCTCCGCTACTGTGGTACATACACCACCGCACCGGCCACATCCGCATCCTGTTCATGAAGACCATGGGGAGAGCGTTGGAGTTCCCAAATTCCACAAGCTTACTTTTCCTACTTATGACGGCAAAGAAGACCCTCTTGGTTGGTTGAACCGCTGTGAGGCGTTCTTCCGTGGACAGCTCACCCGGGAGGCGGACAAAGTCTGCTAGCTTCGTTTCACATGACCGGCGATGCTCAACAGTGGTACTACATCATGGAGCGCGACACTAGCCGGCTGTCATGGGACGCCTTCCGGCTTCTATGTCATCAGCGCTTCGGGCCGGCCTTGTCCACCAACCACCTGGCGGACCTCGCCCGCCTTCCCTTCACCACCAACGTCGACTCCTACATGTCGGCGTTCCAGGCGTGGTTAGCGCATGCCGTCCGCTTGGATTCGGTCCAACAAGCGCAGCTGTTCACAGGGGGGCTCCCTGAATACATCCGCGTCGACGTTGAGCTTCATGAGCCCCAGGATCTGCACCGCGCCATGCGCCTGGCATGGGCCTCTGAGCGCCGCAACGCGCCATCGAAACTTGCTCTTCCAGCCCCATCGAACAGACCGTCTCGCCGCACGGGCCAGGGACAGCCGGCCCTGCCTCCTCCCGGAGGTGCATCGTCACAGGCTGCCTCGTCCTCACAACCTCCGGCGCGGGCCTTCAAGTTCCCCACCCCGGCGGAGATGTCAGAACGCCGCAAGCTGGGGTTGTGCTACAATTATGATGAACCGTACGTCCAGGGCCATAAGTGTGCGCGCCTCTTTTATTTGGAAGCTGCTGATTATATTGTTCAAGAACCTGAGACGGATGATGAAGAGGACCAGACCCAACCTGCAGGCCAAGAAACTCCCACGATCTCCCTGTCAGCTATCGCCGAGATCCGGACTGAAGACACCATGCAGGTGTGTGTTCAGATTGGGGACATGCAGTGTGTGGCCTTGCTGGACTCAGGATCAACTCACACGTTCGTCAGTGGGGACATAGCTCGGCGCGTTGGCATACACTTCGAACCATGCCCAGGTACCGGCATCGTCGTGGCCAATGGTGACCGCGTTGCTTGTCACGGCCTTGCCCACGACGTGGGCATTCGGATTGCAGACGAGGTCTTCTCAGTTGATTGCTACACAATTCCTATGGATAAGTGGGACATGGTCCTCAGTGTCAACTTCTTGCGCACGCTGGGACCGATTCTATGGGACTTCAATGACCTTTGTATGGCATTCACCAGAGGAGGCAAGCGAGTGTTTTGGCGCGGCATCGGTTCTACTCGGTGGGATGTGCAATCTACACGCCGCCTCAATGCACTCCAGGGAGTCACGGCCAGTACAGACACCCCTCTGTTGGACAAGCTGCTCCTGTCCTTTGACGATCTCTTCGCCACACCTAAAGGCTTACCCCCCGCTCGTGCCTGTGATCACCACATACATCTTCTCCCAAACACGCCTCCGGTGGCTGTGCGACCATATCGATATCCCCAGCTCCAGAAGGATGAGCTGGAGTCACAGTGTGCCGCGATGCTGCAGTAGGGCGTGATCCGTCCAAGTACAGCAGCGTTCTCCGCTCTGGTACTCCTCGTCAAGAAGCACGACGGATCGTGGCGCTTTTGTGTTGATTACCGCGCTCTGAACAAGGTCACCGTCAAGGACAAGTTCCCTATTCCCGTGGTTGAGGAGCTGATTGATGAATTGCAAGGGGCACGATTCTTTACAAAGTTGGATCTGCGATCGGGCTATCATCAAGTCCATATGCACGCAGCGGACATAGAGAAGATGGCATTCCGCACTCATGAGGGTCATTTCGAATTTTTGGTGATGCCTTTCGGACTCTCAAATGCACCCGCGACGTTTCAAAGCCTCATGAACACCGTGCTCTGGCCGTTCTTGCGTAAGTTCGTACTCATATTTTTTGACGACACCTTGATTTATAGCCCGTCTTGGTCGACACATTTGCAACATCTCAATGCTGTCCTCACTGCGCTACGCGAACATCAACTCCGGCTCAAGCGTTCCAAGTGCTCTTTTGCTACTACATCAGTACAGTACCTGGGGCACGTCATTTCATCGGCCGGGGTCGCTATGGATCAGGATAAGGTGGCGGCCATCACCAGCTGGCCCCAGCCCGCCATGGTGCGCGGGCTGCGTGGGTTCCTCGGCCTCACGGGCTACTACCGCCGCTTTATCAAGGATTACGGCACAGTGTCTGCTCCCCTGACCACGCTGCTCAAGAAAGAAGGGTTCCTCTAGACGCCATCAGCCACTGAAGCATTTGATGCCCTCAAGAAGGCGCTCTCGGCGGCGCCTGTGCTTCATCTCCCGGACTTCGACAAGACTTTCGTCGTCGACTGCGATGCATCCGGGACGGGTTTTGGTGCAGTTCTTCATCAAGGTGCCGGGGCCCTAGCATTTTTCAGCCGTCCTTTTGCAGCTAGGCACCTTAAATTAGCGGCTTACGAGCGGGAGCTTATTGGTCTCGTCCAAGCCGTCCGGCACTGGCGACCATATTTATGGGGACGGCAGTTTGTTGTGCGCACAGATCATTATGCCCTCAAATTCCTGCTTGATCAACGCCTCTCTACTGTGCCCCAACACCAATGGGTGAGCAAGTTGTTCGGATATGATTTTGCGGTGGAGTATCGACCAGGCAGTCTCAATGTGGTCGCAGATGCATTATCGCGACGTACTGATGGTGACCTGCAGCTTCAACTCGTGTTCGAGACAACTTTTCAGCTGTTCAAGGACCTTCGTCACGAGCTTCAAGTCAACGACGAGCTCCGCGCCCTCCGGGACTCCGTGGTAGCAGCACGCGGCGAGCCCTGGCACGTCACTGGTGGCCTGATCAAGCGTGGCGCCCGTGTCTTCATTCCAGCAGGGTCTGCACTCCTGCCCGAGGTCCTCCAGTTAGCCCACGGCGTGGGTCATGAAGGCTCAGAAAAGACCCTCCATCGTCTCCGTCGGGAGTTTGTGGTCGACCATGACCGCCGCCTTGTCAAAGAATTTGTCCGTTCTTGTTTCACTTGCCAGCGCAACAAAACGGAGCATCTGCACCCCGCCGGCCTCCTTCAACCTTTGGAAGTTCCCTCCCAGGTCTGGTCCGATATCTCCATGGATTTTGTGGAGGGCCTTCCCCGTGTTCATGGGAAGAGTGTCATCTTGATAGTGGTCGACCGGTTCTCGAAGCGGGCGCACTTCCTCCCTTTAAGTCACCCCTACACAGCAGCAACGGTGGCCAGGGCGTTCTTTGAAGGCATAGTCAGGCTGCATGGGTTCCGGGCCTCCATTGTGAGTGACCGTGACCCGGTTTTCACAGGCCACGTCTGGCGCGACCTGTTCAAGCTCGCCAGTGTCAAGTTGCGGATGAGTACTGCCTTCCACCCTCAAACCGACGGGTAGTCCGAGGTTGTCAACAGGACCATTGCAATGTACTTGAGGTGTCTCACTGGTGATCGCCCGAGGACTTGGTTGGAGTGGTTGCCGTGGGCTGAATATTGTTACAACACGAGTTACCACTCCACGCTCCGAACGACTCCATTCGAAGTAGTTTATGGCCGTGCCCCACCGGTACTTCTTCCCTACACGACTGGTACAGCGCGGACTGACACCGTGGACAAGCTCCTGACTGACCGTGACATGTTCCTCGCAGAAGTTCGGGACCGTCTACTCCAGGCACAGGAATACACCAAGCGGCACTATGATGCCCGCCACCGGGCTCTGCAGTTCAAGGTCGACGATTGGGTTCTCCTGCGCCTTCTCAACCGACCAGCTCAGTCACTTCTACCGGGTGTGCGTGGGAAGCTGAGTCCCCGCTATGCAGGTCCATTTCAGATTGTGGAACACGTGGGCGAGGTGGCCTATCGCCTACTTCTGCCAGAAGGAGCCCAGATCCATGACGTTTTTCATGTCAGAGTTCTCAAGCCCTTCAAGGGCACCCCTCCTATGTCTACACCAGCGCTGCCCCCTCTCCATAATGGTCGTCTGCTTCATCACCCAGAACGTGCTCTACGTTCTCAGCTTCGCCGCGGCGTCTGGCACGTGTTGATCAAGTGGGACTCCTGACCTGAAGACGACGCCACGTGGGAGCCTGCGGACGAGTTCCGTGCTCGTTTCCCCTCGTTCCAACTCGAGGACGAGCTGTTTCCCAAGGAGGGGAGAGATGTTATGATCGGTAAGACGTACGAGCGCAGGAACCGTGTCTAGAGTCCGGAGTTGCTACGATACTGCTGGTTCGCGATCACCAAACGAGCTGCACGTCAGGGTTCAGCCAAGTCTGTTAGCAAGTCCTAGAATCTAGGACTATTATCTTTAGTTTGTTATTTGCGTAAGTCAGAGTCTAGTCGGTTGAGGATTGCTTGTATAAGTACTACACAATTACGATTGAATGAATCAGCCTGGGATTGAGATTAATATCTCCCCTGGGCGCCCAGGCGCCTACTGTCCTTGTCGTGCTATTGCCGCCTAGCTCTGTTCGATCACGGCGCCTCCAACTCGACGCCGTGATTCAGGACCTCGCGCCGTAGCCTCGCCTCCCTACTACCTCCGTAGCAAAGCACGCCGTATCAGTTATGCACTCACTAAAGCCTTAAAATTGCAGCAATATATCAAGATGGCAGTTTCCTTGGCTCAGTACCAAAGGAAATTGGTATGTTCTCTCAAATTAATGACAATGTGATACATATAATGATCACTATTCAACTAGCAGTAATATATTTGTCGTGGCCAGGTCGATTTCATGATTAATGTATATCTTTGATTTCATTGCTAGATGTTCTTATGACTTTCATTCTGTTAGATCTCTACATGAGAGGGAGGAGAAGAGAGGTATCTGCAAGAGGAAAAATGGGTGACCAAGAGGGGGGCCTATATATCACAACAATCCTAAGACGATAAGATTCCTCGTTATTTAAATATGTTCCTGCGTTTACACATGATATACATGTTTTCATGGAGATATTTTTTGGGTCAATTAATCACAATTCAACAGAGAGGTATGCTTATCATTAAACAACAGCATCAGAAATACTACTATTATTCATCAATCAATTCTCATTTATCGAATACATATACTCCTAGCTAATATCAATATGATGACACTTCGATAGACTTTATTATCTAGCGGCCGGGTCTATCTTCCTTGGAAGTTGGAACTCCTTACTCCCATCCCTGCACTCCAATATCATCTATGACAGCAATCAGTTTATGCCACACGGTCTGCAAGGAAAACAGCCGAAAGAGTGTTAGCACTTAATTAGCAGGAACAAACTATACATTACCTGCAGAAAATATTTCACTTGCACATAGAGAATTCAATTCCTACCATGGTGTCGGCGCATCTGACAGAAATCTTTAAGCTGCACGACCTTGTCTTCGCTGTACTCCTCCTCTCTAGGTGTGAGCAGTTTGATAACACAGTGCATGTTCATTTGAGGGACATCTCTTGCGGCCTTGCAGCAGGCGCCATGCAGTTCTCTAGGGAATGGGTGGGGCGGTCCATGACGGATGAACTCCTTGCACTGCTCCAGGATGGCCTCCTTGTGCTTCTCGGTACATGTACCCATGGCTAGATGGGGATACATTACTACTACTGCGAGCAGTAGAGCTGCTACTTTCTCCAGCAACATCTTAGCAGGATCGATCTATCACTTGTAATCTGATCTGTGGTGACTACGGCACAATGAAAGTTCAATATTGTACATATATAGATATATATAGAGAGAGAGAGGAAGCAATGCAATGCATCCACAAAGTTCAATATTAACGGCTAATTAATAAGTTGCCAAAATCATTGAGTATGATATAGTGAAATATGGATACTACTATATTTGGGGCGGATATGCTTCGTTTATAGAGAATAGACATATTATATGTGTGGGTCTCTAGTGTCTATTTGTTCCGAGAAAATAGTATTATATAGTCACATTTAATTTCGTAGAATCCTCCTCCTATGTTTTAGAGACTGTTTGGATCAATAGGGCTAGTTATTAACTGATTAAAAATTAGCTCAAATAATTAGCTGTGGTTAGCCATCTAGTTGGATAATAACCGGTTGTAGGTCTCGCTCAAAACTTTGCCCATCTATTAGTCCCCTATTTGTATGAGCTAGAGCTAAAAAGTAGTTCATTTAATTAGCCCTACGCATCTAGGGCCCTGTTTGGTTCTTTAGTCTAGGGACTAGAGACTAAAACAGGGACTAAGCTTTAGTCTGCTACCTTATTTGGTTCTAGGGACTAGAAGGGACTACAGCACAAACCCACTTTAGTCCCTCTAGTAGTCCCCCTGTTTGGCAAAGTAGGGACTATTTAGGACTAAAGTGGGCTTACTAGTCTCTAGTCCCATCTAACCAAACAGGGCCTAAAGGGTACCATGAAAAAGTAGTTCATTTAATTGGTTTTCATTAATAAATGGGATAGGTAATGCTTAGAATTGGGCGTCCGGACGGTTCTCTTTCCGTCGGATGCCACATCCACCGTTAACTCGTCACGGAACTAAACGAGTTGGCGCATCGCTTCGGCTTCTTCGCACAAGCCTACACGACTTGCTCATTCTCCACACAGGGCTCGCTCGCTGCGCCGCTGCATCCCTACGTCGCCATGACCACCCACCTTCCTCCTTTCCCCGCTCGCTCCCTGCGCTGCTGCATCCACCCACATGCCTTCCCCATCGTGGTGCTTTGCTCCCCGGTGATCCCACCAACCTCTGTTTCCTCCCATGGATGGTCTTCTGAAGTTCTGCACCTTACTCTTCGGCTGCAGGTACTCGATTGCTGCTACCCTTGAGCTCTAAGGGCGTGATTGGTTGCCCGAACCGGACCGTCATATGGCCCATCCCACATCCTTTGGTGCATTTGCCTGTGTTTGGTTGCCCTACTCACATCTTTCTCCTGCTTCCTCCCGTGCAGATTTCCTCCTCCATCCCGGACGGCGTCGTCTTCTCGATCCCCACTTCCCTCTCGGTGCAGGCTCGCTCGGTGCTTGACGGGAACCTTCACGCCGAGCGAGAGATGAGGCCGCCCAGTTATAAAGGAGATTTCTTGTGTGCCATTATAAAGAAGTCGAAATCCCTGTGTGCCCTGGAAAAATTCAGCGGTCTTGATTGCCACTACTCAACTTTTTTTCCTCCATGCCACTTCCGTCAGTTCATGCTCTAACAGCTCAAGCTGTGTGAAAAAAAAGAAGTTCAAATGCCCTTAAGTTCAAATATGTTAAAAAAACTAAAACTTTTGAGATCTTCTATAACTTCATAAAATTTATTTTCATTTAATTCCTAAAAAATATGATAATTTTTCTAAGATATAT
Organism: Miscanthus lutarioriparius; assembly: GCA_904845875.1. Taxonomy (NCBI): domain Eukaryota; kingdom Viridiplantae; phylum Streptophyta; class Magnoliopsida; order Poales; family Poaceae; genus Miscanthus; species Miscanthus lutarioriparius. The sequence goes on along the minus strand of CAJGYO010000010.1, from coordinate 90,751,959 downwards.
TAATCATATCAAATCATATTTTTTTTAATAAATGAAATGAAAATAAATTTTATATGAAAATTATAGATATCGAATTTAGATATACAACTTTCTAGTTTTGAGTTTTTTCATTTGAAGTCGTTAAGATGCTCAAAAAAATTAATAACATATTTGAACTTAAGGGTATTTTCGCCTTTTCACACTTGCAGCTTGACTAAGTAGGCCCCGAATTGACTTTAAAGTGGCATGGAGGACCCGAAAAGTTGGAGTAGTGGCGTCCAAGACCGCTGAATTTTTTCAGGCACACAGGAATTTCGATCTTTATAATGGCACACGGGGAAAAGTCTCCCATAAAAGCACACGCGCGGGTCTTGGCTAGGGTTACCGCCCTCACTCTTCGCCTCTCCTTCCGCCATAGCTCCGGTGCGAACTCCCGTCTTGCTCCCCCTCGACCTCGGTAGCCCTACCGAGGCGACCCTCGTCGGCGGATTTCTCTCGGTCCTCCGGTGCTTGGAAGGTATATATGCCACCTACGCTCTTCCCCTCCTCTTTCTTTAGTGTCAATTTTGTTGATTTGTTGGTGGATTTTGTTTGAAATGCCAAGAAATCAGGGTTCTTGGTTTGACATCCTCAGATCTGTACGATAATATACCTGATTTACCTGTTCCTAGCTCAGATCTGTACATGATACTTCGTATTTGGTTTATACCTCATGTTTTGTGTAGATCTTGTACATGCTGATGCCTATTTTGTTGTACACACTGAGCAAAGTGCCTAGAGGTCAGTGGTGTTGATTGTGTAACAGTATACGCTGGAGGAGCACCCTTTGGTGTGGCAGCCACGTCTTTCATAGTTCATTTTGTCTTATTTTTTGCTTGCTAAGCAGTACACACCCATGTTGCATGCTCCCTTTCTAATGTTGCCCTCCATCCTGTTGGTAGACATGGCCTTTGAAGCTAGGCGAAGGGCTGCCGCTGCTGTGGTTGTTGCAGTGGCTGCTTGGTTTTTCATGTGGTTTAGGAGGAGAGTTGAAGATTCATGCTCAGTCACCTATGGTCCCTTGGCTGAGAGGGACAAACAGAGGATGAATAACTTTAGATACATCTATGAATCTGATGATGTGCACTGTGTCAACCTTCTTAGAATGAAGAGGGCCCCTTTTTTCTAACTTTGTGACCTTTTCTATAGTAGAGAGATTGTCACTGACAGCATACATGCATCTGTTGAAGAACAAGTAGCCATGTTCTTGCATGTTGTTGGTCACAATGAGAGGTTTAGGGTGGTTGACCTCACCTTCAGGAGGTCCGCAGAGACAATTAGTAGGTTCTTCCAAAAGGTGTTATATGCGGTAGGAGAGCTGAGGAATGAATTGATTGTCCCTCCTGCTACCAATGTCCATCCTAGGATCCTTGGGAGCAGAAGGTGGTACCCCTATTTCAAGGTTGGTATCCATAACTTGTCATACATAGGTCTCATGCATTATTAGTTTAGTGTCAATGTTCACTTGCACTTATGTTTTGTTGATTTAGGACTACATAGGAGCAATTGATGGTACTCATGTATTAGCTAGAGTGCCTGATGTGTTGGCAGCCGTGGACTTTGACCTCAGATTCATCTATGTGCTTGCTGGTTGGGAGAGATCTGCACATGATGCTCTTATCTTGTTTGATGCTCTTGAAAGAGCTGATGGCCTTAGAGTGCCACCAGGTATCATCCAAACCACAAAAAACCTTTGACACTTTGCTTAATCCTAAATGAAACTACTAAAACATATTCCTATATGCTAATTTTTAGGCAAATTCTATCTTGTCGACGCTGGCTATGCAGTGAGGCCTGGTTTCTTGCCACCATTTCGTGCCACAAGGTACCATTTGAGGGAGTTTGGTTCAAACTGACCTCAAAATCAAAGAGAGCTTTTTAATCTAAGGCATTCGTCTCTTAGAGTAACAGTTGAGAGGGCTTTTGGGGCTCTAAAGAATAGATTTAGGATATTGGACAACAAGCCTTTCCACCCATAGAAGACCCAAGTTAAGCTTGTTCTTGCCTGTTGTATTCTTCACAATTGGATCCTCAGGCATGGGCAGGACGAGCATGTGCCTGCTGAATCCACATGGACTCCTAACATCAATGACAATGCCTCACAACCAGATCATGTCCCTGACAATGGTACCTGGGCACAACAGAGGGAGGCATGGGCTGCATAGATGTGGCAAAATAGGGGGAATTCTAGGGTGTAGTGGCATGGTGTGTGTACTGTTTAGTAGCATTGGAGAAACTTGTATTTTAACTGAGACCTATGGCACTTTGCAATGATGTAGTACATATTCCTTTTCTGCCTATTTGATCTGTTGAACTTGTATTTCATATCATGCAATTTGTTTTCCTTATGTACTGGTTGTTCAATGTTATGGTGGTTGTGGATAGGAAATGGACAATATGCCTGACCAGGTTGTTAACATTGGTAGTGAGGACAATGTGGTGGAATAGGGTGGGGTAGTTGCTGCTGATGATGGCAACCAAGCAGCCCCTCAGCCCAATGGCCCTATGCACTGGAGTCCTGTCCAGTCTGGGTTCATGCTAAGGAGGTTCCATGATTTGGTAGGCCAGGGGGTCAAAACTGAGAAAGGGTTCAAGGAGGTACATGTTAGGCAGGTTGCACTCATGGTCTCTGAGTTTGCTGGGGTCAATGTGAGCACCCAGCAGATTTACAATCACCTAAGAAAGTGGAGGCAAAGGTGGCTTAAGATTGTTAGGCTCAAGGATTTGAGTGGTGCTCTGTGGGATGAGGACCACCATATGATAGTACTTGATGATGAACACCTGCTTGGCCACACCAAGGTTAAAAACTGTTTGGATAACACCTCAGCTATCCCTTTTCTTTTCTTTTGCTCCCCTATGTCTAATAGTTACATTTGTTTTACTAACTAGGACCATCCTGCTGATGCTAAGTTCTTGAACACACCAATAGAGAACTATGTTCAGATGGAGGCCATCTTTGGTGGTAACCAGGCCATAGGCAGGTATGCAATGGGCTCAAATGAGCTTCTGGGTACTCCAACTGACATTGGTCAAGGTGATATTGATGCCGTTGAGGACATCACTGACTTAGGTGGCATAGAGGCTGATTTTGGAAAGGGAACTCCTTCTAGTATGGAAGGCACTAAGGGTTCTGATGCCAAGGGCCAGGAGGAAAGGGGTGGCAATAGAAGGAAGCTTGCCCCAGAGGAAATAGACCTCATGAATGGAATGATCAAGGCTGTGGAGTCTGTAGGAGATGCCCTCAAGACTCCACAGCATAATGAGGTGCATTAGGATCTTTATGGCTGTGTTATGGACTGCCCTAGGTACTCACAGGAGGCACTCATGTTTGCCCTGGTTTACCTGCTGAAGAACAAGGCTGAGGGACTTTGCTTTGTTCAGATGACATAGGCTCATAGGATCCTGTGGCTTAGGACCTACCTGAGCACAACCTACTTTGCTTAGATGCATACAAGTTGGCCTCTCCACTTTTGCATATAGCCATGCTAACTGTCCTATGCTATAGGAAGTATTTTGATGTGTAGCACTTACCTCAACTGATGCTACAAAGAACCATTTGCTGCCTAACCAAGGCTGTACCTAGTTTGGAATAGCATAGGAGCCATGGTGATGGATGTGAGGCTTTGTTGATCTATGTGGTGTAGACATTAACAAAGGGTGATGGATTGTCACTTAGTTGATCTGAGCCCTAAAATACCTTGGATTGTTAGTTGATCTGAGACATTTCAGATGCTGTTATTGTTCTTGTAGGAATTCCTATTTGCCCGATGATGCAAACTATAACAATCTGAGATGGCTGTGGGTATTCTTCCTATTGGTGCTTTATTGTCTTCTTGTGTTTTCTCATGTCTGTCATCAAACCATGGGATACGTCCATTCCCAAGCAACTGTTGTAGGCATGCCTACTGGATGGCCGGGATGGACGTGTCCCACACTTCCACGAGGAGTCATGAACTTGCCTTAGCAATTTGTGTTCTTATTTGCCACCTGGGATGATTGCAGTTAGCTTGCAAGATGATCATAAGTTAGTTTACATTAGCTGAGGCCTACGTTTTTTGTGCTTATGATGTCAACCATTTTTTTGACTGAGGCTGATACAATTATGAGATCCTTTTCATGCCTATGAAGATAACAGTGCTAGTTTGAGTAATGGATTATGCACATTGATGACCTTGGACTTGTGAGGTACTGGAGCATTGTTTCTTCTATCTTCTGCTTATGCTTCTCATGGCTGTCATCAAACCATGTGAGACATCCATGCCCAAGCAACAGCTGGGCGGTTGTGATGATCTGATGGCTGGGCTGGATGTCTCTCATGGTTTCATGCCTGTTATGATCTTGGTTTTCTACTATCTGTTTGAGGTTTGTTGCTGTCTATGTTTCTTAAGCTCCAAGTTCAAGGTCAAATGAAAAGGCAATTAAATCTAAGGCAAATCGATTGAAGTACCCCTCATCTTATTAACATCTTATACTTGCTTTTATGTGTTTTTTAAGGGGCAAATGGCTTGGTATGTTGTGTACCGTGGCAGAGTTCCTGGGGTATATGCAACTCGGGCTAGATGCAATGCCCAGGTAACTGGTTTTAAAAACAACAGCTACAAGAGCTTCCCTAACAAAGAATAGGCAGAAGCATCATACTTAGAGTTCATGGGTTGTGAAGATGACAAAGTTTTTGTCAATCCTCCACCAAAGGTGCTCAGGAACAAACCGGTGTTATTTGTTGTGGCTGTGGTGCAATCTTTTCTGTTGCTAGTGCTCCTGTGGTTCGTTCTTGCTTGTTGCTACAACTGTCTGTGATGCTCAAAATGCCATGGCTTGGTATGTTACCTATTGGGGAAAGGAGCCTGGGGTCTATGCCCTAAAATGCCTCCTTGCAGTGCTTCGGGCAACAAATGAAGCCCTAAAATACCTTGGTTACTAGCTATTGCTTTGGTTCGGTCGTTTATTTTGATGATGCTTGACTTTTTCATTGCTAAGCATTGTTGTAGGTGCCTCTAATTGTTTCATATTGCCTGTGATGGTTTCAAAATGCCATGAACACGTGTAAAGACAATGACCTTGTGAGGAACTGTGACTTTTGTTGTTCATGATTTGCTGGGAGTACTATTGTCATGTTTATGTCATTAGAAGCTCCAAGGTCATTGTCAATGCCAAGCTTATTGAACTGAGGCAAAGTTATCTCTGTTTCCTTCTATTCTTCTTCATTCTGCAATAGCTAGTGGTAAGCACACCAAACTCATACATGGGTACTCAGACCTGAGGCAATGCGGCCAACCAAACAAGACCTGGAATCACCAGTTCATACACCGAAACGGTGCAAACAGGGAACCAAACACGATGCAGGTCATCCGGTATCCTGTACTCGGATGCAACCAAACACACCCACTTGCATGCTTCCATCATGGCTGGGAAGAGCTTGCATAGGGCCCCCATCCCGGATCACCAATGCCGGAGCAACCAATCACACCCTAAGTTTCACACCTCGTGTTGCTCAGGGAGCCCCAGGTCTACAGCCTCCTCTTTAGCTCTGGGATTGATGTTGCTTGGCATATGATTTTTGGATGTTGCATTTGTTGTTTTTTTCTACAATGCATTAGAAGATTTCTCATGTTTTCGTAACAGATTTAGATGTTTCAACAGATGATCTCTCATGTTGTTGTAACAAAACTAACATGTTGCGTTACATGAATATTTGGTATTGAAGTGTTTGATTAGAGATGTCTCATCATCTTTATTTTGATGTTGCAGTAACTAGCTGTTGGATGCTGCACTTTATTGATTTTTCCATGTTGCAGCAAACAGTGAGATGTTTCGATAGATGATTTCTCATGTTGCAGGAACAAAACTGACATGTTTCACTACATTGTGTTTGATGTTGCAGTAATTGATGATTTGTCCTATTTATGATTAAGGATGTTTCACCTCCTTTATTTCGATGTTGCAGTAACCAAATTTTGTATGTTGCACCTCATTATTTTCCTATGTTGCAGCAACAAACTGAGATATTTCAAATAGATGACTTATCATGTTGCAACAACAAAACTGAGATGTTCCACTATATAATGTTTGATGTTGTAGTGATAAATGATTTCTCCTTGAGATGTTTCGTCTCTTTTTGTGTTAAAGTAGTTGATTATTTGATGTTGCATGTCATTGATTTAAGATTTGCAAAAGATTTCTATAGATTTTTTTCTTGGGAAGCTGTTGTTGCATCTTTGACCTGTGTTGCTTCTTTGAGCGATGTAGTTGACCAACAGCGATGTGCTCGCAGAGGTGGGTGGAAGACTGAAAGGAGCAGAGGCGATTGTACAGGTGTGCAGGACGCGGGATAAAAATAAAAGAATTGCCCACAATGAAAACAATTAATAATTAATTTTGATGGACGATGGATGGTCAGCGTCCAATGTATCCACTCTGGCTGGACATCTGAGCGGTAGCATTACTGTAAAAAAAGTGGGATGTATGCTCTCATCTAATATATGAGGTAATAATCTTACCAAGAGTTTCCATGAAGCACACAAGAGACCCCCCCACCCCCCACATAGAGCAGTCGCAACGGATAGTCCATCCTTCATATCGATGTCTATATGTGTTATTACCGTACAAATACAAATCTGAATATTTCTCAAATACAAATATGAATTGGGCATTCAAATTTGAATCTGTCTGAATATTTTGTAGATTAGTGCGTATCCTACAACTAACTTTAATGACAAACGGGGAAGCAAACAAACATTATTTGAAGTGATCAAGAATGGAAATCCAAATAGGGAACCTCATTCTTTTTAGTGGATGATCATCTCCCTAAAGGTAGAGAAACACTTTTGCTACGATACAATGGCTGTATCAGATTTGGGGGCATTGGGTGAGCGATGGAAGGCTCAGATTAATCCCTACAGTCTATATGTTGTACATTTCCAAACAAATTAAAGTAATAGATAAAAGTAATTAATAGGTACGAGTAATTAAGGTCATAGTAAGAGTTAATAATGAGTGAATAAAATTTAATATACAACATTATTTTAAATTTAAGCAAGGTTATATTTGAACAAAAGTGTTTTACATATTTGGATACGGATACATACCAATACCTATTTGAACAAAAGTGACCACAAACATCTCCTGGGAAGACAAGTCGGGGAGGAGCATGTTGAGGTTACCCTAGGGTCAACAAGGTCACCTAGAACTTCCACAAATCTCATTGAGAGATGCAGAACTACAACAATGGAGGTTGAAAATTGATTCTATATCTTTTCATACTCCAACAGTTTTGTTATATCTTGTGTGCACTCTAGAGAGTCATTCTTGTTTTTCTACCTTGTCTAGAGAGAAATCCAAAATAGAAGATGGCTATATTTGGATAACCAAATAAAGAAGCTGATGGAAGGTTTTTTTCATCAATATCTCTATTTCTAGCAATTAGGAAGGATATAAAGAGTATTTTGGAGTTGCTCTAAGTCAGCTAAATCGATTTTGAGTGGGGTTTGGGCAACAACCTACATGTGAAAGTTGGTCCAAATTCTCTAAATCCAATTCCAATACGAGTAAATGTTCTTGAAACTTCTCACAATGTTTATTAGAATCGGTTTTGTAACTTTTAGGATAGAAATTGTCGCATTTTTTGGCACCATTCAATCCAAATTCATTTGGTTTGACCTTGAACACACGACATCTCCACATAGAGAATACATTCAGCTCTTGTGATTAGCTTCTTAGGTAAAGTATCAGTGCTCAACTGCTCATATCGCATTGTGGCATCTTTCTTGCATGCAATTCGGTTCATACAAAACCTTTATTTCAAATCATAAGTAAAGGTAGACATATCTGGCCATGATGAGCAGTTGAAGCTTCCTAGCTTGGTGTGTGTCGTCTTTAATATTTCTGGTGCGTTAGGCACCTAGGGTAAGGGTAGGACGGGTGCTGTCCCTTACTGTAGTGAAGGTCTCAAATCTTCTTGTTATCGTGTGGCAGCTTCCCTGGATTCTGAAGATGCTACGCGGCAGACATTCAGGATATGAACTGTACAGCAGTAAAAAGAAACTAAACATGGTTAGAGAAAGTTCTAAGCACGTAAGAATTCCCAGATTATCTCTGAATCGAAGTGAAGTCACACATATATATATCAAGATCGCTCGCTCAAACATGTTAATAGCAGTTAGTTTCCCCCAAGAATATTTCCTTTTATTATGGTGTTTGGAGGAAAAAATACAAGCGTTGTGCCCCCAGTCAATACCTTGTGTCCTCCATCTAGCCTCCACGTGTGAACAAGTGCTCATAATGCGCCAATGCCTGTGCCCTCCATCTAGCCTCCACATATGAACAAGTGTCATAATGCGCTTAGCTGTGCCCTCCATCTAGCCTCCACGTATGAACAAGTGCTCATAATGCGTTTTAGCTGTGGGTGAAGGTGAACAAGCCTCCACACTATTCATCTTGCCAGAATACAGAAGGCACCATGTAGTCACCACCATCACCTTTTTTTAATAAAATCCAACAAACATGCTATATACTCAATTCTACACAGGCCAAACATGCAGATTTCTCCCTGACCGCTGATCTTTTTCTCAAATCGACAATCATCTTGGTTTCTAAGGGGTACATGTCCCAGAATTGTTCAAAAGTCATGAGTGTATCTTTATTTGTTCAATGTCTACAGAAATTCTGCGACGATGACGTCCATTTGCAGCACATTTGACGAAAGAAACAGAAGGGTAATTCCAACTCACTCTAAATTAACTGTGCTGTAATCTTATTCGGCCTGATGATCAGTGCATGATCGAACAAATTAATGCCAAAGACAAACACACTGCGACTAGTATTAGCACTTATATACTGCCGCCATAGCTCTTTATTTGTTGAATCTACGTATAATATAACCCAACAACTGACGCGAGATCAGCAGTAACAGTGGCACTTGTGGTGGCCACTGCGGAGCTTGCACTCGCCGCCACGGCAAGAGGTCTGGCACCAAGAGTTGCAGTCACCATTCTGATCCGAAGAGCACCCGTTTAGCTGGTTCTGCGAGCCCCATGAATGATAGTCGTTGCAGCACATAGGATTGGACGAGGCTGCGGCAACACACATATATCACATGGACAAGAAACAAAGCATGCATTCGTTAGCTATTAGTTCTAAACAAAACAGACAAACGATGACATTATAGGGCTGCAGCTGCTGAGAGAATAAGATGTGTCATCGTCATAGTCAAATTACCTGCCGAGGCAACAAGAAAGGCGAGCACGATGAGCACAACTGCTGCACCTGTACGCTCCATGATCCTCTTCCTTTGTATAAGAATTTCTTTACGAGCTAGCAGAAAATATTTCGATCTCGATCGATGAGTTCGTCTTTGGGTGCCTATGGCTACTTATACCCCGGAGACTGCATGCCTTTGATTCTACATTGTCCAAATTATGGAAATTATTATTGTTATTTACTACATTATGGAAGTTAAATCGTTCCAAATTGTTCCAAGAATGAATGCCTTCCAAACCAACATAGAGGACGTATGTAGAGGAGGCCGGTTTCCAAAGTTCGCTTGGAGGCTGGATGCATGCATATAGGTAAGGCAACATGCATGCGATTCAGAACCATACATTCATATAGGTAAGTACGTTGCTAAAATTAATACAATACGATTTTTTATGTATTTGTGAGACTATTATTTTGTTGAAAACTAAGAGCTTCTCCAATAATTCATAAAATCCACTCTCAATCTTGTTTTTTTTTTGGCAGGAATGAAAATTGAGAAGTTGTCTCCAACAATTCCTTATCCCAACTTCTAATGTTTCCGGACTTGGCAAAATCGATTGATATAAGCGGAAAGATACATGTGGTGGCGACTTCTCTGATTCTCATTGTTTCTTTCTTCTCATGCCGTAGGCTCTTCCTTGCATGCCGTAGGCTCTTCCTTGCCGTATGTCTCCCATTGTTTACAGAGACCTGCTCAGGGAAAAAGAATCGAATTATTGGTAACAATCGTTTTTGTCAGCATGTAATCAGGTCACCTGATTAACACTGATCAAGATCACACATCAAGATCAGTCAATGCTTGGATTGTTAGGACTGTTATGTGCAGCTGCTACGCTTCAGGTGTCTTATTGTCTACTCCGTCTGCCCCAAAATATATGTCGTTTTTATTTTCCGAGAAACAACTTTGACAAAATATATATTAAAAATATTAATATTAGTGATACATAATTGATATCATTAGAAAGATCTTTGAATCTAATTTTTTAATAAATTTACTTTGAGTTACAAATGTTGCACATATTTTCTATAAATCGAGTCAAACTTGTGGCACGGAAACAAAAAAAACGACAAATAATTGGGGACAGAGGGAGTACTAAGATTATTGGACGGCTCAATCTCTTATATAGTAGTATATATGCTTGTGATTGTGTGCGCGGAATAGATAATAGCGACACAAAGCTGTGATAACCAGTTGACCCATAGGTCAGCACACAATGCAAGCAGGTCATTAGATTAGCACTGATCAACATCACACGTCAAGATCGTTCAATCAATGTGGTCGTCAGGTTATTAGCTCCGACATCGCATCAACCATGATCTAATTTAGCCGGATCTCCAAGGCATACAAACTTTATTTCAACTTTCATCTCCAAGGCATGTTACCAACGAAACGAAAGTGTGCATGAACGTACGAGCTAAGATAAGACAAGAGAGCAGGAACAAAACCTGTTGTGCCTTTTATTCGTTGCTACTTTTCACCTTTGTTCGGCGTGCGCCATGCATCTTGCGGGAACGTTTCCTCACCTTTCTCACCATGCATGAATGTACATGGACCATTCTGCTTGATGTTTGATCCATGCATTGTTTGCTCTATCATTGCTACTTTTCGACATCAGCCTGGACCAGCTGGGCGACGCGTTTGGTGCCAACTTTCTGCCTACGCCTAGGTAGCCGCCTTTATATCAGCACTCGCCGACCCTGTTGCATGGCCTTGCGCCATTGCCACGGTACGTACAAGACTTGCATTGTGCGCTCAAGAGACGCGCGAAGGACGGTCCTTGCTGCATGGCCTTGCGCCATTGCCACGGTGGTGCTGCTAGCTCTCGCGACGGGTCACCACCGAAGCGAAGCATGACGTGGACGGCGTGGTCTCAGCGCCGCGCTGACGAACCAGGCCACGTGCGGCGACAGCCTCGCGGCCGACCCGGTCTCCGCGGGGCGCGAGGCCGTGCGCGCGCGCGTCTCCGCGCTCTCCCAGTTCATCGCCACCGCGCTGGCTCTGCACGTCAACAAGATCAAGTCTCACGGGAGCGGCGGCGGCGGCTCACCGTCCGCCGGCTCACCAGCAGCGGCGTTCCCGTCCTGGGTGACGCAACAGGACCGGAACCTCCTGGAGTCATCGTCGTCCCCCGCGGGAGCGAGTGGCGGCGTCGACGTGGCGGACGCAGTGGTGGCGCTGGACGGCAGCGGGACGCACCGGAGCATCAACGAGCGCATCGCGGCCGTGACTGCAGCGAGCGGCGGTGGCAGCCAGGGGCGAAGCCAGGATAAAATATCGCCGGGGTCTATACAAACATGTGATATTTTTTAGATAAAAGAATAAATCTAACGTTATCCCTTTTGGACAAGAGAAGAAACCACTTATCACAACATAAAAATACCAAAAAAAACTCAAACTAAGTTTTAACATAATTTGAATCAGAGACCACTTATCACAACATAAAAATACCAAAAAAAAACTCAAACTAAGTTTTAACATAATTTGACCATATAAAGGAAGAAGAAAAATGCACCGTAGCCGTCTCGAGCAATGAGAAGTCTGGATGATGTGCTGCTTATTGGCTTCACTATATTGTAATTGAGTTCATTGACGTAACCAGCGATATTAACTTTTAGCTTGTGATAATATAATACTATAAATAATTTTAATAACAAATAATATAATAGTATAATATTATGAATAATATTATATATAAGCTTATACATTATTGATATAAATATTAATCTCACTACCAAGATTGTTTAGTTGTGTTGACTATTTAGATTTAAAATATTTTTGGGGCTTAAACAGTGATATAAGCGATTTAGAATTTACCTAATTAAAATATTCTCTAAATCATGTAAGCTGCAAGTTGAATCCTTTTAGGCTCCAGCTGTGCTGGTACAGCACGTTTATGAAGGCAAGAAGGCTAAAAAAGGGCCGAGACTACTGGGCTTGCCTCTTGCCTTTGGTTTATTATGCGGCTTGCACAGTCGCATCGCAAGCCTAGCTAGTCACCACGCTAGTCTGCTGGGTTGCCGCTGCGGTCTACCGGGGTCAAACAGTTTTTTTGCTGGGGTCTGTGCTGGCCAAAATTTGTAGAGTACGTGAGGCTGTCGCTGAGTCGTCGGGGTCGGCCGACCCGGACCACATCACGTAGCTTCGCAACTGTGGCAGCGGCGGGAGGAAGGTGATACACGTGAAGGCCGGGCGGTACGAGAAGAGCGTGACCATCTCGAGCAAGCAAAAGAACGTGATGCTGCTGGGCGCCGGCAAGGGGAAGAGCGTTAGCGTCGGCCACAAGAGCGCCGGCGAAGGCTACACCATCTACGCCTCCGCCACCGTCGGTACGTGATGCTATACGCGTCTGCATTATTCATCTTCTCTTGCACAAAAGCTACACACGCCTAGTTGCAAAGTTGGAACCTTTCACGTGTGGAATGAAGTGATTTGTTGGCCTAGAAAAGAGAGTGAAGTTAATCTTCACTCTTCAGTCTGCACTCTGCAATGTAAAAAGCTTAAGCTCCTAGAATGCATGGTAGGGTTTACAACTAGTCTTTTTGTACTACAGCTAGATGCAAATGGGCAAAGCAAAGCGAAAGATGCGTTGGTTCGATTTGATCGTTTGTTGCCCACGCATTTCCATGCTCTGTGTTCTGTTGACATCTCATCTACACCTGTGTAGCACACACCAAGACTGCACGAATCATCAATGATGCATGGTTCACGTGGTTGCAACATGCATGCATGGGGCACCGTCAAATGCAGCGTCGACAGCGACGTCTCACTTGCCATGTCGCCCACTCTCTTCACCCTTTTTCTCCTTTGTTATTTGTGCTTGACAGTGCACTCCCATTGTTGTCTTCTACACATTCTACTAGTAGTAACACTAACACTAACACTAACACCTTTCATGACCATCTCTCTGCGTACGTACGTGTGGTACAGCTGCGATGGGCTCGGGCTTCATCGCCAAGGGCCTGACGATCCTCAACACCGCCGGGCCAGGGAAGGGCCAGGCGGTGGCGCTGCGCGTCGGCGGCGACCTCTCCGTGGTGTACCAGTGCGGCATCCAGGCGTACCAGGACACGCTCTACGTCCACTCGGGCCGCCAGTTCTACGCCGCCTCCGACATCGCCGGCACGGTGGACGTCGTCTTCGGCAACGCCGCCGTGGTGCTGCAGAGCTGCGACATCCAGGCGCGGAGGCCGAGCCCGGGGCAGGAGGACCCGAACCAGAACACCGGCATCTCCATCCACCGGTGCAGGGTCTCCGGCGCGCCGGACCTCGGCGGCACGCCGGTCTACCTGGGCCCGCCGTGGCGGAGGTACTCACGGACCGTCGTCATGGAGAGCTTCCTCGACCGGTCGGTCGCGCCGGCCGGGTGGCTCGAGTGGTCGGGGCAGTTCGCTCTCAGCACGCTGTACTACGGGGAGTACGGGAACACCGGGCCTGATGCCGGGACCAGCCGGCGAGTGACGTGGGCTGGAGTGCACACGTCACTGTCCAGGTCAGATGCCGTGAGGTTTACCGTGGCGGAGTTCATCCTGGGAGACGCGTGGTTGGGTGGCACTGGAGTTAGCTATATTTCAGGACTGTGAGCTGAATGTCGTCTGCTCGTCAGTATATATGTGTACGTATTCGCCTATTCGGTGTCCGGGGACCGATTAACTTACGTCGGATCAACCAATTTTAATGAATAAATAAAAGATGAAAAAAAATTGAAACGAACGCGCACGCTACTCCTTGTACTCTGAGACTGAGTCCGCCTGAAAAGTACGTCAGTCGTGACTTCTTGAGTACATGAATAATTAATAGACCGGCCTGTTTGGTTGCTCACCCACCCTCAGCCCGTTCGTTTGGCCGTGGCTTATCGTAAACGATCGTAAATTTTCAGTCGGAATAGTATTTTTCTCTCACACAAACTAGCCAGCAGTACTTCTTCACGAACCAGCAACGATACGAACCAGCCAACCGAACAAGCTGCCTGAGGTAAATTTTGGCGCTACCAGAGTAATTTGGCCAGTGTTTGGCTTAATTTGTAACCGAAGATTGGCTAAGCACAAGAATATTGGCCGTGCTCGTGTAAGCTACGATTAAGGGCACTCCCAGCGCAGATGGGTTCTACGATAGTTAATTAGTTTGCCATCTAAGACAAATGATGATCTGGTATTGTAATTAACGAAGAGAGAGAAGGAAATGATTCATTACATAAGAAACCATGACACAGGAACCAAATATAAAGAGATGTGATAGGTAGATGATCAAAAGAGAATATATGATTGGACAAAGAAATATTTTGAAGAAACTATACATTGGGAATATTGTTTGTGTATGTAGTGTTTACATAAATATAGAAATCACCTCACAGTTTATGGTATGGCACTGCTACAGAAAAGATTTTCAGAGGCGCACATCGCGGCCGCCTTTTGCAAATGGTTACTGTAGTACATAAAAACGCACAATCACTGTCGGTTATAAGCCTAGGATCAATTGGGGGAAGCTATTCGCCCGGCAGTGAAGGCACCTATATATATTACTGCCGGCTCAAATTAAACCACCACCCTGGCAGCGACATATGACTGCTGGGTCAGGCCAAAAACTGACATTGATAAGTGTCATATCACTACTAGCTAAGGCTATGACCTGTGAAACTCTAAGTTTGGTTTTGGTAATTAAATGATAACAAGTGGACTAATGCTTTCAGTTGAGTTGTGATTGATCTAGGGTCCACACAAAGGTGGAAAATGGCACCTAGCATGGGCCATAGCTGATTTTGGTGGTTGGTTGAGAACATGATTAAATGGATTAATATCATTTGCTAGTATACAATGTATAGTTTATTAAGATACAAGGACGCATTGGACTTAGAACGTCAAGATCATGTAATCAACACCTCAAGGAAGACAAAGGACCATTGGAGATCATAGAAGATATGCTAAAAGTCTAGTACATCAAGTAGAAGAAGCCCGGACGAGAAGACGTGAAGAAACAGAGTGAAACAAGGCTGCACAGCAGCATAGGAAATCCCTAGTGGTTGCCTGTACAAGACACCGGAGAAAGTGGCAACAGAGAAGTTCTGCATAGGGTCTCAAAGACCCACATGAATTTTCTGGTAGTTGTGACCACATGAGAAAGTGGCAACAGAGAAGCGCAGTGTAGCAAATAAAGTTTGACAAAAAGTTCAGAGTATCACTGGAATTCTCTGGTGACTAGAAGAAGGGAGCACTAGAGAAAGTAGTGGCCACCCAAGGCTGAACAAAAAAAATTTGGAGCCATAGGAATTATCCAGTGATCACAGGAGAAGTAACACCGGACAAAGGAGCTCCAACGATCAGCAGATCTGATGGCTATATTCACTACTAGAAATATCCACTTCTATGACGAATAGATTTCATCACTGAAGGAGTCAAATTCGTCGTAATTTCAGTTTTATGACGAAAAACGGTTCGTCATAGAAGTCGTGTCACACTTGCACATCTATGACGATTTTGACAAAATCATCGTAGAAGTGTCTTGATGTGTGACGAAAAACAGACCGTCATAGAACTGTTTTGGCATACGTGGCAGGGGCTGGCACGCTGGTGGGCGCTTCCGTTGGAGATGCTTTCCACATGTACATGCTATAGCCCACGTGTACATACTATAGCCGGTTGCATTGGAGATGGTTCGGGTACGTGTCACCTTCTTATTGCACAACGTGGCCATCTCTGGTTCTTGCACGTATCAGATTCTTACTGGACCACGTGTCGGGTCTCTGTTGTTCCACATGTCAGTTTTCTATTGGCACACGTGTCATGTTGCAGTTGGATCACGTGACACTTCTTCATTGGACCATGTGTCATATTTTTATGGGTCCACGTGGCCGTTTCTTATTCGGCCATGTGTCACGGCGCTGTCCATCCATGTTTCGTATTTTTATTCGGCCACATGGCTTCACGACTTCCTTCCACGTGTCGGATTTTAATAGCCCACGTGTCGAGTCCTGGCTATTGCACGTGTCATGTACTGGTTTGTCCACGTGTCGTATTTTTATTTGAACACGTGGCCTGTCCTGGTTCTACCGCATGGAGTACAATCAATTCATCATAGAGGTAATTCGAGATCGTCACTACTGTACAGATTGACTACATAACTATTTAGCCTGGCAATCAAATAACAACAATTAATATTTCACACGTCAACAGCGAACCACTGACAGAGTATCACCACATCAAACCGACATATGAGTTCACACATCAAACCAGCACATGAGTCGACACATCAAACTACAAATGTTCACTGCATCAAGCCGAAGGAGTTGAAGACTGAGAGTTTCCAGAAGAGCTGAAGCGCGTGCATAGCTCACGGAGATTGTTGTACTCCCCCTATTGCCGTTTCTTGTATTCCTCAAGCTCCCTTTCAATCTTTTCTGTCTTCCTCTTCAGTTCATCCACTTGATCGATGAGGGTAGCGGAACTTTCCTGTTCAGTAGCAAGTTGTTCCCGAAGCATTCTGTCCACCGATGTCTTTGTTCTGGTGGAGCTTGTCTGGATACCAGCATTCTTCAAAAAAGATTGTTGCCGCTTCCCTAGGAGGGGGCCTTGCCCTGGTAGACGCAGAGGACCTTGCAAACAACATCAGCATTAGTCATTGGTTGCTGCCCATCAGCAACAGGTTTTGCTTGCCTAGTTTCCGTAGCTTCTTGCGAAATTCAACAAGTAAAACATTAGGTTATAGATTATGTAAGAGGACTTCAATTGAAAACCCAAGAGATTGATTCATAACAAGTAATGCATAGGTCTTCCTCAGTCTACTGCTGATAGAGATTACATAAGCTTCAGTAGATTTTAGTAGATTTCCATAACACTAGGCTCCTGCTACGTTTCCTTCTTTTATGGCAATGGCTTCAGTAGATTTTAAGGGAAGCAAAAGAAGGTACTTACCACTGCTCCTCTTACAACATTGCTCAGGCCCTTTTTGCTACTGGTATGGAAGTCCCTGAAGACTTCCACAGCATTAACATCTTCATTAGGTGGACCATTTTCTTCTTCAAGTCCTTAATCGTGTTCTGCTGCCTTCCTCATGTTCTCGTTTTGTTCACATTGCACATGAGTTTCGGTTTATATTTATACAAGGGCAAGAGTAACAATAAAACACAACCATCACTTACAAATTTTTGCATCTAGACAACATAGGAGCGAGATCCTGTAGCCTAGTGGTACTTCACTTTTGCACGGTTTCGCTTGTTCTTCTCAGATGTTTCCTATAGCTTCATTTGTGTTAGACTGCAGCACAAGTAGACCATAGCAAGAGTAGACAGAAAATCAATGGGTTCACACACCTTGTTCTTAGCACTAGACCAAATCTTGACAAGTTCACACAATTGTGCATCGTTCATGGATGAGACAGGAGAGGTCATATGGATCTGATCAGCAGGGACACCAATGAAGTATTTTTTCTTCAACCTGTAGCGTGCCTACCGTACTATAGACTGCATTACATTCCGGCAAGCTTCTTTTGTTGGTGAGTGAGCACCGTTAACACGCAACCTTCGCTGCATATAGTAGTGTGAATGAAAAGCAAATCCATTAAAGTTTCTCAAAGCAGAGTTTAATGTCAAGAGGGGATACCCATACATACATTTAGCCTATCCACAAATCTTGTGCAATAGACGGCGCCGGGCCTCTGCCCCTTGATATTGTTTCTAATGCGTCAAAATTACTTCATGCCTGACTACTACACCTGCCTCTGAGGCAAACTTGGCAGCTTGCACTGGATCATGTGGCCTTCTGTTCCCCTCTGCAATGGAGATGCGCATCCTTATTCCTCCTAGTGATTTGCTCATTTTGTCAAGCATAATTCCAAGAGTTTGAGGCCTCGGCTTCCTCGCCCTTCCAAGCAATGGTACTACACAGTTTTCATACATTCAGATTGTTAGAAAAGTTACATGGATATTAAATAGCTAGTGCAAATTGATTGATAGACATCTGTAAGGTAATACCAACCTTGGAAAATTTCATCGTTCTACGGGTGGGGGGAGACGAGAGTTTGCTAAGAGGGCTCCTCTTTGGCAGGGCTATAATCATCTGCCCATGAGGAGTCTCTCTCTGGGCGAGGTAGGGTGTCATCCCGACCAATGTCTCCAGTCAATTCACGAACTTGGAATTGATCCCTAGGTCTGGGTGTCGATCGTGATGGAGAATTATGTTCACCTACTGCTGCTACCTCCATCCTTTTGCCAGCGGCAGACCTCCGAGTACAAACTCTATGAGCAGCCTGTTCTGGTGGTGTTGACCTCACTCGCTTGGAGGGCCTTTGCCCAGGACTCATGGCAGCGCTGCCTTTTGTCCTGCTGGTAGAGCCTCCTCTATGGCTTCTTTGACTTGGACACTGAAATTGGAGATACAAACTTAAGCAGCAAGCATATACAAATTCTATTGCTATCCAAACAGTAAAGCATTGCATGGCTACCTACCCCCCTCCCCCTCTGAACTAAATACAAGATAGAACAAGCACCTCAATTGATAGGGGCACCGGCTCATCTGCTAAATCTGAATCTATTTCATCTGTATCAGCAAATCCCTCAACTACCTCGCTTGGTTCGGGGATATATTCTAAATCTTCACCATGTCTACCCTTTGTGCTTGACTTTTTTGCCTTTGGAGATACAGGTTTTGGGCCCACACGTATTCCAAGTTCTTCCATCTTTCTATGATTCCTTGTGATTTTTGCATCCCGTGCTCGTTCATAAGAAGTTAGTGGCTGTTCATCTAGATTACAAAGGCATTTATTAACTAAAGCTTATACGGAATGTCAACACAACAGAGCAAGAGTATGCAAATAAGCGCCTAACTAGTAACTACAGCTTATACGAAAGTTATTAATCCAATAAAGCACATGTCAGTTATACTCAACTATAGGAAATATGTAACCCCATCGCTATCTACATATCCTTAGTTCAGCAACTATAGTAGAGCACACATCATAAAAGGAATTTAGGTACCTATTCCTCAATGTTCCCTGGCTTTGCTTTCTCATTGGCACCGCTGTCCTATCATCACGGTCGCGGAGCTGGTGCGGCCGGCGTTGATGAAGGGATACCAAATCTGGCTTTGGCCAGGGAACAGATCCGATCGGTCATGATAGGTGTCAAGTGTTGATATTTCTTAATGACTATTGGAGGATTTCGCAAGTGCCCAGAACTATCGCGTAGCACTTCGTTCGGCGAGTACCGAGTGTCGAATTTATAATTTATCCCACAGGAAGGCGAAAGGCTAGAATTTATAAGTGGACTAGGATTTGCTAGAGGAAGGCTTGAGTTGATCCTAGGTCGGTGAACGATAGTGAAGGATGAGTGTGAACTACCTAAACTAACTACTACTGACATGCTAACCAGAGATAGCTAGGTAGGAGAGCTAGCGATATATCTTTCTAGTAACTAAGGGTAGACAAATAACTAGGAGAAAGGCGATAGTACTTCGGGGCATAGCCCGCCTACCAACTAGGAGAGTGAAATAGACAAGGTCTGCCATGAGCCCTACGATTTAATAAATAGACCTATCATGGTGGAATACAGAGGATGGATAAGGCTGTCACCACTTGCCACCTACCACAATCTATCTGGAGGCCTAGCCGTATCCACATGTAATCTGTAGCCTAAGGACCATGCTTAATCTACAGGCTTACTACTTCGATCCGAGCTCCGATGAAATGAGATCAATGCACCCTAACTAGATGGTGGAACTGGTACTAACAAAAGACTACTAATAATAAGATAACCTATGCTACTAATGCCAAACAACAAGCACCTAAGCTCACTAATGATGAACACTAATGACTAAGTACTTAAAGTAAAGCAAGCAATACTAGAATAAAGTACTGAAATAAATATTGAATAAAGTAATGCAGAAATGAAAGAATTACAAAGGAGCTATACCAGAGCCAGGAGACTCTTTTGGACTCCGAGAAGCTCCACTCCGCTCTACTCCACTTCTAGGCTACTACTCTATAGCTAATGCTAAGCTAGAAAGCTAAGAGAAGCTTGGAGAGCTTGGAATATGAATGGGGCACTTCTCCACTGAGCTCCACACCCACTATTTATAGTGTATAGTGAGGGGAGGGGTATTTGTAGGCAGTGGCAAGGTCGGTGGAGGACCTAGGGCATCGGGCGGCGCTGGGGGGCACCGGCCGGCCCTCCATTCCACCGCCTTACGATCCAACGGTGATGGTTTGCTCCCAATGGTGATTACTTGGACAACACATGTCAAAATTCAGTCAGGAAGTCAGTTGTGAAGGCTCCAAGTCTATGACAATGGGCCCATGGATTCATGGCCTCTCCATCGTGACCATTGATTGAACCGACTTAAATCAACTCATCTAATTGGTTCTGGAGGGGCTCCCACGGATCAGTGATGTGGCAAAGTGCCAAGGTGGCACCAAGTGGGGACGGGCACCACCGCCCAATGGGCCCAGGTGGCCCTACCACGTCCACTTGCTTCTTTGGTCCATGTTTGTCACCATTTTGGCCAAAATTTGCCATATTTCTTGCATACAAATAATTCTACAAGCACAAGTGGAACTAGGTGAATTATAAACATAATTCTACACATGTGATAATGATTTACCTCACTTTACCATGTTTTTGGGTGAAATGTTGATGGTCAAAACCGGTTTTAGTGACCGTCAACAAGCTCCCCCAAGCTACCCCTTTGTTGTCCTCAGCAAAGATGCCGGTTTAGCATGGAATAGGTGTTGGATCAGGAGTTGCTATTATGTAATGCCCTGCAAAGACTTGTATACAAACAAATACTCTCTTGAGTTGAACATGTTAGCACTTAGAAATTTCACCATCAGTCTTAGCAATGTGGGACTTATAGCTTTTACCTTTATACAAGCAATTGCAAGAAAGTGTAGCTAGATAACTTTTTGCCTACTTTGGTTTAGCTCAAACTTCTTGGAGGTTTTCAAATGATTTGAAAAGAAAGCTTGCCTAAGTTCTTCAGATTCTATACTCAAGTCACTCAATGGTGTTTTGAAATCCTCACCAAGGCCATGAATTTTAGCCTCAATTTCTATCCTAAAGCTTATGTGGAGCTCAAGGTAGGGGTAAAAGCATAGCTTACTTGAATTGAATCTATTGCTAAGTCAAAACACTTGGATCACAAGGAGCAACAAGTCATACAAATTGATCAAGATGTGCATGTGTGTGGTATATTTAGTGGAAGTGGTACTCCTTTGAGAAGTTTCCCTTCTTTAGCTTCTTTTTGAGAGGGCATGGCTACTTTCTTTTTTCTCACTCTCTTTCTTTCTCTCTCTTTCTCTTTTTTTGAACACTAGAGCTTTTTGCTCTTTTATTCTCTCTCATTTTTTTTCTATAGCCCATGCCTCTCTTTTGAGGTAAGATAGCATAGAGAGGTAACTTTGATTCTCATAGAGCAATACTAAATGGAATGCATGTATGGATGCGTATCCCCAGTGTAGGAATAGCATAAATATGTGGGTGTACATGATCTTGATCAAAAAGCATGAAAAGTTTCTCTACTCAGATCAACAAGGCTTGAAAAAGCTCAAAACAAACAAGCAGCTTTTATTGTTGCTTATCATATATGAGTGTATGTAAGTATTTGGCTCGGGTCGGAATTTATCACCATTGATGAACTTCTAGCAAGAGAGTTTAGCATTTTGCAAAACAAAACTCCAGGTTGTCTTTACCATTCCTCAGATAGGTTCAAAGATTTACTCTAATCATGGCTACAACATATCTCACAAAAGCCTATTCTTGGTTCTAGCATTTGCAACCCATGAAACCATTCAATTTAAGATGAACTCTAAGTTTATCATGCTCAAAACTTAAGAAGTATAAGGTTGTATAACAAGCTTTTGCAAAGTATAACATAGCAACTATTCATCATCTCCAAATAATTTTATCATCATTTTATTAGAGCAGAGTTTCTCTCGGAATAATTTAAAGGCACTCCTCTCTACATTCTATGATCATGAATACTGAAATATAACGCAAACATGAATGTAAAGAGAGGGTTTAAGATTTTCATACCTTAGTGGGGAGAGACGTCTCCCCCAAGGTTGCCTTTTGCATATGTTGGAATGTCTTCTGGCGGCTCTTTAGATTCTTTTCTTTATTGACTAACTAATACTACTAGAATGCATAACTGACTAGCTAAACCTATAACTACTAGATAACTTATTCAGCAGGGATGCTACTGAATTTGATTCATTATTACTAAATATTTTTTTCATATGTGTTCTTTAAATGCATATCTATCCTATTAGGCATTAACTACTACAGACTTTATTTATTAACATAGAGTAGCTGAATGCAACTAACCTATCATGCAATGTGAAGCAACTTTATTGGAAATGAAATGCAACTAACGAAATGCGGTAAATAAATGCAAGGAATAGAAAACTTACCTTTTTTGTCGGGCTCAAGGTCATTCGTCCTTGGGTGGAGGCATTTCCTCTTGTTCCACCTCGGAGGCCTTGTCAGGATCAGGATCAGGGGATGACGAGTTTGAGGACGAATCTTTCTTTTTACGCCATCTCTTTCTATTCTTCTTGTTCTTGACAAGTTTTTCCGGCTCATCAATCGGCTTTGGTTTCTTCATCTTGATTCTCTTTGGATGCTTCTTCTTTACCTTTTTCTCATCAAAGAGGGGTTGTCCAGAGGCAAAAGGAAATATTTCTTTTCTTCCAGCAAAGTGGAATTGGATTTGCCCAGAAGCCACATATATGCTAGCATTTGTAGTGTTAAGGAAAGGACGACCAAGGATTAAAGGTGTATCCTCGGCATTACCCATGTCTAAGATCATAAAATCTATAGGAACATAAGCACTCCTAACTTTAACTAGTAAATCAGTGGCTACTCCCTCGAGATAACGGGTAGATCGATCAACTAATTGCACATAAACTAAGGTTGATGCTAGGTTAGTGTAGAACAATTTATCATAAGTTACCTTAGACATTATGTTAATACTAGAGCCGAGATCACACAGAGCGTTATGGAAGGTATGAGTTCCAATGGAGCAAGTAATCGCGGGGATACCGGGATCACCTTTCTTAATGGTAAATGGGGAATCTAATAAATAGGAACCCCAAGAATTTAAAGCATAGCCATACTTTGCAGTAACAAGGTTGGCTGTCTCCATTGTTCCTTCAGGTTTGCCAAGAATTCTATTTTTTATAGGATGGGATAGCAGCAGCAATTTGAGCTAATTGGGTTTCTATGTTCTTATTGAAACTAAGTTGATTCTTTAAGACAGAAGAAAATTCAACCAATTTGGCATTTATGTTTTCCAATATCTTATCATGAGCATGCAACTTTTTATTTATACTATTAGTCATTCTACTTTGACCATAAACAAGATCTTTCAAGAAAGCATAACTATTATTACCTTGATTATTCAAACGAGAAGAAGAGTAATAATTATTACCTCCCTAGTTGTTAGAGCGCTGATTCCAGCCTTGATGTTGTGGATGGAACCCATTGTCGGTGTTGATGAAGTTAAGGTCCTCTTGGGTTTTGGGGCAGGAATTGTTTGAATGTCCAACATCTCCACAGACTTCGCAAGTCATGTGGGAATCCATGGCTTTGAGTGTCTCTTGGGCACTCACCTTCTCATAATGTTCCACTCGCTTCGCGAGCAGATCCATCTTAGCTGTAAGCATGTCAATTTCTTTAATTGAATGCATACCTCGTTTACGGGGATGGAGTCGATCGTCGCTCCATCCTTGGTTGGAGACCATTATCTCGATCAGTGTCTTTGCATCTGCAACATTTAGCGAAAACAATGCACCACCACCAGCAGCATCTAAATGGCTCCTATCTAACGTCACTAATCCATGGTTGAAGTTCTGGATCAAAAGCCAGTCTTCCATGCCATGGTGTGGGCATGCAGAGACATACTCTTGCATTCGTTCCCAAGCTTCGGGAATTGGCTCATCTGCTAGTTGTTGAAAACTAGAGATTTTATTGCACAGAGCATTAGTCTTCACCATGGGGAACACCTTAACTAGGAAAGTGTTGGAACACTTGTCCTAGGTATCTACAGTGTTACAATTAGAGTAAAACCATTGCTTAGCCTTTCCTAACAAAAAGAAGGGGAAAAGGCGAAGACGTATAGCCTCTTGGCTCACTCCCTTAATGGTGAATGTGCTACAAATCTCCAAGAAATGTTGGCGGTGAGCATTTGCATCCTCATGGGCTTTCCCACAGAATGACTAGCTTGAACCATCATAATTTATGCTAGCTTAAGCTCAAAGTTAGCGTCCCCATTGATAACATTGGGTCCGGTGGCTACATTAGCAGCCGAGGGTGAAGGAAAATCACGAATGGACTTGTCACCCAAGATCATGTAGGGTAGTGATAGGATATGAGGAAAAAGGATAAACTACTTAGGATAACTAACAAGAACCTTGCTAAGAAATTCGGCCTTATAAATTCAAAGCCAGTTGCCTTCCCCGGCAACAGCGCCAGAAATGCTTGTTGATATTTCTTAACGACTATTGGAGGATTCCGCAAGCGCATAGAACTATCACGTAGCACTTCGCTGGGTGAGTACCGAGTGTCGAATTTATAATTTATCCCACAAGAAGGCGGAAGGCTAGAATTTATAAGTGGACTAGGATTTGCTAGAGGAAGGCTTGAGTTGATCCTAGGTCAGTGAACGATAGTGAAGGATGAGTGTGAACTACCTAAACTAACTACTACTGACATGCTAACCAGAGATAGCTAGGTAGGAGGGCTAGCGATATATCTTTCTAGTAACTAAGGGTAGACAAATAACTAGGAGAAATGCGATAGTACTTCGGGGCATAGCCTACCTACCAACTAGGAGAGTGAAATAGACAAGGTCTGCCACGAGCCCTGCGATTTAATAAATAGACCTATCATGGTGGAATACAGAGGATGGATAAGGCTGTCACCACTTGCCACCTACCACAATCTATCTGGAGGCCTAGCCGTATCCACATGTAATCTGTAGCCTAAGGACCATGCTTAATCTATAGGCTTACTACTTCGATCCGAGCTCCGATGAAATGAGATCAAAGCACCCTAACTAGATGGTGGAACTGGTACTAACAAAAGACTACTAATAATAAGATAACCTATGCTACTAATGCCAAACAACAAGCACCTAAGCTCACTAATGATGAACACTGACGACTAAGTACTTAAAGTAAAGCAAGCAATACTAGAATAAAGTACTGAAATAAATACTAAATAAAGTAATGCAGAAATAAAAGAATTACAAAGGAGCTATACCAGAGCCAGGAGACTCTTCTGGACTCCGAGAAGCTCCACTCCGCTCTACTCCACTTCTAGACTACTACTCTATAGCTAATGCTAAGCTAGAAAGCTAAGAGAAGCTTGGAGAGCTTGGAATATGAATGGGGCACTTCTCCACTGAGCTCCACACCCACTATTTATAGTGTATAGTGAGGGGAGGGGTATTTGTATTCAGTGGCAAGGTCGGTGAACGATAGTGAAGGATGAGGGTGAACTACCTAAAGTAACTACTACTGATAAGCTAACCAGAGATAGATAGGTGGGAGAGCAAGCGATATATCTTTCTAGTTACTAAGGGTAAACAAATAACTAGGAGAAATGCAATAGTACTTCGCGGCACAGCCCGTCTACCAACTAGGAGAGTTAAATAGACAAGGTTTGCCACAAGCCCTATGATTTAATAACTAGACCTATCATGGTGGAATACAGAGGATGGATAAGGCTGTTACCACTTGCCACCTACCACAATCTATCAGGAGGCCTAGCCGTATCCATAGGTAATCTGTGGCCTAAGCACCACGCTTAATCTACAAGCTTACTACTTCGATCTGAGGTCCAACGAAATGAGATCAAAGCACCCTAACCAGATGGTGGAACCGGTACTAATGAAAGACTACTAATAATAAGATAACCTATGCTACTAATGCCAAACAACAAGCACCTAAGCTCACTAATGATGAACACTAATGACTAAGTACTTAAAGTAAAGCAAGCAATACTAGAATAAAGTACTAAAATAAATACTAAATAAAGTAATGCAGAAATGAAAGAATTACAAAGGAGCTATACCAGAGCCAGAAGACTCTTTTGGACTCTGAGAAGCTCTGCTTCGCTCTACTCCACTACTAGACTATTACTCTATAGCTAATGCTAAGCTAGAAAGCTAAGAGAAGCTTGGAGAGCTTAGAATATGAATGGGGCACTTTTCCACTGAGCTTCACACCCTCTATTTATAGTGTATAGTTAGGGGAGGGGTATTTGTAGGTAGTGACAAGGTCAGTTTAGGACCTAGGGCGCCGGGCGGCGCTAGGGGGCGCTGGCCGGCCCTCTATTCCACCGCCTTACGATCCAATGGCGATGGTTGGCTCCCAATGGAGGTTACATGGACAGCATATGTCGAAATTCAGACAGGAAGTCGGTTGTGAAGGCTCCAAGTCTATGACAATGGGCCCATGGATCCATGGCCTCTCCATCGTGACCATTGATTGAACCGACTTAAATCAACGCATCCAATTGGCTCTAGAGGGGCTCCCACGGATCTATGATGAGGCAAAGTGCCAAGGTGGCACCAACTGGGGCCGAGCGGCGCTGCCTAGTGGGCCTAGGTGGTCCTGCCATGTCCACTTGCTTCCTTGGTCCGTGTTTGTCACCATTTTATCCAAAATTTGTCAAATTTCCTGCTTAGAAATAATTCTACAAGCACAAGTGGAACTAGGTGAATTATAAACATAATTCTACATATGTGATGATGATTTACGTCACTTTACCATGCTTTTGGGTGAAATGTTGATGGTCAAAATGGGTGTTAGTGACCGTCAACACCGAGCTAGGTAGGGGATCTAGATCCGGCTTGTACAATCATCGAGGCGGTCCTTCCGCCGTCAGCTGATCGACCTGCTGTCGATGAATCGAAGGGGATCCAGCTCCGGCTAGGGTTTGGAAATGCATGAGAGAGGGTGCGGCTAGAGAGTGGAGAGGGAGTCGAGCTGTTGTTCCGATGGAGCCTAGGGTCCGGAGCGGGGTGGCTGAGGGGGTGGCTAGAGAGTGGAGAGGGAGGCCATGGGACTAGGATTTGGAGCTGGAGGAGAGACGGTGCGGCTGGAGAATGGAGATGGAGGCGGAGATGGTGACTCTTTGTGCTTTTATGTGGCCATCACATTACCACAAATGCCCTTGTCTAAAATCAATGGCATGGTAAACCTATTTTCCGTGTGGAAGGCAAAAGAGAGACATCTAATTTTCGGTGCGTGTTGGCAGGACTGCTCGGCGCGGTGCGAAATCAATTTTTTGGGGCGTGTTGGTGGGACTGCTCGGCTCGGTTCTCAGCTGAGACCAGAATTTATTCCGTGTTTTAATAGAAAATGATTATGACAAAATATTGTACTTACCTAATATCTGTCTTTTCTTTTTTTTCTCTTCTACACCTGTTTATATATCCGATCAATTAGTTATTGTGTTTTTGGTTTTTTCATAATATAAATAAACATAAAACTAAAAGAGGATAATAACAAACAATTAAAACATCCATGAATTTGACACCTAAGAATTACCAAAAATAAAATAAAAAATAAACCTGCTTATTGCAGCTTATTGCGCTGTAACTGGTGATTTTTTTTGTGTGTGACTACATCTGCGGCTGTTTGAACTAAGGCCTATAATTAGGAAGCAAGGGGAAGGCATGCCCTAGGATGGAAAACCCTTCAAAAAATACTAAATGGGTTATTCAAATGATATCCCCATGGATTTCCCACCCTAGAAAAAGTAGTCATGGATTCTAAGGTGCTTTGAATTTCCAGAGAAGAGAAAAAAATTAAAGCAGCCTCCTCCTGGCTAGCGCTCTTACGATTCGCCGACTCGCTAGTACTCTATATCGTTCTCCTCCTCACTAGAGTCACAGTCGGTGCTGTATGTTCCATCGGTCGAGTATGTTTTGATTGTTTGTGAGCCTCGAGCTGGTCACCAACGCCGTCTTAGTGAAGGTGAACATGGATGACAACATCCTGCATGCCCACCTCAACCCTTGATCTATGGGACGTATCAGTAGTACAAGTCATGACTAGGTTTGATCTGTGGGATGACCGTATGTGAAGTCTTATTTGCATGCATGTCTGTGTTAACTTTTGTTGAACTTTGTATTAGGTTGGTTAAACTGTTGAGCGTGGTGTATCTCAGGTCCTTTGGTCATTTGGTAACTAGTTATACTAACAGTGTTTGCCCTTTCTAATCGGAGGACGTGGGTGTATAGATGTTGAAATTTTCTGGACCCTAAGACAGTCCGATCCTACAAAATATAGACGATTTGAATCACTACGAAATACAAGGGCCATCCAACTAGTCCATAAAACCCGGCTACTAGGGGCTAACAACTAGTTCTAGTCTATAGAATCCAACAAATAGTTCAGGGTACAAACAGGTATGGACTAATAACACAACTAATTGGCTAATTTTTTAGCCTTGGCTAACTAGTCGTAGTCCATGCAAACAGTGCCTAAGACAGTCCGATACTAGAGAAATCTTGACAGGTCGGATCATAGTTTTGATGAAACAACAAAATACAGACCGTGTTAACTCTTGCGCCATATATGTGGGGTCGTGGGCGCGCAAGCGCGCGTGCGTAGGTCATGGGGTGGTCCATGACCCGTGAACTATATAACAACAGAGACAAGGGGCGAGAGGAAGGCTCTCTAGAGCTCCTGCTTCAGTTCCATCCCAAAGCTTTTTCCCTCCACCCTACTACTAGGCATCTTTGTTCTTCTTCTTTTTCTGCATATTGTTTTCTTTTTTACACATGTCATGGATAACTATGATCATTATTGGGACATGTTTGTGTATCGCTATGTCTTCTGCGAGCTTTGTGTTCGCCATGGCCTACAAACAGGGTTGTAGTGCTTGCAGTACATTCTAACTTTTACAGCAGGTGGTACATTACTTCTGTAGTTGTTCATCAAGTTCTTGGCCATCGAAACTAATGTCTTGCTGAAGATCATCTAGGACCCTATGTGTTTGCTGTAGTTCCTTCAAATGCAGCTCTCCAGACTTTACTTTCATACCACTATAAGTTCCGTGGTGCAGAAGTATTTTCTCATCGTATCCGTTATCTTACAATCCGTCCGAATGATCCAGAGATTGGTGGTGTTCGTGTAGTTCCTTTCAACTGAGCAGTAGCAACATGGTCAGATGATGTTAACGTTTAGTATCTATGGCATTAGAGA
This sequence comes from Miscanthus lutarioriparius, assembly GCA_904845875.1. NCBI lineage: Eukaryota > Viridiplantae > Streptophyta > Magnoliopsida > Poales > Poaceae > Miscanthus > Miscanthus lutarioriparius. The sequence goes on along the minus strand of CAJGYO010000010.1, from coordinate 90,722,489 downwards.
TATGCCCTTGTTCACTATTTCTAAAATAGGTGTGATGTTCAAGTATTATCTCATAACACTTATGTTCTGATTTGTGTTTTCAATGTTCACTGGAGACAATTGTGATGTTCTTTAGTTTATCTTGTTGTAATAATATCCATGTAAATAGACTTTGGTTGAACTTTGTATTAGGTGGGTTAAACTCTGTTGACCAAATATATATAGACAAGTATAGTATTGACGAAATGGCGTTTACCTATTTCTTGTAAATCGTATGCATGCCTTATAGTCCGTGTCGTGTAAATTTGACCAGCCCAGACATTTTACTCTGCTACTGAGCTATGACTAGAACTTTTGCTAGATCGGCTGTGCTACAAAGAATAGCTGCAATGGCTGTGGTTGCATACATGAAGTACTAGTAAGGTAGTTGGATTTGAAGCAGCATCTTCAGCCACAGCCGAGTGAGTGCGGACGATGAGGACCTATGAAACCATGTAGCCATCTCTGGCTAGCTGCTGCTCTGCAAAACCAAGCAAGAGAAATTGCTTATGGAAGCAAGAGCAACTCGTCTTCACTCTTTAGTCTGCCTTTCGACTGTTGTGAATGCTTGGAGTGAAATAACTGCAGAGGCTTTCCTCCTGCATTCAATTCACTCATCGCAACCACGCAAGGGTTGCTTTGTGCCTCGGTTTGTTGAACCGAACACTATTAGTAGTACTAGTAGTCATGAGTGGCTTTGATCTTACAAGAACCAAACACGTATTAGTAGTCTTCGATAAAATTTGTTAAACTTTCAAGAACCATGCAGCGAGGAGTTCATCTAAAAAAGTATCGCCTAGATCTAATGCATAACGGATGAGACATAGCTGTTGAATTTTACTACAAACGCAAAAAAGTCCGGTTGCTGTATATTTGATCTCGTAGGACAAAGTATAAAGGGTCATCAGTTTTGAATGTCGTAGCAATTAGTCTGCCCCTCAACTATTGTGACTGCTTGGATTGGAGTAAAAAAAGTACAGAAAAGACCCATCACAACCACACCAGGCATTCAAGTCTCAAGCGTGTCATCCTGGTCAAAATCTCCTTTTCTCGATTCCTTCTTCTGACCATCTTTCCTGCCGCATTCACTTCACTCTCATCAACCGTGCAAGGTCTATATGAAGGAGCATCCACCATTCCCTCGTCCGATAACATTGCATCAATCTACTTGTGTTGACGGTAGTTAACAACCATTATAAACCATCAATAAAGCATGCATAATGGCACAATTGAGATCACCAACAAAGGTTTAGGGGTTTAAACTAACAAATTCCACGAGTTTTGGTAAATTTGTGATTTCTACATGGTTTATTTAGAAAACCATCAAGGTGGACCTAGATGTCAGAGTTAAGCGCGCTTATCCACAGCAAAACAGACACCAGAAGACTCTAGAAGATTCGAGAGGACTCCACACCGAGGCGGAGCCCAAGGGGCTGCCACTAGCCCCACCTGCAGGCCGCTCGACCCCTAGGCCCACCTATTAGCCTCCGTGTTGCAATGTCGGTTCTCCACCACCTCCTAGGTTGCATCTACGCCGTTCCTTAAGTCGGTTTGATCCAAGGGCTCACGTTGGACGCTCTGGCCTATATATATATATATCAGCCCCTGCCCCCCTGAAGGCATCAAGTCATTTGAGAAGACATAAACCCTAATCATCCTTAGAGCTCCATCATATTCTAGGGCATAGCTAGTTAGGCTAGGTCTAGAGAGAGGCAAGTAGGCTTCGCTTGGATTCCCGATCGTGTCAAGAGCATGGTTCGATATAATCTTTGTACCCCCTCTCTCTTTTGTATCTCCATTATTTTTATATGCTTGCTACAATTGTTATGACAATATTAGTATTAATCTTATTCATGTTCTTCATTATAATGTTCATCATCTACTTTGATTATATACCTAGTATAGTTGGATTATCATCATATTCATGCATATGTTTGTATAGCGCTCACCCTAAGGATCCATGGGTGGGTGGTCGACATTGTGTAAGCATGGTGCTTATATGTTGTTTACCTGTGGATACACCCTATATTCCGGGTCATGTGGTAGATTGCAAATGTGACACTCCCATTGAGTCCTTTGTAGTCCACTCCCGATGTAGGTAGCACGTAGGATCTGGTTACGAAGGGGGACAAGCTCTATTCTTAATCTCCCTTAATAATCTCCCTTATGTGTAGATATGAAGATGATCTTAGCAATGACTATTAGGTGTAATTGCTCTAATAAATGTATGCTTTGACTTATAATTAAGAATGACTTAGGAATTATTCCTCTAATATTCTACCTGACCATGCTAATGTCATAGAAAGGAGTACTTTGAGTGATTTATCATATATATATATATCATATCCTATGACTTACCCCTGTTTTGAGTGGAATATTGGTTATGGTTTACCTCCCCATCAATAGTGTAACACCTTAGTGTTAAGCATTGCATTTGACACTTGTATTTCATGAGCACAAGCATCATCCAAGCATTCATGAGCATGAGCATCTAGAATTTCATCTTATTCTTACATATTATCATATGTGGTGTTGATTATATACATGCATATGCTTGTGACAATGTGTGACCAATGCAAGAGATGGTTGTGAGGTCACAAAAACACCTTAGACACATCTAGGATGGTAAATGGAACAATGTTTGTATTCATGACATGGGCCAATTTTGCTTCTAAGTCCTAGTTTACTCAAAATATCATTTTTCATGATGCTAGTTTGACCAAAGTTGAACAGTAGCTTAGAGTGTTTACATGGCAGTGCACCCTTAATAAAAGTTGTAGTTCTTGACATGGGTAACAAACTTTATTTAAGGGTCATGAGCTAGGAAAAATACTAAACCTACAGAATACATACTTGAAATATGATCTTTCTATTTAACCTTGATTATTTGCTAGATTCTAGTGAAAATAAATGGGGTAAAAATATATAACATATGATCGTGCAAATTTTAACACAGTGTTCTTATGCTAGGATGAAAGTAAGAAAAATATTAAATCTGTTTTTTGACACTATTCACTAGGCTAAACTATATTTGCTAAAATAAGCCTATGCAACTTGTCATTTTTGTAGAGGTCACTATACTTATCCAAATGGCATGAAATTTGTACAGTAGACTACTGGGGCTATTTGTAAGCTACTCTAATTTTATCAAAATTTATTGAGCACTAGAAATATTTATCCTCTAAATCACCCTATTATATAAGGAAAATTATTAAATGAATATAAATAAATTATTTGGGCTTAACCATGATGTTTTCTAGGGTGCTTGTGATGCATATGATCTGTTGATGTTAGTAGTGGTGCTCAGAAATAATTGGTTATAGGCAACTAGTTAATTATGGCTCTATATTTCAATTGGATGACTGCATGTATAGTTTCTGTTGTCATGGTGTTTTCATAATGAAGATGAAGTTTGCTATGAATCTTGTTAATAACAAAGTTGTATATAACTTACTTGTTTGTCTCGTCCTAAAATTTCATGGTTGTAGGCATGATGGTTTGAGAGTTATAGCTGTTAGAAGTCTGCTATCAGATTTGCTTATCCTCTGGATAGATTTGGAAGATTGAATTGTTTGACCTAGATAGCTACTAAATCACCTTAATATGAGTAAAAGAGAGTTGTAGGAAATTTCATAAGCTTTCCAGAAAGTCCACAACCATATTGTTTGGATATGTATAACTCTAGTTATGGTCAAAACAAGTAGCTGCTGTCTTGTAGCCTAGAAAATGATAAATAGGTGTTTGTTTAATTACTAAAGCGGAGATTTGCACCTACTCAGTAA